>CM016617.1:95110208-95779016 GCA_005393395.2 Gossypium australe | reverse complement strand
GGTGATGGAAAAAATGGGTTTGAAAAATACAACGAAAAATAATTTAGGGAAAACCAAAGTTTAAATTTTGTTTCAAAACAAGATCTTGATTATGATATCTAAAGTAATAAGCACTTAATCAAAATTGTACCTTTCTGATTCTCTAGGATGAACGCTTCGTCAAGTAGTCTTCTCCGCTATAATCAAGCTCACGTTCTGCCGAGTGTGGGCTCGCTTCAAATCAAAAAAAATTTCACAAAATTACTAGGGGGGTAATTTTGCAATTTCTCTAAACTTTTGGGTCAAGTTGTAAATCAGAAAAATATCTCTAGAAATTTTCTAGAATAATCTCTTTAGAGAATTTTCTCTCTACAACTTTATTTTGAATTCAAGTATGTATAAATAATGACCCAATGCTCTCTTTATATATGGAGAGTTTAGAGAGTTCAACTATGATTAAACTCAATCACTTAAATATTATATTAATTTAATATTAAATCTTATTAAAATAATAGAATGTTTATCTACAAGATAAACATTAAATTTAATTTAATATTAAAATAATCACTTTAATATTAACTAACATAATACTATTAAGATAAGTATTAAATTAAATTTAATATTAAACTATTAAACTATTATTATTTTTAGAATAATTAATATGAAATTAAATTCTCTGGTAGAGTCTTAGTAGGAGTGTAACTCTTTTACTGCTCAACCACCAACGACCAAACTCGCCGTTGCAGCCACCGGAACCACCGTGTCTGGTGGTGCATGTGCGACACCCTTACAATATCCCGAGCCGGTTCGGCTGTACTGGTTCGGTCTGGGTTAATGGACAACCCGACCGGTCCGGTCTAGCCACCGGTTGGATCGTCGGTCCGGTTTCACATACAGGGCCTAGTTCAACTAATTTTTGGATCTTGGTATCGATTTTGGGCTCCCATACCCAATTTACGATCTCAGGTCCAAATTTCAAGTTCAATTCTATTAGGCCAATGTCTGACTTGAAAATAAATTCCAAAAATATTATTATTAATTTTAATTGATTTAATTAATTTAATTTTACTTGATCAAAATTAATTTTTCCAAAAATCACTTAGATTTTCCAAATTGATTTTTCAAGAAAATTCTTTAATCAAATTCTCTAGTTGAACAATTCTCACGACCACCTAATTTAATTCCACATCAAATAAATCAACTCAATTAAATTATTCCCAAAGTCGTAGAATTTTTTTCTGATCTAAATGCAGTCCAATCAAGCTTTTGTTAAGCTAGTGGCAGGGCCAATCTGACATATCCAATTAGGCTCTAGTGATTGCAATTATGTCCAAAAGCATCGTTTCGATAATTTGCGATTACTTAATCATGGAGTCAGTCCACAAGAAGTACCATGATTGAAAACTCCTTATCATATACTCTTTACGAAAGCAATTCATCCAACTATTTTGTCCAATGACCTCATCATATGTGTGTACCCTCATATGATATCCTTGATTCCTTTGAGTTAAATACATTCACTCAATACAATCCTATTGTATCTCATTCTCACCATTGTGTCTTCTTAATGATTAATATGATCACTGCCAATAAATGAATATGATAAATTGCTCGTTCGAGAACAAGCAACCTGTGGCCACGTTCCATATTTATCAATCCACATAATGCCAACAAGAATATCATTAACTCTTCAATTGAGCTATGAATTCCACTGTTGCTAGTAAAGCCATGCCATACCCAACATACTGGCTGTGGGCTCGATCATTTTTAGAGAATAAGGATCCACTTATATTAAAGTACATGAGTTGCATACACATGGTCATTGACTAACTCAAGATTTAGGTAAATTACACCATGAATGTCACAAGTGATTAATTCACAAACAGATTCAGAATTAATTCATCTTGGGTCCAATCCAATGTATCATTCTACCAATGAATACATCTATGTCTCTACTCGTGGAGTCAACTGCTCTAATAGTCAAGACTAGTCATCTCCCCAAATGGAATTGTAGACAACATAATAATCCTTTTCAGTATTTGAATCAAATGCTCACTTTGATTCTTTTACGGGATTACAGACTCATTTAGATTATCTACTGAAGTATGTTGTCTTCTCGCAATGTAAACGTTCTTTATAATGCCACTTATCTTTAGTTTGAACTTTAGACAATCAATGAGCTAATATTTGCTTGTCACAATTTCTCTATGCGTGCAAAATATAGACATAAATACAAAAGACATAATAGTGAAATGTGAATTAACTTTATTTATTCATCGTTCAAATAATAGAAAACAATTACATGTTTACTAAAATATCGGTGCATTTCCCAACAGGTGTCAACAATGGCCCGAATCTTACTTTCATCCATCCTGATCTTGCCACCTCCCACAATGTGGCCTAGAAATGGTACCTCTTGTTGGGAAAATTAGCATTTCTTCTCTTTGACATATAACCCATTCTCTAGTAAGGTTTGGAACGCCTCCCTAAAATGTTCCACATGCTCTTTAAGCGACTTACTGAACACCACAATATCATTAAGGTAAACAACCACAAAATGAATTAGGAAAGGTTGAAATGCCTAATTCATTAGGGTGCAAAATGTGGCTGAAGCATTCGTGAGTCTGAAGGGCATCACAAGGAACCCTTATGAACCATACCGTGTCACACAAGCTATTTTAGGCTTATCCCCCTCGGCTATTCGAACTTGATGGTACCCCAATCTCAAATCTACTTGGTAAACCATCTCGCACTACCAAGCTAATCAAATAATCTACAATAAGGGGAATATGGTACTTGTTCTTCATAATAATCTTGTTTAAGGCCTGACAATCGATGCACAATGAAACAACACTGATGCTCCAAATAAGGCTTTAGATGGTCTAATGAACCTGACATCTAAAAGCTCCTTCAACTATTTCTGTAATTCTTCCAACTTAGGTGGAGACATCTAATAAGGGGCCTTAACTGGTAGCTAGAGTTGGGCATCAACTCGATCCAGTGATCCACCTTATTCTAAGTGGCAACTTTGCTTGCATCACGTCTCAAAAAGATTGAAGTAACTATCCCACTTCCTTTGGAATATCACCCGTGGGTTTCACGACTTCATCAACTTTTAAGGTGGCTAAATAGGAGACTTCATCTCTACGTACTCCTTTAGCAAATTGGATCACCAACAATGTTTTTTCCCACCATGTCTCTTTTCCTTCTAATTCTCACCATACATTAATGGTTCGAATCCAAAATCACCATGTAATTACCGTATGGAAAAATAGCTGTATTAATTCGGTTAAGAAAACTTTATCCAACCACAAAGTCAGTCATCAAATGGTATTACCTTAATGGCTGCCTTACTAATCCAATCGCCAATTTGGAGATCCATTTCTTTTGTCACACCCTTTATTAGAACACTTTCTGAGTTTACCGTCTTGTCCACCTGAGGCATTCTGGATTTTGAGACCAAGTTTACGAGCAGTCTCTTCAGCCATGAACAAATCTGATGCACCTGTCTCAAAAAGTACATTCAATCCTCTGCCAACCACCATGATGTCCACAAACATTAACCCATGAATTATCTTATCTTCAACACCCCCTAGTATTAACCAAGATTCTTGTTGCTTGTTCCTGCTCATCATTCCCATTAACAGTAGAGAACTCGATTTGCTTTGGGAAGTCCCTTACCATATACGGGCATTAACAAAGATAACAACATATCGGGCCCTTCTTCTCCCATGGCTTATCTTGCTTAACTTTTTGGGTCTCGCCATTCTTTTTCGCCTTATCTTTATCTACTCCACCATTTCCCTTTGGTTTGAATTTTAGCTTGGAAGACTCACACTTTTCCGACTTCTTGACATTTAGATCAAGAAGCAATTCAGCAACGGTCATGGCTTTGGAGAGTTGTTTGACCCCCCGACATTCCAATTGTTGCTTAACCCACGGCTTCAATCCATCCATGAAAAATAAGAATGCCTCATCTTCACTCAGGTGAGTGATTTGCAACATCAACTCACTAATTATTTCACATACTCCCTTGTTGTGCCTTGTTTCGAAAATCGACGCAACTTAGCCCAAGCCTCCTCTTCGGCATACTCTGGGTAAAACTATGTTTGAACTCCTTTTGAAACTCCTCCCAAATCCCAATTCTGATTCCACCACGTCTCTCATCTGTGGACCTACAATCCCACCACAACAAATCAACATCAGAGATACAAAGAAGTTGTGTTTACCTTAGGATCATCCTTGATGCCCATGGCACAGAAGTATTGCTCAATCTCCCATAAGAAGTTGTCCACCTCTATTGTAGACCTTGCCCCCTTGAACTTCTTTGGTTTGGGAGCGTCAACCTTATGGCCTGGTATTCTACCCAACATCTTTTTCCTATAGCAACACAACATAAAGCAAGCTCACCCTCAAGCTCCTCAATCTTTGTGTGCAACTTCGCCACTGTGGCTTCGTTATCTGCCTTCATTGCCATCATAATAGCTTCAAAAGTCTCATTCTTTTTCGTCAGCTTAGCCACAGTGGTGTTGAGGAGAACTTGCAATGCGTCCAAGTTGGAACTAAGGGCCTTGTCCACATGTTCCTTAAGTTGCTCCTTCTCCAAGCCAAGCTCTTCAATGTGTCCCATCATCTCGAGAGTTTCCTTTATGTCCCTCGTGGGCTCCTAGAGATTGACCACTCAGCTTTCCAGTGCTGACAGCATGTCCCTCGAACGGCTAGCTTTCTTGGCCATCCACGAGTCTCCATTTGTAACATCCCAAATTAGGGCCTAGTCGGAATAGTGGTTTCGGGACCACAAATTCGACGTAAGAAAATTTATTTTTATTATATTTTTATGGTCTACAATTTCACGAAATGATTTTGTGAAAATTTCATTCGAAATTTTGACGTTTGGCCACTCAATTTAGTCAAAGGACTAAATTGTAAAAAGTATAAAACTTGAGTTCTAGAAGTTAGAGGTGTCAAATTGCTATGAAAATTTAAAGTAGAGGTTCTTAAATGGTAATTAGCCCATGGTTAAATTTTTGGACAAAAATGGATATGGTATATGTTAGATAAGATATTTTTTTGTAAGGGCATTTTAGTCCTTTTGTAAATTAAATGAATTAAAAACAAAATTAAAATGCCAAATATGTTCTGTAACACCCCAAACCCGGCCCACAAGCCATGACGGATCTGGTATGTCACGGAATAAAAGAAGTTTGAAAGGTTTGGATTAATAGTAGAAATTTCAAATTTTGCTAAGGGTATAAAACGGTGTTCGTTAAAACTCAAGTGGGTTGATTAGGTAAATCCGTTGAGTTGAAAATCCTTTCTTCCTTAAAATCATTTGACCCCTTAATTTTAGAACAATAGAGTGATCGATAACTTAGAAAATTTCGTTACCCGATGGTAGCATTTTTGAAAACGCGTACAATACTTATTTTTGAAAACGTTACTTTTAACCGATTTGCGTAACCGTCTTAAGTTTATCAGTTATAAAGTAAGTAAAAACAACTACCTAACCATCCAAAATAATAAGCGGCCATATTACAACCCAATCGAATTGTAGTGAATAATTAAACTTAAAACGGGGCAAAAGTAAAATTTCAAGTCCACAAAACAACATGGCCGCCTCGAGCTCTCCTCGGCTCCGCATCCGTGCTCTACTCACCTGCAAGATGATATGGGAAGGGGTGAGTCACCAAACTCAGTGTATAAATCCCCGACCCGAAAGTAACACTCATACACAAGATATTAGTATGACATGCAATTATGCAACCCAACCTAGCCATCCATGCTCCTTTTCTACCCCGTGTGGTACCAAACCACTGGTGGTGCCAAACCACTGGTGACTTATAGTCACGATATCCGTCAATACGTGTGGTGCCAAACCACTGGTGGTATCAAACCACTGGTGACCCGAAGTCACAATCAAATGATGGGGCCAACCCATCGTGTGATACCAAATCACTGGCGTCGATCCCGTATCTCAAATGTGGGGCCAACCCACGGTGGTACTAAGCCACAGGGACGAGACGCTATGAGGTGCCAAACCTCTGGAGGTACCAAACCTCTGGTGACCGTAGTCACAATGTGTTACCAAAACACTGGTGTCCGTCGACACGAATATTGCTCCCTCTCATCAATCCCACCATCATCATGGTCATATCACAAGTATCATGATTCCATATATCATGCAATCGTATATAGCATAGCATTTTTTCAGCATATGATGGCATATACCACATACATCGTAAATCGAGTAATAGGGGACTTACCCGAAACCAAGCTTATGTCTACTAGGCAAAATTCCACATGATAGGTTATTAATATTATCATAATAACAATTATTACTAATAAAGTGTGTAAGAGCTTACACACCTATTTAATCGAAGATTTAACTAGCAATCTCGTGTCTATGCGATCTTACAAAAGTCCCGAACTTGTCCTCGAATGCTCCTATGTTCGGCCATTATAGATTATTAATAAGGGGTCTCATGTGATTAACTAACAATCCAAAGGATGGGTCATATTTCAACAGAATAGGGCCTTAGGCCGAACCTCGATTAATACGAACTAATGTGACTTGAAATCTCGAAAACTTCTGGTTTCATAGCCGATTTAACCCCTAAAATCAAAGTGTATAAGTCGGTCAGACATAGATACCAAAATGACTCTTGGTCGAATGTCAATAAATCCTCATACCTTATCTACCGAAGCTTTAAAATTCCTCTTTATGTTTTGGGTAGTCAAAACCCTTGAAGAACGAGACCCGAATGACTCCCTCAAGATCCTTTAGTTTCGGCTACCTTCAAAGGAGACACTAAGTATTATATATATAGGCATTCGGCCAACCTTTAGAAGTGCATGAACTCATGCTTTCGGCCCATCAAAAGAAAGATGAGGAACCGAAGTTAGAAGGGAAATACTTACCAACCTTCGAAGATACGTCTCCTCTCGTGGATTCGGCCTATGCTCTATGTGGTAAGTAGCACTCGGCTAGGACTACAATGCACAAAGGAAAGCAAATTCGACAAGGTTAAAGAGTTTAGACCATTTGGTCAACAACAATGGAAGGAAACAAAAGAACTAGGAGCTAGCCGAAAACACTCCCTAGGGCCTCTTTCAACCCAAAACCCCAAGCCCCTTGAAGTTCCCCATTTTCGGCCAGGGATTAAGAACTCAAGGCCACAAGAGTTGGTTGTCCTTACCTCGATGATTTCCCTTCCTTGATGAGTACCAAAGTTCGGCCAAGCATCTCTAAGAAACACCATATTCGGTCATCAAAAATTTGGAAGGAAGATAGTATAGAGAAGTACTTTTGGCCAAGCATTCAAAGTTGGAAGAAAAGGAAATTAAAAGAGCCATGGCCGAACATGCTCTTCTTTGGTAAACTCCAAGGCCGGCCAACCCCTAGGCATACCTTCCTTCCATCCTCAATTCCCCATAATATTGTTTTGCACATTCCCAACACTCCCACCCCCATACTTAGATTAAACTAATAGCTAATTAAAATAAGGGTAACTTCCATATCATAATAAAATATTACCCCACATTCCAATTATAAAAGAAAAATAATAATAACTAAATAATTAAAAAGAAAGCAACAACACTAAAAGAATAAAAGAACATGCAGCCAACATGCCTTGCTCCCACGCGTGCATGTGCATGCCAAAACCCCCAAACGCCGGCCAAGCAAAAAGATTTCTTCCATGCGCTGCGCATGGGTTTCGAACCCTGGACCCGGAGCAGTACCCTCCAAGCGCTAGCCACTCGGCCAGCTTGTCTTTCATGACATACTGCGTCAACATTTCCTCTTAAACACTCGGTCGCTGGCTCCTGCACGCATTAATGCCAGAGACGAAAAAGCAAAAACACGTTCATACCCTACCCTCGGGTCTCGAACGCGAGACCTGAGGCAGAATTCCCCCACGCTTTAACCACTTGACCGACCTGACTTTCCTGGTAGAATCGCGTCGCATCTTTCTTTTAATCCTTTATTCCTGAGTTTCCCCTTTGCATTTAATACCAGAGGTTAAAAACAAAATGGACGACTGCTGTCCAGGGATTCGAACCCGAGACCTGGGGAAGGCTTCCCAGGCCTTCTGCCAGTTTGCTCCTTGCGACTTTCATGACATGGTCTGGCAAAACTTTCTTTTAAACCTATGCTTTGATGATCCTAAATGCTTAAATGCTAAGCAGCAATAAAAATGTTCGCGCGTCCCCGAGAGTGCTCGAACATGCGACCCCGAGCTGAAATGAATATTACGCCCCTGGCCACTATGCCAAGGCATCAACTGTGACATGAACCCATCTCAAAATCCTTTTGAGCCTTCCTTCGCGTTGACGCCAAAACCAAAATCAAACTTGCCTTGCGCTTCCATCAGGACTCGAACACGAGTCCTTGAGGCAGCAAATGGGCATCACGCCCCCACGCCACTCGGCCAGGGCATTCAATATGCCACAAGCCTGCCACAATTATTATTTAAACCCTCCTTCGCCTATCACTCCTTCAGCGCCAAAAATAAAACTCCCTCACGCGATTCCGGGGGCTCGAACCCCTTCTCTCCTAGAGCACCCTGGCGCCCCAAACCACGTTACTAATCACTTCCTTGTGTCGTGATTCACCTCCATTTATAAATAAGGCTTCTTCAGGCAATCACCATAAAAATAAATAAATAAATTTAATAAAATAAAATAAAATAAAATAGAACACGAACCACCCCAAATGCAGGATGTTACAGTTCTACCCTCCTAAAAAAATAATTTCGTCCTCGAAATTACCAGGATCAGAAGAGTTGGGGGTATTGCTGCCGCATCACATCCTCGGGCTCCCACGTAGCTTCCTCCACGCCATGGTTCCGCCATAGGACCTTCACTAAAGGAACTGACTTCCTACGCAAAACTTTCACATCCCGATCTAGGATCTGCACAGGTTCCTCTTCCATCGTCAAATTTGGACTCACCTCAACTTCCTCAACTGCCAAGATGTGTGATGGATCTGAACGATAGCGTCTAAGCATGGAGACATGGAACACATCGTGAATCTGACTCAGTTCTGTAGGGAACTCGAGCTGATAAGCTACTGGTCCCACTCGTCTCAACACCTTAAACGGTCCAATGAACCTTGGGCTTAATTTGCCCTTCTTCCCAAATCTTAGCACCTTCTTCCATGGCGAGACCTTCAGAAAAACTTCGTCTCCTACGGCAAATTCTATGTCTCTCCGCTTGAGATCAGCGTAAGACTTTTGCCTATCCGAGGCTTCTTTCAATCGAGCTTGGATCTTCTTCACCTTATCCTCAGTTTCTGCAACCAATTCCGGTCCTAACATCTGTCGTTCACCCAACTCTGTCCAACAAGTAGGGGTACGACACCTCCTACCATACAATGCTTCATATGGTGCCATCTTAATGCTTGCCTGATAACTGTTATTGTATGCGAACTCAGCTAATGGCAAAAATTCCTCCCAACTACCTCCGAAGTCCAAAACGCAGCCTCTTAACATGTCCTCCAAAATCTGGATAACTCTTTCCGACTGCCCGTCAGACTGTGGATGGAAGGCTGTACTGAAATCCAGCCGTGTACCCAAAGCCTGATGTAGTGCTCTCCAAAACCTCGATGTAAATCTGGGGTCTCTGTCTGAGATGATCGACACTGGCACGCCATGCAACCTCACTATCTCGCCACATACAACTTAGCTAACCTCTGAGCGATAATCCACCCTACGGTATGAAGTGAGCCGATTTGGTCAGACGGTCCACAATCACCCAAACTGCGTCTTCTTGCTGGGCGTGAGGGGTAGCCCACTGACAAAGTCCATAGTGATCCTCTCCCATTTCCACTGAGGAATCTTCACGGTTGAAGTAATCCAGATGGCAACTGATGTTCCGCTTTACTCGCTGACACGTGAGACACCTTCCCACGAATCAGTTACCTCGCGCTTCAACCCTGGCCACCAGAACTGCTTGCAAATCTCCGTACATCTTGCTACTCCAGGATGTATAGCATATGGGCTGCTATGGGCATCCTGAAGAATTCTTTGTCTCAAACCCACATCATTCGGCATACAAGGCCGTCCTTGAAAACACAGCACCCCATCACCAGTCAAACTATACCCTTCCAAACCGCCATCTGAACTTGCAGCCTCCGTGCGTTTAAACCGTCGTCCCCTAGTTGCTTTTCCTTAATCTCCTCGATCCAAGTTGGCTTAACTTGCAATTCTGCTAAAAGACTTCCGTCGTCGTATAGACTAAGACGAGCAAACATCGCCCTTAAGTCTGTCACGGCCTTTCGGCTCAACGCATCAGCCACCACATTAGCCTTGCCTGGGTGGTACTCAATTGAACAGTCGTAGTCCTTCAACAGTTCAATCCATCGGCGCTGCCTTAGATTCAAGTCCTTCTGAGTCAAGAGATACCTCAGACTTTTGTGATCCGAGTAGACTATCGACTTTTCCCCATATAAGTAGTGCCTCCATATTTTCAAAGCAAAAACCACTGCTGCTAACTCCAAGTCATGGGTAGGATAGTTAACCTCATGTGGTCTTAGCTGATGGGATGCATAGGCCACTACCTTCCCTTCCTGCATCAACACACATCCCAACCCATTATGGGACGCATCACAATAAACTGTGAACAATTTCCCCGCCTCAGGCTGCACCAAAACGGGAGCTTCCGTCAGAATCTTTCTTAGCTTATCAAAGCTTTCTTGCTGTTCCTCTGACCAAACAAATGGGACTCCTTTCCTTAATAGCTTAGTCAACGGCGCTGCGATTAAGGAGAATCCTTCCACAAATCTTCGATAATACCCGGCCAGACCCAGAAAACTTCGAATTTCTGCCACTGTCCTAGGTGGTTTCCAGTCCAACACCGCTTCAACCTTGCGAGGGTCCACTCTAATCCCTTCTGCTGACACCACGTGACCCAAGAAGGTCACCTCTCTAAGCCAGAATTCGCATTTACTGAATTTGGCATACAACTGCTCCTCTCTCAGTACTTGTAGAACTATGCGCAAATGCCTGTCATGCTCCTCTCCGTCTTTGAGTAGACCAATATGTTGTCTATAAACACCACGACAAATTGGTCTAAGTATTGCTGAAACACCCTATTCATTAAGTCCATGAATGCTGCCGGCGCGTTGGTCAACCCAAACGGCATCACTAAAAACTCGTAATGCCCATACCGGGTACGAAATGCCGTCTTGTGCACATCAGCCTCCTTTACCTTAAGTTGATGATAGCCCGACCTAAGATCTATCTTTGAGAACACCGATGCACCCTTCAGTTGATCAAACAGGTCATCAATCCGAGGCAACGGATACCTGTTTTTGATCGTCAACTTGTTAAGCTGACGGTAGTCGATACACATCCGCATTGACCCGTCTTTCTTCTTGACAAACAACACAGGTGCTCCCCACGGAGATATACTAGGTCGGATGAACCCTCTATCCAAGAGTTCCTGAATTTGAGCCTTCAGCTCCGCCAACTCCTTCGGTGCCATTCGGTAGGGTGCTATGGACACAGGTGCCGTTCCGGGCAACAAATCTATACCGAACTCAACTTCCCGATCTGGAGGCAGACCTGGGAGTTCTTCTGGAAACACATCAGCGAAATCTCTTACAGTTCGGACCTCCTCAACTGCTGACTCCCTAGCCTCCAAGGCATAAATTTGAACCAACAATGCTTCACGCCCTTTTCTGATCATTTTGTCGGCCTTCAAGGCAGACACTACATTGGATAGATAGTCTCTTCTATTACCTATCATGACCACTTCATCACCCTCGACCGTCTTTAGAATCATGCGCTTAGCAGCGCAATCCAACCTTGCCTGATACTTAACCAGCCAGTCCATTCCAAGAATTAGGTCGAACTCCCCAAACGGCAGTTCCATCAGATCAGCCACAAACACTACTCCTTGGAGTTCTAGGGGTATATCTCTATATAGCTTGATCACCTTCACAGAGTGTCCTAGAGGGCTAATTACAGTCATCTCGCTAGAAGCAATCTCAAAGTCCAAGTTCATAGTCTCTATCACACTACTGGCAATGTATGAATGCGTCGAACCCCCATCAATTAATGCAACATAAGGGAGACCAAAAATTAGGAACGTACCGGTGATGACGTCCGGTGCGTCACCCTCCTCGCGATGCCTCGCTGCGTAAACTAAGCCAGGCTGCCTAGCTTCTGTGTTGCCTGCTCCTCTGCCTGAGTTCCGCGACCTCGGTTAGGACCATTGCCTCCTCTACCATTACCACGGCCCCTCTGCGGTGGTCCCACGTTCTTTGCTGGAGTACGGTTTTGACCCTCTGGCTGATTCCTTGCCAACTTCCGAGGACAATCCCTTACACGGTGATCCGGAGATCCACATTCAAAGCAACCTCTCTCACCGGTGTAACAACCTCCCCAATGCGACTTTCCACAGCGATTACACTGAATCGGTCTCTGATTAGTAGTCATGGTCCTTCCAGTCTGATTCAGCCCACTCTGTCTGACCCTCTTTTGAGCATTATTTCCCGATCCAGATGACCCAACACCTCTTTTCTGCCTGCTCCTATCATAGCTCTGCCTCACAGACTCCCGGACCCTTTCAGCTACTTTGGCCTTTTCTACTAGAACAGCAAACTCTCGTACCTGTTGTGGAGCAATCAACAGTCTTAAGTCATCCCTAAGTCCGTCTTCAAAGCGGACACAACGATCGTGCTCAGTTGACACGACTCCCCGGGCATAGCGGCTCAGCCTCAGAAATTCTGCCTCATACTCAGATACCGACTTATTTCCTTGTACCAGTCCCAGAAAGGTTTTCCTCTGAGTATCAGTGTAACTGGTGCCCACATACTTTTTCTGGTAAGTAGCTTTGAAGTATTCCCAAGTAAGGTCGTCTGCTGTAGCGCCGTCTCGAACCGTGAGCCACCACTGGTATGACTCGTCTTTTAGAAGCGACACTGCTCCTTTCAGCTTCTCCTCATCTGTTAAGTCGAGATCGTCCATGATCCTCTCGGTTGATTCTAACCAATATTCGGCTGAACTGGGTGCGACACCTGACACACCCCGGAATACTTCAGCTCCATTGGATCGGAGCCGCTCAGATACAGACTTCCGAGCGCCTGCACCTCTATTGGTCTCAGCCATCATTTCTAGCACACGCAGCATAGCCTGCGATACCGACTCACCCCCCGTCTGATCCTGAGGTCCATCACCAAAAGTTGGGGGTGGCGGTGGGGGTGGTATCTCATTATCCGATCCTTGGCCCGACCTAACTGGTTCTGTCACGGCCATCCGGCCTCTACCGCGTCCCCGACGGCCGCGACCTCTAGAACTCATTTCTTATGGTGCAATCTGTCTTAAAAGTTTTATGGGTTAGTCAATGTTCCACTGATTATTAGCAAAGAATCTTATGGGCGAAATTTAGAAGTTGTTCTTTCGATCAAACAAGTTTCAAGTCTTCTATCGTAATTCGAAGACACACATTCACTAATTCCATCACTCTCTATGTCCAATTCTTAACCCGGGGGTATTTTCGTCCTTTACCTTACAGGGGTATTTTGGTAATAAAACAAAGTAAGTTTAACAAATCAAGGGAAATTTATAAATTTGCAAAACTTGGGATCCGTTTTGAGGAATTGTCTTCCCAACTTGATAGTGTTGCAAAAACTTTTTTTTTTTTTTGAAAATCGGGGTCATTTTGGTAATTTGCAATTTAGGGGCAATTTTGTAATTTCCCAAAAGCACGACATTTTTGACATTTTGCAAATTAGAGATTTTAGGTATGCTTGAGAAATAAGGAAAATTTTGTTTAAAAAGGAATTTTGGGTAGTTTGGTAGAATTTTTAAAACTAGGGGCATTTTTGTAATTTACCCCTAAGGGTATTTTAAAATGTCCATAAATCAAAGGAATTTTGTAGTAAAATTCTCATAAGTTTGAGGGAAGTCTTTAAAAATTATAGTCTTTATAAAAATGCGGCTAATTCCCTTTCGGGTTTTAATAATAGAGGTTTAGCCCATGAACAAGTCCTCACGGTTAGGGTGAACCGAAGCTACGCACCAGGTAGGATTCCCGCGAAGAGGAGGTGAGTCACTAAGACCACTTAAATACCAAGCTCTTCCGGATCCAATCCTAGACATGCGTACAAGGGTTACCACACCTTAACTCGGCGACTTAGTCATGGGTTTGTCTAATTAGGCAATTAGAATCTTATGCGATTGTTTGGGGTAAACTATTCCTAGAGTTCATATACCTTTCATACTATCTACGTCCCATTTTCTACCCATTTACAGATAACCATTTATACATAAAAAAAATACTTACAAGAGCGGATCGGTGCCGGAGACTCGACGCCATGTTGTTCAACCCAAAATCATTTTCAACGGGGTTTTCAAAGCCTATCTAGCAAAACATTTTTTGGGTCTTAGGCCCTCACAGCCGAGTTTTTGAACCTGGCTCTGATACCAATTTGTAACACCCCAAACCCGGCCCACAAGCCATGACCGGATCTGGTATGTCACGGAATAAAAGAAGTTTGAAAGGTTTGGATTAATAGTAGAAATTTAAAATTTTGCTAAGGGTATAAAACGGTGTTCGTTAAAACTCAAGTGGGTTGATTAGGTAAGTCCGATTGAGTTGAAAATCCTTTCTTCCTTTAAAACCATTTGACCCCTTAATTTTAGAACAATAGAGTGATCGATAACTTAGAAAATTTCGTTACCCGATGGTAGCATTTTTGAAAACGCGTACAAATACTTATTTTTGAAAACGTTACTTTTAACCGATTTGCATAACCGTCCGTAAGTTCATCAGTTATAAAGTAAGTAAAAACAACTACCTAACCATCCAAAATAATAAGCGGCCATATTACAACCCAATCGAATTGTAGTGAATAATTAAACTTAAAACGGGGCAAAATAAAATTTCAAGTCCACAAAACCAACATGGCCGCCTCGAGCTCTCCTCGGCTCCGCATCCGTGCTCTACTCACCTGCAAGATGATATGGGAAGGGGTGAGTCACCAAGACTCAGTGTATAAATCCCCGACCCGAAAGTAACACTCATACACAAGATATTAGTATGACATGCAATTATGCAACCCAACCTAGCCATCCATGCTCCTTTTCTACCCCGTGTGGTACCAAACCACTGGTGGTGCCAAACCACTGGTGACTTATAGTCACGATATCCGTCAATACGTGTGGTGCCAAACCACTGGTGGTATCAAACCACTGGTGACCCGAAGTCACAATCAAATGATGGGGCCAACCCATCGTGTGATACCAAATCACTGGCGTCGATCCCGTATCTCAAATGTGGGGCCAACCCACGGTGGTACTAAGCCACAGGGACGAGACGCTATGAGGTGCCAAACCTCTGGAGGTACCAAACCTCTGGTGACCGTAGTCACAATGTGTTACCAAAACACTGGTGTCCGTCGACACGAATATTGCTCCCTCTCATCAATCCCACCATCATCATGGTCATATCACAAGTATCATGATTCCATATATCATGCAATCGTATATAGCATAGCATTTTTTTTCAGCATATGATGGCATATACCACATACATCGTAAATCGAGTAATAGGGGACTTACCCGAAACCAAGCTTATGTCTACTAGTCAAAATTCCACATGATAGGTTATTAATATTATCATAATAACAATTATTACTAATAAAGTGTGTAAGAGCTTACACACCTATTTAATCGAAGATTTAACTAGCAATCTCGTGTCTATGCGATCTTACAAAAGTCCCGAACTTGTCCTCGAATGCTCCTATGTTCGGCCATTATAGATTATTAATAAGGGGTCTCATGTGATTAACTAACAATCCAAAGGATGGGTCATATTTCAACAGAATAGGGCCTTAGGCCGAACCTCGATTAATACGAACTAATGTGACTTGAAATCTCGAAAACTTCTGGTTTCATAGCCGATTTAACCCCTAAAATCAAAGTGTATAAGTCGGTCAGACATAGATACCAAAATGACTCTTGGTCGAATGTCAATAAATCCTCATACCTTATCTACCGAAGCTTTAAAATTCCTCTTTATGTTTTGGGTAGTCAAAACCCTTGAAGAACGAGACCCGAATGACTCCCTCAAGATCCTTTAGTTTCGGCTACCTTCAAAGGAGACACTAAGTATTATATATATAGGCATTCGGCCAACCTTTAGAAGTGCATGAACTCATGCTTTCGGCCCATCAAAAGAAAGATGAGGAACCGAAGTTAGAAGGGAAATACTTACCAACCTTCGAAGATACGTCTCCTCTCGTGGATTCGGCCTATGCTCTATGTGGTAAGTAGCACTCGGCTAGGACTACAATGCACAAAGGAAAGCAAATTCGACAAGGTTAAAGAGTTTAGACCATTTGGTCAACAACAATGGAAGGAAACAAAAGAACTAGGAGCTAGCCGAAAACACTCCCTAGGGCCTCTTTCAACCCAAAACCCCAAGCCCCTTGAAGTTCCCCATTTTCGGCCAGGGATTAAGAACTCAAGGCCACAAGAGTTGGTTGTCCTTACCTCGATGATTTCCCTTCCTTGATGAGTACCAAAGTTCGGCCAAGCATCTCTAAGAAACACCATATTCGGTCATCAAAAATTTGGAAGGAAGATAGTATAGAGAAGTACTTTTGGCCAAGCATTCAAAGTTGGAAGAAAAGGAAATTAAAAGAGCCATGGCCGAACATGCTCTTCTTTGGTAAACTCCAAGGCCGGCCAACCCCTAGGCATACCTTCCTTCCATCCTCAATTCCCCATAATATTGTTTTGCACATTCCCAACACTCCCACCCCCATACTTAGATTAAACTAATAGCTAATTAAAATAAGGGTAACTTCCATATCATAATAAAATATTACCCCACATTCCAATTATAAAAGAAAAATAATAATAACTAAATAATTAAAAAGAAAGCAACAACACTAAAAGAATAAAAGAACATGCAGCCAACATGCCTTGCTCCCACGCGTGCATGTGCATGCCAAAACCCCCAAACGCCGGCCAAGGCAAAAAGATTTCTTCCATGCGCTGCGCATGGGTTTCGAACCCTGGACCCGGAGCAGTACCCTCCAAGCGCTAGCCACTCGGCCAGCTTGTCTTTCATGACATACTGCGTCAACATTTCCTCTTAAACACTCGGTCGCTGGCTCCTGCACGCATTAATGCCAGAGACGAAAAAGCAAAAACACGTTCATACCCTACCCTCGGGTCTCGAACGCGAGACCTGAGGCAGAATTCCCCCACGCTTTAACCACTTGACCGACCTGACTTTCCTGGTAGAATCGCGTCGCATCTTTCTTTTAATCCTTTATTCCTGAGTTTCCCCTTTGCATTTAATACCAGAGGTTAAAAACAAAATGGACGACTGCTGTCCAGGGATTCGAACCCGAGACCTGGGGAAGGCTTCCCAGGCCTTCTGCCAGTTTGCTCCTTGCGACTTTCATGACATGGTCTGGCAAAACTTTCTTTTAAACCTATGCTTTGATGATCCTAAATGCTTAAATGCTAAGCAGCAATAAAAATGTTCGCGCGTCCCCGAGAGTGCTCGAACATGCGACCCCGAGCTGAAATGAATATTACGCCCCTGGCCACTATGCCAAGGCATCAACTGTGACATGAACCCATCTCAAATCCTTTTGAGCCTTCCTTCGCGTTGACGCCAAAACCAAAATCAAACTTGCCTTGCGCTTCCATCAGGACTCGAACACGAGTCCTTGAGGCAGCAAATGGGCATCACGCCCCCACGCCACTCGGCCAGGGCATTCAATATGCCACAAGCCTGCCACAATTATTATTTAAACCCTCCTTCGCCTATCACTCCTTCAGCGCCAAAAATAAAACTCCCTCACGCGATTCCGGGGGCTCGAACCCCTTCTCTCCTAGAGCACCCTGGCGCCCCAAACCACGTTACTAATCACTTCCTTGTGTCGTGATTCACCTCCATTTATAAATAAGGCTTCTTCAGGCAATCACCATAAAAATAAATAAATAAATTTAATAAAATAAAATAAAATAAAATAGAACACGAACCACCCCAAATGCAGGATGTTACATGTTCATCTTCTTCATATGGACGAAATTTACCAAGGGAAGACATGGCTAGGGTTTTCTTAACTTTCCAAGCTCATGGTAAGTCCGTTCTAGCCCCATTTTTCAAGTTATTTACGGTTTTGGAGTCCCGGTAGCTCGATGTAGCTTATGCTACCAATAATTCATGCTAGGGTTCATCTTTGGAAAATTACCCATAGGTGAAAAGTGTGTATTTTGATGTTTTATGGTAGAATATGAAGCTTGAAATTATGTTAAACAACTTTTACTAAGCGATTCTAAGTGAAAACGAGTAAAACGACATAATCGGTAAAAATACCTAATGTCCATAAGTGTACGTTAGAGTAAGAATTTGATGTTTCCATAGAAGGGAAAAATGATCAGCATGTTATGAAACATAAGAATAAGGGCTGAAGTTTAATTTTCGAGCATTGGGGAAAAAGTGTAAATATGTAAAAGTTTAGGGGCAAAATTGTAATTTTGCAAAAGTTTGAGTTAGGGACTGTTTTGAGTAGTACATTAATTAAATAAGTGAAATGTGATGTTTTAGACCCCGGAAAATGAGATTTGGACCTAGAACGAGAGGAAAATCAAAAATCGAGAAAGTTGGTAAATTGTCATTTCTGGGTCCGAGGTAAGTTGGTGTGTAAATAATAATGCAATAATGTCGTAATGTATGTTTGAAACCTAAATTGTGGTATTAAATTGATTTTGCTGAATTACATGTTTTGTATATTATGTTGGTGAATTGATTTAATAATAATGTTTATGATAAAAGGTGACATAGGTGACATGGAAAATGGGTCGAAATGTTGTGCTTAAAGGTGTTTTCTATGACTATGGTTGCTAATATTTCATGGAAAACATCATCAAAGGCAAACATTATACTAAAATCATTCCTAAGATGTGAAATATGTGGGTATGCTATACTTATAGGGAATGGATAGTTTTTTCGTATTTTGCTTCTTATGATATTTTCCTTTTAAATCTTGAGTCCATGGAGAAAACCCAACTCCCTTCTATTGACTCACAGCAATTCCTGAAGCCCCCAAATGTCATGTTGCCTTCGATACTAAAGCCTTAGCATTATGTCGTCTCTATAATCGTGGATACACTAAATACTCCTTCGAAGAAGACTTAAATTGGTTTGAATGTATGATTATTTTTTAGGGAAAGACTATTGAGTTAAGGAATCCAATTTATTTTCTAACCATTGAGTTTGAGGGCTCTAACATCCAAATTACATCTTTGATGACTCTACAACAAGGTCCAGTTGAGATGTTAAATTGTTTTATATACGAGTATAGGAATTATTTGATTGAAGAGTCGGTGGTTGTTTCAAAATGTCTCAACCAAAGATCGGCTTGGGATGTGGACATTAGGACTTTCAAGGTGTATATTACTACAAAGTCATGTGTGGAGATGAGAAACATAGGAGAAAATGTGAATTTTCTTAATAATCGTCACGACCTATGTTGTAGAGCTTATGGATCTAAAATCAAAAGAAACTCGATCTACTTTGTGGAACTTGACGATTACACGATTTGGAGCTTAGAAGTATTGCAACATATGTGCCCTGTCCCTTAGCTCGAAGCTCCTTCTTTACTTGGTTTATGCCACCTTTCTCACAGTAGTAGCTAGCTAGTTTAGCTTATATCTATATAGTTTTGGTTAGGACTATATTTCTTTTTTCTTTTATTTTTCAATCATTGTTAGGACTTTATATTTACTTCTTTATATTTTAACTTCTCATGATTTAGTTTACTTTGCCCTCATTAACTGTTAACTGATGCTAGTATTTTATACTACTTTGGTTTAAATATAGTAGTGGTGCTTGTACTCTTTTGAACTTTCAATTTTAATCCATCTAATTTGATTTTGAGATATTGAGTCCTTATACTTTTTTTATTTAAAAATCTTGATCATTTTATCCAATTGTGCTGTTAGAATTGTCATTGTGGCAATCATAAAAGAAGATAGAGGTAAAATAACTTTTTTATCACTCAATGTGTACAGTTTTTATCAATTTGATCCTTACTTTTTAAAAGTATATAAATTATATAAAAATTAAAGATTAAAAGGTTTTCCATATGTTTAATAAAAATTATAATATTTTTTGAAAAATATGAAAAATATAAAAGTTTTAAAAATTCAGAAATTATGTTATTTATTATTTGAATAGTAATAAAATCTCTCCAAAATTTGAACTATTCGTTCATCTTATTAAATCAGATTTGAATAAATATTTTTCTTAAAATTTAATCAAATAAATTATATATAAAAATAAAAGGATATAAAATATGTTGGAACGCCGGAACCTCATAGCGCAGCAGAATAAAATTAGATCCGGTGATCCAAACCATGGATCCATGTGTGAGGAACGAATCGGGGTGAAATAAAGGTTTCGAAATTACCAAAACTTCAATCTGAGTAGACAGCGACGCCTTGACAACAAGAGTTTTGATCTACTGTCGAATCAAGCCACAACCTTTTCCGATGTCGGCCTCTACGTGATCCACCCGGTTTTTACTATGAACGGAAGAAATCTCCAAAACTATTTAGGAGGTTTATTTGCTTGACGGCTGCTAGACCTAACAAGCAATCTCTTAGGGTTTTCACATAAGCTTTGCCTCTTTTAAATACCTTTTATGTTGGGTATCCTTTTAATTGGGCCAATTATAATGGGTATCTTTTTCATTGGGCCCATTATTTGGTATCCTTTTAATACCCTTTTATAATTGGTATCTTTTGAATGTATCATAAGATTAAATAAATACAATAAAGTTTTTAACCGAAAATTATAATTACATTAATTATATTTGAAAATTATAATTACATTAATTATAATAAGGATTTCGGTAAACTATATTTATTTAAATTTATATATGAATCAAATTCATATATTAATAGAATTATGTTGTCATTATGTGTACAACATCCTTGTACATATAATATGTTCAATATTTGATTGCCCAATTAAATTAATTCTTTAATTAATTTAATTCATGTGACAACTAAAAACAATACCAATTATATTTTATTCCGTTCATTTAAACCATAGGGTGTGACCCTGTAGGTTCTTGCAACGTTAGCAGTAATAATAGAACGATTCTAATGTCACAAACAATGAGTGGCATCTAGCAATGCATCATTGCTACCTAAGTTACAAGAAGTCATGATTCCACATAACTTTTGTGATTAACCTTTCATACATTAATCCTTAAGTCCTTTATCTCTGGAATGGACACAAGTCATGGAATAGTCACACTTGTATAGTCCATCCCATGTTTCTTGATATCTTGAGTAGACTATGATATTCAAATTAGTATGACATCTCATGTCAACTTATTTGAGCATGGCCATGCATTTCTAGTCTCACTCAATCAAGTGGCCTAAGATATTACTCCCATTATGTAGGAGGGACTTATCCTATATTGATCAACCATATCCCTCTACATAGATTGTGGTATATCCAACATCAGTCTTTATAGAACAACCAATTACGGTGTACGTTTGACTGTATCAAAATATACAACTCACGATGTTGAGATAATAATTATCTCAAGTCTGAGGATCATATACATATTAATCACTATGAGTAATGTTGTGACAATTACATAATAATCCAATAAACATACTCATAACGGGTCAATCCAATATGTTGTTCTCTAACACACATATTGATGCATTGATTTTGACAATCCACATCAATGACAACTCTTTATCATCAATCAACTACATGTTAGTCTTAATGCATTATTGTTGTCCTAGTCAACAATAATACTCGACTAAGGATCTTTTAAGAATAATCATATTATTCTAAGGACATTATTATAAAACAGTTTATTTGTACACACAGAAAGAAAAACTGAAATAATAATAATGATAACGCTTTATATTAAAAAACATGGTAAATTAAGTATGTTATTACAACCATCTCATGATTGGTCTTTGGGCATACTCTTACAATCTCCCACTAGCACTAAGACCAATCACTCATATATCTAATACCAAGTGACTTAGTGTGACGATCATGCTTCTGCTGTGTCAGAGGCTTGGTCAGGGGATCAGCAATGTTATCATCTGAAGGTACTCTGCATATCTCTACATCCCCTCGATCGATAATCTCTCGAATAAGATGGTAGCGTCTAAGTATATGTTTGGATCGCTGGTGAGATCTGGGTTCCTTAGCTTGTGCAATAGCTCCATTGTTATCACATCGGAGCTCTATAGCATCTGATATGCTAGGCACAACCCCTAGTCCAGTAATGAACTTCTTGATCCAAACCGCTTCCTTTGCTGCCTCACTGGCTGCAATATACTCAGCCTCTGTTGTAGAATCGGCTACTGTACTTTGCTTTGAACTCTTCCAGCTCACAGCACCACCATTAAGGCAAAACACAAAACCTGATTGCGATCGAGAATCATCCTTGTCAGTTTGGAAGCTGGCATCAGTGTAACCCTTTACACTTAACTCTTCATCACCTCCATATAATAGGAACGTATCCTTAGTTCTTCTTAAGTACTTAAGGATACTCTTGACTGCGGTCCAGTGACCTTCACCGGGATCCACTTGATACCTGCTCGTCATACTTAAGGCATACGATACATCTGGACGAGTACATAACATAGCATACATGATAGATCCAATTGCGGAAGCATATGGAATTTTACTCATACGTTCTCTCTCTTGTGGAGTTGAAGGACACATTTCCTTCGAGAGTGAAATACCATGTCTCATAGGTAGAAATCCTCTTTTAGATTCTTCCATACTGAACCTTTTCAGTACTTTATCTATGTATGTACTTTGGCTTAGACCTAGTAGTCGTCTTGATCTATCTCTATAGATCTTGACTCCTAAGATATAAGTGGCTTCGCCCAAGTCCTTCATAGAAAAACAACTTCTTAACCAAGTCTTAATAGACTGCAAGGTAGGTATGTCATTTCCCATGATAAGTATGTCATCCACATATAGTACCAAGAATGTGATAGTGCTCCCACTAACTTTCTTGTAAACACATGGTTCATCTTCATTTTTGACAAAACCAAACTCTTTGATTGCATCGTTAAAACGAAGATTCCAACTTCGAGAAGCTTGCTTTAATCCATAAATGGATCTTTGCAGCTTACATATCTTTCTAGCATCCTTTGGATTTACAAAACCTTCAGGTTGTGTCATATACACATCCTCTTCAAGTTTCCCGTTAAGGAAAGCTGTTTTGACGTCCATCTGCCAGATTTCATAATCATGAAATGCAGCTATGGCGAGCAAGATCCTGATGGATTTAAACATAGCTACAGGTGAAAAGGTTTCATCATAGTCAACACCATGAATTTGGCGAAAACCTTTAGCGACTAATCGCCCTTTGTATGTTTGTACATTACCATCCATGTCAGTTTTCTTTTTGAAAACCCATTTGCACCCTATAGGTTTAACCCCTTCGGGTGGATCAATCAAAGTCCATACTTGGTTTTCATACATGGAATCCATCTCAGATCTCATGGCCTCAAGCCATTTCTCAGAGTCTGGGCTCGTCACCGCTTCTTGATAAGTCCTAGGTTCATCTTGATCTATAAGAAGAACGTCACCATGCGTTGTAATGAGAAATCCATATCTCTCAGGTGCACGGCGTTCTCTTAAAGATCTGCGCGGTGGTTGTGTTTCTACAGCAGTTATTTGTTCCTCAATTTCTTGTGGAATTTGCTGTTGTTCAATCTCTGGTTCAGTGGTATCTTGTGATTCTTGAATTTCTTCAAGTTCAATCTTTCTCCCACTTCCTTTTCTAGAAGTAAATTCTCTCTCTAGGAAGACACCAGTCCGAGCAACAAACGTTTTGTTCTCAGTGGGATTAAAGAAATAATATCCTTTGGTTTCTTTTGGATACCCCACAAAAATACACCTTTCAGATTTGGGTTCAAGCTTAGTAGACGTTTGACGTTTAACATAAGCTTCACAGCCCCAAATTTTCATAAAAGACATACTAGGGCGTTTCCCAGTCCACATCTCATATGGTGTCTTTTGAACCGATTTAGATTGAACTCGATTTAGTGTGAAAGCAGCTGTCTCAAGGGCATGTCCCCAAAAAGAAGTTGGAAGATCAGCATGACTCATCATAGATCGAACCATGTCTAACAAAGTTCGATTTCTTCTCTCAGATACTCCATTCCATTGAGGAGTACCAGGAGGAGTAAGTTGTGAGACAATCCCACATTCTTTCAAAAGATCATTAAACTCTAGGCTCAAGTACTCTCCACCTCGATCAGATCGAAGTGACTTGATAGTTTTGCCTAGTTGATTTTGTACTTCATTTTTGAATTCCTTGAACTTTTCAAGGGACTCAGACTTATGGCGCATGAGATAAACATACCCATATCTACTGAAATCATCAGTGAAAGTAATGAAGTAGTGAAATCCACCTCTGGCTTGTGTATTTATTTGTCCACATACATCAGAATGTATTAGGTCTAGTAAATCACTAGCTCGTTCACTTTTACCAGTAAAAGGAGATTTAGTCATTTTTCCCAATAAGCAAGATTCACATACTTCAAATTGTTCAAAAACAAATGAATTCAAGAGACCATCTTTATGGAGTTTGGATATGCGTTTCTCACTTATGTGGCCCAAACGACAATGCCAAAGATAAGTTTGATTTGAGTCATTTATTTTAGATCTTTTAGTATTTATGTTGTAAATGGGATTCGTTTGATCTAAAATATAGAGGCCATTAATTAATTGTGCCGAACCATAGAAAACATTATTGAGATAAAATGAACAACAATTATTCTTAATAATTATCTCAAAACCAATTTTGTCTAAACAAGAAATTGAAATAATGTTTTTAGTCAAACTGGGCACAAAATAACAATCCTCTAAACATAAATCAAGTCCACTAGGCAAAGATAAAGTATATGTTCCCACAGCTAATGCAGCAACTTTTGCTCCATTTCCAACTCGTAGGTCCACATCTCCTCTAGCCAAAGGCCTACTCCTTTGTAGTCCCTGTACAGAAGTACAAATATGAGAACCACAACCAGTATCTAATACCCAAGAAGTAGTAGTTGATAAATTAATATCAATAACATAAATACCTGAAGCAGACATTCCGCTTGCTTTAGCCTTCTTGACTTCTTCAAGATAGATAGGGCAGTTCCGTTTCCAATGTCCAGTCACACCACAATGAAAACAGTTTCCTTCCTTAGACACCCCACCTTTAGGTTTTAGTGTAGCCTTTCCTTTTCCAAATTTGGGCTTACCTTTGCCCTTAGGTTTTGTTTGAACTTTGGCCTTTCCCTTGCCCTTGTTATTACGGACCATCAGTATGGGCTTGGGTCCAACCTTTTTCAAGTTGCCTTCAGCAGTTCGTAACATACTGAGCAATTGTGGTAGAGTCTTGTCAATTTCATTCATATTGAAATTGAGAACAAACTGGCTGTAGCTATCCGGCAACGATTGCAAAATAACATCAGTGGCCAACTCTTGGCTCAATGGAAACCCAAGCTTAGATAGGCTTTCAATATAGCCAATCATCTTAAGGACATGAGGTCCTACTGGGCTTCCTTCAGCCAACTTACATTGGAATAGGGCTTTAGAGATATCAAACCTCTCTTGCCGTGCTTGCCCCTGATAAAGTTCTTTCAGGTGCTCGATCATATCATAAGCAACCATGTCCTCATGTTGCTTCTGAAGTTCAGGATTCATAGTGGCAAGCATAAGACATCCAACATCTATCATGTCATCGAGATACTTCTTGTAAGCGTCTCTATCAGCCCTCGAGGCATTAGCGGGTGGTTCATTAGGAAGTGGTTGTTCAATGACATATAATTTCCGTTCTTGTTTAAGGACAATCCTCAAGTTACGGAACCAATCAAGAAAATTCAAACCATTCAATTTGTCCTTCTCAAGGACCGATCGCAATGAGAGTGTGCTAGTGTTTGCAGCCATAATATATCTACAACAATTAAATATGCATGTGAGTAAATTTACCATTTTTATATCAATCATTAAAAAGACTTTATTAAATGATATTCCCACTATTATTTCAAAATTAATAACCCTCGTATATTAATTTCGGAAAAACTTTCTCAAAAGTATTTCTAGTAGGTTAAGGATCCATATTTCACCACCTCTTAAGTCAGCTTTGGCTTTACTCTTAAGATTATGGTTATTTAGGTAAGCAACATTTGCTAATTACATCATATGTAACTCCTAATATTTGGTGAACAACTCTTGTTCTAATCATCTTATGATTTATCCAATTTACTTGCCTCTAGGTTTCTAATCCTATTAGAGTAATCTAGTTAAGTCATTAACCAATTTTTAACCAGCGAATATCACTTGTTTATTCTTCGCGTTTAACCAAGATAAATACTAGTACTTCGCTTTGGCAGAACGTACATAGTATTGATCGAGGCCTTAACGAGGGCAAAATTGGAAGGCCATACTGACTTAATATTTTAATAGAGGGATTTTATTAAGGTTGTTGCATCTCACCAATTATGGTCTACTTTAGTCCATTTAGTCTTCTAATCGATCTCATCAATTAATAGGGTTTATTATCTTCAAGTTTTAATATATATAAAAAATTGGCATGCTTTAGACATCCATAGCATCTCATACATGAATAAATAAAGCAATAAATAAATGCAATAGTTATAGCCCATAAACTAAGGTGGTTCAACCAAGCCAATGGGAGAACCAAAGGAAACCTAAAGGTGTAAGCCATTTCACAAGCTATCATTCACAATCATTGTCCCACCTTCCTTCTCGTTTGGCCCACAGCAACTCTTCCAAATTACAATATGCAGAAACTCGTTTTGCATACGAGGGAATAAGATGAGAAGAGAAATACAATAGAATAGTAGTAAGGCACGACACGCAGGCCGTATTTGAAAATACAACCTTTTATTGAATAGGTCATTGGGCTATAACTATGCATTTTCAAACACCATGCATGTAAACAAAATAGCATACATAATTCAATGCTTTTTGCTAAGGTGAATTATAAAATATCCTTTCAACCTTTTCGTGGCCCATCAAGTTTATAAATGTCTTTTACTCCGACCGCCTCAGCCCCCCATCCCCAAAATAAGAGATGGGATATCATGGTAGGAGTTGGGGTGCGGGGGCGAAGCCCCCGCGGTATGGACCAGGGGTGCGGGGGCGGAGCCCCCGCGGTACAAACCGCATATCCCAGTCAAATGAATCCTCATGATTTGATAACTTTTATCAACAGAATCGTTTTTTTTTTTTTTTTAATGATTTTAATCCTTGAGGTTTCATATCGGAACAACCCTTGTTCCACTAACCAGTTAACTCTTACTGGAAATTGTAAATACCATCGTCGCATCATTATGGATTTGTTAACAGTAATAACATAAAATTGAATAAGCCAAAACACCATGATTAACATTTAATCAATTACCGAAAGGAACAGTTATCAGGTTATGCTTAAACGATTTAAACAATCGAAAATACAATAAGATCAAAACATGAATCTCATACAATTGCATCACCCAAGTATTTAAACCCGAGTTCGTATCACACAAGTGGCTCTGATACCACTGTTGGAACGCCGGAACCTCATAGCGCAGCAGAATAAATTAGATCCGGTGATCCAAACCATGGATCCATGTGTGAGGAACGAATCGGGGTGAAATAAAGGTTTCGAAATTACCAAAACTTCAATCTGAGTAGACAGCGACGCCTTGACAACAAGAGTTTTGATCTACTGTCGAATCAAGCCACAACCTTTTCCGATGTCGACCTCTACGTGATCCACCCGGTTTTTACTATGAACGGAAGAAATCTCCAAAACTATTTAGGAGGTTTATTTGCTTGACGGCTGCTAGACCTAACAAGCAATCTCTTAGGGTTTTCACATAAGCTTTGCCTCTTTTAAATACCTTTTATGTTGGGTATCCTTTTAATTGGGCCAATTATAATGGGTATCTTTTTCATTGGGCCCATTATTTGGTATCCTTTTAATACCCTTTTATAATTGGTATCTTTTGAATGTATCATAAGATTAAATAAATACAATAAAGTTTTTAACCGAAAATTATAATTACATTAATTATATTTGAAAATTATAATTACATTAATTATAATAAGGATTTCGGTAAACTATATTTATTTAAATTTATATATGAATCAAATTCATATATTAATAGAATTATGTTGTCATTATGTGTACAACATCCTTGTACATATAATATGTTCAATATTTGATTGCCCAATTAAATTAATTCTTTAATTAATTTAATTCATGTGACAACTAAAAACAATACCAATTATATTTTATTCCGTTCATTTAAACCATAGGGTGTGACCCTGTAGGTTCTTGCAACGTTAGCAGTAATAATAGAACGATTCTAATGTCACAAACAATGAGTGGCATCTAGCAATGCATCATTGCTACCTAAGTTACAAGAAGTCATGATTCCACATAACTTTTGTGATTAACCTTTCATACATTAATCCTTAAGTCCTTTATCTCTGGAATGGACACAAGTCATGGAATAGTCACACTTGTATAGTCCATCCCATGTTTCTTGATATCTTGAGTAGACTATGATATTCAAATTAGTATGACATCTCATGTCAACTTATTTGAGCATGGCCATGCATTTCTAGTCTCACTCAATCAAGTGGCCTAAGATATTACTCCCATTATGTAGGAGGGACTTATCCTATATTGATCAACCATATCCCTCTACATAGATTGTGGTATATCCAACATCAGTCTTTATAGAACAACCAATTACGGTGTACGTTTGACTGTATCAAAATATACAACTCACGATGTTGAGATAATAATTATCTCAAGTCTGAGGATCATATACATATTAATCACTATGAGTAATGTTGTGACAATTACATAATAATCCAATAAACATACTCATAACGGGTCAATCCAATATGTTGTTCTCTAACACACATATTCATGCATTGATTTTGACAATCCACATCAATGACAACTCTTTATCATCAATCAACTACATGTTAGTCTTAATGCATTATTGTTGTCCTAGTCAACAATAATACTCGACTAAGGATCTTTTAAGAATAATCATATTATTCTAAGGACATTATTATAAAACAGTTTATTTGTACACACAGAAAGAAAAACTGAAATAATAATAATGATAACGCTTTATATTAATAAACATGGTAAATTAAGTATGTTATTACAACCATCTCATGATTGGTCTTTGGGCATACTCTTACAAAATATTAGTGTAAAATAATAACTCTGAATATGTTATAATTAAATTTAAATATATCGTATAATTTTCTGTCTTAAATACACTATATAAAAAGTATATAAAAATTAATCTCATTTTGGCAAAATTCAAAAAATTCAAAACTTTGTTATTAAGTCTTGGAAATTTCTATGTAGTATTTTTGACAAAATTTTATTAAATTTAATTCAAACCGATTCAGGGTTTGTACTATCATTTAAAAAATCATTTTACATTAATTTTATATATTGCATAGTTAAGTTTAAATAAAAATATTTTTGATATATAAATGATTGTAATTAAAATTAATTTTATTTAAAAAGTATTTGTTCAAATTTGATTTAATATAAACTTAACAAATATCCCAAAATTTGGAGAGATGTTATTATATCAAAGGTGTTTATAGGCTAAATTGAATTTCAAAAAAATTTCCTAGCTCGAGCCTAACACAGCTCAACTTACCTAAATGACCTATTTCAATATTTAAAAATAACAAAAATATTTTTTATTTAAATGTAATTATAAAAAATATTAATATTATTGTAACATCATTTTATATTTTATTATTATTTTTAAATAGTAAAACGGGTCGAGCGGAGCCAATCCATGGATAAAAATACGAGTCCAACATGTAATCACTATTTAAGGAGTATTTTTTTATTTTTTAGAGATTTTAATATTTTTTTCATTTTATTTTAAAAATTAAAATGAATTATTTTATTTTTATTTTTTACTTTTTCGAAATTCAAAGAATTTTTATTTTTCGTAATTTTGTAACACTCCAAATCAAATCTAAAAATTCGATCAAATCCATAGCGTCACAGTAGTTGTCGAAGCTAAACATAAATTTTAAAATATATAAATAATTCATAATTTAACAAAATCATGCTTATAAAAAAATTAAAAACAATTAATATAACATAGTGGAATAACTAAACAATTAATTAATATAAAAGCGATCAACTAAACTGATTGACCCAATTACACTATTTAGCGGCGATGTTGCTTGAACACAAACTCACGAAATTTTTTTTAAACTACGTAAGAAATTAAAAACTCAAACGCAATGCTCGGTGGTGATCTCTAATTTCTAATTTTAGCAAATATTAAAATTAATTTAAAAATAAAATAAATTAAAAAAAATTATTAACAATTTGTCGAGTCATTTCGAATAAAGTAAGAATCCTTAAAACATTTCAACAACAATTTGAACGATTTTCAACAATCCACCAATATAATTCACATTTTCATAGTAATTAGAAATTTTTTCAATTTCCATAATTCATTCATAAATAGACAAAAATTCACATTTTTAGAATTAGCCCGAGCAACACAAGAAGGAAAAACATTCACGCACATGAGTGTTCAACCGAATTCCCAATAGTTGTTGGGGATCAATCCATATAAACAACGAGATAGTGAAAATGAAGAAGAACGAACATAAATATTTTACACGGAAAACCCTCAAAGAAGGAAAAACCACGGGCAAAGGAGACATTGACTTAACATTAATGGAGAAAAAAACGAGAGTACAATGAGAATACTAAAACCCAAACCCCAAACACAAAGCTCACACCAGAAGCTCTCAAAAAAGAGGTTTCACAAAATTCTCTCAAACTCTTACCAACACTCCATATGCAACATCTTGTCGCCCTCAAAGAAAAGCCCTTGTTGATTGGCATGTCAAATTAGGGATAAAATGGCCCCTTTAAATAGGTTTAGATTAGAGTTCTAATCATACTAAAATATCCATGAGATAATCAGAGTTTGACTAGGAGAATAAGTCTTTCTTGGAGTCTAAAACGCAACTGCATAACATGGAGAAATAGTCATGACATCCCATACATGCTCATCACGACATCACCGCCACGTTCATTTGGGGTTTTGTCTCGACGTCACTTCTATTTTACCTATTCTTCTGTAAATCGTCGAATGCCTTCTTAAGTGCCTGCAAAATGTCTGATAAATGCGATGCACATCCCACAAATCCCCACCTTCACTCGTATTTAGCACGCCTCCTTTTCCATGCCCTATCACAGGCCTAACTTGAATTTTGCAGAATATTAACCAAGTCTAAACCATGCTCAAACTTGAAAACTAAAAGACTCCTAGTCTTAAAATCAAAGTTGTAGAATGCAACAAGAGCCAATAATACCCAAATAAGAGAGAAAGCATCAACTCTCTCCACCTAACTATAACCCTCTATGACTAACCTTGCCTCAAAGACTTTACAAACCATTCGATTCCTAAATACCAAAAGGGGATGAAATTCATCTCTAAATTAGACACATGCCTAAAATCTGACACGACTCCACCTTCAACCAGATTATATGTGGAGAACAACGAATCATTACCCTTATGCTCGGCCATATAAACTACCTCTATAATTGTTCGAAACTGCCAGAAACTGAAATTTGTGATTTGTCGAACTTCTCGATATCCAAATTTATTGTTGTGTCACCGAACGAGTCGATCTATAGAAGTTGAACCAGACTCTGATACCAATTTGTTGGGGATCAACTCGTATAACCAATGAGATAGTAAAAGTGGAGAAGAACAAACATAAATATTTTACGTGGAAAACCCTTAAAAGGGAAAAACCACGGGCAAAGGGTTCATTGGGTTAACATTAATAAAATAAACAAAACGAGAGTATAATGATAATACTAAAACCCAAACCCCGAATACAAAGGTCGCACCCAAATCTCTTAAAAAGGGTTTCACAAAATTCTCTCAAACTCTCATTAAAACTCCATATGCGACTACATCTTATCGCCCTTGAAGAAAAGTCTTTACTGATTGGCATGCCAAATCAAGGATATAATGACCCCTTTAAATAGGCTTAGATTAGAGCTCTAATCATACTAAATATCCTTAGAATAATCAAAGTTCGACTGGGAGAAAAAGTCCTGCTTGGAGTCTAAAACGCAGCTACATAACATGGAGGAATCATAGTGACATCCCATGCATGCTCGTCACGATGTCGTCACCACATTTCTTTGGGGTGACGTCACCTCTATTTTACCTCTTCTTTGATAAATTGTCGAACGCCTTCTTAAGTGTATGCAAAATGTCTGATAAATGTGAGGCACACTCCACAATAACAATCAATGAATAAAAGTGCAAGAGCCAACAATGGCAATACTCTATTGCGCAATAAACGCAATTTAATCAATGACCAACCGGACACCGAATGCGCAAAGTACAACAATGAAAATACTCTCGAATGTTCAAGGTAGTCCACACAATAAACAATAAGCAATGATGGAGACCCCTAGTAATTAACAATTTGTCAATTTCCATAATTCATTCATAAATAGATAAAATTCACATTTTTAGAATTAGCCCAAGTAACACAAGAAGCAAAAACATTTGGGCACATGAGTGTTCAAGCGAACCCCTAATAGTAATGAAAGAACAAAGGAACAAGCGCCAACAATGAAAATACTCTGTTGCGTGATAAACGTGACTTAATTAATGACCAACCAAACACAAAATGCATAAAGCGTAACAATGACGATACTCCCAAATGCTCAAGGTAGTTTGCACAATAAGCAACAAGCAATTATGGAGACCCCTACAGTCTACAGCATGTCGACTATATCCGAAGAATCTCCAACTAATTTTACTGGGCATTTTATTAGTTATTAAAGTAGTAATTTAGCAATAGTTTTCAAGAAAATAATCGATTAATAAAAAGAGAAAACTATTTGGTACACTGACGGTGAGAAATTTTAACTCCACAATCAAGGTTAAGATTTTTTTCATGTGTTCTTAAGTTGGATTTAAAAAAGTAAATAAGATATGTGGAAAAATCTCAACTCCGCTTGTAGAATAAAAACTTTTCACCGTCTGTGTACCAAATAATTACCCTAATAAAAGTAGCAATTTAACAAAATACCATCATTAAAAATAATTTAATAAACTACTAAACAAAGTAAATTTCAATTATAAGGAATCACAAAATAATTTTAAACACATCAAGCTCAAATGTATCATATCTTATAGGGTTCATTGACGTTAGATATCTATATTTCAAGCTTGAAATTATCCTTTGGCTTGAAGTCGAGACTTTCCTTATAATTCTTGACAGAAACTGTTCAATTTGATGCTCTCTTTGAAAACCAATTTTGTAGATTGGGTTGATATAAAAATGGTCCAATTTTAGTGTCACAAATTTGACCGTCAAAATAAATAACGGCTCTAATTTGTTTCTCATCTTCTCCAAAGAAACATGTTTCACATTTAAAAAATTAAAACAAAAAACATTATACAAAAAAAAAAATACTTATTAACCAAATTCAAATAATGACACCAAATTTACTTTAACTAATTTAGTTTGTCTTCTTGCTTGAAATTTAACTTTGAAATGCTCACCATATAATCTTCAGTTTATAAAAAAACTCTACCACCTGATATGAAACATTTTTCAAAAATGTTTGAAAAGGTCGAACATAACTCACAAATCAAAATAATGCTTTAACCTAGAAGCATAGCATTTTTTTGAAAAGTTTTTCTTTCCCAAGATTCTTAGTATTGTTGTGACATGAAAACTCTACAATGGAAAAGATGAGACATGCAAATATAATCTCGGGATTCATAAGTTTTGAAAAAAGTATTTTTATTTCTATTTTTTCGAATTTCAATCAACGATCCCTTTTTCTCCAATGGCTAAAATTATAAAATGTTATTTTTTAAATTGCATTTTGGTTGACGCGCTTTCACCCCTCTCCTCGCCACGTCAAGAAAAAATGCGCCTTCTCATGCGCGCTTTCGCAAAAAAAAAGGACCTATTTTGCTAAACTTCAAAAGAACTTATTTATTTCCCTAATTTTCATTTAAAATTTGCAATTTTTTTCATATTTTTGCCCTTGATTGTACCTTTTTAGAATTTTACAAGGAGTTAGATTAGAAATCCTCACTAAATATCTTAATATGTGAATTATTCAATTTTAATATTATAAATTATTTCTTTTAAACACTCAAATTTAATATCATAAAATGTTCCATTTTCTTTACTCGTTTTATAGATAACCTAAACTTTCTAACTTCTCATTTTTGCCTCCTTGCTGTCGTTGCCCTTATTATCGTCGTCCGACATCTTAGACAGCAACCAACACCACCAATGGAATCCTCTTTCTCCCTTCTTCCTACTTTTCTAAAATATAAAAAATATGTTTTTATTTTTGTAATTGCAACCTTATATTGTAGCACCAATGATAGGTTTTTGTAATGACAAAATAAAAAAAAATTGTCATTTTTTATATTGCAGAGAAATGAAATTGGCATTGGGCCAACCAGCATCAATCAACGTCAAACAAAGAAAAAACACAATAGTAGTATCCAAGTACCAAAAAAGGCAACATTGAAACGATGAATGTTGCTAATCATGTTGCAACTATAGGGGAGGAGAAACAAGCACTAACCAGACAATCAATTGCCATAAAAAGGTAAACAAACATTATATCATCACTTTATAATTGATAGAAAATTCGCTCTATTTATTCAACACCTTTCTCTCTCTCTCTCTCTCTCTCTCTCTCTCTCTCTCTATATATATATATATATATATATATTTATGATTAACATAAAATTTGCTCTATTTATTTAACACCGAATTTTATGATTAACATGAACAAAAGCTGGTGCAAGCTAAGGAGTTGACTGAAACTCTAGAATTATAAACCTAAATATGTGAATCTACTTAATATTTTGCTAGATACGCAATGAAACATTCGTTTAACTAGGACTAAAACTAAATATGTATGATTGAATATGATTATAGTTTTGCTAGATAAGCAATAGAAATTTTGTTTAAATAAAACACCTAAATATGTAACATGACTACTTGAGAAAATCAATTGCATGACTACTTTCACAATTATCTTTTATTTAACTACTTGAGAAAGTTGAATTCGTTGTGTAACATGAATCCTAATAGAATTTGTGGGGGACTCTCTACATAGCGAAGAGACAATTAACAAGATGTGTTAGAAAAGAGTAAGAATCAAATTGGTGTAGTAGTAAAAATGTGTTAGCAAGAATCTAAATGAAGCTCATGTATGACAACCATACAGAGTAAGAAGCACATATAGAACATTTTTCACTTGAAACATATGATTTAGCATTTTGTATGATCAAATTCTTAAACATATAACTTGTGTTTGTTTTATGCCAATTGATAATGAGCTCAATCCATTTCTTCTTTTAGTTGCATTTTCTATTTATTTTATAAACTTGGGGTTGTTTTATGCCAATCAATGATGAGCCTAATGCATTCCCTTATGAGTTTATAATGATGAGCCTAATGCATTCCCTTATGAGTTTATCTGTTGCTTGTGAGCTGCATTTCTCTTTTGACTTGTGATTGTTGTAATGATGAGCCCAATGGGATCTTTTATAAGTTGCATTTCTCTTTTGAGTTGACTTGGTTTGGAAGTTGTGTAACATCCCGAAATAGGGCCTAAACGGAATAGTGGTTGCGAAACCACAAATCCGAGTCAGTAAAATATTTTAATATTATTTTTAGTGCTTATAATATGTGAATTTACATGTGTGAAAGTTTCGTGAATTAATTTTATTGTTAGTGTGCTTAATTTAAAGAAAAGGACTAAATCGCATAAGTGGTAAAAGTAGCCTTATAGCTTGATTAAGTGGTTGAATTGATGATGATTTCTTTAATTTAAGGGTTGATAGGGTAATTTAGCCATAATTGTTCATTTGAGTATAGTGGACGGCATAATGATAACATATATGTTTTTATATGTTAAAGTTATATGTTAAAAATTTGTATTATTTTATATTATATATTAATGCTATAATAAAAGAAATATGAGTGGATGGTTTTCATTTTACCATCTGCTTGCCGAAACTCAAAGAGAGAAAAAGAAAACTTTGAAGCTTTGTATCTTTTGCATTTCTAAGCTTAAATTGAAGGTATGTTTTAGCTTGGTTTTTGATAATTTTTATGTTTTTGAGATCGTTTCTTCGAGTGCTACAAAACCCATGTTTCAATTTTGAATTTTGATGAATATTTTGAGTTATGCCATTGATGAGAACTTGTGATTTTTGTTGTTTGATGGTAGAAAATGAAAGATATGTGTTAGATTAACAAATTTTGTCTTTGAATTTTTGATGAATTTAAGTTGTTTGGACTAAATTAGTAAAAGTTGTTATTGTTCATAAGTATGTGTTATGGTAAGAATTTGAAGTTGCTATAGAAGGGAAAAATGTTCAGCATGTTAGAAAACATAAGGATAAGGGCTGAAGTTTAATTTTCGAGCCTAGGGGCAAAATCCTAAATATGTAAAAGTTTAGGGGCAAAATTGTAATTTTTCTAAAATTAGAGTTAAGGACTGTTTTGATAAAAATGAGTATTAAATAAGCTAAATTTGCTATTATAGATCAAGAAGAACGAAATCCAGAGTTAGATCGGGGAAAGAAAAAGATAGTGGACTAAATCGATATAGTTTATCGATTTTGTTTCGAGGTAAGTTTGCAGTAAATAAATGCAATATTCTGTTATTTTACATTTAATATCATTAAATTCTAGCATTTACATATTTATTCTGTAAATTTATTATTTAAAGACTCAAGTATGAATTGACGGAAAAGCTATCGCAGAAAGTTCCGGTTGAACCTTAGGAATGTGTAGGATACAAATGTCATGACATTAGGGTTTAAGGAAATCATGTAAGACCATGTCAAGACATGGCATTGATAAGTTACTATAAGGCAAAGGTCTTACATAAGACCATGTCAAGACATGGCATTGATAAGTTACTATAAGGCAAAGGTCCCATGTAAGACCATGCCAAGGCATGGCATTGGTGAGTTTATAAGGCAAAGGTCCCATGTAAGACCATGCCAAGGCATGGCATTGGTGAGTTCACAAGGCAAGGATACCACGTAAGACCATGTCAAGACATGGCAATGGTTAAGTTTCATAAGGAAAGGTACCCGCGTATCCTTAGTATTCCAAAGTGGTTCAACGGGAATATTCCAAGAGTAAACCAAAGTAAAGGTAAGACAAGTTCAAGCTAAAAAGGTAAGTTAAGACAAGTTCAAGCTAAAAAGTAAAGGTAAGACAAGTTCAAGCTAAAAAGTAAAGGTAAGACAAGTTCAAGCTAAAAAGGTAGGGTAAGATAAATTCATGTTAAAAGGCAAGGTAAGAATACAAGTTTGAGTATATTGAGTTAAAAGCTTAAGTGATCTTGATAAGAAAAGAATAAGATAATTCATTAAGAATGTTGTTATCTATTTACATGTAAACTTACTAAGCTTTATGCTTACTCCCATTCTTTATTTTTTTTTATAGTATTGCAAGCCAATTCGGGGATCGAAAGGACGTCGGAGATCGTACACACTATCAAAGGATTATATTGGTATTTTGTGACTCGAACGTTTTAAGTTATGGCATGTATAGGGACTTAGCCATTTTATGTGTGTGACCTTATGATATGGCTTATTATGGACTTGTAAATGTTTGGTAATGATTAGCCATTAAAATGGTTAATTAAGAACATGGTTGTGGATGTTATGAAATGTCTAGTTGATAATTATTTTAAAGAAATTATGTAATTATATGCAGGGGAATAGTTGGACAGCAGCAGTGACGTGATTTTGAAAAATCACCAAAAATAGTATAAATTGAATTAGGTTGTGAATGAGATATAGAATTAAACCTTATTGAGTCTATTTTCATATAAAGAAAATGGTGTAGGAAAAAGAGTTGTATATTATGAGATAATTAATTTTTAGTGAAGAGAGGTCAGAACTGTCAAACTGTGTAACAGGGGAGACTTTAACTAATAAACTGTACTAATTGGCCACACCAAAAATTCTGGAAAAATTATAGTAAGAATATATATGAGTCTAGTTTCAGGAAAAATTTACAGATCTTAATTTCGAGTTTTGTAACTCGAGTTATAATTAATTTAGTTAACATGACGCAGACGGACAGTTTCAATTTTTATGCCTAGAACTAGTAAGTTAAGTCTAGTAATGCCTCGTGCTCGACTCCGGCAACGGTCTCGGGTAAGGGGTGTTACATTTATTGGTATCAGAGCCAGATTTTAGTCGGTTCTCGGAATATTCAGTATGAGTAAGAGTCTAACTATACATGCCATACTTATATTTTGATAGTGTGACGACTCCTGACAATTTTAAAAATGTTTTTCTTATATAGTTATGGATCCCGAACGAGATGGTGCAGATGATGTAGAGAGTAATGCGCCCGCTCCCACTGAAGGGACGGTGCCACCAGATAGTCGTGAAAGGCCCGTTACAGTTAGTCAGGGAGGAGGGGCTCGAGAAGCCTTCTTCCAAGCTATGAATGAATGGTTTGCTGAGTTCGTTCGTACGAACCCGGCCGTTAGACCTCCACCCCCTCATGAGCCACAGACCACCCACATAGCTCCCCCAGTTATAAATACAGTTAGAAGAGAGAAACCACCCGTTGACAAGATCAGAAAACAAGGGGCTGAAGAGTTTCGGGCTACCAAAGATGATGATGCAGAGAAAGCTGAATTTTGGCTCGAGAACACTATCAGAGTCTTTGATGAGTTATCCTGCACACCGGAAGAATGTATTAAATGTGTGGTGTCACTTCTTAGAGATTCGGCCTACCAGTGGTGGAAGACACTTGTGTCAGTAGTACCGAAAGAAAGAGTTACTTGGGATTTCTTTCAAGAGGAGTTCCGTAAGAAGTACATTAGTCAGAGGTTTATTGACCAGAAAAGAAAAGAGTTCCTTGAGTTAAAACAGGGTAAGATGACTGTGATCGACTATGAACGTGAATTTATCCGACTTAGCAATTATGCTCGAGAGTGTGTGTCTACAGAGGCTATCATGTGCAAAAGATTTGAGGATGGGCTCAATGATGATATCCGACTGTCAGTTGGTGTTTTAGAGATAAAGGAGTTTGTTGTTTTAGTTGAACGAGCCTGTAAGGCAGAAGAGTTGTTAAAAAGACACGAAGAAAAGACAGATGAGCAAGTCATTTCAGTCTACATCCAAGAGGCCTAGAGAGTTTTCTACGAGACCTAATTTTTCAACCGGGTATTCTAGCCGAAACAGAGGTGGAAGATTTATAGATTCAAAAGCTCCAACCACTTCGATTGCGAGTGTTGGCAGTATTCAACCTGATAGACCCGAGTGTCCTCAATGTGGTCGACATCATCCAGGTCAATGTCGAGCAACTAAGACTGGTTGTTTCCGATGTGGTGCACCGGATCATTTCATTCGGGAGTGTCCCGAAATGGTTAAAAAAGAAGTAATACCGAGTGCAAGATCAGGTAATGCCCCCGTTTAGAGGCAGATCTCAGAGAAATTCAGAAGTAGGGGCAGGTAGAGGTACATTTAGAGATACAGCAACAAGATCAGATGTTAGAGCACCTACAAGGACTTATGCTACCCGTGCTCGTGAAGAGGCATCTTCCCCCGACGTAATTACGGGTACATTTTCTCTTCATGATGTTAATGTTATTGCTTTGATTGATCCGGGGTCAACCCATTCCTATGTTTGCCTGAAATTAATGCCTAGTATGAACATGCCCATAGAGTTTACAGAATTTGTGATTAAAGTATCGAACCCATTAGGTCAGCATGTGTTAGTAAACAAAGTATGTAAAAAATGCCCTTTGATGATTAGAGGTTACTGTTTTCCGGCTGATCTCATGCTATTGCCATTTGATGAGTTTGATGTGATTCTTGGTATGGATTGGTTAACTGCACATGATGTGATAGTGAATTGTGGAAAAAGATTCATTGAGTTGAAATGTGAAAATGGTGAGTTCCTTTGGGTTAATTCAGATGAGTCAGATAGTTCAATTTCCATGATTTCTGTTATGTCTGCTCAGAAATGTTTAAGGAAAAGATGTGAAGCTTATCTTGCTTTTGTGTTGAATACTAAAGATCCAGAGTTGAAAATTGAATCAGTGCCTGTGGTAAATGAGTTCCCTGATGTGTTTCCGAAAGAACTACCAGGTTTGCCTCCTATCAGAGAAGTTGAGTTTGGTATTGAATTGATTCCAGGTACCACACCTATTTCTATTGCTCCTTATAGAATGGCTTCAATAGAATTGAAAGAATTGAAAGCTCAGTTACAGGAATTAACCGATAAAGGCTTTGTAAGACCTAGTTATTCACCATGGGGCGCGCCAGTGTTATTTGTGAAAAAGAAGGACGGTTCCATGAGATTGTGCATAGACTATCGACAGCTTAACAAGGTAACCATCAAGAACAAATATCCATTACCTAGAATAGATGATTTGTTTGATCAATTGAAGGGAGCCACTCTGTTCTCTAAGATAGATTTGAGATCCGGATACTATCAGTTGCGAGTTAAAGAGTTAGATGTTCCAAAGACTGCTTTTCGAACTAGGTATGGTCACTATGAGTTTTTTGTGATGCCATTTGGCTTAACTAATGCTCCTGCTATTTTCATGGATTTAATGAACCGAATTTTTAGACCTTATTTGGACAAGTTTGTAGTCGTGTTCATTGATGACATCTTTGATTTATTCTCATGATGAGACTGAGCATGCAGAGCATTTGAGAACAGTTTTACAGATTTTGAGAGATAAGCAGCTTTATGCCAAATTTAGCAAAAGTGAGTTCTGGTTACGGGAAGTTTGTTTTCTTGGACACGTTGTCTCAGGTGAAGGTATTAACATTGATCCGAATAAGATTTCAGCCATTTTTGATTGGAAGCCTCCCAGGAATGTATCAGAGGTCAGAAGTTTTCTTGGTCTTGCCGGTTATTATAGATGATTTGTAGAGGGATTTTCCATGATAGCTACTCCATTGACAAAATTGCTACAAAAAGATGTCAAGTTTGAATGGACTGAGAAGTGTCAGCAGAGTTTCGACAAGTTAAAGGCATTGTTGAATGAAGCTCCTGTTTTAGTACAACCGAAAACCGGGTAAAGAGTTTGTGATTTACAGTGATGCATCCTTAAATGGACTAGGCTGTGTACTTATGCAGGAAGGAAGGGTAATTGCTTATGCCTCTAGACAGTTAAAGCTACATGAGAAAAACTATCCGACACATGATTTAGAGCTAGCTGCTATTGTATTTGCATTGAAAATCTGGAGACATCACTTATATGGTGAGAAATGCCGAATATTTACTGATCACAAAAGTTTGAAGTACTTGATGACTCAGAAAGATCTAAACTTGAGGCAAAGAAGATGGCTAGAGTTGATTAAAGATTATGAGCTAGTGATCGATTATCACCCGGGTAAGGCAAATGTTGTTGCTGATGCTTTGAGTAGAAAATCGTTATTTGCATTGAGAGCTTTGAACACTAGTTTGGCATTATCAGATGATGGTTCTATCTTAGCTGAGTTGAAAGTTAAATCGACGTTTCTTGAAGAAATTTGTGAAGTTCAGAAGGATGACAGTGAGTTGCAAGCCAAAAGAGTTCAGTGCGAGTCAGGTGTAGAGTCTGATTTTCAGATCGGTTCTGACGATTGTTTTTTGTTCAGAGACGAAGTATGTGTACCAAAGAATGATGAGCTTATTAGGAAAATCTTACAGGAAGCACATAGCAGTTCTTTGTCTATTCACCCAGGTAGTACAAAGATGTATAATGATTTGAAGAAAATGTATTGGTAGACAGGAATGAAAAGAGATATATCAGAGTTTGTTTCTAGATGCTTGATCTGTCAGCAGGTAAAGGCCGAACATCAGGTACCTTCAGGTTTATTGCAGCCTGTATTAGTTCCCGAGTGGAAATGGGATCGAGTTACTATGGATTTTGTGACAGGATTGCCTTCGACACCGAGAAAGAAAGATGCAGTATGGGTTGTGATTGATAAGTTAAAAAAGTCGGCTCATTTTATCCCAGTTCGTATGGATTATTCACTTGACAAGTTGGCCGAGTTATATATTACAGAGATTGTGAGACTACATGGAGTACGTTATCGATTATCTCAGATAGAGATTCGAGATTTACCTCACGGTTTTGGAAGAAATTGCAGGAAACTTTAGGTACGAAGTTGAGTTTTAGTACAGCTTTCCATCCTCAGACTGATGGTTAATCAGAGAGAGTTATTCAGGTACTTGAAGATATGCTTAGATGTTGTGTATTAGAATTTCAAGGTAGTTGGGAGAAATATTTACCATTAATAGAGTTTGCTTATAATAATAGTTATCAATCGAGTTTGAAGATGGCACCTTATGAAGCTTTGTATGGACGTAAATGTCGCACACCTTTGTATTGGACAGAGCTTAAGGAAAATCAGATTTACGGGGTTGATCTAGTCAAAGAAACAGAAGAAAAAGTAAAAGTCATCAGAGATTGCTTGAAAGCAGCTTCAGATAGACAGAAATCCTATGCAGATTTGAAAAGAAAAGATATTGAATTTCAAGTTGGTGATAGGGTATTCTTGAAAGTATCCCCGTGGAAGAAAGTTCTCAGATTTGGCAAGAAAGGCAAATTAAGTCCCCGTTTTATTGGACCGTTTGAGATGATCGAGAGAGTTGGGCCATTGGCATATCGATTGGCTTTGCCAACTAAGTTAGAGAAGATTCATAATGTGTTTCATGTGTCTGTGCTACGTCGTTATCGTTCAGATCCGTCGCATGTGATTTCGCAAACAGAGGTTGAGATTCAGCCAGATATGACTTACGGGGAGGAACCAATAAAAATTCTAGCCCGAGAGGTTAAGCAATTAAGGAATAAAAGTATTGCACTTGTGAAAGTATTATGGAATAGGCATGGAATAGAAGAGGCAACATGGGAGCCCGAAGAGACTATGCGAAAACAGTACCCAAATCTCTTTACAGGTAAGATTTTCGGGGACGAAAATCTCTAAAGGGGGGGAGAAATGTAACATCCCGAAATAGGGCCTAAACGGAATAGTGGTTGCGAAACCACAAATCCGAGTCAGTAAAATATTTTAATATTATTTTTAGTGCTTATAATATGTGAATTTACATGTGTGAAAGTTTCGTGAATTAATTTTATTGTTAGTGTGCTTAATTTAAGAAAAGGACTAAATCGCATAAGTGGTAAAAGTAGCCTTATAGCTTGATTAAGTGGTTGAATTGATGATGATTTCTTTAATTTAAGGGTTGATAGGGTAATTTAGCCATAATTGTTCATTTGAGTATAGTGGACGGCATAATGATAACATATATGTTTTTATATGTTAAAGTTATATGTTAAAAATTTGTATTATTTTATATTATATATTAATGCTATAATAAAAGAAATATGAGTGGATGGTTTTCATTTTACCATCTGCTTGCCGAAACTCAAAGAGAGAAAAAGAAAACTTTGAAGCTTTGTATCTTTTGCATTTCTAAGCTTAAATTGAAGGTATGTTTTAGCTTGGTTTTTGATAATTTTTACGTTTTTGAGATCGTTTCTTCGAGTGCTACAAAACCCATGTTTCAATTTTGAATTTTGATGAATATTTTGAGTTATGCCATTGATGAGAACTTGTGATTTTTGTTGTTTGATGGTAGAAAATGAAAGATATGTGTTAGATTAACAAGTTTTGTCTTTGGATTTTTGATGAATTTAAGTAGTTTGGACTAAATTAGTAAAAGTTGTTATTGTTCATAAGTATGTGTTATGGTAAGAATTTGAAGTTGCTATAGAAGGAAAAAATGTTCAGCATGTTAGAAAACATAAGGATAAGGGCTGAAGTTTAATTTTCGAGCCTAGGGGTAAAATCGTAAATATGTAAAAGTTTAGGGGCAAAATTGTAATTTTTCCAAAATTAGAGTTAAGGACTGTTTTGATAAAAATGAGTATTAAATAAGCTAAATTTGCTATTATAGATCAAGAAGAACGAAATCCAGAGTTAGATCGGGGAAAGAAAAAGATAGTGGACTAAATTGATATAGTTTATCGATTTTGTTTCGAGGTAAGTTTGCAGTAAATAAATGCAATATTCTGCTATTTTACATTTAATATCATTAAATTCCAGCATTTACATATTTATTCTGTAAATTTATTATTTAAAGACTCAAGTATGAATTGACGGAAAAGCTATCGCAGAAAGTTCCGGTTGAACCTTAGGAATGTGTAGGATACAAATGTCATGACATTAGGGTTTAAGGAAATCATGTAAGACCATGTCAAGACATGGCATTGATAAGTTACTATAAGGCAAAGGTCCCATATAAGACCATGCCAAGGCATGGCATTGGTGAGTTTATAAGGGAAAGGTCCCATGTAAGACCATGCCAAGGCATGGCATTGGTGAGTTCACAAGGCAAGGATACCACGTAAGACCATGTCAAGACATGGCAATGGTTAAGTTTCATAAGGAAAGGTACCCGCGTATCCTTAGTATTCCAAAGTGGTTCAACGGGAATATTCCAAGAGTAAACCAAAGTAAAGGTAAGACAAGTTCAAGCTAAAAAGGTAAGTTAAGACAAGTTCAAGCTAAAAAGTAAAGGTAAGACAAGTTCAAGCTAAAAAGTAAAGGTAAGACAAGTTCAAGCTAAAAAGGTAAGGTAAGATAAATTCATGTTAAAAGGCAAGGTAAGAATACAAGTTTGAGTATATTGAGTTAAAAGCTTAAGTGATCTTGATAAGAAAAGAATAAGATAATTAATTAAGAATGTTGTTATCTATTTACATGTAAACTTACTAAGCTTTATGCTTACTCCCATTCTTTATTTTTTTTATAGTATTGCAAGCCGATTCGGGGATCGAAAGGACGTCGGAGATCGTACACACTATCAAAGGATTATATTGGTATTTTGTGACTCGAACGTTTTAAGTTATGGCATGTATAGGGACTTAGCCATTTTATGTGTGTGACCTTATGATATGGCTTATTATGGACTTGTAAATGTTTGGTAATGATTAGCCATTAAAATGGTTAATTAAGAACATGGTTGTGGATGTTATGAAATGTCTAGTTGATAATTATTTTAAAGAAATTATGTAATTATATGCAGGGGAATAGTTGGACAGCAGCAGTGACGTGATTTTGAAAAATCACCAAAAATATTAGAAATTGAATTAGGTTGTGCATGAGATATAGAATTAAATCTTATTGAGTTTATTTTCATATAAAGAAAATGGTGTAGGAAAAAGAGTTGTATATTATGAGATAATTAATTTTTAGTGAAGAGAGGTCAGAACTGTCAAACTGTGTAACAGGGGAGACTTTAACTAATACACTGTACTAATTGGCCACACCAAAAATTCTGGAAAAATTATAGTAAGAAGATATATGAGTCTAGTTTCAGGGAAAATTTACGGATCTTAATTTCGAGTTTTGTAACTCGAGTTATAATTAATTTAGTGAACATGACGCAGACGGACAGTTTCAATTTTTATGCCCAGAACTAGTAAGTTAAGTCTAGTAATGCCTCGTGCTCGACTCCGGCAACGGTCTCGGGTAAGGGGTGTTACAAGTTGCATTTCTCTTTTGAGTTCGACTTATTTGGCTGAATGTCGACCAAGGCATTTTCGATTGAGTTTTCCCTTTTGATTTTCATGTTTTGGAATTTTCTTGGTAATAAAGGACAGCTTTAAAGATTCCTAACTTCACAATGATTTGAATATATGTTTGATAAGTATGAAGTTTAGATCAAATACTTATTTATTTAAATTATAATTATCATCTATAAGCATATTATTTTTTATATTTAAATGTATTTTGGATAAATTTATTTTTATAAGCTTTTTCCAAGATGGCGATGGTAGAGCAAATTTGGATTTTGTTGTTATTTATTTATTTACAAATTTGATGATTTTGAAAATTCTAAATATTATTCGTGGTGGATCTGAGAGTGGGCCTTTTGTATAATACAAATTCAAATATTTGAATTTGCTATCTAAAATTCAGTCGTATACATGAACTGGAATCTTTAAACGGATACGGACAATTCTGGAGTGGATTAGGATCAGGTCCTTAGATAGATAAGGATAGTCGATTTTTATATAGAATATCATTAAATGGATTAGGATAATCTAATAATGGACTAGGATACTTGGCTGGACCGACACCGAATCACAAGCGTAACCCATAGGATATAGTCTGCAAGGAAGTGTTGGGGATAAACCCGAATTAAGAAATGAACAAGAATGAAAAGAGAAAATTGGACATAAATATTTAACTGGAAAAACTCCTCTAAAGAGGATAAAAAACCATTGACAAAGAAAAACATCACTAAAATGGCAAATAACCGAAAAGGAGTACAAGATGGAGAAACAAAAACAAACTCGAACCCAAAATACAAAGTTCTACCAAAATTCCCACAAAACTCTCTCTTAATTGTGTTGTTGAAATTAATCTCTCTATGGTTTCTAAAAGCCCTATTTATAGGTTGAAAAGCATGGGTTAATCTGATTAAAATATCCCTAGAGTTATTAAAGTTTGATTGGGAAAAGATAGTATAGTTTAACTAGGAGAAGAAACTTGATTTAGTAGGGAACACGTCACCATGTTGTAACGTCATTCATCGGCTCATCGGGACGTCACATGTCGTGCCTTCAGGATGTCGATTTTTCTAGTCATGTGTCACGTAAATCCTCGGATCTGGGTATGGAGCATCACAAGTTGACCTGTTCTACAACACGTCTATTTACTTTTCCTTTCTATAAGAGTACGTTAACCATTTTGGCAGATATCCTCTCTATCAAGGCGATACTCCTTTAGTCTAAGTTCACCTTTATTTGGAAACACGATTTCTAGTATAACAATCTGCCATATTTAAAAACTTAATTATACTTAGATTACCCTATTTCGGCTACTAGATTTACATCAACGAATCACAAATATTGTTATGCCATTAAGGTTTCCATTCATCATTCAAAATTTTCAAAATAACATTCAGTACAAGTTAAAAATTCCAAAGTGACGGTATCTAACAAAAGACCTAACACCCCAACAATTACATGTTAACCCCAAAAATTCAAAAGGCTCACAAATAGCCGCTGATCTAACTATGTCCCTTCAATCACCACGCTTAACCTAACAACCTGAAAGGAATAATAAACTGGGTAAGTTCATAAAAACTTATTGAGTTCTTGGGAAAATAATCTCAACACAATTAATTTTAGAAAAGAAGGAAAAAGAGACTCGATTAGTTCACCCATTTTGACGGATCCATTACCCTGGTTACAGATCAACTGACGGATGATATCACAATCCAACTCAGCCAATTGGTGAATAACACTATGTTCTACACTCATATAAGATAATCATAGGCACATCTGCTCCGCGAATACCCTACTTGTATGGTTTACCCACTATAATGGCCAGGCTTACTACTTATGCAACATGTACTATCACATGCACCCTTTTCCTACATACTCATTTCCTTATGCTATCTTCTAATCTTGTAACGCCCCAAAAACCTCTTATATATTTATTTTCGTATGTTTGTGACACAATTGTATGTCTGCTTCAGTGGTAAAGTGTTAGAAAGTGTTTGAGAGGTTCCAAGTTCAAGCATTAGCTTGGGAAAATTTTTGTTTTTAAATGAATAAACCCCTATCTCTAGCCAGTAGGCTTAAAAATAAATATTAGAAAAATATATCTGAATAGGCCTATTGGTCTGGTGGTTAAGTGGTGTGTTGGAGTGCTAGGGGTCTTGAGCTTGAATCCCTGTACGTGCAAGGGGATTTTTTTTGTACATGTGCCGTGAAGGAGTTTGAAATGTGGTAAAATTTTGAGTATTTGGGATGTGTGGGAGGTTGTGGACGATTTGGGGTGTTTGGATTGAGTAGGGAGTCATGTAGAGAGATTTGAGGAGTAAAAATAGGAGAAATTAAGGGATTGTGATAGAATTAGATTTTTTTTTTTCAAAATTCAGTTTTTCCTTCCCCAGTTTTGTTGAAGCCGAATTTCTTTGTTCTTCCTCTCTTGCTAAAAGTTTCCTGTAGTTTTTCCCTCTCCATCTTTCTCTTTTATTTTATTATCTTGGTTTTGTCGATTCCATCTTTTCCTGTTTGCTGCATATTTCTTTCATTTCATAACCTTTTTCTTATGGTCGCGACTTGTTTCTTCAATATATTTCAGCAGTGGCTGTAAGTTTTGCTATTATAGCTTCCATCATATTGTTGTTCTTTGTTTAATGGGAGTTCTATTTGTGGTTAAGAGACTTTTAGGCGAATGTAGAAATTCTGGGCGGTGCCGTTTAATTGCAAATCCACTGTTGTTCGTCGAAGGTAAGGTTGTCTATAGTTTTGGAAATTGTTTCTTCTTAATGCTTCGATTAAAAGTGACTGATTGGAGGGGTACTTATGTTTCCTGCTTGGTTACAGCCGAATTATTGTTCCTTTGGCCTCTGTCTTTACCTCTTTCAATAGTCATTTTCCCATTCCACGTTTTCGCGCATTCGGTAAGTGAGGTGTGTCTGCTTTTTGGTTAGTCAATTAAGGGTTTACTAAAGGTTGTTTTATGGCTAGGACTCGATCAAAGAGCAGTGGGCTGTTGATTGACACTTTGGCAGTAGGGAATCACCATTCTGTTTTTCGCCTGAGGTAAGTTGTAGTGATTGGAAGTAGTTGGGCTGATCGTAGCTTCGTTTAGTTTTGTTGATATCACTGATTTTTGAGCTTGAGGTTGTCGACTCTAAGTCTTAGAGTGCTCGTGGTTATTTTAGTAGCGGAAATAAACCAGGTGTGTAAACACAACTCCAGAATTGGAATTCGACAAAAATCAGAATAGGTGAATGTCGACGCCATACGGGCGTGCGGTCGCCCGTGTGGTAGGCCGTGTGGCTGAACACGGGCATGTGATCAACAACGCTGGCCATGTACGATTCATGGGCCTGGCTGTGTGGGCCACACAGACGTGTGGGCCCTACACGAGCGTGTGGGAATATTGGGCCAGTCGTGTGATCCACATGGCCAAGGCCATTTTGGGTCGTACGGGCCACACGAGCGTGTGGGACCACATAGGCATGCAACATAGGCCTGTGGGCCCATTTTCAAAGTTTGACTGCTAATGTTGCACGGGTCACCCGAGACGACTGTGGAGCTACTGTAGGATTGGTAAGCTTACCTAGACCCCTAATTGACTGAAATGACTGTATTACTGATATGAATAAGCATGATGATGTTCCACTGGTTTGATACTGTATGCCCTGATTACATGCATGATATTATGTTATAGCATATCATATTTGTATACTGCATTGCATTGTGTTGGGGGTTTATTTTGATTGGAAGAAGTGTACTGAAAGGCCTCGAGCCTAATTTACTGGCAGCTCGGCTGCAAACTACTGTCTAGTGCCGCATTCGGTACTTTTTGGAGTGTAGGGATGGGTGGGTTGATTATATCCCCATACTGAGTGTAGGGTTGGACGGAGATGGAGTGTAGAGGTTGGCTGGGTAGGACCTGTATACTGTATAATCTGTTACTGTATTGATTATTGCTACTGTAATGGGCCAAGGCCTAAACACATGATTGCTTCTGTGCTGAGATGGGCTAAAGCCCAAACTGATATTGTTACTGATACTGGAAAGGGATTAGGCCCAGACTGTGATTGCTTTCTACTTGTTTGCTTTATATGGAATTATACACTAATTTTTCGTAAACTCACCCTTCTGATTTGACTATACAGGTAATCCCCAGACATAGGTGGATCGGTGCGACGGATGTAACACCCCTTACCCGTATTCAACGCCGGAATTGGGTATGATGCATTACTAGAGTTATCTCGCTTGAACATACAACTTTGGGCTATCAAATTTCATTCCCATTTAAAATCTTTCATTCACATTCATAATTATTATGGGCCTACGAGGCCTTACTCATGCAAACAGAGGGCCTCGGAATCAAACCGGGATCTTTTGTATACTTAGAAAAATTTTGCCTTAACAGGGCCACACGCCCGTGTGAAATGGGACATGCCCGTTTGGGCAGGCCGTGTGGCCACACATGCCCATGTCCCTAGCCCATGTGGAATTTATTTTCTTCTCAAACCTACAGGGGTTTTCACACAACCGGACACACGCCCGTGTCCTTGGCCCGTGTCCTTCACATGGCCTAGACACGCCCGTGTCCTCACCCGTGTGTGAAAACCTGGGTATTCTGTTTGTGACGTCAGCAACCATATAAGGGGAACACAGCCTAGGCACACACCCGTGTGTCTAGCTCGTGGTCGACACTGACTTGCAACACTAACATGCAGGGGACACACGGCCTGGTCACACACCAATAGAACTGACTGTGTGTTACACACGGCCTAGACAAACGCCCGTGTGCCTACCTGTGTGGACAAGAACAAGGGTATTTGCCAAGCTCTTTTTATCACCCTAACTCATGCAACATAAATCTCATTCAACCATTACCAATTTAACCCAATCATACACAAACATAAATAACTTCATCTTTCCATATAATCTTAATAATGAGCCATTAAATATGGCTATTTACAAAAGAGTTCATCTTTGGAAGAGCCAACACACTTGGCCAAAATCAACATAATATTTCACTAAGTCTAGCCCCTATACATGTCATACTCAAAATGCTAAGTCTAGATATACCGAGATGAGTTGATAGTGTGGATGATCTTCAAATTATCTTCGTATCCCGAACCGGCTCTTTGGCACTATAAAACAAGGGAAAAAGAAAGGGAGTAAGCTTTAAGCTTAGTAAGTTTACATGTAAACAATAAGCATCATCACATACTAAGCAAGAACAATTCACATTTCCATAATCATGCTTACTCATCTCATCTCTTACCACATTCCAATCACATAACAATTATATTGCTCACAATTACTTGTACACATTCCCTGCACTCATCACCACAAAGAAACATGAAACATTTACTTATACCATTTCTCGATGAACCCCTCAGAATAATACTATGTACCCAGTGGTTTCGCACACAACCCACCATTAATCAATAATAGGGTGGTATCGCACATAGCCCACCATCAAGAGTAATTAAGGTGGTTTCGCACATAGCCCATCAAATGATAATATAAACGATGGTATTGCACACAGCCTATCGTGAATAAGTAATAAGGTGGTATCACACACAACCCACCAAAAAGGATGATTACGGTGGTATCGCACACAGCCCACTAATTAAAAATTACGAATATTTTTCCACGCTTACGTATCTATTTCGAGGTTCATACGAGAACTACTCACCATCTATCAGTTTGAATCATAATTGGTCTCATTCATACAATACACCAATAAGTAACAACATATGTATTAAAGATGTATCATTTACACATAAACTTATCTCGATGCAAAATGTGTTAATCGGCGACTTAGTCCGTAACCTTGCCTTTTCCTCGGTCAAGGTTGTTTCCGTGCTCTTCTTGATCTATAATAATAAAATTTACTCATTTAATCACTTTATAATTCATGATACATCAAAATTTCTACTTAGGCAAATGACCATTTTGCCCTTCTACTTTGGCAAAATTATGATTTTGCCCCTAGGCTCGTAAATCATTTTTCATCACATTTTCTCATTAAACAAGCCTAGTTGAACATTTATTTCTCTTACAACAACTCACAAAACCAATTACTTCATGTATTTATTACACAAAATTCAACCTTTACTAATAGGTCCCATTTAGGTGTTTTCATGGTAACACTTTTCACAAAAGTTGTTCCTTAACTCACTAACATTCATTTTCTTCCATAAAAACTCAGCAAACAACATGAACACTCTCATGGAATGTAACGACCCAAAATTCGTGGGCACCGGAAAAAGTGTATTATCGGGCCTCCGTTTTAGTAAATCAAGTTAGCAAATAATTATTAGGAGTAATTATGAGTCTAATAGTGTGATTAATTAGATTTTTATTTAGTGAATTTAGCTTAATTTAAAGTAATTAGGAAAAAGAATCAAACTGAATAAAGAGTGAAAGTCTAAATATAGATTAAAAGAAAGCAAAAAGGGCTAAAATGGCAATTAAGCCATTTGGAATAAGTTGAGGCGGCAAATGATGATAAAAATCTAAGATTTTTATTGTTTTATTATATTAAATTATAATGTATATCATTAGTGTATAGTTTTATATTAGATATATATATTATATTATTATAATATAATAAGTAGATAAGAACTAAAAAGAAGTAAAAGCAATAGCTTTAAAAAAAAAAGAAAGAAGAAAGTAACAGAAAGCTCTCGACACAGAGAAGAGAAAGAAGAAAAGAAAATAACAAGGGGGAAATAGGGATTTTAAAGCTTGAAGTTTAAATAGGTAAGTCAATCAAGTCCTATTTTCTTAATTTTTGATGTTTTAGAAGCTTTAAAGCAAGATTTTGATGAAACTAAGTAGATATTCTAAGAGTTTTTAGGTTTTTAAGTATAGTTGATGTTGAAGAAAAAGATGAATTAGGGATTAAATTAAATGAAATCTACGTAGAATTAGTAAAAGGATTAAATTGTAAAGTAAACTATAAGTTTTCTACTATAGGGATTAATTTGGAAGAAATTATAAATTAGGGTTTTATTATGAATTAGATAGTCAAATTGATTATGGAAGGAATTTAAGTAGAATCAAAGCATGAAATAAGTTAAGAAAATAAGTAAACTTAATTAGGATTAAATTGTAAATTGAGTTATAAGAAAACAGTTTTAGGACAGCAGCAGAAGAGTAACTTTGAAAAATCACCAAAAATAGTATAAATGAAAGTAGAAGTTGAATGAGACATAAAATTAAACCTTAATGAGTCTATTTTCATATGAAAGAAACGGAGAAAGCAAAGAAATTCTGTATTTTGAGATATTTATATTTTTGTGAGACTGGTTCAGAGTGATTTCGAGATCCCCTGTTCTGACTTGTAAAAATCATTAAAAATTTTAAAAAAAAATTGTGGGACACAATTTATATGGTTAGATTCCTTAATGAGTCTAGTTTTATAAAAAACAAACTAGAACACCATTTGAATTCTGTACAAAAATATAATTAAATTTTATCAAAGAGTGGTCGGAACTATCAGACAACAGAATAGGGGTGATTTCAAAGAATAAACTGTACTTATTGGCTAACTCAAAAATTCTGAAAATGTTATGGAAAGTATATATATGAGTCTAGTTTCATATAAAATTTACGGATCTTAATTCGGAATTCTGTAACTCGAGATATAGATAATTTAGTGACAATGACTCAGGTAGACAGCTTTGAAAGAACTTATAAGTAAATAATAGAATTGTGTATAAAGAATGTAGAATGAAGAGGAAGAGTAGAAATTGAATAAAATTCATTATTTATTGTAATTTAATGCTGTAATTAATAATGTAAATTATTATTATTTTCGTAGCTAACAAGGAAAACGAGGCATCGGCATCCAAGGGAAAAGAAAAGATCGTGGAGGAGTAAACTTGTATTTCGGGTTTGTATTACTATAATTCAAACTACTATTTAGTTAATGTTATATTTAAATTCATATGTTGGTAAGTAATTTATAAGGTAAGTATTATTATTGACATGAATGAAACTGAGATGAAGTGTGAATATGTTTGAGTATTTAAATTGTTTAGTAATTAGAAAGTGGAAAATGTATTAAAATGAAAGGTGTGTTTTGAATTGAATTAAAAATTGAATTGAGAAATGATTTGAATACCCTATTAACTTGACGGACTAGATTTGATACAAATGGCATGCCATTGGATTTGTGATGTGATGAGGAGATTTGTAGCTCGGCCGAGAAGATGATTCTGTTATTATATGCTTCGATTTATCCGAAGAGGCATTTAATGCCTTATTGGTGTGTTTGGGAGGATATGATATATTGGTGTGTTTTGGAGGTTATATTATACTGGTGTGTTATGGAGGATTTATATTATTCTGGGTGTGATTGGGTTGGATATTTTGATGTGCTTGGGTGGAATCCACGTATCTGTCAGAGTCCGAGCATTGTTAATAGGGTAAATAATTGAAATGGAACTTTGAAAATGAGATGGATTGATTTGGCTCTATTGAAAAGTATGTGAAAGAATGTACGTGTTAAATTATGAATTGAATTAGTATGTGTTAAATGAAATGTGAATTTAAGATTTATGAAGTGATATATATAATTATGTATAATTAGTTTTAATAATTTATAAAGTTTATGGTGATGTTTGTAATTTATTAATGTTAAATAATTTTGATTTATAGTAATACCACTGAGTATGAAATACTCAGCGTACGGTTGTTTCCGTGCGCAGGTCATTAGAGTTTCGGATCCGGTCCAGCATCCAAAACAAACCCGACTCCAACAAGAAGATTTTGGTGATGAATTTCTTCCTTTTTGTTAAGTGGCATGTACTAGATAGTTATATGAATTATAAACATACATAAAGTTAAATGATTTTGGTTGTATATAAATGATTATAATGTTTTGGATGAGGAAAATGATATGAAGTTATAAAATGATAAATTTGGTATTGGTTGTTTTGGTTTGAATTTGCAGGGGAGTTAGGTAAAAATAAGTAGAAATGCTGCCAAAATTTTTATAGGATTTAAAAAAAATCTAGAAAATTCGAATAAGTCTCATTCTACTTTTAATAAATGTTTTGGGCTTTGAAAGTCTATTATAGGGACTTATTTAATAATTATACTATAAATGTTATTTTATTTGTGAATTATTTGTAAATAGTCTGATATGTCTGGTAATGCCTCGTAACCCTATTCCGGCGACGGTTTGGGGTTAAGGGGTGTTACATGGAAAGTCCCTAAACTTTCAACCATTTGTCAAAATAGTCCCTTCATTAGCTAGCTTAAGCTTTGGGGGTTCCAAAAGTACAAAAATTATCAAGAAAGACCTCTAAAATCACTTACTTGCTAGAGGATATGTTGGCTGAAAGTTTGGACTCCAAAATCCTCTAATTTCCTTCAATTTTTGGTGGAGAAGAAGCATGAATACTGAAAAGATGATATCTCTTCTATTTAGCTTATTTTATTCATTTTTTTCACCACCTAATTTCACTAAATTTTGACCAAAATTTAATGCCCTTGTCTCCTTGCTTCCTTTGGCCGGTCACACCCTCTTAATGGCCTAATTGCACTTTAAGGACCTCTAATTTAATATTCTATGGCTATTAGACACCTCTATCTTGTACAATAGAACTTCCGCACTTTATACGATTTAGTCCTTTTTCGCAATTAAGCATACAATCGCTAAAATTAAGGCACCAAAATTTTAATGCATCCTTAAAAACTTGCTATGACATATAAAATAATATTAAAATAATTTTCTTCAACCTCGGATTAGTGGTCCCGAAACCACTGTTCCAACTAGTCTCGAAATCGGGCTATTACGACGGAGGACTTAGCAATGGCCACACGACCTATTTAATTCGACTTAGTACTTAATTATAATTATAATTTTATTTTGGGGTATTTTACGGTAATAATGGCCTCTTTGGATTTTTACTTTTCATTTGGGGTTTCTATTGTTTGATTTACAACTTCTAGTAGTAGGGATAATCGAGTTTTCAAATCGAATCAAATGTTTTAACAAAATACGCACAAACATGCAAACTGTTTTAAAAAGCTTCTGCAATAAGTGACGTTTTGAAAATTAATAACGTTTTGAAAGAGAATAACTTTTGAATATGAATCACGTTTGAAATTGATTGACACATCTTGGAATTATGCATAAGAGACTGTAAAGAAGTGATAAAAAGGAGGTTTTTTAACGACAACTCACTTTTTAAAAAAACACTACCATCTAACACCGCCAGATTCGACCATAACGTCTAGGCTAGGTTTGGGGTGTTACATTTAGTGGTATTAGAGCCAGGTTGCCAAACTCAACTGTGGATTTGGGTTCTAAAACTTGATTTTTAAAGCATTGATTTTTGAATGATTTGAAACATTTTTACTGAATATGTGGTGCACCGAGCCTTCGGCGCCGATCTTGTAAGTTCTAGAGAGGGTCGCTGGGCCCAATACTAGAGCTGGAGGCCGAGGGTCGATTATGGAACGACTCCGATCCAATGGAGCCGAGATTTTTAGGGGTATTACTAGAGTTGCCCCTAATGTGGCTGAGTATTGGATACTGGCCACAAAAAGAATTATGGATGACCTGGACTGCACCCCCGAGCAAAAATTAAAGGGTGTTGTATCACTGCTATGAGATGAGGCATATCAGTGGTGGCTCATTGTTAAGGAGGGCATTCAGCCCGACAGACTGACCTGGGAGTTCTTTAAGACCGCCTTCTAGGGGAAGTATGTGGGGGCCAGTTACTTGGATGCCCGTAGGAGAGAGTTCCTGAATTTGACCTAGGGTGATAGACCAGTGGCCGAATATGAGGCCAAATTTCTGCGGCTAAGCTGCTATGTGCATGGTATGGTGGCGACTGAGTATGAGAGATGCGTTCGCTTCGAGGATGGCCTCAAGGATAATCTGAGGGTACTGATAGCTCCACAGAGGGAGCGAGACTTTGCTGCACTGGTCGATAAGGTGAAAATCACCAAGGAAGTGAAGTGCACTGAGCATCAGAATAGAGAGAGATGTAGGATTAAAAGAGATTCGGAGCCCTCAAGTTCCGTTTAGAGGCCTAAGAAAAATGCAGAGTTGATGGGCCGACCATAGTTGGGGCTTCTATGGCTGCTACTGGACAGCCACCGTGTAATGACTGTGGTAGACGCCATCAGGGCGAGTGTTGGAAAAGAACTAGGGCTTGTTTGAGGTGCAGTTCATTAGAGCACCGTATTAGAGATTGCCCGGGGAGGTCCGATCAGATGCAAGCTTCTGGCATGGGTACTGCACCACCGAGAGTAGTTCAGCAGCCACCAAGAGGCCATGGTCAGGCCAGGGGTGGTAACGGTCTGGGCCGTGGTCAGAGAGCACTTGGCAGAGGTTCTAGTCACACTGAGGTGAAGCAGCCGTCTCTAATTTATGCTACTCATCGCCGAGAGGATGGAGATGCTCCGGGCGTCATCACGGGTACGTTCTTTATTTATAATGTACCTTATACTGCACTAATAGATATAGGATCCACTCACTTCTATATAGCTTGTACTGTGACTGAAAACTTGGGCATCTTGGTTGAGAGCACTACGAGTGAGGTGACTGCACTGAGTCTGTTGGGGCAATCGATAAGGGTGAATAATTTGTTTAGAAACATCCCTTTAGAGGTTCAAGGGGTTATTTTTCTAGCTGATCTGATGGAACTGCCTTTTGGAGAATTTGATTTGATACTAGGAATGGACTGGTTAGTCAAGCACCGAGTGAGCTTAGATTGTGCCCCAAAAAGGGTTGTATTAAGAACTTAGAAGGACAGCGAGGTAGTCGTAATTGGGGAGCGTCGGAACTACTTATCGAATGTGATTTCTGCATTAAGGGTCGAGAAGTTGGTTCGTAAGGGATGTGAGGCGTATCTGGCCTACATTAGTGTTTCAGATTCTGGGGATTCTTCGGTTAAGGATATCAGGACGGTTATGGACTTTCCGGAAGTTTTTCCTGAAGAACTACCTAGGTTTCTTCTGAATCGTGAAGTAGAGTTTGGGATTGAGCTCCTTCCTGTATAGCTCTGGTGTCTATCGCCTCTTATAGAATGGAACCAAAAGAGCTTGTGGAGCTTAAGACCCAGATTCAAGACCTACTAGATCGTGGGTTCATCTGCCCTAGTGTGTCTTCATGGGGAGCACCGGTTCTATTTGTGAAAAAAATGGTGGATCCATGCGTATGTGTATTGACTACCGGCAATTGAACAAGTTGACCATAAAGAATAAGTACCCCCTACCTAGGAAAGGCGATCTGTTTGATCAGTTCCGAGGTGTTTCGGTTTTCTCCAAGATTAACCTCCAATCAGGATATCATCAGTTGAGGGTTAAGGAGACTGATGTGCACAAGACAACAATTAGGACTCGATACAGTCATTACGAGTTCCTGGTGATGCCATTTGGGCTGACGAACGCATCGACAGCTTTTATGGATCTGATGAACCGAGTGTTCCAGCCCTATTTGGATCGATTCGTGGTGGTATTTATTGACGACATACTGGTCTATTCGAAGACTAAGGTTGAGTATGATGAACATCTCAGAGTGGTTATTCAGAATTTGAGAGAGAAACAATTGTACGCCAAGTTCAGTAAATGTAAGTTCTGGTTACGTGAAGTAACATTTCTGAGACATGTGGTTTCTGCTGAGGGGATTAGAGTCGATCCTCGAAATATTGAGGCTGTCTTGGATTGGAAGCAGCCTAAGACTATATCCAAGATTCGTAGTTTTTTGGGACTGGCAGGGTATTATCGACTGTTTGTAGAAGAGTTATCATTGATCGTCACACCCTTGAGTAAGCTACTACGTAAGGGTGTATCGTTTAACGGGAATGACGCGTAGCGAGAGAGCTTTGAGAAGCTCAAGATTGTACTGACGGAGGTCCCTGTTCTGATACAGCTAGAGTCTGGAAAAGAGTTTACTGTCTACAGCGATGCATCACATGTCTGTTTGGGGTGTGTATTGATGCAAGAGGGTAAGGTGATAGCATATGCCTCTCGTCAGCTTAAGAGTCATTAGGCGAATTATCCAACGCATGACTTGGAATTGGCCACGGTGGTATTTGCACTGAAAATCTGGAGGCATTACCTGTATGGTGAGAAGTGTATCATTTATACTGATCACAAGAGCCTCAAGTATCTCCTCACCTAGAAGGAGCTGAATCTTAGGTAGCGTAGATGGATTGAGCTGCTTAAGGACTACGACTGTAAGATCGCGTACCACCTTGGTAAGGCTAATGTGGTGGCCGATGCACTGAGCCGTAGGGCTGTGAGTAATCTGAGGGCGATATTGGCTCGTCTCAGTTTATTTGATGATGGTAGTCTGTTGGCCAAACTTCAAGTTAAACCGACGTGGATAGAGCAGATTAAGGGTAAACAGTTAGAGGACGAGTCTTTGGGTTTTCGCTTTCGACAGATTGAGAGTGGGAATATTGTGGATTTTGGACTGAATAGCGAAGGGGTAGTCTGTTTCCGTGGGAGAATCTGTGTACGAAATGATACCGAGTTGAGGCAGTCTATACTGTGAGAGGCACCTAGTAGCCCTTATGCTATGCATCCTGGTGGAAATAAGATGTATCGAGACCTTTGCGAGTTATATTGGTGGCCAGGTCTTAAGCATGAGGTTACAGGCTTTGTGGGTAAATGTCTAACATGTCAGCAGGTTAAGGTTGAGCATCAGTTACCTTCGGGGTTGCTTCAGCCAATTAAGATTCCACTTTGGAAGTGGGAGCGAGTGACTATGGACTTCGTCAGTAGTTTACCCCTCACACCCACTAAGAAGGATTCAGCATGGGTCATCGTGGATCGATTGACCAAGTCTGTCTATTTCATACTGGTTCCTACTGACTACTCTCTGCAGAAACTGGCTAAGCTGTATGTGTCTGAGACAGTAAGACTGCATGGGATACGGGTTTCAATAATATCTGATAGGGATCCTCGTTTCATGTCTTGATTCTAGAAAAAGCTACATGAAGCTCTGGGAACAAGATTGGACTTCAGTATTGCGTTCCATCCTCAGACTGACGGTCAGTCAGAGAGGGTGATTCAGATACTAGAGGATATGTTGAGAACTTGTGTGATTGACTTCTGAGGCAGTTGGGCGGATTACCTGCTGCTAGTAGAGTTTGATTATAACAACATTTATTAGTCTAGCATTCAAATGGCACCATACGAGGCATTATATGGTCGTAGGTGTCACACACCTTTATGTTGGACTGAGTTGGGCGAACGGTGTGTTGTGGGCCCTGAACTGGTTTCTGATACCGAGGATAAAGTTAGACTGATTCGAGACCGACTGAAAGCGGCAGCTGATAGGTAGAAGTCCTACACAGACCTGAAGCGACATGAAATTGAGTATTCTGTGGGAGACTTCGCTTTCCTTAAGGTCTCACCATGGAAAAAGGTACTGAGATTTGGTCGTAACGGCAAGTTGAGCCCTAGATTCATTGGGCCTTATTGTATTTCGCAGCATGTAGGACTAGTTGCTTACCAATTGGAGTTACCTCCGGAGCTAGATCGAATTCATGATGTATTCCACGTCTCAATGTTGAGGCGCTACCGCTCTGATCCAATGCATATTGTTCCTGTGGAGGAGATCGATGTTAGATCAGATCTGACTTTCAAGGAGGAGTTGGTTCTGCCTTTGGATCGCAATGTAAAGATTCTGAGGAAAAAATCCATCCCAGTGGTTAAGGTTCTTTGGCGTTATCATAGCTCTGAGGAGGCCACGTGGGAGTCTAAGGATGCATTGCGACAGCAGTATTTTCATCTGTTCTGATCAGGTAAAATTTTAAGGCCGAAATTTTTTTTAGGGGGTAGAGTTGTAACGCTCCAAAAATCTCTTATAAATTTATTTTCATATGTTTGTGACATAATTGTATGTTTTCTTCAGTGGTAAAGTGTTCTGGGAAGTGTATGAGAGGTCCCAAGTTCAAGTATTAGCTTAGGAAAATTTTTGTCTTTAAATGAATAAACCCCTATCTTTAGCCAGTAGGCTTAAAAATGAATATTAGAAAAATATATCAGAATGGACCTGCTGGTCTGGTGGTTAAGTGGTGTGTTGGAGTGCTAGGGGTCTTGAGTTCGAATCCCTGTACGTGCAAGGGGGATTTTTTTTGTACATGTGCCGTGAAGGAGTTTAAAATGTGGTAAAATTCTGAGTATTTGAGATGTGTGGGAGGTTGTGGACTGTTTGGGGTGTTTGGATTGAGTGGGGAGTCATGTGGAGAGATTTGAGGAGTAAAAATAGGAGAAATTAAGGGATTGTGATAGGATTAGATTCTTTTTTTTTTCAAAATTCAGTTTTTCCTTCCCCAGTTTTGCTGAAGCCGAATTTCTTTGTTCTTTCTCTCCTATCGAAAGTTTCATTTAGTTTTTCCCTCTCCATCTTTCTCTTTTATTTTATTCTCTTGGTTCTATCGATTCCCTCTTTCTTGTTTGCTGCGGATTTCTTTCATTTCATAACCTTCTTCTTATGGTCGCGACTTGTTTCTTCAATGTCTTTGAGCAGTGGCGGTAAGTTTTTCTATTATAGCTTTCATCCTATTGTTGTTCTTTGTCTAATGGGAGTTATATTTCTAGTTAAGAGACCTTTAGCCGACTGTAGAAATTTCGGGCGGTGCCGTTTAATTGTAAATCCACTATTGTTCGTCGAAGGTAAGGTTGTCTATAGTTCTGGAAATTGTTTTTTCTTAATGCTTCGATTAAAAGCGACTGATTGGAGGGGTACTTCTGTTTCCTGCTTGGTTGCAGACGAATTACTGGTCCTTTGGCCTTTGTCTTTGCCTCTTTCAATAGTCATTTTCCCATGCCATGTTTTTGCGCATTCAATAAGTGAGGTACATATGCTTTTTGGTTAGTCAATTAAGGGTTTACTAAAAGTTGTTTTATGGCTAGGACTCGATCAAAGAGCAGTGGACTGTTGATTGACACTTTGGCAGTAGGGAATCACCATTCTATTTTTCTTCTGAGGTAAGTTGTGGTGATTGGAAGCAGTTGGGTTGATCGTAGCTTCGTTTAGTTTTGTTGATATCACTGATTTTTGAGCTTAGGGTTGTCGACTATAGGTCTTGGAGTGCTCGTGTTGGGTTAGCAGCGGAAATAAACTAGGTGTGTAAACACAACTTCAGAATTAGAATTTGACAAAAGTCAGAATAGGTGAATGTCGACGCCACACGGGCGTGAGGTCGCCTATGTGATCGAACACGGACGTGTGATCAACGAGCTTGGCCATGTGCGATTCATGGACCGGGCCATGTGGGCCACACGGGTGTGTGGTCCCTACACAGGTGAACCACACGGGAGTGTAGGAATATTGGGCCAGGCCTTGTGATCCACACTAAGGTTGCACGGGTCACTCGAGTCAACTGTGGACCTACTGTAGGGTCAGTAAGCTTACCTAGACCCCTAATTAACTAAAATGACTGTATGACTGATATGAATAAGCATGATGATATTCCACTGGTTTGATACTGTATGCCCTAATTACATGCATGATATTATGTTATAGCATATCATATTTGTATATTGCATTGCATTAGGTTGGGGATTTATTTTGATTGGAGGAAATGTACTGAAAGGCCTCGAGCCTAATTTACTGGCAGCTCAGCTGTAAACTACTGTCTAGTGTCGCATTCGGTACTTTTTGGAGTGTAGGGATGGGTGGGTTGATTATATCCCCACATGGAGTGTAGGGTTGGATGGAGATGGAGTATAAAGGCTGGCTGAGTAAGACCTGTATACTGTATAATCTATTACTGTACTCATTATTGCTACTGTAATGGGCCAAGGCCCAAACACATGATTGCTTCTGTGCTGAGATGGGCTAAAGCCCAAACTGATATCGTCACTGATACTGAAAAGGGCTTAGGCCCAGACTGTGATTACTTTTTGCCTATTTGCTTTATATGGGATTACATACTGAGTTTTCATAAACTCATCATTCTGATTTGACTGTACAGGTAATCCCCGGACATAGGCGGATCGGTGCGACTGAGGACTCAGCGGTGGCCACACGACCTATTTAATTCGACTTAGTACTTAATTATAATTTTATTTTTATTTTGGGGGTATTTTACTGTAATAATGGCCTCTTTAGATTTTTACTTTTAATTTGGGGTTTCTATTGTTTGATTTACAACTGCTAGTAGTAGGGATAATCGAGTTCTCAAAACGAATCAAACGTTTTAACAAAATACGCACAAACATGCAAACTGTTTTCAAAAGCTTCCGCTATAAGTGACGTTTTGAAAATTAATAACGTTGTGAAAGAGAATAACTTTTGAATATGAATCACGTTTGAAATTGATCGACATGTCTTGGAATTAAGTATAAGAGAGTGTAAATAAGTGATAAAGAAAGGAGGCTTTTTAACGACAACTCACTTTTCGAAAAACACTACCATGTGACACCACCAGATTCGACCATAACGTCTAGGCTGAGTTTGGGGTGTTACATTTAGTGGTATCAGAGTCAGGTTGCAAAACTCGGCTGTGGATTTAGGTTCTAAAAGTTGGTTTTTGAAGCACTGATTTCTGAATAATTTGAAACATTTTTACTGAATGTGTGGTACACCGAGTCTCCGGTGCTGATCTTGTAAGTTCTCTGAAGCCTTTATGTGTTTTAAACTGAAACTACTATTGATAGTACAAACTGAGTCTACTATAGTTAGATTGTACTGAAAACACTAAAGAAAGTGTATACTAATACTATAGTAAAACCGATGGACACTGATAGACATTGCGTTGTATAAAAACAAACTTTACACTTCTGATACTACCTCTCATAAGATATTTGTTAATAAATACTGAAATTGTAAAATAATGCATAAAAATGTTAATATAGATTAACACGAATAGACAATGAGCACAAGAGGTACTCGTGAACGAGGTACAAGAGAGGCCGTAGAGGTACTCGAGCTGAGTCCTCGTCATCTGGCCACATACCTAATTTGGAAACTAGTGAGACGCCGGCTTCACCTGTGACTTAGGCTGGGACTCATGATCGAGCTGCTGGGGATGACGCACTGTCCCAATCCATGTTAAGGATTCTGGAGAGGGTCGCTGGGCCCAATACTGGAGCTGAGGGCTGAGGTCTGTTACGGAACGACTCTGGTCCAATGGAGCCAAGATTTTTAGGAGTATTGCTGGAGTTGCCTCTAATGTGGCTGAGTACTGGAAAGAGGCCACAGAGAGAATAATGGACAATCTGGACTGCACCTCTAAGCAAAAATTAAAGGGTGTTGTATCGCTGCTATGAGATGAGGCATATCAGTGATGGCTCACTGTTAAGGAGGACACTCAGCCCGATCGACTGACTTGGGGTTTCTATTGTTTGATTTACAACAGCTAGTAGTAGGGATAATCGAGTTTTCAAATCGAATCAAATATTTTAACAAAATACGCACAAACATGCAAATCGTTTTAAAAAGCTTCCGCAATAAGTGACGTTTTGAAAATTAAAAACGTTTTGAAAGAGAATAATTTTTGAATATGAATCACGTTTGAAATTGATCGACACGTCTTGGAATTAAGCATAAGAGACTGTAAAGAAATGATAAAGAAAGGAAGTTTTTTAACGACAACTCACTTTTCGAAAAACACTACCATGTGACACCGCCAGATTCAGCCATAACGTCTAGGCTGGGTTTGGGGTGTTACAAATCCCCTATTCCTAAAAAACCAAATATTTATTGTATCTTCAAATCTTCTCATCAGAGCTATGCAACCACATCACCTCCATATCCTCCTAAATCTCATCCTTGTGTGAACATCTAAGTGTTCTCCCACTAGGTTGGGTTTTCGTCAATCACGGTTTGCAACAAATGTCATATCGGAGGCAAATCGTATTATCCCGTGTCTTCTTTATCATTATATACAATATCCCTTTGATACCTCCTTACACCCATCTGGATACGAAGCTTGTGCACCAAGGAAGGAGTACTCATACTGTATATATATACCAGGTCTTCTGAGCTTGCTTAACCGTAACTAGCCATGCATGCACTAACTCTTTAAATAAGACCCCTCAAACATGAACATCAAAAACAGATGACTAAGCCACTCACTGGTTGTATACAGTTTAGAAGTAACGATTTAAAACAAATACGAGACATAAGGTACAAAGGAACCAACTAGAATACTTTACTTAGAGCTTTACCTACTCTACCAATTCTTTTCTTTTAGCACTAGGACCTTCTCCCGTTTCTTTAGCTAAACAATAAAACAAATTCTTTAATCATCAAAAATAATAAAAAACTTAAGATACAACAAGAATTTATACATAAACAAACAGTTTCAGATTAGGAGTTCCCTTCCTACCCAATAGTCAAGGAAATCCTACCAATCTTTTTCTTCAGTTAGTCCCTATCTATCTAGTAAAACTTAAAGGAATGTTTAAAAATTTACTAGCAGACAACTAGCACTGAAGTTCTCCTAACTTTTACAGTTAATACCCTTACTAGAAGCGAAAAACTATTCTAGTTTCTTTGATGATAACAAAGTTTGGTAGACAAGATGAACCAGAAATCTTCTCTCTACTACCACGCTATCTTATTTATAGCTAACCCACATCCAAATATCAATCAGGATTATCTCTAATCATTACTTTTTCTCGCACACTTCCACTAATTAATCGCAACCTAAGAGACTCTACAAGTGTCCTAATTATTGACATGTTGCCTCCATTAATATACCAAGTGACTTAAACATATCCTAAAAGCCATTGATACTAAAACACAAGTGATGATCTTATCAGTGGGAAAGTCCGTCTAATAAGATCCTTACCTTTCTATAGTTTTCTTATCGCTAGGATTGGCATTTCACAAAATTGGCGAAGTTCTTCGTAGCTCTTCGCCATGAAGTTATTACCTTTACCCATTCAAAGTTTTGCAACTTAGGCAGTCTCCACTGGCATAGTCTCTCAAACTTATCTAGTTTGCCTAATCAGGGTGTGACACGTCAACTCTATTTCGTCCAGAATGCGAGGCACACTCTACAAGAAGTTTAGACCCCAATAATTGGACAACGCAACTATGCTACTTTGCATCAAGGTATTTGTGCCAACTTTGAGACCATCTAGTCCTCTCTCTTGGGATCTAGTTTAGTCAAGGCTCAACTTTTATGATATAGAGTTGGTGGTGGCACTAAGTAGCTGTGATCAAATTTCATTGCAATAATAAACTACAATTTGAGTAAACATGAAACAAAATATCAACTAAGAATTGGAGGAGAAACCAAAAGGATAGAATTTAGAAACTTATATTTTTTTTTCTTATAAGATTCTTTTTATCACTCAAAAGAAAAAAAAGAATTTTTTTTATAAAGCTTGAAATATTTTTTTTCCTATAAAGAGCACTTGAAGAGTGCCTTCAAAAGATAACAAAGGCACATTGCCTTATTTATAGGCAATTTACTAAAAAACAAAACAAACACTATTGACTATTTGGATCACTACTCAATTGAACAGTGAATTTACATCAGACATGAGATAAAGGAAAAATAATAAAAAATTTAAGACACAATGTAGAGCTCTACACTTAGGACATTACATAACGAATGGTAGATGCTTTTCATATAGAATGATAGGTGTAGAACACAACGAAACACGCTACTTGATGAAATACATAAAAATACGAAAATTCTTGAAAGTGATTTTTCTTCTCAGGAACGACATATTTGTCGTGTTGGTTCATCTCTTGACTTTAGAAATTGTATATGGATCTTCATTCTATAGGATTTATTGTGTGATACCCTCGATCTTCTTCGAGTGCATTGGAAGGAAGTGGCCTCTGATGGGATCAATATTAGTAGGTTCACGTGCCTTATTTTCAATGGTTCTTGCCATAGGAATGCAATTTCTCTTATCGATCTTCCATGCTCCATGTTGTATTCCAAGTATTGTAGTAGTCCGTCCACAAACCTTTTGGGATATTGTTTCATTGTGTTTTACACCCATCATTCTGTATGAGAAGAACTTACCATTCATCATGTACTTTCATAGTGTAGAAGTCTACGTTTGTGTGTTAAAATTTTAGTATTTGTCTTTATTTTATGTATGACGTAAATTCACTATTCAAATGAATAGTGATTTGAATTGTAGTGACTCGATTTTCAATGATGTAAAAAATATGGTTTCGGAACCTCATTTCCGTAAACTGGGTCTATAAATTTAAAATATTAATATTTACGGAATTAATATGAAGATATGATAAAGTTTGGTTAAGTAATTTAGCTTAAAAAGTTGTTAATTAAAGCTTGGGGACTAAATTGTAAAAGTTTAATCACTATAGAGATTTAATTAAGAAAATATTTAGGGGCTTAAATGAAAATTATCCAAATGACTAAAATGGCCAATTAAATAATTTTAGCTAGTGGATAGTGGATGATGATTGTTTCCATTAATTAATTCATTAATTAAACTAATTAAACAAACTTAATTAAATCTAAACTAAGTATAAATAATAAGGTAAGTAAGATGACAACTAAATTGATATCTTTTTCAAGCCACCATTGTAGTCATTAATGGAGAAACTCAAAGCTTTCGACTCAAACTTTCAGCCAAAAATTATCTAAGGTAACCAAACCCTTTTTTAGAAATTTTTATAGATTTATGATCATAGGAGCTTGATTTAGCTAGCCTGTGTATCATTTTGTTCAATTTTTAAGTTTTTAGCAAGTTTTCATTGTTAACAAATTGATGAATTAAAGCTTGAAATTGATAGAAATTAAGCTTAGATTTTGAAAAGGGTTGAATTGTAATGCTTAATAACCTTTATTGTTAACTTTGTTACATTAGGGACCAAATTGAATAAATTGAAAACCTATCATAAAATTATGTTAGGAATAGAAAGCATATGGTCCCTAATGAAACAATGAGAAATCGAATTTTGATCGAAGCTAAATATTGAAAGATATGCTTATCCTGAGTTCAGGGACTAAATTGAATAAAATGAAAAAAATGTGTGGCTTTGTATTTGGATGTGGATTGAATGAAACATGATATTGTTCTATTTATTGAATTACATATCGTCTCAAAAGATGATATTGTGTCATCAAGAAGGAAAGGAAAAGCGAGAGTCATCGACGAGTGGTGCGAGATTTTGATTTGTACTTTTATAATTCGAGAGCAATTTATTTTTTTGCATATTCATGATATATTGCATGATTAAGTATCAATGTGAGTTAATAATGATTGCATGAATTGATTTGTTGTGATTGATATTAATTCTTGAGATAATACGCTGATTGAATAAAATGAAAAGTAGTATGATTTAGTGGGACATGATTTGTAATATAAGAATGGATTAAAACATGTTATATGATATAAGATATTGTGTATATATGATGAATTGATGTAACAGCCCGACTTTGGGGCTAGTCGGAATAGTGGTTTCGAAACCACTAATCCAAGATCAGAGAAATTATTTTTAATATTATTATATGTGTTATATCATGATTATATGAGTGCAAGAAAATTTTGGTGCATTAATTTTGGTGATTGCATGCTTAATTGCGAAAAAGGATTAAATCGCATAAAGTGCGAAAGTTTTATTTTACAAGCTAGAGGTGTCTAATAGCTATAGAATATTAAATTGGAGGTTCTTAATATGCAATTAGGCCATTGGGGAAGTTATGGCCGGCCATAGGGACAAGAAAATCAAATTGGTCAATGGTTAGATGAGTTTTGGTGACTTAATTGAATAAAATAAGATAAAATAAAGAAGCTATCATCTTTTTCTATTTTCATTTCTTCTTCCACCAAAAATTCTAGCAAGAATAGGGGTTTTTGAAGCTCAAACTTTCAGCCAAGCTATCCTCTTGCAAGTAAGTGATTATGATGGTTATTTTTTATGATTTTTGTATTTTTGGAACCCTTAAAGCTTAAGCTAGCTAAATAGGGGACTATTTTGCAAAACGGTTGAAATTTTAGGGATTTACCATGAGAGTACTTATGTTGTTTGCTGAGTTTTTAGGGAAGAAAATGAATTATGGTTGTTAAATAAACAACTTTTGTGAAAGGTGTTTCCAAGAAAACACCTAAAAGGACCTTTTTGTAAAGGTTGTAAATTGGGTAGTAAATGCATGAAATGGTTGGTATTGTGAGTTATTATAAGAGTAATAAATGTTCAGCTAGGCTTGTTAAATGAGAAAATTTGATGAAAAATGATTTATGAGCCTAGGAGCAAAATCGTAATTTTGCCAAAGTATAAGGGCAAAATAGTAATTTTTGCCAAAGTAGAAACTTTGAAGTGTCTTGATTTATGTAGTGATTGAATGAGTAAATTTTATTATTATAGATCAAGAAGAACGTGGAATCAACCTTGACCAGGGAAAAGGCAAGGTTACGAACTAAATTGCAAACTGACATATTTTGTATCGAGGTAAGTTTATGTGTAAACGATACATCCTTATTACATATGTTTTTACCTATTGATGCATTGTGTGGATGTAAATGCTTATTGGTGAGATTTATTAAGACTGGTAGGAAATGAGGAAATTCTCGAATGAACCTTCGAGATGGGAATATGGGTACGGATAAATATCTGTAAGTGCGTAATTATTATTGTTGGTGGGATGTGTGCGATACCACCTTGTTATTTATTAACGATGGGTTGTGTGCGATGCCATCGTATTTATTATCATTGGTGGGTTGTGTGCGATACCACCATAAACATGTACTTAATGGTGGGCTGTGTGCGATACCACCTTGTAAAATTATTAAAAGGTGGGCTGTGTGCGATACCACCTTGTAAAATTATTAAATGGTGGGCTATGTGCGAAACCACCAAGTATCCAATAATATTTTGAAGTGTTCATCGAGAAACTTGTCTAAGTGAAATTACATGTGACTTTGTGGTGATAAGTATAGGGTATAAGTGCAAGTAAATGTGAGCAATGTTTATGATATGTGGTTGGGATGTGGTAAGGGTTGAAATGAGTAAGCGTGATTATGAGGATATGAATTTGATTGATTAGCATGTGGTATGATGCTTATTGTTTACATATAGACTTATTAAGCTTAAAGCTTACTCCCTTCTTTTTTCCCTTGTTTTATAGTGTCGAAGAGTCAGCTCGGGATACGGAGATAATCAGAGGATCACCCATACTATCAACACATCTTGGTATAGTTAGATTTAGCATTTTGAGTATGGCATGTATAGGGACTAGACTTAGTTGAATGTCATATTGTTTTGACCAAATGTGTTGGCTCATTCAAAGATGAATTCTTTTGTATAAGGCCATAATTGATGGCTCTTTCTTATTAATCTATGAAATGATGAGGTTATTCATGAATGTGCAAGTTGTATAGTTGATTTACTTGGTTTAATTATGCATGAATGAGTTGATGGTTTGATGTGAATTATGTTTGTATGAGTCGGGATGGTAGAAAGAGCTTGGCAAATAGCCTTGTTCTTGTCCACACAGGTAGACACACGGGAGTATATCTAGGTCATGTGTGACACACGGTCAGCCTCATGGGCGTGTGGTTAGGCCGTGTGTCCCCCTGCATGCTTGGTTGGCAAGTCAGTATGCTCAGTAGTAGCCACACAGGCAGAGACACGGCCGTGTGTCTCAACCATGTGGAAGACACGACCATAGTACATGGGCGTGTAACCAGGCCGTGTGAAGTCTGCACCTGAATTAGGAATTTAATTCGCCACGTGGTCGAAGGACACGGGCGTGTGCCTTGGCTTTGTGACATTTATGGGGTGATGACGTCAGAAACAAAATGTCAAGGTTTTTGCACACAGGCTAAGACACGGGCGTGTCGTGGACGTGTGAGGGACACGAGCGTGTGTCCGGCCATGTGAAAACCCTTGTAGGTTCGAAATGAGAAATAAATCAACACGGCCGTGGAACATGGGCATGTGAAGTTCCACACGGGCGTGTCCTTTTCTCCACACAGGCGTGTGGTCCTGTTTTGTGTAAAAATTTTCTAAGTGTTTAAAAGTTTCCAGTTCAGTCCCGAACCACTCCGTAAGTATGTTTAAGGTCCCGTAGACCTATAAGAGGGACGTTACGAATCCTAATGAAAAGTGTTGAGTTGAACGAATTTTTATGGCCCAATGTTGTGTGTTTGAGTAAGTTAAGTCCAGTAATGCCTCGTACCCAGTTCCGGTGTTGATTACGGGTAAGGGGTGTTACAATTGAAATGTGATTTTGAAATTGAATGTGAAATTAAAAATGTGATAGTACAGTGTACAAGGTATAAAAATAAAAATGTGATCGATTACAAGGTATGACAGGTAAATATAAATGATTACAGAGTATGAATATGCAAATATGAATTATTACAAGGTATGATAATGCATATATGAATATCTGATGCCCATATAAACTTAGTAAAAGGTTAGGATACTATTGGTATGTCAATAGGATCTTATATGCGCTTGTATGAGATATTTGATGATATGGAGATTATGATAGGTTACATCGAGATCCAGCATCTATTGCAGACCATCGAATATTATTTTTCTCTATGGAAACCTTAGCGTGGTAGAGGGATGTATTTTCATATGAAGAAGCATTTAATGCCTATGGTCTTAGCACTTCTGTGCTATAATGCGGTGTAGTTTTGCTCATACAAGCTATCTTGATGTGGTGTAGTTCACCCCGTGTACCCAGGTCTATTTTACTAGGGTCCCATTAAGCTAACCATTGAAATTAAAACTTGAAATAGGAAAATGAAATAAACCAAATTTTGGTAAACTATTATAATATATGATTTGAATTGAAATGGTATGAAATTGTGAAATGATGTGATAATATGGAACTATATGAGTGCATAAAGTATCTAAAAGATTATGCGATCCATTTAGAATCGAGCCTTGGGGGTCGAATTCAATATGAATAAGTCAATAAACTCCAGAAAGATATTTGAATGGTAAGTTAAAAGGGTTAAATGGTATTGATTGAATATGAAAATTGAATAGCATAATGTCAAAGGTATACATGTTTGATACATAAATGGTTTTGAGTTTAAATGGTATAGCGGTTGACACTTGACAAATGGTATGATTGGGTCATTTTTATTGTAATGTTGAATGGCATGATATTGTAAGTTTAAATGCTAATATCAAATGAATTGATGTACAAAATGGTTATATGCATGTTTCATATGATATTGAAAGCTTTTGGCATGTATGTGTATGTGATACAGCTAAATATTGAACTTGAATTGGCTATATGCATTTGATTAATACTTGTGCATGTATGTGTATGTGGTATCGCCTAGTGTATAGTTTGTTTACTTCGTGCGCAGGTTTAGGTAAATCTTGAAGTCTAGAGGTGTGATTTAGCATCCAGCCAACGATCTTCGACTCAGCGATGTTTGTATAGTTTCTTTCGTTTTGATATATGGCATGTTCCTAGGTCTAGAGTCGGTTTTGTATATATAACATGATCATGTTGATGTTTAGGTCGGTAATGGTTAACTTGATGTAACATATTGGTATTGTACAAGTTATGTTTTGAACTATTGATATTGAAATGGAATTGGTATGCATATGTGTTCTTAAGTTGGATGTAGTGAATTGGTATCAAATAGTCAATTAGTTGGTATGTGGAAAATTTCATTGGTAACAAAATAGAATGGTTCTTTGATGTAATGTATATGTATTACGAGAATAGGATTATGGTATTTTTGCTTATTTAAATGAATAGAAGAATTGGTTTATATGTTTTAGTATTTTGATTAAGTACCATCTGGACCATTTGGAAATAGGGGTCACGTCGCGACGATGAGGAACCCCTAAAGTTGCGATGTCAACCTGATATTTTATAAACTTTACAATTTGGTCCTAATTTGACCTTGTGTTAGCATAAGAGCTTTTGTAAGCTCGCATAAGACTCGAAAATGATTATGTACCATATTATGAATGTGTAATATACTTATTTTTATGTTTAAATGGTTACATTCTGTATATTTTATTGTAGTTGCTCCAGCAATGAATGTGGCATTCCGTAGCTCGGACCCGACGCCCAGGTCCGGTATGAGGTGTTACATAAATATTCAATAGTGTTTGTTTTGTTCCTTAATTTAGGAAATTTCGTATAAATAAGGCAATGAGTCTTTATTGTAGGGGGAACTTTTTCACATCTTTAAGTTATCTTTGGAAGAAACTCTTCAAGTGCTCTATGTAGGAAAGAAGTCTTTCAAGCTTTGCATTTTTTTTTCTTTTCTTTCTTTTGAGTGATAAAAAAAATATTGGGTAAGCTACACTCAAGGTCACTCTAGAATAGGTTTTGTCCTATTTTGGTCACTCTAATTTTTTTCTCGATTTAATTACTTTAATTAAGATAATTTTTGAACTAGTCATCGTCGTTAAAAATTCAGTCAATCCACTAACGAATTGTTGACATGGCACATTAGCCAATTGAATGACAACACATGGCACTTTTTTACTTTTGACTAAAGCTTAAAGATCTCTGTGTAATTATTCCAAAAAATTTATTTGTCTTTCTCTTCTCTTTGTCATCATCTTGCCACTCCACAAACCTCTCATTCATCAAATGCTCAGGATCAGCGAGGACCCTAACCATTTACAGATAGCTTTGATCCACGTTGGAGTTTTATGACTTGATATTTGCGACGTCGAATGATTCAAGTCAAGTTTCCATTAAGTCCACTGATTCTTCATCATGGACACCCCAACTCCCAGTATTGGAACTCAAAAGAATCAATCTCTCCAAGCACTCAGCAGGAAGGGTATCCTTTTGTTTCCCATATGTTCCAAACTGTCCATGCGAAACGGTAGTGAGATCTCGATTGAGTTTGTAGATGCAGTTGGCATGTACTCATTTGTGTCATATAAAGCCTCAATTACACTTATCTACAGAGTTAACAAAAACCAGTGGTGTTATTGGATCCATTTGAAAGGTCTACATATTATGCTTTCCTCATAATTTCAATGGATAGAGAAAAGGTGAACATTTCATGAAGCATCAGCTTTTAAAACCAATTTTAAAATATTACCTGGAGAAAGTTGATGTGAAGTAGAGGTTTATGGAGTGGCAAGATGAGGAGAGAAAGAAGAGAAAGAAAAAAAAAATGGAATAATTACAAAGAGGTCCTAAGTTGTAGTCAAAAGTAAAAACAAAGTGTCACGTGTTGCCATTGGCTAATGTGCCATGTCAGCAATCCGTTAGTGGATTAACAAAATTTTTAATGGCGATGACTGGTTTGAACAATTATCTTAATTAAAGTGACTAAATTGAGAAAAAAAATTAGAGTGACCAAAATAGGACAAACTCTATTTTAGAGTGACATTGGGTGTAGTTTACCTAAAAATCTTGTAAGAAGAAAATTATGACTTTCTAAATTCTATTTCTTTAGTTGCTTTCTCTTCCAAATCTTAGTTATGATTTTGTTTCAAGTTCACTCAAAACAACAATGACATGATTCATATGCTCTGCAATTGCCACTATGGTGAATCTTCTGCATCAGAAATCTTGTGGCACTGGTTGACAACCACGGATCTGAAAAAATGTAGTCAAGCATCATAGCAAGGTAAATCGTAGTTTGTTACTACAATGAAGTTTGATCATGGCTACTCCTTAATGTCACCATTGACTCTGTATCATAGAAAGTTGAGCCTTAACTAGACTGAAGCGCCAAAGAGAAAGCCGAAGGTCTTGAAGTCGGCACAAATACCTTGATACAAAATCGCATTGTCGCATTGTCCAATACTCGAGGTTTAAACCTTCTTACGGACTAAATCCTACAGGTGCCGCTTGTGATATGGTGTCGGTCTTGGCAAATATCCTAGTCCATCTAAGGATTATCCTAGTCAGTCTAAGAATATTCTATATACGAATAAGCTGACTTATCCATCTAAGGATTTGTACCTAGTCTACTTTCGAATCGTCCTTATCCATCTAAGGAATTTGGTGTGTGAATAATATATTTAATTTAGAATATTTAAATTCAATAATTGCATTACCTTTTAAATTTTTTACTTAAATCAGGAAATTTAGCAGTTCAAATATCTAATGGTTAGTGTTATTTGAATCAAATTCAAATAATAGTTTATTTTAATCTTGATCCTTTTTAGCTTTCTTTTATCTTTGCTTTTTTGCTTTCACTCGACAAATATCCTGAATTATTGTGTTTTTTACATTATACATTGCTTTGGTTGATATTTTAAATTTACCACGCAATTTTAAACTCTAATTTGTTTTTCTTTTTGATTTTTCTAACTTTCAATTCTTCCTTTCACTTCTACTTCTAAGTTAACTTATATTTATAAATATTTTATAACTTAATTTATTATTAAATATTTAAACAAAATATTAAAAGATTCATTAATTTTTTTAAATTATCAAATTAAGTATGAAGTGATAATTTAATTAAAAATAATTTTGACGGTAAAATTCAATTAGAAAATGTCTTATTCAAACTAACTAAATTTTAATATCCACTTATAATGAAAAATTTCCACTTTTATCCCCCAAAAAAATCCACTTTAACCTCTCTTTTTTTTACCATTCAATTAAAAAGTAATAATTTATTTTCATAGTAATGGGTTTTTTTTTTCACATGAAATCTATGGGTTTTATTAAAATTAAGCCAAGCTCGGTAATCTCATACACCCTAAAAAACTAAAACTAAAAAGAAACAGAAATAAATCCAATGGAATTCAGCCCAATCCAAAAAAACAATAAAGTTCCTAAAAAAGGCCTAATGGGGACTGGCCCAATCCTAAAAAACTGAAATTAAAACTTTCCTAAACCCTAACTTCACCTTTCAACTCTGAAAACTTCTTCCCAGCCTTAGGAAAGACCAGCCGCTCCTCTTTCTTTAGGCATTTCTTTTTCTTGTTGACATTTCCAGGACTGCGTCTTTCCAACTCTCCTACCTACATTTCTGATTCATCTTAACCCTTCTTCTTTCTTAGGATCCATTAAACATGCTTCTATATTATATATGTTCTGTACTTCCTGCATCAGTTTCTGCCTCTTTTAGCACTGATCTAGGCAGTCAGCCTTCCATGTATGTGTTCTCGTTTATGTTTAAAGCTTCTTGTGCTACTACATGTACGGTTTTGTTACCGTTTCTGCAAGTCTGTCTAAACCAGCATCTGTGATAATTCTTGCATCATACTTTTATATCAGAGATATATTGACTTAAGACTGATTTGTCTTTATCATTGCTTTTCACTTTCTTGATTATGCTGAGAGCATCTCCTTCCGCTACCACCCATCTGAACCCCAGATCAAGGCCCGCTTTCAATGCTTGTAAGCACGCTAATGCCTCCACTGCAAACGGTGTGGGAACTCTTATTTACCATTGTTCTGAAATTTAAGATCTTCCCATTCGAATCCCGGCATACAATTCTTGTTCCTGATCTGGAATTTTGTTTGTCAAAAGCCCCGTGAAAATTTATTTTTATTTTTAACATTTTATCGATTTTTATGAGTAAATTTAATATAAGTCCTGGCGGTGGAAATGATTTGTAATTTAGGGATCGTTTGTTTATATGTAAAAGGTTTTACAGAAAATGTTTTCTGTATTTTTTTGTATTTGTTTCACAGAAAATTGTTTGCTCAATGGAAAATAACTTACAGGTTAAGGTAAAATAAGCTTTTTTTTCTGTAAAATGACTTACTATTTTGAAAAGCGTAAGTAATTTTACGGAAAAGAGCTTATTTATATATAATTTTATTTTTATATAAAAATTACTTAAATCAAGTTTAATATTATTTTATTAATTAATACATTTTATTTTTATTTTTAAAATATTTAAAATATATTTTTTAATATTATTAAACATACATATTTAATTATTTATATTTAGTTATATACTAAATTATTAATATAATAAATATAATTTATTATTTTAATAAATTATTTAATATTTCAATTTTTTTTAATAATAAATTTTAAAAAAAATAATTTTAAATAATATTATTCACATATTATTGAAAATATTTAATATTAATATTTTAATAATAAATATTTTGTAACATAAAGGTTAAAATATGTATAAGTCTATGTACACTTCACAGATTTGTAATTTAGTCTTTGTACTTTTATTTTTAAGAATTTAATTCATGTACTTTTCAAATTTGAAAATCAAGTCCAATTGTTGATATCCTTAATTTTTTTGTCAATTTTGTTGATGTCACATTTTTAAATAAAAAATACTCACTTAATAGTCATGTAATTAAAAAATGACATTGTAATAAATCTGAATTTAACATAATATTTTTAATATATGCAAAAACAATATAAAATATAAATTTATAGATAAATATAAATTCAATTAAACAATATTAATTGAAAACAACTTTTATGAAATATTTTTAAGAAATCTACCAAACAACAGAAAATATTTTACACATATCCTCCAAATATCAGAAAATATTAGCTTTTCCGGAAAAGTAAATCATTTTCCAGAAATCATTTTTCGGAAATCATTTTCAGTGAAACAAACAGAGCCTTAGTCTATTTATATTCTAAAAGAATAAATATCATATTTATATATAATATCGATTTGGTATAATTATTGACTGCTGTAAATGTTTAGAGTAAAATCATGCAAATAAAAATATAAATATTTAAGTGTAGTACGTGCAAGCCTATATGTCAAATTATAATATAATTTTATTTAGAACGAAACATTTGGTAAGTATTTTGAGGATCGAACTTAAGAATTGCATATTGAAGAAATTATTATTAAAATAATTATAAAAAATAATTATTGATTTAATCAAGTCCCGAATCTAAATTAAAATATTAATTAAACTAATTAAATTACTTAACCTAAATTAACCTAATGAAATTTCCTATTATTAGTGTCAACAATACGAGCTCTTGACCTATGATCGATTAAATATCTAATTAAATAATTAATTATCTTCGATTGAGTTATTTATCACCCTTAACTAATAACACCCTTCCGTTTTCATCTTCACTAAGGATTATCACCTAAGTCACCCTTTCAATCTCTTCCTATACTTTCTCGGGCTCACTGCTTGGCACAAGTTATAATGACAAGATATCTTTTCGCCTCACCTATCTAGATATTCTATCAAGGGCATCACTCCTTAATATGCTAAGTACTCTTGAATAAATAATCAATTTCAGATAAATAATCAATTTCAGATAAATATTCACTTAACAGATAAATTAGTTAAATAATCAAATCATGCAAGATATGAATAAAGCATTAGAAATATTCTAATATTCATACAATTGTTAATTGATCAAAGAAACGAAATATAAATAAAAGAATAAAATAGAAGAGTTGAGAGAATGCTCATGAATATATATTGAAGCGCGGATTCTAAGCAATCTTCACTCGCAAATGTCTTCAAATCGGAATAGAAATGTTTCGGCTAAATGAACATATAATAAAATACAAAGAAAATCAAATAGTAAAAATTGTCTGTCTAAGTTTGCACCTCTATTCCAATGACCCTAAGGTGACTTATATAGGCTATGGTTACTTGGTGCCCACACAACTCTAGATGCATTTAGATACCAATTAATACAAGATGGTCTTAAATACCTAGGGTCTAATTAGGAAATAATCCCAAGATTACCATCCAAGGATTTAGCTCATTTTGGTTTGCCTTCATCGCGTTGTCGTGACATAAGGAAACTCCTCGTCACGACGTGGAATGCTTTTCAACCTTGGCAGCTTCGTCGTTCTGTTGGGCTCCCTTGTTTTGCGACCTAATCATCGTCCCTTGTATTCTTAGACCTGAATTAGCACCCTACACACTCAATTAGCCCATTAGTCACTCCCGAGACCCATGTTGGCCTTACGGGTTATCGAAATAGCAGAAAATGCATAAAACTTTATTTTATTAATATTTAGATCCTAAGCTACTAATACCAAAAATACCATAATTAATTACAAAATGCCAATAAAACAAGCACGTTAAATGTCGAAATGTACTTAAACTACCACTACAATTGATGGCAGGTCAATTATATACATTAAATTTGAATTGTGTTTCATATACATACATGAAACTTTGATTTTGATTCAATTATATATATTTAGAGAAATAAATACATGTATTTATTTTCAAATTGGATTAATATGATTGTTTGTGTCTACAATATATCAATATAAAAATGGTGCTAATTCAATAATGTTGCCAATGATTTGTGAAATTTGTCTCAAATCAAAATTTCATTTATATAATTGCCTAAACTTAAAGTTCATATATGGCATCGCATATTGGATCAAAGTTTATGTATACTTTAAATATTTATCCTATTCTAAAATAACTAAATTTTATATTATATTGACTATTGACACTCATAGAGGTGGCAAACAGACAGGTTCAAATTTGATTATTTTCAGATTGAGATTTATTAAGGTTTGGGTTTTTTTAGATCAAATCAGGTCAAACTTGAATTCTCATACTTGTGAAACACATATTTCCTTGACGTCTTAATCCTTTTGGCCTTGAGCCAAAGGCAAGTAAGAAATCTACCTTTACCCTTCATTAACCAAATCCACAGTTGTAACGTTGTCACACTCAATAATCATCTTGTAGCCTATTCCTTGTCAATTTAGTGTCAACTCATATACCCCATAATTCTGCTTGGTTCACTTAGCATAAACTTAAGTTTCCTTTGTGACCTGCCAACCAATTAGCATTATTATGATCTGTAATGACATCTCTAAGGCTTCCTTTAGATGGGTGGTGGCTGTGGTGCGGTGAAAGTTTTTACCTCATAATTACAATAATAATTTTACTGCTATCGCTGTTTTTAACCTTACCGAAAGTAAATCTCATTTAAACTAAGCTTAAATTTCCCCTTCCTCGTTTACAAGGATTGCCCATGATGCATTGAGTTATTTTGCCAAGTGGTCTTAAATTGGGATGCCCATGCCCAACTCTGTTCTACAACATCATCAGTGCAGATAATTTGTTGGCCCAATAATGCTTTACATCTAACTTTAGGTAAAAATACTAAATGAAGTTCCCCATTCAACATCAACAAAATGAAGGCTAAATTTGTTCAGCATATTCACTAGCAACCAATTCTCAAAAGGAAGAGAAAATAACCTATTAAGGTATTTCCATTGAAATGAAAATGCATAGGATATGTTTACATTTTGGTGTAAACTCAAAGGTATCAATTTCACTTATACATTTTGGTCTATTTTGGCTTGTATTGATACGTTTTAGCTTGTAATACTCGTATCAGTTCATACAATATTTTTAAAATTTAAACTAATTTTTATTTTTATCTTAATTATTTTTATAATTACATTAAAAAATAAAATAATAATTTAATTAAATTGTTGAACATAATTAATAAATTTAAAATTAATATTTTTATATAAATATATTTATATGTTTATAATTGAAATATGTTTACATGTACAAATAATATTAAAAAATATTAAAAAATACTAATAAAAATGAAATGATATATCGAAATATAATACAAATATGTATTTGTATCAAAACAAAAAACAATATGTCCATCTATATGTTAGGAGAGTTGCTCTCCTAAGATAATTTTTTTTTAGAAAAAAACTCCTAAGATAATTTTTAAAAATAAAAAATCACTCTTATTCTTATACATTTTTTTTAACTTTATCAATAACCATTAATTTGTTTTAAAAAAACCACTTATATAATGAATGTATAATAGGTAGTCTTATTAGAAAATTTTTTAAAGAGAGTAAATAATGATAAAATTATTTGAATGAGATGACGTTATCTCAATTAACTAACATCAATTTATAGAATTAAGCTTTGTTAATTTTTTAATATAATTATGCATTATTAATATATTTAAATATATCAACTTTAAAAAAATTATTTAACCCTTCATTTAATCCTTAAACTTACGTTGTTTGTCAAATTATTATCTTAAAATGGAGGGAAAGTTAACGTTAACTTTACTGACATGACATTTAAATAGATTGTCACTTGAATGTTACATTAACAATTAATTGATTATTTAAAATATTTGAAAATTCAAAAAAAATATTTAAAATTACTTAAAAATTATAAAAAATATTTTAAAATTTAATTAATTGCTAATATGGACTACATGTGAATGCCACATCAGTAAAATTAATAAACGTTAACTTTTTCATCTATTTTGAGATAATTTGATAAACAACGTAAGTTACAGAGTTGAAAGAAGCAAAAAGTTAAATAAAGGGTTAAAATAAATTTCTTTATAAAGTTAGAGGATGAAATAAGAATTATCCCTAAATTTAATGCAACTTCTTTTACTTGTAAAGGATTGATATAATAGGACCCAACATCAACGTGAAAGAGAACTTGAATTTACAAAATATTGATACAAGATCCAATCTCTGCCCTCCAATTTCGTCGTCCAGAAATAGTCAAAATTTAAAGGGTCAAGATTGTTTGAAAAGATTTGTGACGAGAAGCAGGAGATAATACAATATGAGGGTGGAGAAAAGCAGGGGAAGAGCCAAACACCGAAAAGGGCGGGGAATCGCGAGTGATTAAGAGCGAATCAAACGATTCGTCTTTCGGTCCTATAAATAATATCCCATTTCTCTCTTTACTTCAATTCCCTCTCCTCTCCTCTCTTCCTCTTTCCATTTTCAATCTCTTCTTTCAGATCTCATTGAAAGGTACCGCTCCCTTTCCTTTCTCTTTTCTCTTTTTTCCTTCACAATAAAATGCTTTGAACAGATCGAGTCGAATATTATCATGATTTCCTTTTTTATTATAAATGGAAGTGGAATTCATTTTGTTTTAGAATGAGCTTTTTTTTTTCTTTAATAATTAAATTCTTGATTCTGTTTTTGTTCATCAGATTTGTGAAATTAAGGATAATATTTGGTTCATCTATAAAAGTTGTAGCTTTTGAATGCTACTGATCTCTCTATATGTTTTGTTATGTCCATAAATTGCTCGATTTCATAAATCCCTAGGTAACTAATGTTGAATTGTTCTTTTTGGTTGCTTTGCTTCCCCCCCCCACCTAAAAACAAGAATGTAATTTGGATGCAAAAGTTGATTATATGTTGAAATAAAATGTATTTTTTTTTGTTTCGTGAATAATAATCATTTCCATTGTCTTTGTAGTTTAATTGTATATTTAATCTTTTACTCTAACATGGCAAAAAAAAAAAAAATTCTCAGAAACTTTTGATAACGTAGAAAGCAAGTATATTTACAATGAAATAATGCATTAATTTGTCATAGAGTGAAAATTTGAAGTTGAATACAAGCCTGATGAGGATATTTGCTTCTTTTTTTGGATTTTATTACCATAAGACTTTGAGGAGTGGTGTGTTAAATTTGTTGTTTTTCAACTAAAATTTTCACTTAAGGAACATTAATTAAATTTTTCACTTAAGGAACATTAATTTAGTGCCTTATGATGTGGTCAAGGTAGATATGGACACCTTCCTATTCACTTCCGAATCTGTCAATGAAGGCCACCCCGACAAGATTTGCGACCAGGTTTCAGATGCTATTCTTGATGCATGCCTAGAACAAGACCCAGAAAGCAAAGTAGCTTGTGAAACTTGTACCAAGACAAACATGGTTATGGTCTTTGGCGAGATCACAACCAAGGCTAAAGTTGACTATGAGAAAATCGTTCGTGATACTTGCAGAGGTATAGGGTTCACATCAGCTGATGTTGGCCTTGATGCTGACAACTGCAAAGTTCTAGTTAACATTGAGCAACAGAGCGCTGATATTGCTCAAGGAGTTCATGGCCACCTCACCAAGAAGCCTGAGGAAATTGGGGCTGGTGACCAGGGTCACATGTTCGGTTATGCCACTGATGAAACCCCTGAGTTTATGCCTCTAACCCATGTGCTTGCAACCAAGCTCGGCGCCAGGCTCACTGAAGTGAGGAAGAACAAGACATGCCCATGGTTGAGGCCTGACGGTAAAACCCAAGTGACTGTTGAGTATCGTAATGAGGGTGGAGCCATGGTCCCTATTCGTGTTCACACAATTCTCATTTCAACCCAACATGATGAGACCGTCACCAATGAGAAGATCCATGCAGATTTGAAAGAACATGTTATTAAGCCTGTTATTCCTGCAAAGTATCTCGATGACAAAACCATTTTCCATCTCAACCCATCTGGTAGGTTTGTAATCGGTGGACCTCACGGAGATGCAGGACTCACTGGCCGAAAGATAATTATTGATACCTATGGTGGGTGGGGTGCTCATGGTGGAGGTGCCTTCTCAGGAAAGGATCCTACAAAGGTGGACCGTAGTGGTGCATACATTGTTAGGCAAGCAGCAAAGAGTGTTGTGGCCTCAGGGCTTGCACGCCGCTGTATCGTGCAAGTATCCTATGCAATCGGTGTGCCTGAACCATTGTCGGTATTCGTTGACACATACAAGACAGGCAAGATCCCAGACAAGGATATATTGCAATTGATTAAGGAGAGCTTTGACTTCAGGCCAGGGATGATCTCTATCAATCTTGATTTGAAGAGGGGAGGCAAATTTAGGTACCAAAAGACTGCTGCTTATGGTCATTTTGGACGTGATGACAAAGATTTCACTTGGGAGATTGTCAAGCCTCTTAAACCAAAGGCCTAACTTGGTTTGGTTACATTAAAATTTTAGCAAATGGTTACTATTGTAGCCATGATTCTGGTATACAGCAGAAGAATAAAGAAACATGTGATTTTTATTTTTTTAAAATCTTTATACTACTATTATATTCAAATTTTTTTCTATTAATGAAAGAACATCATTTGTGCTATAATATGCTTTTACGCCATTACAGCCATCTCTATTTGTTCCCATTTTCTCAAAGGAATAAATGTAAAGTAAGGGCAACGATTGTTTAATGACTCACTAATATCAGAGCATACTCGAAAGATAGCTTTGGAACTGAACTGGTTGCTCAACTGCAGGCAAAGTTAATTGAGTTAAATACCCATAATCATTATGTCAATTGGTTGCCTATTTTGGAACTACTCATTTCCAAAATTCGCATGCTCTGCTCTGTCAAACAAACATTTCCTAAAATAGCTTGTCTGCGTAATGATGAGGAAATCCGGAAAATGCTGTATTTAGAGGACTTGATGACATATAGTTTTAAAAGTTTAAATGGAGTTTTCACCCAAAAAAAAAAAAAAAAGTTTAAGTGGAGTTATATATGTATATATATGAAACATAACTTTTTTATACAAAGTTTGAGCGTAGAATTGTTCATATAGTGCATATTTTTACCTGAATGTTTCATTGGAGTTTTTTATTTGTCAAAATAAATACCTCTGTATATTTTATTGTTGATTGTAATGTACAAAATATATTATCTAACTTCTAACAATAACTATTTTGGATCAGGTTTAATCCCAGCTATGTGTTCCTTACAAAGAATTTGGATTGATATAGAATGATTGGATATTTGACCCATCTAACCTAAAATTTTTTAATATATTTACAAAAATAATATTAGTTAAAAAATATTCACTAAAATGACCTGAAATAAACAATAAATTTGGGTTTTGGAACCCAATTACCGGCACCACCTTGTGTTTTGCCCCCATCATTACCTAATGATTGTGTCAGGCTTTAAAAAAATAATTTTTTTTTTGAGTTTGGGACATGAATGGCCGACACCAAGGTATGTTTTTTAAATTGTATTATAGTGGTATACAAAATACCAGTATTTGAAAAAAAAATTTGGTTCTGGCCATGTAATGGCCGTCACCAGTCATTTAAAAAAAATGTTTTTGGATGCTGGCTAGTAGATGTGTAACACCCCTAACTCGTAACTGTTGTCGGAATAGGGTTAAGAGGCATTACCGAACATTTCGGAACATTTAAATTCATTTCACATCTAAACATAACAATTCACATTCATATAGTCCCTTAATTAGGTCTACGAGACCTCATACATGCATTAGAAAGGGATCGGGACTAAACTGAACACATACAAAATTTTTCTGAAACTTAACATTTTTCAAAGCTACAGAGGTCACATGCCCATGTGGATAGGCCGTGTGCCTCACACGGCCTTGTACACGCCCGTGTGTCCAAGCCGTGGCAAAATAGGGCATACATACTGACTTGTCCACACGGCCGGAGACACGCCCGTGTGCCTCACCCGTGGTCGACACTGACTTGCACCACACGGCCAGTCACACGACCATGTGCCTAGCTCGTGTGCGAGCCTGACTTGTTTCAATTGGCAAACTTAAATAACACAGTCGAGCCACACGCCTGTGTGCTCAACCGTGTGGACAATTATAGACCATTTGTAAGGTCAAATTACCATCCACACTTTGAAATCACCTACAAGCATCAAACCATATGCATTTATACCTCAAATGGCAACCAAAACACATCAATATATGCACCAATTAATCATCAACTACACCATTTATTTCCATACTTAATTTCAATCCCAACATGTCCATCTAAAATATCAATTTTCACATCAAGATCATGTTCGGCTAAGAAATTGGCACTAAGTGTGCGATTAAGTATATACCGTTTCTTAGCCAAAGCTTTAGTATTATCGCACACCTAGTGCCTTTATATTAAACCGAATTTAACTCGGTATAGCACACACAGTGCCAATCAATATAGTCGGTACTTTCTTTATTTCGCACACACAGTGCTATTATCTACTGTATCAATTCTATTTCGCACACTTAGTGCCACATCTCTCAATCCACATTTAACATTACCAATTCATTAACCACATAATCTTTCATTATATAACACATGAGCATAATTTAAACAATTTGTATTATAAACGAACTTACCTCGAACGTCGAAGTTACGAAACAAGTCAATCAATCGAGCACTTTGTTCTTGCCTCGATCTAAATCCAAATTTCTCTTTTCTTGATCTATACATATTCAAATTTAGCTCATTTAGTCACCAAATAATTCAATTTAGTCCAATCACACATATTTAGGGCATTTTACAAAATAGCCCTCACATTTTCACATTTCGACACTTAAGTTCCTATTTCATAAAATCATCAAATTCACATAATTTCACTTCACACATGCCTAGCCTAATGCTCCTCATGTTCATAAAAGTCCACATAATTTAATTTCTTTCACATTTTAATCCTTCAATTTATCATTTTCACAATTTAGCCCAAATTACTCAATTTCACCAAAATTTTGGCATATCTCAAAGTTTTCATCAAATTCTAAAATTAAAGCATGGGCTTGATAATACACTAAGCAACGATCACAAAAACGTAAAAATCATCAAAAACTGAAACAAAAACATACTTAATCAAGAATTTAATGTGCTGAAACCCTATATGCTTCAAATGGTTTTTTTTTTGTTTAATAATCGATGAAGAAGATGAGAAATGACCATTAAAAATTGTTTTGTTTTGTTTATTAAACATTAATATGTCTTTTACCGTTTTACCCTTAATTTAAACTTTATAAATTCATTCATTTAATGGCCAAATATGTCAACTTCCACTGTCAAAGGTTTAATTACCACATAAGGACTCCTCAGTAAAAAGCCATGCCAAATAAGCACTTTAACATCTAGCACACAGCTTTTACATTTTATGCGATTAAGTCCTTTTTTGCAAATTAAGCACACAATCGATAAAATTTCACATAGAATTTTCACACATGCTCAATTACATACTGTAAACACGAAAAATAATATTAAAATATTTTTTGACCTCAAATTTGTGATCTCGAAACCACTATTCCGACTAGAGTCTAAACCGGGCTGTTACAACTCTCCCCCTTAAGGATTTTCGCCCCTAAAAATCTTACCAGTGAGTAGGTTCAAATATTGCTCTCTCATAACATCTTCAGGCTCCCACACAGCCTCTTCAACTCCGTGTTTGTGCCACAACACTTTCACTAAAGAAATTTTCTTATTTCTCAATTCTTTGATCTCACGTGCCAGAAGTCGTATCGGTTCTTCACTATACGATAAATCTGATTGAATCTCAACCTCAGTAGGAGCAATCACATGCGATGGATCGGATCTGTATCGTCGAAGCATCGATACGCGAAACACATTATGAATCTTTTCTAATTTAGGTCAACAATCTATAAGCAACCGGCCCAATTCGTTCAATAATCTCATACGGCCCGATGAACCTCGGACTCAATTTGCTTTTTCTGCCAAAAACGAAGTATTTTCTTCCACGGAGACACTTTCAAAAACACTTTATCATCGATCTCAAATTCAATATCTTTTCGTTTTAAATCTGCGTAAGACTTCTGACGATCTGAAGCTGCTTTCAAACTATCACTAATCACTTTCACTTTCTACTCAGTCTCTTTGATTAAATCAACCCCGTGAATCTTATTCTCACTAAGCTCAGTCCAGTATAATGGTGTTCTGCATTTACGACCGTAAATGGCCTCATATGGTGCCATTTTAATATTTGACTGAAAACTATTATTGTACGCGAATTCAATTAGCGGCAAATGCTTTTCCCTCATACTTTCAAACTCAAATCCTCGAGAATCTGAATGATCCGCCCGAATTGACCATCCGTTTGCAGATGAAATGCAGTACTGAAATGCAACTTTGTGCCTAGAGTCTCCTGTAATTTCTTCCAAAACCCTGAGGTAAATCTCGGATCCCTGTCAGACACAATGGATAATGGTACCTCGTGCAGTCTCACAATCTCAGAAATATACAATTCAGCTAATTTATTAAGTGAATAATCTATTCTTACCGGAACAAAATGAGCTGATTTCGTCAATCTATCAACTATCACCCAGATTGCATCTTTCTTTCTCGAAGATAAAGGCAGTCCCGACACAAAGTCTATCGTGATTCTCTCCCAGTTCCACTCAGGAATCATAATCGGTTGTAACAAACCGGATGGAACCTGATGTTCAGCTTTAACATGCTGACAAACTAAACATCTCAAAACAAAATCTGAGGTATCCCGTTTCATACCATGCCACCAATAAAACTATTTCAGATCATTATACATTTTTGTACTTCCCGGATGAATTGACATACGACTATTATGAGCCTCGTTCAAAATCAACTCTAAATTTTTCGGAATACAAATCTGATCTCGAAATCTAAAACAATCATCATTATCAACTCGAAATTCTGAATCAGAATTCAAACCACACTGATCTTGTTTTGCCATCATTTCAACATCACTTTTCTGAGCATCACAAATCTGACGTATAAACATTGGCCTCACTTTCAACTCAGCCAAAACCGAACCATCATCACACAGATCTATTTGAGTACTCATTGCTTGCAAAGCATATAATGACTTTCGACTCAAAGCATCAGCAACAACATTAGCTTTACCCAGATTATAATCAATCACCAATTCATAGTCTTTTAGTAATTCTAACCATCTCCGCTGTCTCAAATTCAATTCTTTCTGAGTCATCAAATATTTCAAGCTCTTGTGATCCGTATAAATATGACACTTCTCACCAAATAAGTAGTGACGCCAAATCTTCAATGCAAATACAATCGCGACTAGTTCAAGATCGTGCATCGAGTAGTTCTTTTCATGCGACTTTAACTATCTCGAAACATAAGCTATAACTTTGCTCTCTTGCATCAACACACAGCCCAAACCATTCAACGATGAATCACTGTAAACTATAAATTCTTTACCCGATTCAGGTTGGACTAACATTGGTGCCTCTGTCAATAATGCTTGCAACTGTTCAAAACTCTGTTGACACTTTTCTGACCACTCAAATTTAACATCTTTCTGTAGCAATTTCGTCAACGGAGTCATAATCATTGATAAGCCTTTCACAAATAGTTTATAATATCCCACTAGTCCCAGAAAACTACAGACTTCAGACACATTTCTCGGAGATTTCCACTCTACAATTGCTGAAATCTTTCTCGGATCAACTTATATTCCAGCAGCTGATACAATATGTCCCAGAAAACCAACCTCACACAACCAGAATTCATATTTGCTAAACTTTGCATACAATTGCTTCTCTCGCAAAGTCTGTAACACGATTCGCAAATGCTCGGCATGTTGTGTCTCATCACATGAATAAATCAGAATGTCGTCAATAAACACCACAATAAAAACGATCCAAATACGGTTTGAATATCCGATTCATCAAATCCATAAACACTACAGGAGCATTCATTAGTCCGAAAGGTATTACTAAAAATTCATAATGTCCATACCTCGTTCTAAAGGCAGTTTTCAGCACATCTGATTCTTTAACTTGTAGTTGATAGTAACCCGATCTCAAGCCAATTTTCGAAAACACTGTAGCTCCTTTTAACTGATCAAACAAATCATCGATTCGCGGTAAATGATATTTATTCTTTATCGTTATTTTATTCAACTGTCGGTAGTCAATATACATCCTCATAGTACCATTTTTCTTTTTCACAAACAACACAGGAGCACCCCAGGGCGAGAAACTCGGTCGTGCAAATCCTCTATCTGTCAACTTTTGCAACTGAGACTTTAATTCTTTCAATTCTGTCGGTGCCATTCTATAAGGAGCTATTAAGATTGGAGTCGTTCTCAGAACTAAGTTAATGCCAAACTTAACTTCTCGTATCGGAGGTAATCCCGATAATTCTTCAGGAAACACATCTGGGAACTCGAAAATTACAGGTACAGATTCAACTTTCTTTTCTGTCACTTTTGTATCTATCATATACGCAAGATAAGCTTCGCAACCCTTTTTCACATAATTCAAAGCTTTCATTGAAGATACAATAGCTAGTAGCCCTTTCAAATTACTCAATTCAATTCGAACTATCTCACCATTCTGGCTTCTCAAATCAATACTCTTCCGTTTACAATTCACAATAGCATGATGCAAGGTTAGCCAATACGTACCCAAACTTATATCAAATTCATCAAAGGGTAACATCATCAGATTAGCCAGAAAATAATTATCCTGATACATCAACGGACAATTCTTGCATACTTTATCAACCAAGACACACTTGCCTAAGGGGTTCGATACTCTAATTACAAATTCAGTAGACTCAACAAGTAGAGTCTTACTAGATACTAGATTTACACACACATATGAATGAGTAGATCCTGGATCTATCAATACAATCACATTAGTATCAAATAGAGAAAAAGTACTAGTTATGACGTCTAGAGATGACGCTTCTTCGCGAGCGCGAATAGCATAGGCTCGGGCAGGTGCTCTCGCCTCGGATCTCACAGCTGTATCTGTCGTTCCTCTCTGACTACCGCTCACATTTCCAGTATTTCTGGGTGGTCTACCTCTAGCCGTCGTATTACTCGGTCTCGCACTCTGAACATTATCTTTCTCAGCTAACTCTGGGCAATCTCGAATGAAGTGATCTCGTGATCCACATTTATAAAAAAATCTATTGTTATACTTGCCCCAACATTCTCCAACATGTCATCTTCCACACTGTCTACACTCAGGCTTATTACTTCTAACACTACCAACACTCGACTCCATTGGAGTTTGAGTTTTAGGACTAGCATTCTGTTTCACTCGGTCTTTACTCGGATGTCCAAACAAGATATTTGAACGATTAGTTGCATCTCTAAATCTCTTTGACGAAGGTTGATACAACTTATTCATCGATCTTTTTCTTTCATCTCTAGCTTCGGAATTCGCTTTCTTCTTTTCTTTACTAAGCTCCTCGGCTTTGCAGGCTCTTTCAACTAACACTACAAATTTATTCAAATCAAGTATTCCAACCAACAATTTAATGTCTTCATTCAGCCCTTCAATGAAACGTTTACACATAGTAGTTTCGGTCGAAACACATTCCCGTGCATACTGACTTAATCTCACAAATTCCCGCTCATATTTAGTAACAGACATGCGGCCCTATTTCAGCTCAAAAAATTCTTTACGTTTCTGATCTATGAATTGTTGAATGATATATTTCTTCCGAAACTCAGCTTGAAAGAAATCCCAGGTGATTCTCTCTCTCGAAACCACAGATATCAATGTTTTCCACCAATTATACGCCGTATCTCTCAACAACGAAACAACACATTTTAAGCATTCATCAGGAGTCAATAATATCTCATCAAACACTCGAATTGTATTCTCGAGCAAAAACTCATCTCGCTTGGCATCATCATCAACGGTGGCTCTAAACTCTTCGGCCCTATACTTTCAGATTTTATCCACAGGAGGTTTATTCAATTGGATCAGATCGGATCTATCACTTGTGACATTACAGGTACTTGCGGGGGTGGAGGTTGTTGAGCAGTTGGATCCGTTCGAACGAACTCCGAAAACCACTCACTCATCATTTAGAAGAAGACTTGCTTAGCCTCTCTTTCATGGCTACTAGCAATCGGCTTAGATTCGGCCGGTGCTGTCCCTCGAGTGGGAGTAGGCGTATTACTCTCAACATCATCAGCAACTACTCGATTGGGATTCATTTACTATATAAAAACACATTTTTAACTGTCAGGATTCATCACACTATCGCAATTATATATATGGCATGTATAGCTAGACTCAGACGTGCTACGTTAGTCCTAAAATCGACTAAACCTTAGCTCTGATACCAATAAAATGTAACACCCTTAACCCGTAACCATCGCCGGAATAGGGTTAAGAGGCATTACCGAACATTTCGAAATATTTAAATTCATTTCACATCTAAACATAACAATTCACATTCATATAGTCCCTTAATTAGGTCTACGAGACCTCATACATGCATTAGAAAAGGATCGGGACTAAACTGAACACATACAAAATTTTTTTGAAACTTAACATTTTTCAAAGCTACAGAGGTCACACGCCCGTGTAGGTAGGCCGTGTGTGTGTCCAAGCCGTGGCAAAATAGGGCATACATACTGATTTGTCCACACGGTTGAGACACACCCGTGTGCCTCACCCGTGGTCGACACTAACTTGCACCACACGACCAGTCACACGCCCGTGTGCGAGCCTGACTTGTTTCAATTGGTCAACTTAAATGACACAGTCGAGCCACACACATGTGTGCTCAATCGTGTCGGCAATTATAGACCATTTGCAAGGTCAAATTACCATCCACAATTTGAAATCACCTACAAGCATCAAACCATATGCATTTATACCTCAAATGGCAACCAAAACATATCAATATATGCACCAATTAATTATCAACTACACCATTTATTTCCATACTCAATTTCAATCCCAACATGTCCATATAAAATATCAATTTTCACATCAAGATCATATATACCATTTCCGTTTAACTAACTTGTGCCAAAATGACCATTGATATAGTAAACATATACACATTTCTAACCATCCTTTTCATATATCTAAGACACATACCAAAATCATCAAACTACCAAGCCATATCACATGGCAAAACTTACACACTTTAAAACATGCCATAATCACTAGCCTATACATGTCATATACCAAATATATACAACTTCCAAAAGTACCAAAATAGATAGTTGATAGTGTGATTGAGTCACTGACGATCCCTGGATCCGAGCTAGCTTTAAATACACTATAAAACAGAGAAAACTTCACACTGTAAGCTTTAAAGCTTAGTAAGTTCGTAATATAATACATTTAACTCAATGATTCAAAATCAATATACAAAATAAACAATCACATAGATTATTTCACAAGAATGCACAATCTCAACCATATCCAATACTCACATAAATATCCATTCATCCATTTCCAAAATCATCAACCACATAGGTTCCGTACATACCTTTGCCAACACTTAGTTAACGATCATTCTTGCTACTCAATGCTTGATACTACATTTCTATCAATCTTCATTATTCTATCAATTTAATCGCACACTTAATGCCAATTTTTTAGCCAAAGCTTTAATATCATCGCACACCTAGTGCCTTTATATTAAACCGAAGTTAACTCGGTATAGCACACACAGTGCCAATCAATATAGTTAGTACTTTCTTTATTTCGCACACACAGTGCTATTATCTACTGTATCAATTCTATTTAGCACACTTAGTGCCACATCTCTAAATCCACATTTAACATTACCAATTCATTAACCACATAATCTTTCATTATATAACACATGAGCATAATTTAAACAATTCGTATTATAAACGAACTTACCTCGGACGTCGAAGTTACGAAACAAGTCAATCAATAGAACACTTTGTTCTTGCCTCGATCTAAATCCGAATTTCTCTTTTCTTGATCTATACATATTCAAATTTAGCTCATTTAATCACCAAATCATTCAATTTAGTCCAATCACACATATTTAGGGTATTTTACAAAATAACCCTCACATTTTCACATTTCGACACTTAAGTCCTTATTTTATAAAATCATCAAATTCACATAATTTCACTTCACACATGCCTAGCCGAATACTCCTCATGTTCATGAAAGTCCACATATTTAATTTCTTTCACATTTTAATCCTCCAATTTATCATTTTCACAATTTAGCCCAAATTACTCAAATTCACCAAAAATTCAAAGACAAAATATGTTAATCTATCACATATCTTTCATATTTCATCATCAACTATCACAAAACTCAAACATTCATCAATGGCATATCTCAAAGTCTTCATCAAATTCTAAAATTAAAGCATGGGCTTGATAATACACTAGGCAACGATCACAAAAAAGTAAAAATCATCAAAAACCGAAGCAAAAACATACCTTAATCAAGAACTCAATGTACCGAAACCCTATATGCTTCAAATGGTTTTCTTTTGTTCAATAATCGGTGAAGAAGATGAGAAATGGCCATTAAAAATTGTTTTGTTTTGTTTATTAAACATTAATATGTCTTTTACCATTTTACCCTTAATTTAAACTTTATAAATTCATTCATCTAATGGCAAAATATGTCAACTTCCACTATCAAAGGTTTAATTACCACATAAGGACTCCTCATTTAAAAAGCCTTGCCAAAAAAACACTTTAACAACTAGCACACAGCTTTTACATTTTATGCGATTAAGTCCTTTTTGCAAATTAAGCACACAATCGATAAAATTTTCACACATGCTCAATCACATACTGTAAACACGAAAAATAATATTAAAATATTTTTTGACCTCAGATTTGTGGTCTCAAGACTACTATTCGGACTAGAGTCTAAACCGGGCTGTTACAAGATGGCCGGCACCAAGTACATTTTTCAGGTCCCAAGGTACTTTTTTTTTAACTTTGGGACACTGTTGACCGACACCAATGTCATTTAAAAAAAAATTGGGTGCTGACTAGTAGATCGCCGGCACCCAGTACATTTTTCTCGTCCCAAGGAACTTTTTTTTTAACTTTGGGACATTGATGACCGACACCAATCTCATTTAAAAAAAAATTTGGGTGCTGGCTAGTAGATGGCTGGCACCAAGTACATTTTTCAAGTCCCAAGAATTTTATTTTTTTTACTTTGGGACACTGATGGCCGGCACCACCCTTTTCAGGTTTTGAAATTTTTTTTTGTTTTGGGACACCGATGGCCGGCACCAACTTTATCAGATTAAAATTTTTTTTTATTTTGGAACATTGATGGCCAGCACTAAGTATTAAAAAATTGGTTTTTTTAATTTTGGGAATTAGATGGTTGGAACCTCCCCTCACTCAGTATATAGGGGGTGGTTTGGGTTTTGATAGTGTTAATGTGTAACATCCTAAATTTATGGGCCTATGCATTTAGTGTAGGGATAAGTTTAATAGGTTAATTTAAGTGATAGGGGTCCAAATTGGGCTCAGTATTAGGCAAAGGCCTTGATTAAATTATCAGATTGGACATTAAAGAGTTAAAAGGTGGTAATTAAGTTTAAAATGCCAACATGGGCTTGTGGCCCAACAATAAGTGGCACTGTAAGGGAATTAGAAGTGACGCCACACACAAGGGATTTAGGGGCCCAAAATTTAAGTTTAATGAAGCCCAAATCTTTTAATTTAAGTGAGTTAAATTTCGGCAATTAGGTTTAATGAGGTGGACGGCTACAAGGCTTAAAAATAGGAGATTTATATGGATTTAATAATTGATAATTTAGAAGATAAAAAGGAGAAAAGATAGGAGCCTATCTACAAGGAAGGTGATGGCCGAAAATCCACCACATAGAGGAGTGTAAAATTCGGCTACTGCATGGCAAAGAGGGTGCCGAATTTTTCCTCTCTTTTAGCTTGAATTTTAAGGGTGTTTTTGGTTTTTAGCAGTAGGTGCTGAAATATCTATAAATAGGGGGGCTAGCTCCTTGATTCTGACATTTAAAAACCCTAATTCTCTTTTTCCTTGTGCCGAAAATCCCTAGCCTCTTTCTCTCCAATTTCTTTTCTTTAAATTCTTCAAAAGCCGAAACTTCTTTTCCATTCTTTTTCCCCTTTGAGCCGATTTCTCTTTAAAAGCTAAAAACTCTATAGTTTTTCTTTATTCATCCCATTTAAGAATTAGTTCTATTTATTCCGGCATTTAAAACTTCCTTTGGCATTGCCGAATCCTCTCTCTAGTGCTAGCCGAACCTCCTGTGCTAAGGTAAGTGTCAATTTTTAATTAGTTCTCATGATCTATTCCCGGTTTTTGAAAGGCAAAAAGCCGAAAAGCTAATAGATTAATGGTTCTATGTTGGGCGGCAATTTCGGGATTTGAAGGAAGCTTGGTCAACTAGATCTAAAAGCCGAAAATAGCTAGTCTCCAATTTCAGGATTTTAAGGTAAGAAGATTTGTTATTCAAATATATAAAATTGGGTAGAACACTAACCATGGCCGAATATAGGAGAGGCCCTATTTTCACATCTTTCTGGCTTTTTGAGCAAAGTTGTAGATCGGTTTAGAAAGGGTATCGACATTAATCAGGTGTGTAGATCTCTAACACACTATTAATCCTGTATGTATGTCTATATATATGTTATGGGCTAAAAAGCCGGAAAGAGGCTGTATAGACAGTCGAATGGAACCCTAAAAGGGTTAGGCAAGGATGCCAGGTACGTAAACATAGAACTCCCTATGTGTATCGAAATATATGTAAGCCTGCATGATGTTTTCTTTATGTGTGTATTCATGGGGTGGGATTATGATATTGAAGGGGAAGTGCATGATAGGTCACTTGGTGATCGGTGGTAGAAAACCCACAAATATAAATGATAGGTCACATGGTGATCGGTGGCTATGCCACATTTAATGATTCCTAATTAATAGGAATAGGCAGTACGACTGTCGTTTTGGTGTGAGCGGATGGAGGGTTGATTGTAGAAATCCCTAAAGTGTGATGGTTGGTATGGGTTGGTGTGTAGAGGATGGAAACCTAGGATGGGTTGGGCTATTAATTATTTATTGTTTATCATGTGATTATGATTGATACCTTTATGTATGGGCCAGGGCCCATACTATGTTTGTGGGCTCAGGTCGTTGTGTGTTTTGAGATTTATACACTGAGTCTTGGTGACTCACGCCTTCCTTTTCTCTACTCTTCCAGATGAACAGTAGTTCGTGGACATGGGAGCCGAGACGGGCTCGAGGGGCCATCAAGTTTTTATTTCTACAAGCTATTTTCGGGATTTATTTAAGTTTATTCTATTTCATTTTGGGATTATTTATGTATGAAGGCCCTAGTTTTTATTCAACTAAGCAAATTTCAATGTTCTGAAATTTAGGAATTTATGACAAAGTCTATTTATACTTAATAATAATAATACAAAAGAGTTTATTTTTAAAATACCGCTTGTTTACTTAAATAATGTCTAATTAACTTACGACTTCCAAAACCAATAAAGCAAAAGTTTTCAATGTACAAGCCGTGACACGCCAGATCTGGTCGAAACTTATGGGCCGGGTTTGGGGTGTTACAAAATGGATGAGAATTTTTTTTGAGAGAGCCATCAAAATGAGAGTGTTTTGTAGTGTATCATCAAATGAGTTTTTTGTAGTGGATCGCAGATGGGAGTTTTTATAATGTACAACTGAATTTCAGGGTTAAATTATATATTATCATGTTTTAACGGAGTTGAATTATATATTGACATGTCAACCGTATAGGTTATGCCATTAAGGGTAGGATGACTTTTTGAGCCATAGATGGCCAACCGAGATGTCCAACGCAGATGGACATTATCTATGGTGCAAGAGCATTTATTCCGCAACTTATAAGTGGGGTACTGATGCAACGTAGACCTGATTCAAGCAGAAGACGACTAATTGTGAAGAAACTACTATTCAAAATAATTGTATTATTTCTTTAGAATGTTTGTATTTTTTTATATCTATAAATTTAATATAGTAGTTTATGGTTTAAGGTTTCATTTTTATATTTTCGTGTATTAATTTCTTAGAATGTATGTATTTTTTTGTATCTGTAAATTTAATTTAGTCTGTATTATATGTAGTTTGAATTTAAAATTTTCGTGTCTTAATTTTAGCCATCTGTTTGTAGTTTATTGGGTGTTTAAATTTAATTTAGTTTGTATTATATATATAGTTTGAATTTAAAATTTTCATGCACTAATTTTACGCATCTGTTTGTAGTTTGTTGGGTGTTTAAATTTAATTTAGTCCGTATTTATATATAGTTTGAATTTAAAATTTTTGTGTATTAATTTTACCCATCTGTTTGTAGTTTGTTGGGTGTTTAAATTTAATTTAGTGCGTATTATTTTTGTTTGAATTTTATATTTTTGTGTATTAATATTCTAGAATGTTTGTATTTTATTGTATCTGTAATTTTAATTTGTTGTGTACTATTACTTATTCGAATTATATATTTTATTAAATATTTTGAAGTCATTTATTCAAAATATAATTATTTTAGAGAAATTAAATTAATATTAAAAAACAAAATAATTACAAAATAAAGTAAATATTTATAGATAAAAATCAAAATTGTCGTGATCTCGACGACGTCCCCAGTGCTGGCGTGTAACAGTTTGGCTGTCTCCATTCGCGATGTCGTGCACCTTGCTGAGGCGTGTGATAGTTGCTCAGTTCGACCTCTGGTGTCTCGCCTGGTGTACTTAAAATAGTAGTATAATCATATACACCATAATCGGGAGTTAAGGGGTATTGCGTGACCAAAGGTGCCGATGGAAAAATATACTTAATAGTAGGTGTACGTGCTTCCTAATCGAGCTCCTAGTGGTACGAAGATGATCTGGGATGTATCGAATGTTGAGGCTCGGGGTCGTCACCAAAAATATCCTTGAACGGTGGAGGAAATTGGGGCTCGGGCTCGGGCTCCGAGTGGTATAATGACGAGCCAGATGCTTCATATTGGAGCTCAGGATTGGGGTTCGAAGCAGAATAAGTTTCTGTGTTCCCGAATGGCGGAACTCTGTTACAGCGCGGTCGTGCGTTCCTCTGTTGCCATCTAGAAGATTCCAGTTGCGCGTCTTCTTGGATTAGCATATAACGACTTTGGAATATAAATGGCTTCCCGTGTGCCATATACCATTCTGCGTACTCGCGCATAGGAGAGAACCCTCCCTCTAAGACATACAAGGGAGGGCGCATCCAATGTTGATCATTCCACATAAAGATATATGGTTCATGTTTTTTCACCCAATTTAAGCGTCCCGACTAGAACCCTTTTTGTCCATTCCGTGGACTTCTTTGATGTCGACGGAAGGGTTCGGGATAGGTTGTGTGCAACCGAACTGCCTCAATACCCGACCTCCATCGTGCCACTCCACCATATGGAAATGAATCAACAGAACATTTGAAACGAATAGCTATTGTAGCTTGGTAACCTATGATGGTATGAGCGCCGCGATCCCTTCCTCGATATATGGCATCCATAGAAACTGCAATTATTAGTTAATTTTTTTGTGCAATTATTGTACTTAAAAAACAAAGATTCGAAAGCGTATTTTACGCCATCCCCGGAATGAGTCTCGATCATCATACAGTACATGGGTACGGTGAATGATCGCCCGATTCCCTGTACAGTTGCCCATCTAAAAAAAGAATAAATTATCAGATTATTTTTTCATGCAAAAATGAGTATATTATACTATACAATTAAAAAACAGATGGCTCACTATATATTTTCCTGTTCACGAGTGGCCACACATACGGTTGGTGGCTCACTAATGCCAGAAATGACATTCGGTATAATGCCCAAGACTGTAGTAGAAGGCAGCAACCGTCCATTGTTTTTGTAGATGACTTTGTCGCTCGACAAAGCTCGCAGTATAAGCATACCAGTACTGCAGAGCCCCAACTAAATCTTCCGGCAAGCTCAAGATCCTCTAATAAGGGGAGATACATGATATGGACTTTATTTTTATTGACGTCCGGCAACAGTATCCCACCTATAAGTTGCAGAATGAACGCTCTCGCAGTGTAGATAATGTCTATCTGCGTTGGACTGCTCTAAAGATGCTAGAAGTTCTTTTACCCAGGTAAATTTAATACTAGTTAATCATCCTTCCTCATCTTTGGGAGGCACTCTTCCAAGTAACAGCTCGCAAGTTCCCCACAGATCGAGCACTTTTTCAAACCCAATCACTGCTTTGCCGTTTATAGACAGTCTCAGTTGGACTGCTACGTCTTGCAGTGTAATAGTTACCTCCCCACACGAGAGGTGGAACGTATGTGTCTCCGGGCGCCATCTTTCAACTAAGGTCAATATTAAATTGGCCCGCAACTCAGATATCTGAATGTACGCGGCTACCCCAAAACCTACGACGTTCAAATACGACAAAACTCTTCGATCGCGAAAATAACGGGGATATGCAACCGGGGTCTTACAATTCGGTACTGATCCTGCATTTATAGTAAATATATAATTTTATATTTCTCGTTTAAAAAAGAATTTAAATGAATAATTAAATTAAACGAGACATTTTTCTTCTCGTTTACCTTATTCACATTTTTAGCAATGTGGTTGTTGTCATTTAAAAGAATATTAGGATAAGGATCCATCGAGTGATTGGCAATGGTCGGTAGTGAACGATGGTTGTTGAAGGTGTTTTGAGGTGATCGGCGGTCGACGGAGGACGACGATGGTCAACGGTGAGCGGCAATTATCAGCGGTGGTGATCGGGTTTTGGGTTGAAGTACCCCATTGATAGTGAGGAACCATAGTGGCTAAGTAGAGGCAAAATTGAAAAAAGAAAAAAAGCTTGTTTGAGGCACTGACCCGTTGGGTCACATCACACTAGGCCTAGTCTGTTAGTGCCGGCCCATGGAAGGCTGAATGGGCTTAGTGCCAACCAATTCCTGGCCATTGTTGACTGGCTTGATGCTGATGCAGGCCTGACACAAGCCTTGACTCGTCCTTTCAACATTTTTTTTTCATTTCATTTCTATTTCCATTTCCATTTTGTTTCATTTAAATTATCTTTTTTCATTTAAATTTAATTTTTTCTCATTTCAATTTTTTTTCATATTAATGACAGGTAGCTCAGATATTTTTTTTTTCATTTCAGTTTCTGTTTTCATTTCAATTTATAATTTATTTTCATTTAAACTTTCATTCCATTTCATAATCATTACAAGTTCATTTCATTTCATATTCATTACAAATTACATTTTATTTCATATTCATTACACATTTCGTTTCATTATTTTTTCCATTTAAAATTTTTTTTCCTAATATACAAATTTTTTTTTCATATTAATCACAAGTAGTCGCATTTCAATTTTTTTTTTCAATTCAATTTTTTTTTCAATTCATATCATATTTTTTCATATTAATTAGAAGTAGTCTCAATTACATTTTGTTTAATTTTTTTTCATATTTTATTTAAATTTTTTCTCAATTTAAATATTATTCCCTTTTAAAATTTTAAATTTTATTTAAATTCAAAAATGTTCTCATTTCATTTTTTTTGGGTTTTTTTATGCCTGACCTATTGGGTCACATAGTAGCAGGCCTAGTGCCTGCCATGTCATCTACTAGTGCAGGCCACTGAAAGCCCATTTGTTATACTTGCTGCAAGCCTGGCACAGGCCTAACCCGTCCTTTCAACTTTTTTTTTATTTCATTTCCATTTCCATTTCATTTAAATTATATTTTTTCCATTTAAATTTAATTTTTTCTCATTTCAATTTTTTTTCTCATTTCATTTAAATTATCTTTTTTTTCATTTTAATTTATGTTTTTTTTTTCATATTCAATTTTCTCTCATTGTAATTTATTTCATTTCAATTTATACTTTATTTTCATTTCATATTCATTTCACTTTATTCCCTTTTTAATTAAAAACTTAAATTTAATTTATATATTTCATCTTTTTTTCTCATGTCAGACCTAGGTAAGCGGGCTTCAGCTTGGTGACGGCCAATGTAAGACAATCTCTAGCAGGCCTTGATGCCGGCCATTAAAAGGCCTTTTTGTCAGGTCACCTTAAATCAATCTCTTTTTTCCTTCTTTAATGTCTATTAAATTTGAATTTCATTTCATCTCATTCCCTATTTTAATTTCATTTTCATTTCACTTTTTACTTTATTTGATTTTCAGTTGAATTAATATATTTAATGTGTTTTAAAATAAATATGTATGTATATTGTATTATAATTTAATGTGTTTTAAATTAAATATGTATATATATTGTATTATGTTTTAAAATAAATATGTATGTACATTGTATTATAATTTAATGTGTTTTAAATTAAATATGTATGTATATTGTATTATAATTTAATGTGTTTTAAATTAAATATACATGTATATTGTATTATAATTTAATGTGTTTTAAATTAAATATGCATGTATATTGTATTATAATTTAACGTGTTTTAAATTAGGAATAAGAAAAAATATGTATTAATTATTATATTTAATCAATTGTATAATTTGAATAAATTATATCATTTGTATAATTTTTCATATTTTTACAAGAACATGAGCTCAATAATATATCATTCATCATCTTTGAGTCTGGCATTACGAGATGATTGACCGGAAATATAGACACGATGTGGGCAAGCTGATCGGTTGTGTCCGGATGTTAGACACACAGTGCACAGTTTGGGTTCGCCCGTCTCCCTGACGTCCATGTTATTTTGAATTCTCGTCGATTGTGGTCGAACTTTAGGATGCCTACGGAGACTACGGTCAGGCACCATCTCGAAAGCAGGCGGTGGAACTTCCCAGTTTGAGATATTGGGGGTTACAGGAAATTTGTTCCCCCATATACGCAACATGCATTGCAATGTGTAGATCTCGTCTATGAATTGTTCAACATTTAAGTTTGCTCTTGCACACACTGCATGAACATGCGCACAAGGATATCGGAGAGTTTGAAATATCCCGCACTTGCAACACCTGTTTCGCAGATCAACTGCGTACGACCTAGGTGGAAGACCCGAGCGACGACCGATGTACTCTTGAACTTGAAAGTCTCCAAGTCGGGCGAATACAATTTTGCGTTCATTGTTTGCACCATTTGACTATTTACCACTATGGCCTTTCGGATGACCTCAATGTACACATACCCGACCTCGATCTGCTTAGCTTATCTCAACCCCATCCTAGGCATCAATGTGGCCAACCTATAGAATGTTGCCGAGAAAACAACAAAAATCGGCAGATGACGTGTGCGCCTCAATACAAAGTTGACCGCCTCTACCAGGTTGGTCATCATTTGCCCATATCGAAATCCCTCATCGTAACTTTGAGTCCATTGCCAGTTCTCCATGCTACCCAACCATGTCTGGAGATCTGTTGGTAAAGATGACATCTGAGATTCAAGCCTCGTGAACCTCTGCCTAAATCTTCGCGGTTCTAACTCATGAGCTATATATGTAATTTGGAATCAGTATTTTAAAAACTTACAAGCTGAAAAAATTTGAAAAGGAATTTTTGAAATAAATACGCCCAATATTTTTTACCCATGTTCACGAGTTCTTTTTTCCAATCTTTATTCCTATAGTCTCTGTGGAAGTTTGCCGTGATCTGCTGGATGCAATAAACAGACCTCCATGGAACCCCCGATCGCCTTATCGTAGCAAGTAATCCTTTTGATCTATCTGATATAACGCAAATGTTGTCTTCTCTGACAACGTGCCTCCGCAGATTTCCGAGGAAAAATTCCCAAGACTCGAAGCACTCACGCTCCACGATAGTGAAAGCGATCGGAAGTACATTTCAGTTGCCATATTGCACAACAGCAATCAGGAGTATTAACGTGTATTTGTCGTACAACCAGGTCCCATCCACCTGCACCATCGGCTTGCACTGAGGGAAGACCCTAACACACGGCTCGAACGTCCAAAACAATCAGTGAAAAACTCGTTTTCCTAATTGTATCTCCCTGTCCGGGCCTTTATATGGCAATATTTGCAAATCAAACACTACCCCGGGCACATACTCCTGCATCTCGACTATCCACCCTTGAAGCTCGTTATATGATGCATCCCAATCACCATACAACTCTCGCATCGCCATTTGCTTTGCCTACCATGCCTTTCGGTACGAAACTTTATCTTGAATCGAGCTTGCAGGTCTGCAATACGGACCAACACCTGAATGGTGGGCGACTCTTTCACCAAAGGGATAACATAATTGCACATAGTTTTTGCATCTAACTTTCGACAGTCTTGCGACATACGAGCAAACGTGCATGTGTGTGGACCTTTTAGTTTCTTTATCATCCACATCTATGTCTGCTGCATTAACGCGGCTCGAACACGCTAGTTACACTCACTTGAGGCTTTCCAACTTTCTCTTACGTGCAAAGACTTCGTCGACTTTGTTACTTTATAATCCACACCCAACTTCAAGCTAAGTTGTTTTATAGCATGTAAACCGTCTTTCTTGTTATCGAATTGTTGTCCTATGAACAACTCTTAATCGTCGAATTCATCATCAAGTAGGTGAACCGGTACAATGTTTGTAGATTTCGGGAACTCGCGTGCAAGAGCCGCATTAGGATCCACGTCGGTCATGAAGAACCTTGGATTATTTCTTATACCTATACTAGGGCCCGTGTTCCTGGTCGAATAGGTGTTTGCATTTTCACCCTCCACCGGGCCTTCCTCGTCTATGCCTTTAGGGATGTCATCCAAATCAGGGTCACTGAAATCATAATTGGGATCATGGTGGGACTGATCATCTTTATCAGACCCTTTATCACCATCTTCTATAGTGGCTAACACCTCTGGATGGATCTCTAGACGAGTACACGAGTTTGGGATGTTATATGAACATCCACCGGTGTTTTGATTTTTGGGAGTTGGCATTGACCATCCACAACCCGACTGATCTTCACAGGAGACGTTAAGATCAAAACCAATTCCAGAACGCTGGCTTGCTGGAATTACAACTTGAATGGGATCCGGTTCAACTATCTCCGCGAACAACTCAACCGGGCTAGGATTTTCCATCTCAGGGGGGCAATAAATTGCTATCATTGTCCCTAGATCATCATAACCTTCAAGCTCCATTTATAAGAACTTGAGCGGATCTGTTGAAACCGAAAATTTGTAAAACAGTCTCAACATTTTCTTTCCGCAACAGGTTGCTATCTTTGTACTGATTTTTCATTTTAAATCCACCAGCGAAACACGCTTGTTGAATCACATTCCTATTTTTTTCTGACTTTGAAATACACAGCCTTCTTCAGTTGTATTTGTCATTTCTCTATCGAAATGAACATAAACAAAAAAAAATTTGGGAACTCATCTTAAAAAAATTTTGATTCCTTCTCAACAGAGAAAAAACTGATATTTTTAATCTTGATTTTCAACTAATAAAGCAAACAAAAAAGCAAACAAAAACTCAATTAGAAGACAAAACACCTATATATATATAATAAATTTGGTGCAGGCCATCTGATTCTCAAAATTAAGAAAACTAATTTTTTAACACTTGGTGCCGACCATCAGTGTTCCAAAATAAAAATAATAATTTTTTAATCTGATAAAGTTGGTGCTGACCATCGGTGTCCCAAAACCAAAAAAAATAAAGGTGGTGTCAGCCATCAGTGTCCCAAAGTAAAAAAAAGGTGCCTTGGGATCCGAAAAATATACTTGATACCAGCCATCTACTGGCCAGCACCCAAATTTTTTTTTAAGATGACACTACTGTCGACCATCAGTGTCCCAAAGTAAAAAAACAAAGTGCCTTGGGACTCGAAAAATGTACCTACTGGCCGGCACCTAAATTTTTTTTTTAAATAACTCCGGTGCCAGCCATTACATGGCTATAACCAATTTTTTTTCAAATATTGGTATTTTGTATACCAGTATGATACAATTTAAAAAAAAAATACCCTGGTGCCGACCATTCATGTCCCAAACTCAAAAAAATCATTTTATATAAAGCCTGACACAATCATCAGGTAATGATGGGGACAAAACACAAGGTGGCGCCGGCCATTGGGTTTCCAAAACCCAAATTTGCTATTCATTTCAGGTCATTTTGGTGAATATTTTCGAACTAGGATCATTTTTATAAATATTAATTTTTTGGGGTTAGATGAGTAAAATAACCCGAATGATTTCTTGAAGTTGAAACTTGGGAGTCGGGCATGATTATTGCTATTATTTTTCTTTCTTTTATTCCTTAAACAAAAAGATGATTAGATGATGGAAAGTTGTAATTTGCAATAGTGCTCATTTTTGTAAATTAAAAAAATAATAAGATATTTTTTAAATTTAATGAATGAAAATTATTGTTATTTATTTTTTAGGAAAAAATATTATTATTTATTTTACTTTGTTTCCATTTGTATGTAATTTTGACAATATTAATTATGATAGTGGCCCAAAAATATAATTTTATATATAAACTTTTTAATGATGATAATAATTAATTTCATGAAAAGTAATTTTAGTAATATAATGAATAGTAGTGAAATAATTTCTCACTCATAAAATCCATTTGTGACACTTATGTTCCTCACTATTTTTTATAATTTCAGTGACCATATTTTTTATAAATAAAAAAAGGGTTATTGTGACAAAAAGATGATCACAGAAATTTTTGAGTTTTTGTGACAAACTCAATAGTCACAAAAGAATAAAGTTCCTATGACAAAAAAAAATATCATAAAAAATATTGAGTGTTTGTGACAAAGTCACTAGTCACAAAAGAATAAAGTTTTTTTTTAATGAAAATTCGGTCATATTTATTAAAAGTAAAACAACCAAAACAAAATCCAAAACAAAAGTAAAAAGCAGAAGCTAAACAAACCACCACAAAGAAGAAACTAAACAGATCACCCAACAACAAACAGAGACAAATCCCCACAACAAAATCAAGCATTGAACAAACTTGTTTGAGCATAAAAAACAACGGAGGAACAAAATTGAAACAAAAATCCCCACAACAAAAGCACCCAGAGACAAATCTAAGGTGGATCCACTAGCCTTCGATCTTCATCGACAGCAGCGACGACCAGTGTTGGGGCTTCTTCCACCCAAAAACAATCCTCCCCACACAGTAACTAGACCTGATCATAGGTCGGGTCACTCGGCCTGGCCTGAAGACCCGCCCAAAATGTAGGAGGGTTTGGGCAAAAATATAGGCCCAAAAAATGGGCTTGGACAAAAAAAGGGTCCGGCCTCGGGTAAGGCATTTTTGGCTCGACCCAGCCCGAATTCACTAAAGGACAAAAAAATCTGCTTTTTTTTTTGTTTTTGAATGTTATTTTCTTGTTGTTTTCTCCTTATTTTGCTACCATTTTACTATTATGTTACTACTATTTTATTGTTATAGTTTCGATATTATATAAAACTTATTTTATTGTTAATTTTGTTATTATTTTAAAGGCATTTGTTAATTTTGTTATTATTTTAGAGACATTTGCTTGTTAAGTTGTATTTATCTTAGTGTTATTTAAGTCTACATATTTTTTTTAAAATTTATTTTCAATTTGTTGGGAAATATTTATTTTGATTTTTTAGTATTTTTGATGTATTATATATATTTAAAAATTATATAAAATAATATAAAAATTGTTATGGGCGGGGCGGGTCGGGTCCGATTTTTAGCATTTTTATCCGGGTCGGGTTTGGGCAAAATTTTAGGCCCATTTTTTGGGATGGGTCGGGCCCAACCTTCAAATCTCTTTAAAATAGTTGTAAAATTAACAATAAAACAAAAGTTATACCATATTCAAACAATAACAAAATATTAACAAAATAGTAGCGAAATAACAGCAAAAAAAAACAAATAGGAAGTTTATGTTGATTCGAGTCGAATCCGAGCCAAAAAAATTTTACTCGAGGCCCGGCCCATTTAAAAAATGAATATTATTTTTTAGTCCAAGTCTATTTTCCAGGGTATAATTTTGTCCAAATCCTTCCACTTTTCGAGTGGGCCTTCAAGTCTGGACAAGTGACCCGACTCATGGTTAGGTCTACACACCCACAAAATGAGATAAAGAACTACTTTCTTTTTAAAATAACCAACTTTTACATTTAAAAATGGGATATTATAATTTTCGGCCTTGGCAACTATGTTCCCTTGGTACTTGGATTTTTTTATCCATTTTGGTTTTTTAAACTTACCAACTAGATTCATTTTAGTCCTTAAACTTGAAAAATATAAAAGTTTAATGACATGGCATCTGACATCATTGACAGAAAGCCCATGTCATAAGCAAAATGGAGACCACAAACCAATGCAAGCACGTTAGCAGCAAACACCGTTGACACTTGATTGGTAAACCGTAATATAAACATATTTTAATCCCACATTTAGCATACTTTTGGATGATTTAAGCCTTGAATTGTGGAATTTGGTGCTCTCAATCCTTTGTTTTCATGTTTTATACTCAGGAAAGCACCGGATGATGAAAAGAACGAGAAACGGGCCCAAAACGGAGTAAATAAGCCATATCACGAAATCGACACGGCCTGCGCCCAAGACCACACGGCCGTGCCTCATTAACGAACCCGAAGATGGCCTGGCCACGACTCACACGGGCGTGTGCCATGGGCGTGTCCCTGTTGTGACAAAGAAGAGTTTCATTCGGATTAGGGTACTTAGAGGCAAAGAAAGCCATTCCAAAAGCCTATATAAACACCCTAGAGGCCAACCTTCAAGGGGGGAGTCCAGTTAGGTGTCCAGTTAGGCCGAAGAGCCAAGATGGAGAGGCCAGAATTAGGGAATTTACTCGAAGAAAGCCAGTTGATTCATCTCAAGAAGCCGGAGCTATACTCAAGACGGAAGATCTTCTCTTCAATTCCTTCAAGGGGTTTTAGGGTTTTTCTTATGTTTTGTTTTTTATTTTCTTCTGAGATGTATTCTTTTATCATTATGAACTAAACCCTTCGAATATCTGAGGGGGATGAAACTTAAGACGGATCTTGTTATTGTTTTCTGAACTATATGATAAATACTTGATTTGTTCTTAATTATGTGTTCTTAATTCTTGCTTTGATATTTCAGGATATTGATTCAAGTATTGATGTGCTTAGGCAGTGGAGCAAAAGTCCCTACTTAAGAGTAGATTTAGCATAATTAAGCAGAGTTGATCGCAACCCTAGAAATAGGATGACGAAAATCTACCGGATTAGGGTCAAACCTAATATGGGAGTCCATAGATCGAGTTAATGCAATTCTAGGGGTTTTAATTAGAAAAAGATTTCAATTAATCAACCTAGGGTTAGACGTTAATAGCCTCGAAAGAGGTATTAATATAAATTAGGGAATCCTACGAATCAAGTTAAGTGAATAAATCGTCTGGTTCAGAGTTAAATAACAAGTGAAGTCTAGGTGGATTCTTCCTCGGGTATTATCCTAATCAATTGGTTTTTCCCACAAGTATTTTTCCCAATCCATTCTCTTTGTATTTGCATCTTTAGCTTAGTTGGTAGTTAATTAATAATTCACTTTTATTCTTAGGCTAAATAATAAAGAGAAAGTTAGTATTAGTACTTTTAGTTCCTTTGGGTTCGACAATCCGGTCTTGCCACTAAACTATACTACTATTCGATAGGTGCACTTGCCTCAAGTCGTTGTCACAGTTAGTTTCTAGGCTCGATCATTCTTTATATAAATTTTTAAGACTCTAACACATGATCACTCAACCATTCTTTTTATAAATTTTTAAGATTCTGACACACGATCAAGTTTTTGACACCGTTGCCGAGGAACTAAAATATTAAGAACGCTCAATTTTTATTACTTTAACCAATTTTATTTTTGCTATTTATTTTTATTTTTATTTTGCTTTTAACTTTACTGATTTTCCTTCTTTTATTTGTTCTTGATAGGTACATCTAGTTTATGACTAGGAGGAACCCGACAGGACCCCTGATTTACGACAGTGATATTGAAGGTACTTTTTGCAGAAATCGTAGAGAAATAAGGCGCAGCTTAAATTACATAGAAGAAGAGCAAGAAATTGAAACTAATACCACCGAAGAGACGGCTGAGAATAATCTGCTACCTCCAGAGGTGGCCGACAATCATGCTCCTCGAACTATGTATGATTATGCTAAACCTAATTTAACAGGAACCGAGTCAAGTATTGTTAGACCTGCTATTGCTTCTAATAATTTTGAACTGAAACCTAACACAATTCAGATGATACAGAAATTTGTTCAGTTTGATGGTTTGCAGGATGAAGATCCAAACAATCACTTGGCAAATTTCCTAGAATTTTGCGATACTTTCAAAATAAATGGCGTTTCTGATGATGCCATCTGCCTTCGGTTATTTCCCTTTTCATTAAGGAATAAAGCTAAACAGTGGTTGCATTCTCTTCCACGAGGATCAATCACTACATGGGATTAATTGACCGAAAAATTTCTGTTAAAATATTTTCCGCCGGCCAAAACGGCCAAATTAAGGAATGATATCTCTTCTTTTGTGCAGATGGATTTGGAAACACTTTACGATGCATGGGAGAGATAAAAAGATCTATTGAGAAATTGCCCACACCATGGATTACCCTTGTCGCTACACGTCCAAACTTTTTACAAAGGTGTGAACCCCTCAACTAGACAATTGATTGATTCAGCCGCCGGCGGAGCTTTGAACAACAAAACACCTGAGGCTGCCTATGTAACATCCTGAAATAGGGCCTAAACAGAACAGTGGTTGCGAAACCACGAATCCGAGATATAAAAGTTTATTACGATTAATTATTATGATTTATCGAGTGATTAGATGCATGTGTTAGAATATCGATAGAAAATTCATAAATTGCATGTCTAATTTGCCTATTAGGACTTAATTGCAAAAGTTGATAAATATGAGTTTTAGATGTTAAAGGATTTAATTGAAGAGCATAGTTGACGTAGAGGTCCTTAAATGGTAATTATACCATTAGGTTTTCATGGACAAAAATGGACATATATAGGTAGAAAGAACCAAAGTTTTTAATGAAGGGTAATTTAGTCATTTGGTAATAAAAAGAAATTAAAAGGGAAAAAGATGGCAAAATGTGCTCATCTTCTTCATTAGGCTGAATTTTCAATGGTTCACCATATATAGGGTTTGTTTCAAGCTTCCAAGCTCCATAGTAAGTGATTCCAAGCCCCGTTTTTAATATTCTTTACATTTTTGAAGCCCCGGTAGCTCGGTTTAGCTTATTCTATCAATAATTCATGCTAGGGTTCATATTTGGAAAAATACCCATAGGTGAAATGTGTTTATTTTGATGTTTTATGATAGAATATGAAGTCTAAAATTATGTTAAACAACTTTTGCTAAGTGATTTTAAGTGAAAACGAGTAAAACGGCTTAATCGATAAAAATACCTAATGTTCTTAAGTATATGTTAGAGTGAGAATTTGATGTTGTCATAGAAGGGAAAAATGATCAGCGTGTCATAAAACATAAGATTAAGGGATAAAGTTTAATTTCCGAGCTTTGGGGCAAATGTGTAAATATGTAAAAGTTTAGGGGCAAAATTGTAATTTTTCCAAAGTTGGAGTTAAGGGCTGATTTTATAAATGTGAGTATTAAATAAGTTAAATTTTCTATTATAGATCAAGAGGAACGAAATCCGGAGTTAGATAGAGGAAAGAAAAAGATAATAGACTAAATCGATATACTTTATCGTATTTTGTTACGAGGTAAGTTTACAGTAAATAAATACAATATTCTATTATTTTACATCTAATATTATTAAATTCCAGCATTTACATATTTATTTTATAAATTTATCATTTAAAGACTCAAGTATGAATTGACGGAAAAACTATCCCAGAAAGTTCCGGTTGAACCTTAGGAATGTGTAGGATACAAATGTCATGACATTAGGGTTTAAGGAAATCATGTAAGACCATGTCAAGACATGGCATTCATAAGTTTCTATAAGGCAAAGGTCCCATATAAGACCATGCCAAGGCATGGCATTGGTGAGTTCATAAGGCAAGGATACCACGTAAGACCATGTCAAGACATGGCAATGCTTAAGTTTCATAAGGAAAGGTATCCGCGTATCCTTAGTATTCCAAGTGGTTCTGTAACACCCCTCACCCGTGTCCAACTCTAGAACAGGGTTCGAGGCATTACCATACTTCAACATTCACAATCATACAAAATCGGGTTACCAAATTTCGCCCAAAATTTAAAACTTTTCAAAGACATGCATTTGACATTGTCATCTATTTAATCACTTATACCACATAAGAAGACATTAACACATACCATGGACAAATAGGCTTATAAGCCAAAATCATTATAAGCCATATCTCATGGCCATAATCAACAAATAACTATATGCCAATACATTTGGCTAATCACAACAACATCCATCATAGAAAAACTAAGTCCCTATACATGCCACTCACTTGAAAACATTTAACATACACATGCCAATACTCCAAGGATAATGACCCGATAGTGTGATACTGCCTCCGACGATCTCCAACGCTAAGCTGACCTGACAAAACTAAAAGAAATGGAAAGGAAGGAGTAAGCTTTACGCTTAGTAAGCTCGCATGAAAATAATAAGCAATGTGATAACATGTTATTTTCATATTCTTCCTATTTATTCAAATTCCAGTTAAGCTGTTTTCTTGAGTCACAATCAATAAATTATTTATATCTGGAGTTACGGAACTCCAAATTAAGATCCGTAAATTTTCCAGGAAACTAGACTTACGTATCTTTTTACCATAAAATTTTCAGAAGTTTTGGTTTAGCCAATTAGTACAGTTTATTCTTCAAAGTCTCCCCTATTCTGCTGTCCAACAATTCCGACCATTCTTTGCTAAAATTTAATTATATTTTAGTACAGAATTCAAATGATGTTATAGTTTGCTTCTTCTAAAAATAGACTTAATAAGGAATCTAATCATATAAATTATGTCCCAATATTATTTTTGTACAATTTTCAATGATTTTTCCAAGTCAGAACAGGGGATCCCGAAATCACTCTGAACCAGTCTCACAAAAATCTAAATATCTCAAAATATACCAAACCTTTGCTTTCTCTGTTTCTTTTATATAAAAATAGACTCAATAAGATTTCAATAAATGTCTCATACAACTTATAATTCAATTTCTACCATATTTGGTGATTTTTCAAATTCACCTCACTGCTGCTGCTCAAAACAGTTTTATTGTAAAATTTTGCTTTCTCTCACTTTAGTTGTGTTCATCACTTGCCTATACCAATCTTTCCAATTTTCGATTACATATCGAGCATATTGTTCTACGTACATTTGCCACATTTCTCAATTGGTCACATTCACACTTGCACTTATTCATAACATGATCGCACCAATCATCATTAGTAAATTATCTCATTGAACCCCTTCGGAAAACGCCCGATACTCGGTGGTCTCAGCACATAGCTCCACCCACACATAATTCGGCTTTCTTGTACACATGGTGAAGGTCCCTTATCACCCATGTGACCTAGCCATTCCATCTCGTAGCTCTCTTGTCTACATGGTGTCCAACACTAGGAACCACTCATGTGACCTAGCTACTCATAACCCGTAACTTTCTTGTACACATGGTATACACACAGTATTACACATGTGACCTAGTTACATATGAAATTATTATCCCGTAGCTTTCTTGCACACATGGTGAAAATCCCTTATCATCCATGTGGCCTAGCTACATATCAAATTTTGCCATCTCGTAGCTTTCTTGTGCACACGGTGAAGTTCCCTTATCACTCGTGTGACCTAGCTACATATTGTCCGTATCTCTCGGTTTTCCGAAGGTTCAATCGAGAATTTCGCATTCCATACATTTTCATATTGTAGTTATCACCCAATGATTTCCATAATATCTAGCAAAATAATTATTGAACAAGTAAAATAAATGCATTATTTACATATAAACTTTCCATTTCACATAATAACCATAGTCATAGAAAACACCTTTAAGCACAACATTTCAACCCATTTTCCATGTCACCTATGTCACCTTTTATCATAAACATATTATTAAATCAACTCACCAACATAATATACTAAACATGTAATTCAGAAAAATCAATTTAATACCACAATTTAGGTTTCAAATATACATTACGACATTATTGCATTATTATAAACACACCAACTTACCTCGAATGCCGAAACGACCATTTTTCTAACTTTCCTGATTTTTGATTTTCCTCCAATTCTAGGTCCAAATCTCGTTTTTCGAGGTCTAAAACATCACATTTCACTTATTTAATTAATTTACTATTCAAAACAGTCCTTAACTCAACTTTTGCAAAATTACAATTTTGCCCCTAAACTTTTACATATTTACACTTTTCCCCAATACTCGAAAATTAAACTTCAGCCCTTATTCTTATGTTTTATAACATGCTGATCATTTTTATCTTCTATGGCAACATCAAATTCTCACTCTAACATGTACTTATGAACATTAGGTATTTTTACCGATTATGACGTTTTACTCGTTTTCACGTAAAACCGCTTAGTAAAAGTTGTTTAACATAATTTCAGCCTTCATAGTCTATCATAAAACATCAAAATACACACTTTTCACCTATGGGTAATTTTCCAAAGATGAACCCTAGCATGAATTATTGGTAGCATAAGCTAAATCGAGCTACCGGGACTCCAAAATCGTAAATAACTTGAAAAACGGGGCTAGAACGGACTTACCATGAGCTTGGAAAGTTGAGAAAACCCTAGCCATGTCTTCTCTTGGTAAATTTCGTCCATATGAAGAAGATGGACATATTTGGCATTTAAATTTTGTTTTTAATTCATTTAATTCACTAAATTACCAAAATGCCCCTTAAAAAATTCTTTTGAAACATACCCATCTATGTCCATTTTTGTCCACCAACTTAACCAATGGTCTAATTATCATTTAAGGACCTCCAATTTAAAATTTCATAACAATTGGACACCTCTAACATGTAGAACTCAACTTTTGCACATTTTACAATTTAGTCCTTTTGACTAAATTGAGTGCCCAAACGTCAAAATTTTCGAATGAGATTTTCACGAAATCATTCCGTGAAATTGTAGACCATAAAAATATAAATAAAATAAATTTCTCAACATCGGATTTGTGGTCCCAAAACCACTGTTCCGTTTAGGCCTTATTTCGGGATGTTACAGGTTCAACGGGAAAATTCAAAGAGTATACCAAAGGAAAGGTAAGACAAGTTCAAGCTAAAAAGGTACAGGTAAGAATTTAAGACCTAAGTATATTAATTAAAGGCTTAAATAATCTTGGTAAGAAAAGATTAAGATAATTCATTAAGAATGTTGTTATTTATTTACATGTAAACTTACTAAGCTTTATGCTTACTCCCATTCCTTTTTCTTTTTTTTTTTTATAGTATTACAAGCCAACTCAGGGATCGCAAGGACGTCGGAGTTCGTTACACACTATCAAAGGATTATATTGGTATTTTGTGACTTGAACGTTTTAAGTTATGGCATGTATAGGGACTTAGCCATTTTGTGTGTATGTCCTTATGATATGCCTTAATATTAGGTTGTAAATGCTTGATAATGATTAGCCATTAAAATGGTTAAGTAATAACATGTTTTGGATGTTATGTATGTCTAGATGATAGTTTTTACAAAGAAATTATGAAAGAGTAAAAAAATCTGCAGGGGAACAGTTTTGGACAGCAACTATGACGTGATTTTGAAAAATAACTAAAAATAGTATAAATGGAATTATAGTGTGAAAGAGATATATAATTAAAGCTAATTAAGTCTATTTTTATATGAAGGAAACGGTGTAGGCAAAAGAGTTGTATATTATGAGATAATTGATTTTTTGTGCAGAGGGGTCAGAACTATCGAACTGTGTAACATGGGAGAATTTAACTAATAAACTGTACTAATTGGCCACACCAAAAATTATGGAAAAATTATAGTAAGAATACATATGAGTCTAGTTTCAAGGAAAATTTACGGATCTAAATTTTGAGTTTTGTAACTCGAGTTATAGTCAATTTAGTGAACATGATGCAGATGGACAGTTTCAATTTTTATGCCTCGAACTTAAGTCTAGTAATGCCTTGTGCTCAACTCCGGCAATGGTCTCGGGTAAGGGGTGTTATAGCCTATGAATTCATTGAAGAGATGTCACTGAATAACTATCAGTGGCAAGTCACAAGGACAAAGCCAACAAAAGCAGCCAGTGTTTTCAACCTCGACGCAGTAACCATGCTATCAAATCAGGTAGAGATGTTAAATGAAAAGGTTGATGGTTTATGTGGTTCTTTGTAGGTACATCCAGTTATGCAGTGCGATACGAATGGATGAGGGATGAACAACACAAAATATCCACCTTACAACCCGGGCGCTGAGAATGAGCAAATTCACTATTGGGTAACAATTTCAAATCTCAAAATAACCCTTACAGTAATTCTTAAAATCAGAGACAACAACCCCCCGCAAACTTCCAACAACAGTCCTACCCATAGGAAAAGGAGCTGAACCTTGAAGATATGCTGACAAAATTCATAGCGGTGTCAGAAACACGTTTCTAAAATACTGAGACAACAAAATCAACAAGCATCGATTCAAGGGATCGAGAACCAATTAGGGCAACTCGCTAAGCTGATCTCAAAACGACCACAAGGCAGCTTGCCAAGCAACACTGAGACTAACCCAAAGAAGCAACTTCAAGCCATAACAGCTCAGGATAGTGTAGGGTTAGATGAACCTAAATTAAGCCAAGAGAAGTCGGTAGAAAATGGTAAGTTTGAGGTAAGTCACGAAAAGCCAAAACCGGTAATTAAAGAGTACCAACCTCGTATACCTTATCCTGATGCGATGAAGAAGGACAACACAGAAGAACAATTATTCGGTAAATTTCTTAAACTTTTAAAGAAATTACTATTAACTTACCGTTTCTTGAAGCTCTTTCGCAGATGCCAGATTCAAGGAAATTTATAAAAGATCTTTTAACAAACAAACGGAAGTTAGATGAAGAATCGCATGTGGAGCTAAACGCAGTGTGCTCGGCAATATTTCAAAACAAACTACCACGAAAATTAAAAGATCTAGGGAGTTTTATAATTCCATGCTTAATTGGTAGATTATCTATTGGTAATGCTTTAGCTAATTTAGGGGCGAGCATCAATGTTATGCCTTATAAATTGTTTAAACAACTAGGTCTAGGGAAACCCAAACAAACTAGGATGAGCATTCAATTAGCTGATAAAACTGTTAGAATTCCTAGGGGTATAATTGAAGATGTTTTTGTGAAAATTGATAAATTCGTATTCCCAGTAGACTTTGTCGTTTTAGACATGGATGAGGACAATAGTATCCCATTAATTTTAGGAAGACCCTTTTTAGCAACTGCCAGGACTAAAATTGATGTCAACGCAGGTGAACTCATACTTTGTGTAGGTGACGAATCAATCAGTCTTCAGGCTCTTGACTCAGCTAGGACATCGAGTAATTAAGGTGAGAACATAAATTCTATTAATAACCATTCGGTTAAACCTTCTTTTCAAGAAGCACTACAGAACAACACGACTGAGCCAGATCCTAGATCTCATGCCAACGAGCAAATAACTCATGAGGATCGAAGGCTTCAGATCGATGAGCTAGACGAGTGGAAGACACACTTCAAGGAGAAGTTAGGAATACACAAAGCAGAACCAACACTATTCCATGGGACAAACGAATTTAAGATCGAAGATCAAGTATTGTTAGATAAGGCAGACCCTCGAATACCTCCTCCTGACCGTAATACAAACGAAGAAATCACTTTTAGGGTACTCAATGTTTTCCCATACGAAACAGTCGAGGTAAGTAATCCTATATTCAGCACTTTTAAAGTAAACGCCACTCGACTGGAACTATATACTGATAATAGGACTGATTGCATGAGGAAAGACTTTTAACTCCTGAAACCACCCTGAATGTACGAATGAGAGGTAAGTCTAGCTTAAGACTATAAATGAGCGCTTCTCGGGAGGCAACCCGAGCACTAACCCCATTAATCTTCACATTTTTTATTGTTTCTTTAATTTTTCCTTTTTAGCACCTAACTATAAACTAACCAAAATGCAAATTTCTGCACCACACGGCCTTGCACACGGCCGTGGCCGTGGCTGTGGTCGTGTGGAGGCTACGGATGTACGTACTGACATGGCACAGATAGTATGACACATGACAAAAAATATCTTCAAGCCACAGACCCCAACTGAACACCACGGCCATGCGATGCGGCCGTGGTAGATACTGTTTCAGCAACACGGGCGTGGCGAACTGCACATGGACGTGGGAGAAATGAACGAAGCATAAACAGTCGTGCGACACGGCCATGTGACTCGACACACCCACGGTACACGAGCGTGGGGATGTACCAGACATGAAAAATCTATTTAAACCACCCCTCTCCTTCTTACCTAATCCCCACCCTTCTTCTTGCTTCACACTTCCCTTCTTTTTCATTCTCATTTCTCTTCATTCACTATAATTTTAGATCTAACCATATCCATGTCGAAGAAACGGAAGGATCCTAGCACAGTCTCCCTCTGTGTGACTGATCTACATAAGTTCATGCCGGCCGCTTCATTAATTCGACAGAAAAAGGACCTTTGAGTCCATTTAACTTTTGTTCTTAGTTTCCCTTCTCCTTTATTTTCCGTTTCATTATTATTATTTTACTTAGTTTTATCCATTTTATTTTGTTTTCTTTGATTTAGGTTTTAAAGGCTGCTAGGGAATCACCATACCGCGACCATAGCCACCCCACCACAGACTTAAAAATCACACCCACCTCGCGAACCATCTAACAATAAGGACTCTTCGGTTCATTAATCTTTTCTTTTAATTTTATTTTACTTTCTATTTTCTTTCTCTTTATCTTTCTTGTCTTTAAATATATATTTACTATATTTTGAATTTTTATTACTATTTCCTGGCTAATTCTCTACGAGCTTCCCAATTTCTTCATCTAGCGCAGAAATTGTCGGCGGCCACCATACCACGACACTCTCAATTCAAGGAAGCCATCCAAATTCAGGAAGTTTCACCTCTCCCTTTCTCTTAAATTTCATATATATCTTTGTACATTGAGGGCAATGTACATCTTAAGTGTGGGGGGTGAATATTTATTTTGAGAAAATGCCTAACTTTCTGCATTGTTCTCAAATCCCTGAAGGATATCTTGTCTTTAAGTAATTTTCTTATATTACTAATTAGAATGAAATTTCCTGTGATTCATGATGTGTATTGATATGTTTTGGATTAAGTTATTGATAATTGTGCAATGATGATTTAAACTTTAGGAGACTAGAGAATCAAGCATGATAAGTCCATTTTCAAAAATTAAAATTTTGTTAGGTTGTCTACCTGAATCTAATTATTACCTTGAAGTTTGAAATTTACAAGGTTGATATCAAAAACCCATAATTTTTGTGAGATTTTGAGCCTTTTAGAGCATACATTCTTTCGTGCTCACCTTGTGATTATGAGTGTGTCAACATTGAGCTGTTATTCTAGAACTTGCTTCAATTATACATGTCAAGACCACATCATTGATTTGATATATAGAGATGATAAAGGCACTTAGGATTTAACTCACCCACTCCACTAAAAAGCTTACCCTCACAATTAACCCCTAGTGAACCCCTTTGATCCTAACAACCCTTTTTATTAACTCACCCACTAATATTAACCCAAAAAAAAAACTGGTCTTTATTTGTTATCACTATTCCTCTTGACCACCCTTATATCGAGATTTGATTTGATTAGTTGTCTAACTATAATCTTTATTTCAATAGTTAAATTCATCTTTTCATTTGATTTGTTTTTTTTTTAAAAAATCGAAGTATATTTATTAGTTATATTTAAGAGAGCTTACATGTCAAATTCCACATCTTGAAGAAAAAGCTCGTATTACATGTCAAATTCCACACCTTTAACCCAAGCCCCATTATAACCCCTTTTAAAAGACCTTTTTGATTTGTGTATCATCTCATTTTACAGTGGTGGAGATTTGATTTTCATGCAAGCCTATGGGATTAACTTTTCATGTTCGACCTTTAAGTGCTTAATTGTGAACCTTAAACACTTTGAGCGATTTGAGTGAATCTTTTGTGAGGATGTCAACTCTTGTCAATTTTGAAATTAAAGGTGATTATTTAGGTAGGGAAAACGCCTATATTTTTTGTGCTACAAAAACTATGACTTTGATTGTTTGAATCTTTAAGATCCTTTTACTTAAATTATCAATGTATAAATTATCTTTGAATTATGATGGAACATTATTGATGAATATTATAAATCAAGGAAGTTCATTTTAATTGTGAGTTGAGAATTTTGCTTGAGGACAAGCAAATGCTTAAGTGTGGGGGTATTTGATAAACCGTAACATAAACATATTTTAATCCCACATTTAGCATACTTTTGGATAATTTAAGCATTATGGAATTTGGTGCTCTCAATCCTTTGTTTTCATGTTTTATACTCAGGAAAGCACCGGATGATGAAAAGAACGAGAAATGGGCCCAAAACAGAATAAATGGGTCATATCACGAAATCGACACGGCCTAGGCCCAAGACCACACGGTCGTGCCTCATTAACGGACCCAAAGACGGCCTGGCCACGACTCACACGGGCGTGTGCCATGGGCGTGTCCCTGTCGTGACAAAGAAGAGTTTCATTCGGATTAGGGTACTTAGAGGCAAAGAAAGCCATTCCAAAAGCCTATATAAACACCCTAGAGCCAACCTTCAAGGGGGGAGTCCAGTTAGGCGTCCAATTAGGCCGAAGAGCCAAGCCGGAGAGGCTAGAATTGTGGAATTTACTCGAAGAAAGCCAGTTGATTCATCTCAAGAAGCCAGAGTTATACTCAAGACGGAAGATCTTCTCTTCAATTCCTTCAGGGGGTTTTAGGGTTTTTCTTATGTTTTGTTTTATATTTTCTTATGAGATGTATTCTTTTATCATTATGAACTAAACCCCTCGAATATCTGAGGGGGATGAAACCTAAGACGGATCTTGTTATTGTTTTCTGAACTATATGATAAATACTTGATTTGTTCTTAATTATGTGTTCTTAATTCTTGCTTTGATATTTTAGGATATTGATTCAAGTATTGATGTGCTTAGGTAGTGGAGCAAAAGTCCCTACTTAAGAGTAGATTTAGCATAATTAAGCGGAGTTGATTGCAACCCTAGAAATAGGATGACGAAAATTTATCGGATTAGGGTCAAACCTAATATGGGAGTCCATAGATCGAGTTAATGCAATTCTAGGGGTTTTAATTAGAAAGAGATTTCAATTAATCAACCCAGGGTTAGACGTTAGTAGCCTCAAAAGAGGTATTAATATAAATTAAGGAATCCTACGGATCAAGTCAAGTGAATAAATCGTCTGGTTCAGACTTAAATAAATCGTCTGGTTCGATAGGTGCACTTGCCTCAAGTCGTTGTCACAGTTAGTTTCTAGGATCGACCATTCTTTATATAAATTTTTAAGACTCTGACACACAACCACTCGACCATTCTTTTTATTAATTTTTAAGACTCTGACACACGATCAGTAAGCCAACTACACGCTCCCAATATTTACCCATGTTTATCTCTAATGATAACATCCGAACATGCTTTCCCCTGTGCAAGGACAAAAACATCATTAACATTAACCTTAACAACATTCACTGGCGAGAGGGACCAGTGAATAATATTGGATGGAATCGATCGAAGAGCACCAGTAGCTAAAACAGCGAGCTCTGCGCAATAGCCACAGATGAAGACTACTAACTCCCCCACCTCCTGCTTTGTACCCTCATGCACTAACTTGTTCCGAGCATACCAGATAGCCCACAATGTAATTTCAATTTCTGTTCATTTAGGCATAGAGTAGTTTTCAAACATCCATGAAAGCCATTCATGGAAACCCATTTGGTTGTTGCTTATCGGGTTGACATATTGCAAAGTTACCCACACGTCTTTCGCAAAAACACAAAAGTGCAAGGCATGATTCACATCCTCAATAGCTTGATTGCTTCTAAGGCACTGGGGATCATTTTTGATTCTCTTGCTATACAAACATAATTTCGTAGGTAGAAAGGAGCGTAAAAAAATTCACATCGCGATCTCTATTTTCGGAGGGCATGAGAGCAGCCAAATCTTCTTAAATAACTTTCAGTCCAACGATTGTAAAGTAGGAGGCCTAAGTAATAGACGATAGCCACTACGAACACTATAAATACCCAAGCGTTTACCTCCATAAGCTACACAATCATCTTGGGGGAAAGTTGAGAGGAATACTTTTAATAAGCATGGCTTCATCAGCTGAGAAAACAAAGTCAATCAACCCCACATTCCATGCCATTTCATCAGGAAATATAATATCTGAGACCTATCTAAGATGACTCACCTAAGTGGACTGGATCCTCTGAGGAACTAGACCTGGAAGCCAGCACTCATCCCAAATAGAAATCTTCCTACCAGAACCCACTTTCCACCTTAGCCCCTTCTCCAAAAGTCTATGAGCACTCCATATAATTCTCTATGCCAAAGACGGATTTGAGCCTAACTATACACTAAGAAACCCTGAATTTAGGTAATACTTTGCCTTAAGAATTCGCCCAACCAACAATGTAAGTTGCATTAACAAGTGCCAACCCTGCTTCACCAATAAGGTAATATTAAATTCCAAAAGATCTCAAAAGCCCATCCCACGACCCCCTTTCAACTCACATAGCGAAGACCAAGTACACTAATGAATACCCCTCTTCGCAGTTGACTTTTGCCACCAAAACCTAGCTAGCATAGCTTCAAGTTCATTGTAAAACGACCTAGGTAATAAGAAATACATCATCACATACGTGGGAAAAGCTTGGAGAATAGACTTAATAAAAACTTCCCTACCCCCTACTAAGAGAACATGTGTATTCCACGAGAGGATTCAGCTTCAGATTCTATCTTTGAGGTTTGCAAAAGCTCATTTTTTATTTCTCCCCACTATACACAGTAATCTCAAATACTTCTATAAATTAGCCACATAAGCTACTCCAAAAATTCCACCAATGTCTAACCAATTACCATCATCCACATTTTGTAACGATCCAAAAGTCAGTGGTGTCGAAAAGTGTGGTTTTGTGAATTGAATTTCGGATAGGTAATTTTGACAAAATAATGTTTAATAGAGTTCAGAGACTAAATCGCGTCAGTGAATAAAGTAAGATTTATAAAGGAATTACAAATAGAATTGAATCTCTAGGACTTATAAAATAAATAGACCATTATTCATAAGTTTTAACGACGGTCAGTTGTGGTTTTGTAGTAAATGTATTATATATATTACATTATAATAATTAGTTATAATAATGTTTAAAGTAAAATAAAATTTAAGAAAACTAATAACCTTACTATATGGAAAGAGAAAGAAATTTCTCTCCATTTCCTTGGCATTTTGAAGCATAGAAAGAAAAAGGGAGAATGCACAGTTGGGTTTCAAAATTTCAAGCTCAAAATTGCTATACTCAATTTAGTCATTTTCTTGTAATTTTTATATTTTTGGAATCCCGATACTATGGGGTAGCTAACCCATGTCTTATTTTCCGGTACTGCTTAAGATTTTAAATGTTACCATTATTGAGTAGTTAAACCTTTAAGGACTAATTTGATAGATTTTTAGGTTAAAAGTAAAAAAAAAGACTAAATTGTGAAAATGATTATTGATTTTGAGCAATAGGGACTAGATTGTGAAATTTTCAAAATTTAGGGGTAGAATTGAGAAATGGAGAGTTAAAGCTAGCTTAGAGTGAAATTGGTATAAAAATTTAGGGTTAAATGTGTAATTTAGGCTAGTCTCGATTTTAGGGAGTAAATTGAATAAAGTGTAAAAGTTATGCAATTGAATGTGAAATTGTTTGTGTATTGATGAAATGTGTTGTTTGTTTAATTCTATAGCTAATGTCGACCTAGATTCCTTGAAAAATAAGGGAAATGATAAGGTCATCGATGAATAGCTTGGAGTTTACGGTTTGTGTTTCTATAATCCGAACTAATTTATAAATTACTGCATATTGATTTGTTTGTGCATGGTAAGTAATTGAGGTGAGAATTCTTGTTCTATTGGGCTAATTTGAATCATTTGATGATTAGAATGACTCAATTATGCATATTTGAGAAATATATGTATTTTTATGAATGTATGAATTGAATATATATTTTGAGAAATTGTGGTTGATTTCAAGTTGAATAAATGCACACATGTTGATCATATATATGAAATTGAGACATTAGTTGTATTGAAATATGAAATGAAAACCCTATTAACTGTTCAGGCTAAGTCGGATATAGATGGCATACTATAGGATAGGAAGTGTTTAGGGTTACTTTGACTATGAGTCGATGAGGCACTGGGTACCAATTTGCTTTGTTTTAACCGATGAGACACTAGATGTCAACTTATTATAGTGTTAGGAGCAATTATTTGATTTGGATTTATCCAATAAGGCATTGGGTGCCAAACTTGTGTGTTAGTTGGATCCGTGTATCCGTCCGAGTCCGAGTCTTGTTAATAGGGTTATAAACGATGAAATGATGGTTACGAATTGATATTGCTAAAAGAATATGAAAAGGAGAAGAAATGAGAAATGAAATGAAAGTGTGATATGTGAATTGAGATGGACACATTGGTATGTTATGTTCCATAAGTTTTGAAATTAGACTTTGATATGGAAATGGTTTTATATGCATTTTGATCTGTCGTAATTCGGTGTAGAAGATTAAACTATTTTTCGCATTTGAGGAGCTTGAATACAAGCACTTTTGTTCTGTTTTAGTCAAGTTTTCATAATTTCATTTACATTAAAAAAAAGTGTAATTTGAGACTTTTATTTACCTTAAGGGCTGAATGAGGCCTAAGGGTGAGCTAATATACTTTGTGAGTATGCAGGAGACCATTAGAAGGCGTGCTAACTTGATATTGGCCATTGTGTTGCAACATAAAGAGTTTGATGTCGCAACATAGGGAGAAGAATAGAATAATTCCAAGACTTCCTTTAGTGTTACGACAAGGTCTGAGGATGACGCGGCACACCCTTGAAGATACCTTGAATATGAGCATATTGCCTTCGATGTCCGACACAGGCACTAGGGTGTCGTGACATTGGTCCTGTATGGGAAACAATTACGAGCCATGGGAATTTTGGTCCACACAATCAAAAGTTAAATACAAAGAGAATCAGCTAACCTAGGGTTGAGGACGATGGCAACCCTAACTCTACAAATAGACTCTTAAACACTTGTTAAATGACATCTTTTGATATTATTAGTTTCCTTTGTAGAATTTAGTTTTTAGTTTATTTTTATTTCTTTCTTAGGTTTTTAGAATTTATTTTCAATTGTTCTTTGCTTTCGAGAGATCTGATTTGGGAAGATCGTCAAAATTTGTGGATTCGCAATCAATTTTTTATACAATCATACCCTTCCATAAACTATATACTGGCGATTTATTTAGCATGTTTGCTCTATATATTGATCTTATATTGTCTATGGAAGCCATGAGGAACCAACCCCACTATGGGGGATCAGTGAGTGGAGGTATGATATATTAACTGTTTTGTAGGGTTACTCAACAGATCAGCTGTTTGGGAAAGGGAGAACGTGAAGCAAACCCTAAGCCTGACAACCTCGGGAAGTTATTAAGGTGGGAATTAACTCAAAATTGGTATGGCCCATCCATGAACACCTTCACCCCAAACTAGTCTGGAATGTGTGGTCAGAAGATAAGTATCCTTGCTGACTCATTATGTTAGTGGAAGATCGAAAGACCCTGCTAGGGTAACGACTAGTTGATTGACGAGGTACCCGAATAGATAGTTGATGGGGATTACCGAAACGAGCTTATCACCCATAATCAAAATTTGCTTTACTCTACTCTTTAATCTCTTGAATTTTTATCTTTTTATGTTATTTTATTTTTATTATTATAAGAACCCTAAAATAATTTATTTATGTTTATTCGTAATATAGTTATTTAAAGTACTAATTAGATCTATTGGCGTTTAGGTTAGAATTAATTTAGTTCTAGCCTCCCTTGGGTATGATTCTCGGAATACTTATGAAGTATTTTGTTGTAAACAAACTATATTACAACTTGACCCGTATACTTGTGGAAACCTCCTTGAATTCCATATATATTGTAGCAGTATTCACACACTGGACGTTAGTGCATCCGGAGGCAGTCAAGTTGTTGGCACTGTTGCCAACGTTGCCAAGGACGCAACATTACTAAATTGATTTTAACTTTTACATTTTAATAGAATAATTAAGAAATTTTTGAATTATAGATACAATTTTGAATTATTAATATTATTAATTTAGTTTACTAACTTCTTTATTTTTCTTTATTAATTTAGTTTATGCCTCAGAGAAGAGTAATACTTGTTTAGTCAGTCACTGATCTATAGGGACTAATCTGAGAAAATCATTCAAACATGGATGAAACTGATTACTTGTGGTTCAATGATAGGATGAGCTTTGATGATGAAATATACGAGGAGGGAGTATATGGAGAATGGGAGATCATGGAAAATAAAAAATTGTTCATGATCAAGATGAGCCAACGTGGAAATGAAGCTTCAACGAACCAATTGAGCAATAAACAAGGTACTGATATAGTCGAACATCCATATGAGTTCACTGGTAATTTATATGAGGCACTTGAAGAAGATGATGATATACCCAAACATTCAAACAAGTCTCCCTGTGACTCGTATGCGATGCCTTTATGTGAAACCACCAGGACGGACAACTTTGAGGTATTGTCACACATGTCAGATATGATAGCGTAAATGTTTAAAATGATGCAAGAAATATCTGAAATGCTGCCTTCCAGGAAAGAGGACATGCTTGAGACTCACAACATGGATCAAGAGAACTGATAAACCATAATTTACACATATTTTAACCTCATGTTTGGCTTAATTTTGGATGATTTTCCATTGGATTTGATGAATTCAATACTCCTAATCTCTTAATTTCATTTTTATACTCAGGAGAGCTTAGGAAGTTAAAAAGAATGAGAAACAGGCTAAAAAGGGACAAAATGGGCCTACACCAGAAATCACACGGCCTGGACTATCGTCCACGGGCATATCACACGGCCGTGTGCGGTGAGCAGGGTTGAGCACGGCCGAAGGAGTCCACCACGAGCGTGTCCCTGTTGACCCTAGGTTTAATTCTATTCGAAAAAGGCTACTTGTAGGCCAAGAAAGGCATTCCAAAGCCTATATAAACACCCTAGGGGGCACCCTAAAAGGGGACATCGAGTAGACGTCGAGTACAAGGCAGAAAATACTCCTAGACAGCCGTCGGGAACAGCTTAGGAAAAGGATCTCCATCAAGACTGAAGATCTCCCATCAAGTTCTTTAGAAGTTTTTGGGTTTTCTTATGTTTTATTGTTTTCCCTATTTTATGATGTTTCCCTCTTTCAGTATGAACTAAATCCCTTAAATACCTAAGGGGATGAAACCTAAGACAGATCTTATTATTATTTGATTTATAAGATAAATACTTGTTCTTATTCTTAATTGTGAGTTTTTATTCTTGTTTTGATAATTCAGGTTATTGATTCAAAATCGAATGTGCTTATTCAGTGGAGCAAAAGTCCCTGTTTAAGAGTAGATCAACACAATTAAACGGAGTTTATTGTAACCCTAGAAATAGGGTGACGAAAATCTGCCGGATTAGAGTCAAATCTAATAAGGGAATCCATAGATCGAGTCAATGCGACAATAGGGGTTTTAATTAGAAAGAGATTTCAATTAATCAACCTAGAGTCAGTTGTTTTTAGTCTCGAAAGAGATATTAACATAAATCAGGGATTTCTACGGATTAAGTCAAGTGAATAAATTGTATGAATCAAAAGTAATAAGTGAAGTCTAGGTGGATTCTTCCTTAGGTATTGCCTTTATGATATAAGTTGTTTAAAAGTATTTTCTTAATTCTTTCTTTGTCACGTTTTAATTAATTAGTTTTAGTTTAAAACAAAATCATTCCAATTCTTAGGCTAGATAATAGAAAGAAAATAATTATTAGTACTCTTAGTCCTTGTGGATACGATATTACCGATCTTACCATAACTATACTATTGAACGATAGGTGTGCTTGCATTTATTGTGATCATAGTTAGTTTTAGACCACATCAAGAACCCTTGTATTATCAATGACCATGATGAAAATTATGGTGAGATTCAACCGGAGCTTGTAATTGAAGATCATGAGGATGAGTTGAACATAGTTGAAACGGTCCCTGATCCAATTGACATAGCACCAGAACTAACCGTAAAGGTAGAAGTGGAAGACGAACTAACCACTAACATGGAGCTTAAACCAATATTGAATGAAAGTGTAGAAGAGCCAATATACTTTCTAGTCGTAGCAGAGAAGGTGCCAGCCGAAGAAGTTGATGAGTTTGATCCATTCTCATCTGACAAAAGCAATAAAGCTTGAGGGATCGAAACTTCATGCAACATGGAAGGGAGGAAGCTCGAGGTAATAATACCCCAAAAAATGATTTGGGGTTGGCTCAAATTTTTTGCCAAATGGCTTGTAATATGGATGTTGCGTTGATCGAAGATAAGGCAACATTGTTGGAATAAATCGAAAAGGCCAGTTCATATACATCAACAGAGAAACAAATGTCATATCAAAGTGTCGAGAACCAACTAAAAGTTCTTCTATGGTGGCGACATGGATTGTCCCTGTTTTTAAAGAACTTTTATTCCCTATTTTAAATTCTATTTCATTTTTATTTTTATTTTTATTTTTATTTTTATTCATTTATTTTATTTTTATTAATCCTCATTGTGTTTAGTTTTCCCACAACAGGTGTGGACACCATAAAGCAACAAAACCGAAAAAAATCGAAAAAGGTAGAAACTGAGCTTGACGTCGCGACATCGCACCCTAATGTCACGAAATCCTAAACAGAACGCACCTTACAACATGGAAAGCCCAAGTTCATCCGAATATTTGTAGACGTTATGTCATCCATTATCGACACTTCCTCTTTTTCTTCTTATATTTATTTTTATTTTCTTTATGTTATATTTCATATTTCTTTTCTTAGAATTTTTTTTTTAGGTACTCTCCGTCCGCTTGAAGCACTAAAACCCTGAGATTATCATAACAACAAAGATTTGACCTACTTAAGGAAGTTTCCTTGTTTGCACTTTAATTATTTTACACTAAGGGCAATGTATGTTCTAAAGTGTGGGGGGAAGTACATAAGATTAATTTTTTTGTGTTTTCGTTTGTGTTTACTTTGATTTAATTGATTACTTATTAAAAAAATGTTATTTTTGTTGCATGATGCTTGGATTATATTAAAACTGTGAATAGCAGTTGAAGATAGTAAAACATGTAATGGTTCTTGTCAAGCATGAAATTTTTTATTGATATAAGATAAATTGATTATTTTTAAGGGAAATTGATTAGGTTACCTAGTTAAATTGCATAATAGATTAGAAGTACCTAAGTAAGAATGCTTGATGATGTCATATGAGGTATAAGTCTTATAGATGGTCATAGAGACATGAATGCTTGAATTGATTATTATTCATTAGTTTTAAACTGAAGCATGAAAAGAAATTGTGTATGGTGGGATGCTTAAGGCTAACCTAAGGCATTGTTTGAATAGTCAGTTCTCAAATGAATATACCTTAATGCTATGAATCCCTAGTATCCTTATTTGAGCCTGATAACTCCTTTTTGATAAACCTACGAAAATTGAAACCCAAAGACCACACATTAATTGAAAACTAGAACTCTTCCCTATCCTTGGTCCTTTAATACATTACAAAATAGACGTCAGGTCATAGATATTGAATGTTTAGGTAGATACATTATGGTGGTTTCAAAAAAAAGGAAGAAACAATCTGATACAGTGATTATAGGTCGACCAAACATGTGAAAAAAAGAATAAGTCTAGAGAAAAACAAAAGTTAAAACAAGTGGAAAAAAGTATCGAACAAAAGCACTATGACTAAGACAAGAGTAAAAAGTCAATTGACAAAACAAAAAGTCACAAAAGTAAGAAAACTCAGACATCAGTGCACAAAAACTCGTTAAGTCGACCATAGTTGCTAGTATTATATTGTATCTTCCTATATGGAGAGATAAAGTAGGAGAGAGAGGGAGACAAAAGGCGGTGAGCTTGGGTGGGACATTAAGGGGAAAGAGAGGGAACAATGTTATGTGCCTAACTATTTCTAGTTTTTGAACCGTTTTGAGCCATATCTTTCTTTGAACTCATACCATCCTAAACCTCAGAACGTTACAAGCTTAGAAGACTAATGTGACTTAAACATTCTCTATGCATAATCTTCCAAAATTGCTAACATTTTTATTTAATAAATGTTTTTGATTCACATGATTGTGTCTACTACATATCTGTTTGATTTATATTAATGGTGATATTGTTAAATATTGGTCATGAGAATTACTTCTAATTTGTTAGTAATGTAACTTTGTAAACTAATCCTGATTTGCTTTAAAAATTTTTAAGGCAACAAAATATCAAGATTAAGTTACTTGTGCAATAAGAATTGTTATACCTTTAATATTTGACAATTTGTTTCTTAGTAGTAATAAAATCCAAGAGATGTCTTCTTATTGCATGCTATGTGTGTAGACCATGTTTGCTTGAGGACAAGCAAAAAGTTAAGTGTGGGGGAGTCTAGGTGTGAAGTTCTTATTTATATCCATCTTCACTAATTCTAGCTTGTTTAAAAAAAGAAACCAAGTCAATTTTTTTTATTGTCATTTGGTTTACTTTTATTTACAACTAATTCTTTTTCTTTTTCTTTTTGTACCTTCATTTTCGTTTATTTTAATTATATGTCTACATTGCTTGAGGACAATCAATGATTTAAGTATGGGGGAATTTGATCTGTTGTAATTTAATGTAGCATATTAAACTAGTTTTCGCATTTGAGGAGATTGACTAAAAACACTTTTGTGTTTTAGTCAAGTTTTCATAATTTCATTTACATTCAATAAAAAGTGTAATTTGAGTCTTTTATTGACCTTAGAGACCGAATGAGGCCTAAGGGTGAGCTAATATACTTTATAAATGTGCAAGAGACCGTAAGAAAGTGTGCTAACTTGATACTGGTCATTGTGTTACAACACGGAGAGTTTGATGTCGCAACATAGAGAGCAGAATAGAAGAATTCCAAGACTGCCTTCGGTGTCGCAACATAGTCAGAGGATGTCGTGAAACATCCTTGAAGATACCCTAAATATAAGCATATTACCTTCGATGTCGTGACACAGGCACTAGGGTGTTGCGTCATCGGTCCTGTACGAGAAACACTTATAAGCCAAAGGCGTTTAGCCTACACAATCAAAAGTTAAATACGAATAGCGTCAACTGACCTAGGGTTGAGGGCGACGACAACCCTAACTTTATAAATAGGCTCTTAAACACTTGTTAAAGGACATCTTTTGATATTATTAGTTTCATTTGTAGAATTTAGTTTTTAGTTTAGTTTTCTTTCTTTCTTAGGTTTTTAGAATTTATTTTCAATTGTTTTTTGTATTCAAAATATCTAATTTGGGGAGATAGTCAAACTTTGTGGATTCGCAATTAATTTTTAATACAATCAGGCTCTTCCGTAAACTATATACTGGCAATTTATTTAGCCTGTTTGCTTTTTATAATGATCTTAGATTGTTTATGGAAGCCATGAGGAACTAATCCCTCTATAGGGGATAACGAGTGGAGGTATGATCTATTAACTATTTTGTAAGGTTACTCAGCAGATCAGCTATTTGGGAAAGGAAGAACGTGAAACAAAACCTAGGCCTGACAACCCCGAGAAGCTATTAAAGTGGGAATTAACCCAAAATTGGTATGGCCCATCCATAAACACCTTCACCCCAAACAAGCCTAGACTATAAGGTTGAAAGATAAGCAGTCCTTACTGACTCGTTTTGTTACTGGAAGATCAGAAGATCCTATTGGGGTAACGACTAGCTGATTGACGAGAAACCTGATGAGACAGTTGATGGGGATTATCGAGCTAATCACCCATAATCAAGATTTGCTTTACTCTACTCTTTAGACTTTTGAATTTTATCTTTTAATTTATTTTATTTTTATTATTATAAAAACCCTAAAAATCTTTTATTTATTTTATTCGTAATATAGTTTATTTAAAGTACTAATTAGATCTATTGGCATTTAGGTTAGAATTAATTTAGTACTACCCTCTCTTGGGTATGATGCTCGGAATACTTACGAAGTATTTTGTTGTAAACAAAATATATTACAACCTAACCCGTATACTTGCGGACACTGCCTCAAATTCAATATATTTTGTAGCAGTATTCACACTCTGGACATTACTACGTCCGAAGGCGGTCACATTTTGGTAATAAACTTTATAATCTTACATGTCATTTTTTTATTCCATAATCATATTTCTTAATGTTTTATGTTATACTTAATGTTTGGATTATAGAAATACAATATATGCTTAGCGTGTGTTTTGTGTTCCGTGCGCAGTTTATTGTTGACTCAACATCCAGCAACAATCTCAGTCTCAAGTGTGGTGATGCTTCTATTTTGTTATGGCATGTAGCTAGGAGGTCTTTAGGTTAATAGTTGCTTTGGTAATGTGATGACATATTAAATACTATGTGTATAAGTGTATATATTCATATGGTTTATGTTTAAACTATGTCTTGGTATGTTTAGTTAAGCTTGATGATTTACATGTGTTTAGCTTTACATTTTGGTGACTTAGGTAGCTAGGTCATTAGCTTAATATGGAAATTTCGTATGAATAAGTGGTTGAATGGTTTGTTGCCTTATATTAATTTGTTTGAATTGTAAATTGAGGTACTGTAGAAGGCTATTGGTTAGGCACTTAGGTTGAGTGTTTTCAGCATGTTTGGGGCTCGATTTAGTATGTTTTAAGTAGGTTTAATTGTTGGTTAATGTGTTACTTGTTGCCCAAGTAAATGTGTTTGGGTAAGCTTGCATTTGAAGGTTCAATTAGGAGCACACGGCCTAAGACACGAGCTTTCACACGACCGTGTGTCTTATTGATTTTAAGTGCAGGTTTTTCCACACGGCCTGGCGACACGGTTGTGTGACCTTACTTCGAACATACACAGTCCGCGACATGGCCGTGTGACCTTAATTCGAATACTCACATGAGCGGGCACACGAGCTGAGACACAACCGTGTGACCTATATTTCAATTTGTACACGGTTTCGTCACACGACCATGTTTCTGAGCCACAAGGTCTAGGCTCTGTCACACGGCCATGTGATCCCTATTTCAAAATTTTCTCAACTTTTTGTTTTAAATTCAAATTGATCCCGGTTCAGTTCTGAATTGTTTTTAAGTTTCTGTATAGTCAACATTTACAGGAAATTGATTAATGTGATTATGCATGCACGTATGTGATTAGTTTGTAATTATTTGTGATTTTGGATTATAAATTGTTTGTAATTGTATGGTATTTGTTCGTAGCTCTCTATTGTTCAGCTTCGGCGACCGAACTAGGTAAGGGGTGTTCCACATTTTCACTAAAAAAGACACTTGACTTCTCAAAATTGATAACTTGACCCGAGCAACTTGTATAATGCTGCAATACTTGCATGATATTGGAAGCCTCCATAGCCGTAGCTTCCCCAAAGATAAGGCTGCCGTCAGCAAATAAAAGGTGAGTAATCCGTGGAGCACCCCTCATAACCCTTGCCTCTAATATCTTGCCACTGAGGGTTGCCAAGTGTAACAGTGTAGAAAGCCCCTCCCCACAGATAAGAAACAAGTAGGGACTCAAGGGATCCTCTTGTCGAAGCCCACAAGTCGGCAAAAATTTCTCACTAACCACACCATTTACCACCACCAAACAACTAACCAAGGTAAAAAAACTCATGACACACTTGACCCATGCATAGGGGTGAGCAAAATCCGATTCGATTCAAAAAACTAAACAAAAAATTCAAATTTTGAATTAAATAGTTCAAGTTATTTGAGTTAATCAAGTTATTCGGATCAACTCGAATAAAAAATTAAGTTTTTCAGTTTAACTCGAATATGAATTACACAATTCGAGTTATCTAAAAATCTGAATAAGAAAGGCAAAACTAAGCCATTTTGATAAATGTTTACTTTTTTTAAAGTTAAAAGTCAAAACCATTAAGTTAAAAGACAAAACTACGTCTTTTTTTTTAATAAATGTTTACCTATTAAGTTAAAAGGCAAAACCATTATATTGTTTATGTGGTTAAATAATCTTGTACTTCGTCTACTAGTTAAATAATCGGTCCACGTAAATGTAACATTGAGTATAAATAGTAGGATTCATTAACTCGACTAGACTTGACTCGAAATTTTTTGACTTGATTCAATTCGAAAAAAATTCAAATTGAGTTCTTTTGCTAAAATAGGATTCGTCAACTCAACTAACTCGAAATTTTTTACTCGGTTTACTCGACTTGATCGAATACTTACCCCTACCCATGCAACAGAAAAACCCATTTTCAATAACATTACCTCGAGAAACTGCCACTTAACACAGTCATAAGCTTTACTCATATCAAGTTTGAGCCCAAACGACCCTTGCCGACCAAACCTCCTGTTCTTCAAGGTATGCAATATTTCATAAGTAGCTACAATATTATCTGAGATAAGGCATCCCGGTACAAAGACACCCTGAGCTTCATCAATACAAAAGTGGAGCACCTCCTAAAACCTGTTAACTAGCACTTTCAAGGCAACTTTGTAAACCTGTTAACTAGCACTTTCAAGGCAACTTTGTAGATAACGTTACAAAGATTAATGGGTCTAAAATGGCACATGCTTCGAGGACTTTTAACCTTAGGTATCAAGGCGATGTGAGTATGATTAACAGTAGTCAAAAGAATGTTACCTTGCAAAAGACCAATACAAAAGCGCGACACGTTAGAAAAGTTACCTTTAGATGTGAGAATAAGTAAGTTGGAGGAAGACAATCATTCGTTTAAGGCTACAATCAAACAGTGTTGAGAACCAATTAGCTCAACTTCTCCATGTAAGACCCCCATACCCGACCTGATCGTCGGGTCAAGGTATCGAGATGTCACATTCATTGACGAAGCAACTACAAAAATTTTAGATCGATTTATTATATTATTTTATTATTGAAGACCACTTTACTCATTTTAGTAATAATTTTATTTATGACAAAAAAATTTAGTTAAAGGAGCTCATTAAAACATAATATTCAATCAAAGATAACAAAGTTTATAAAATTAACACAATTATTAAAGTTTAACAAATAAGTCTATTGGAGGACTTGCATTTTCTAAACTAGTTTACCCACTTTATGTATATTTCGTATTTATTTCTAAATTGTGTCAATTAATTTAATTCTTCATAAACTTTTAGTCAAGATTCCAAAATTAGATCAATTAACAATTATTCACTTATTATTTTATCAATTCATTTTCGTTTAAACATTCTCACATGTATTAATCATTCCATCACTTATAACCATTTTGTAACATTTCAAATTTATCTACTTTTTTTCCTCCTCTCCATTCCACATCCATTATGTATATATATCTTTAGCTTTTAGTATGACATGCTTATATGTAATATTAACTATAATTTCACCATTTACTTATGTGTTCATAGTAAAACTGTCCACTTGTGTCACTAAATTATTTATATCTTGAGCTATAGAATTCGAAATTAGGATCTACTCATTGTATTTGAAATTAGACTCAATGAACTTTTTACCATAAAAATTTCGAAATTTCTACATTAGCCAATTAATATAATTTATTTTTCAAATTTTCCCATGTTCTATTGCTTAACAGCTTCAACCCTTCTTCACTAAAAATTAATTATCTTTTAGTCCAAAATTTGTATCATGTTATTGTTTGTTTCACTTAAAAATAGACTCATTAAGCTTTTTGAAATATAAATTTCATCTCCTAAATATTTTTTTACAATTTTTGATGATTTTCCAAAGTCAGAACAAGGGAACCCAAATCCATTCTAACCTTGTCCTACAAAAACTAATATATCTCAAAATCTAAAATTCGGTTGCTTACACCGTTTCTTCCATACAAAACTAGACTCAATAAGATATAATTTAATATTTAATTCAACCTCTAAATAAATTTTTCAGTGAATTTTCAAAGTTAATTTACTGCTACTGTCCAAACTGTTTTATTGAAAATATTTTCTTTCCATGATTTTTTGCACTATCATTCATTCAATCATACATATTCACCATAATTTTGATTACTATTCAATCTAATCACTTACGTTTATATGTGGATTACATATATATTTCTTAATCTTAGTACTTTTCATAATAAAAATCACATTCTCTCCTACTGATCAATTTAGTGTTTTAGGTCTTTATACTTTATCAAATACTTTTTATTTCTAGTATTTAAATTAAAATACATATTTCATACATCTCATTCACAACATATTTAACTCAATCTGTTGAAATACAATTAGGGTTAGTATGAAACTTACCTCTTTTGTTAAGAATTTCTTCATTTCTTCTTCATCTCCATTCCTTTCTCATCTTCGTCACTTTCCTTCCCATTTCTTCCCATTTAATTCACTTTCATCTACTATTTTCTAGCTTCTAAATTCATGAAAATATTCTCTAGAATCTCTACTTTATCTTTTCTCTGTGTCTAAGGAAATTTTTAAGAATTTTGGATGAAAAAGTGAGTTCTCATGGAAAAGGACTAAATTACAAGAAAAACAAAACTTTCTCTTTTCTAGTTCTCTCTCACGTTGGAGCATGAATGGATGATAATTTCTGTTCATGTTTCCTCCTTTTTATACTAACATTTTCATAATAAAATATTAATAAAAATCTAATTAAAATAATAATATTATAATATTTATCTTATTATTTAATTAAAAATATCATTAAAAAATCTCCCATGTCATCATTACACTCTATAATTCTCTCATGCTAATTAACCGTTTTGTCCTTAAAAATTCCATCCTTGAATTATCACTTAATTTAGTAAAATTGTAATTTATTCCCTCATAATTATCCATTCATTCAATTTAGTCCTTATTCATCCATTACTCTTCCATCCTTAAGATATTTGCACTTTTGGTCTAACTTTTCCATGTTTATAATTTAACCCCACACACTTTAAATATTTATACTTGGACCACAAAACTTTTTATATCTTTACAATTTAGTTCCTGACTCAAATTAATATTTCACAGCATACTTCTTATTTCATTTTTCTCTAACATCTCTTATCATTTACTTTCTTTATATCTTATTTCGTTAAGAATCTATCTCATATTATTTTCCAACCCATAGTTGATATACCTAGTAATACCAAAACAATTCGGAATGAGAGGGTAAAGAGCATGCTAAGGAAATTCAACTTAGGTCGGATAAGGTAGTAGAGAATTCATTGCCACAGAAGAAGACTAGTACTGGAGATAATTGATTAGTGTATTTGGGAGATGATTGGAGATCATGGGAAAGAGTTGGGTGTCGATAACTGAGTAGGCTTTAGAAAGTCCTTTAAAAGTGCCAAATGAGGATGTAGAGAGTCCATGAGAAGAATCTAAACCTACCGATGTTTAGAAAGGCCCATTGACATAGAACCTTCTCAGGAAAGGATCTTACAAAGGTGGACTGTAGTGGTGCATACATTGTTAAGCAAGCAGCAAAGAGTGTGGTCGCCTCAAGGCTTGCTCGCCACTGCATCATTCAAGTACCCTATGCAATCGGGTCAAGATCCTAGACAAGTATATATAGCAATTAAGGAGAACTTTGACTTCAGGCCAAGGATGATCTCTATAAATCTTGATTTGAAGAGAGGAGGCAAGTTTAGGTGCCTAAAGACTGCTGCTTATGGTCATTTTGGACGTGATGACCCAGATTTAAACTTGGTTTGCTTACAGTAAAATTTCAGCAAATGGTTACTATTGTAGCCATGATTCTGGTATAAAGTAGAAGAACAAAGAAACATGGGATTTTTGTTTAATCTTGTCTACTATTCTATTCAAATTTGAGCTATAAAAATGTTTTGTGCAATGACAGCCATCCAAAAAGGATATAATTTAACAAGTGTGAATAGCCTGAAAGACAGAAGATTGGCATAAATTGATTAGACACATGAAAGCATCCCAAGCCAACATAAACATAAATGGGGTTGTTCAGGAATGTAACCACAAGCGATCATGAAGCCGCTCTTCCCCAGCACCGAACATCTCGTCCACTCTTTCACCATCTCGATAAAAATGAAACGTAGGAGTGTAACGAATATGCTGCGTTGTTTCAGGACATTCATCAATATCAGCATACACGAATGATAAGTTTGGGAACTGGTTGCTCAACTTGCAAAATGCAGGAAGAATCTGGCTACAAACACCGCACCTGAAAACAACGAGCCAAATCAGAACATCATTTAACACAAGCCATAAGTAATCAGCAAAGTTAATTGAGTTAAAACATCCAAAACCAATAAATAATATCCTTCATTTTCTCAATTTGAAACTACCCATTTCCAGATTTTGCATGCATCGTTCTGCTGTGTCATAGAAACATTTCATAAAATAGCTTGTCTGCGTAATTACGAGGGAACCCGTAAATCGACTTACCATGAGGCTCCGTAATTGATAACCGTCTGCAAATACATAAAAAAAGAGAGTAACAAAGTGCATATCAAGTTAAGAAAGTTTCAACTAGATGAAAATTTACGAAGCCCATTAAGATATAGAAAGGTAGAACGAAAGGGTGTATACAGGAGTTTTAGAGGTTTTGACACGACGAAGAATGTGCTTAAGGTTTTCATCGCTGGAAGCACTCTTCAAGTTGCCATGCTTATTGGGTGGCAGATCCAAGCCTGTGCCTTCCAACCCTTTCTTCGTGCTGCTATCTCCAGAGTCCTCCATTGTTTGACTTCTAACTCAGATATTCTCAGTTTATCCTTTAAATCTTTAGCGAGATTGGTCTTTTCTTCTATCCTTACTCTTTTTCCTTTTTTTTTTTTAGTATTTCTTTGAAATTAATTAGAATAAAATAATTAATAAAGAACAAAGTACAGTTTTTCTAGTATTTCTTTGAAAATAATAAATATACTTTAAATTAGAATAAAATAATAATGCATGATCTTACAAATCGAATCTCCTCAACTGGTTAAATCCAAAACCATTTGTGAATTATATAAGTTGAATTGAATTTTTAAATAATCAATTCAAACATGTAGAACGAAAGAATAAAAATCTTGATTTTTTACTCTCTTTATTTAAAACACAAGATTTTCATTATGTTTTTTTTTTTCATTTTCACCTTTGATTTTTTAAAATATAATTTTTCCTAATTTTAAGTTATATTTTCCATATTTTTTTAATTTCCACAATTTTTCTTTTTATTATATAATGTAAACATTAAAATGTGTTAAACTGACTACATGTAAATTTATTAAATAATATAAATATATTTTTTAAAATTAATATGAATAAATTTAGACAAAATTTTAAGTTATATTTTAAACCGAACTTGGGTATGCTAATATCATGCTTAAACCCAATTCAACCCTTTTACACCTCTATTTATTAACTTGCAATTATGTATTAAAATGCTTAATTTATCAAAAACAAAGAATCTTTCATTTTCTTAACCAAAAGACTCGACATTATTACATATAAGTAGGGATGATATATAGCAATTGCAATCTGTCAGCTAAAGGCAATGGCGGTAACTGAGAAGTCCGGGTTGGTGCCAAAGTGGAAGGATATTTCAGGCAAACCAAGCATGTAGTGGAATACATGTGATTAACACAGACCATGAAGGTTCGAACTTATCAAGACAATCACATCATTTAACAAGATTGTTCCCTTTGGTCCTGGATATATCTGAAATACAAATATAAGTTCAACAAAAAAAAATATTTGACTTTTTATTCTAATTTTTTTTCATTATGCTTCATAAGTACTTTAAGAAAAATGGTTGAGAATAGAGGTGTGAGATTCCTTGATCTTGGGTAATAAGAACAAGTACAAATTGTTAATAGTCCTAAACTGTCACTCTGGTTTTCACCAGTAAGTTCATTTTCATTGTGACAGCTGGTAGTATTAATGTTCATAAGATCATATACCCCAATACATAATAAATCCTTATGTCATCTTCACCTTTCCTTCTCCCTTCTCAGCTATCCGAAGGCGCTAATCTACCATTTATACTCTGAAACTCGGAGTGACAGTCACAGCAGTCAAAGAAGCTTCTCAGCTTTTGAAGCTTATCAAGCAAAAGAAAGAACAGCAGGTATTTGTCTAGTTGACTTCAGAGAATGCCCCTGCATTGAACTTCTTGCACAATGCTTCAACACCTGCCTGAACTCTAGATGGATCCTGTAAAACAAATTAGCAAAGCATTATCATGTGAAATCGAGAGCAACTTTATGGTACGAAGTTTAACAAGAAATGCTTTATATCTTCATAATATTTCTCCTGTACCTTGCCCTCAAAGCTAATTACGAGAGGTCCTTGTCTAGATCTGCGGAAACAGCCTTAACAACGCACAAAGAGAGCAATATTCAGCAAAAGATGGAAGTAAATATCATATTTTCGGAAAGAACCTTAATGATTTTGACATCCCTTACCAATGTAAAGGTCTGGAAATTCAAGACAAAGTTTGGATAGGGGTTGAGCAGTTTCTACCTGCATTTCCAAACATAATGATGTTAAAAGCAAAAGAATATTGAAAACAAACCATTTTAAATCAACTCCGAAAGGAAAGCACACTATAACCTAGAAAGCAGATTATTATTGACAACAGCAAGAGATTGTAATATGTACATCTGTTAGATTTGTCATCAAGCGCTTCGAGGAGTATGATTCGATTGTCACTAAGAAGCCATCAGATCCAGTCAATTCGATCAGACAATCCCACTGCTTTTCCAGCTCGGTAGCATTTGTTGCAGAAAGTACAATTACATTACAGCATTTGATCTGGTACAAGAGGATCATTAGATAATTAATGATTCAAGTTCATTTTCCGTGGTAAGGTTTTAAAGTAAACACCCACCAGAGGCACCGGCAGCTTTTCGTGATGCAATAGTTCAGTGATGCCTTCGGGTAACTGAGCCATCTGGAGAAGAAAACCTGATGATGAGATCACATACAAAAAAGAATAAAACTACCCAGTACTTGAATTTTGTGTGGAATCCAAATGAAGAAATATATGTGCTAAGTAACAACTAGCGCCAGTGTTAGGCTGAATTTTGGTAAAACCTGCTTTTCTTCTCACATTGTTGTTTCCTTAGATGAATGCACTAGCTTTAAAAAAGAATGGGATGTCATGGGTGTATAAGTTTCCATCTAAACAGCATCAACTCTCCCTGCTTTACCAAAAACTATTCTCCCAATTGCAAAATAAAACTCTAAGGATGGCAACTGCGGGATATTGAGATGTCATCTCTAGATATAATGCATGTGCAATGAAATCCATCAATATTTAGGGTATAAATCAACCTTCAAAGTACTTTACCTCATTTCGATCACCAGTGCAGTGGTCACCAATAAGATGCCTTAGAAATTCCTCAAACTCTTCATCAGGAGCCTATAAAACAGGGTGACTTAACCAAATTTATATGACATTTCTCACAATTAAACCATAAGGTCAGTTGTCAAAAAAAAAAAAAAAAGGCAGATTTAAGACAAAAGTCAAATAAAACCAGGTACCAGGCGAACCCCAAAAGCCTTTGCCACGCCAGCTGAAGTAACATCAGAATGCAAAGGGCCCACTCCTCCATACAAAAATACCTACAATGATATTAAAAATCAACATTCCTAATCTGCCTGATGCCATCACCACAAATAAGCACTAAATAGCTTTTCAAACAACTGTCAAAAGTTTACCAAGTCACTGACAGATTTACATCGATCAACCTCTTCAGCCACAGAATCTATCTGGTTAAAGAAAAGTCAAAAAGAAAGATGGAATTGTAAGATTCACTCGGTAAATTGAGATTGTATGGTTTTCTAAAAAGCTCCACATAAGTTTCCTTGTACAGGACTAGCTTATCATCAGACGTCAATGCAGATTATAAATTCAGAAGCATAGCCTATATGTGCTATTTCATTAACTAAGCAAAGCCATGCAAACTCATTTAATCAAGGTGAAAATTAGAAAACTCACATCATTCCTAACAACAGTAGTTCGTGATGTCATCCAACCTATAGAATGGAGCTTTTTGCACAATGAAGGTCCCAACTGATCCTCAACAGTGCCAAACCTGAGCTATGTAACAGATAAAAGAAGTACCATAGGATTTCATCAATAACAGTACACAGAAGAAGAAGAAAGAAAAAAGGTTGAGAACGTGGCAATAAGGGAGAGTATCTATCTACAATGTGTAGTCACCCATTCGGGATATTTTTATCTTGTAGTTGTAGTTCCTCTTCCCTTTTCACTAACACTGAATCAACCACCCCCCCCCCCCCACCCACAACCACCCCCCTAAAATAAAAGCGTACAAAGGACTTACAGAATCTCATCTCCCACACCAATTACTGAGGCAGTAAACATCCTGTTTTTGTGTGAATTCACACTGTCTAGGCCATTGTTGACAGCAGGAGAACGAGTGCCATCTAGAGGAGAATTCCTTTTAACTCTCCCGGCCCTTTCTAGTCTTCCATCAGGAAGCAAATATGCAGGTTTAAATTTCTCTTTGCTGGAGGTGCTGCTGATGGAAAGCAATGCATTTGGCACTGTATCATAAATGCTTCCAATTGAAGTGTAACTGTGCAAATATAGATGACAATCAAATAGAGAATAGTTTGATAGCGTTAAAAAAAGAGCAATAGAGCTTATATTTCATGCAAGGTAGAAGAATCATTACCCTTGGTCATAAAGACTGCAGTATTGGACCTTGCAGGTTAAGAGGAAAGCCCACACATCTCTGACAAAAGCCACACACAACTCAAATTAATCCCATAACAAATGTATGCAAAATGCAATAACACCACTCGCCCACTGAAACAGAACAAGAGCAATATAGTCTAAGCAACATTGCTCCATTTTTTCCACCCTTTTAGGTCTCATGATATTTTGTATGTTGCAAAGAACTTTTCACTTAACAGAAACGAGGAGAATTTATTGACAGACCTGTATGACCAGTCCAAGATAGGATTTACTCTCATGAAAGGTGGCCATCCTGGTGAGCTAGGGGAGAACTGCTCTTGGCCTACCTGCAAGATTTTTTAAGCCTTCTTTTAACATAGAGAATTAAATAACAGGATTTTACAAGATGAAGCGATATATATATATAAATATATATAGCTCAGATGTAATTGTATGATTGGAAATTACCGCAGTAGGATCACCGATCCGGACACCAAGAAATATCGCTCTGATTGGTTTAGACTTTAGCAAAGCCTCTAAACCGGACTTGAAATCCGTGCGGATAATATCCATTTGCAAGCCATAACTGGTCATAGAAGAAATAGAAAAACAACCAGCAATGCATCAGAACCTGTCAAACATACTGAAGTATAGAATGATAAAAAAAATTCTTACGTCTTGGATGTATCATAGGTAAATGTATTTATTTCGGGGAACACAGAAGTGCTCTCAAAATATATTGTTCGAATTGGAAAATCTATCTGAACCCCATTAGAACAACTTTGTTCCACTCTATGCAAAAAATAGCCAGCCCTAAGAAGGTGCAGCAAAACCTATAACATCAAAGGACGATATCAGTATCAACACAAAAATAGGACTGCTTTAAAAATATATATATGTAAGCTACACTTACAGTAGAATCCTTTCCTCCATTGAAGCTGAAAGCAACCTCTTCAATACTGCAGAAGTAAAAACTTTTAGAACTTGCAAGCATAAGAAAATTTGTCTTTTTTAGCAAAAAATAAAAGAAAAAATGAATTAACGTTACAGTGCAAGTCCATAAAGAATATAAGAAACTACTTCCTACTACAGGCTGCAAAATGGCTCCAACCTATAATATACTTTTTTTAATATGAATGATAAAAGTGAATGCCTAGAAAATTTATTACCAATGGAACTACGTACTTATTTGTAAGATTGTATCAACTGTTCCAACTTTACAAAAATGCTTCAGGAAAATGTTTAGAACGGGAAAAAGATTTATGCTAATCTAATCCTTGTAACAGAGGTGGCCAGAAACTCCACATAAGTAAGCCAGTTATACCAGTACTACCAAGTCCACTCTTATCACCTTCACTTTTTCCGGCTTAAGCCAGTTATACCAGTACTACCAAGTCCACTCTATCACCTTCACTTTTTTCGGCTTACATGTATACGTACAAACACACATAAAAAAGAGGAATCTAGAAAGCAACATCCTCTCCACTCGACACGTGAATGCTCAAAATGGAAGTTAAAAAGCAACCTTATTTGTATTTCATTTGCATTCTCATGACACTAATACTTTCAACCACTACAAGGACAGCAAAGAAAGAAAAAAGACAAATAAGTAGAATGCATTAGGAAGCAAAATGCCAACCATAATTAATTCAGATCCGATCGAAACAAACCAGAATAATTTCAAAAGCATCTGTATATGAATCTTTACAAGTGTCGTTTATGCAAACGTTATCAAATTAAAAATAAAACACGTACTACTCCGCTATATTGCCTCAGCAACAACTCATAATTAAAACATGTCCTGATATGAAGCTAAAAATGAATAAATCTCCGAGTTTAACATCAAAACCATTCCTAATTACTAACAAGACAGATATATTGGACTGAAAAGCCAACCCATGAAGCTATTGAAACATCCAAAAGGAGACAACTTCTACTGGCAAAGGACAAAATCATACATTGATGACAATATCAATCATTTGCTTGCTAGAAAAATGTAGGAGACCATAATACATAAAATTACTATCAAAGACCAGAGAAACAAAAAGGGCACCTCCCAATTCTTGGCTCAGTTTATACATGGTCAACAAGTTTTTTCCTCAAAAAGAAAAATCAAGATTAAACAATTTACTGTCCTCATTTCCTCAATTTCTGTAGACAACCAAATGGAGGAATCAATCAAATTCTTTTTGTTAAAACAATCAGAACCCAGTTGACAGAAAATTCGATTAATTACAAAGCTAGAAACTTCACAAAGAACCAAGAAAACCCTGAAGGAAAAAGGAAACGAACTCACGAGTAAAGAGCAAGAGCTCTTTTAATAACATAGATGGCGTTGTTGTACTTGGTCTTAAGCCTCTTATCATCACTTTCTCTGATTGCTTTATCGATCTCCATATCCACACTGCCACATCAAAAATGAAACTTCTATAAGCAAAATGGGGTTTATAAAAACTTAAACAGAAACACCCAGAATTAAACCAGAAAGAAAATAAAAAAAGTTCAAACATTGGATCATTGGCAAATTAAGCAGAAAGGATATCCATTGCCCTTTATTTTCCTCTTCTTTTTTTTTTTTTTTTGTAAGAATCCACGAAAAATTGAAATTTCACCTTTTAAAGGAAAGGACTTTCTTTGGACTTCCAAGCTAAAGAGAGCTCTAAAACAGATGCAGAATCCTCCTTTCCTCTTCCTTTTTGCCTCCTTATTTAATGGGGGGTTTTTGGTAGAATAAAGAACAAAAACAAATTTGAAGAGATATTTTAATTTTTGTTGAAGGAGCGAAAGGATGGGATCTTTTCTAGACGCCACAAGTTGTTTATCTAAGAGGGTTTTCTAGTTATCATGCTTTTGTTTGCATTGACATTTTGTTAGAAATTACCCCCCCCCCAAGCAAAAACAAAAGGGAATCAAAATAAATAAAACATTTTTTTAACTAAAAAAAAATTGAACTTGAAATTGAATTAGGAGATTTTGGGTTTTGGCATGGAATATTTTGCAAGAATTAAGGTTTGATGCTTAAAAAGGATGCCCCTAAATTTAGTGGAAGTCTGATAGTGACAGCAAAAATTATCTTTCATTAATAATATTGGAAACTTGTAATCTCCCAAATACGTTTCTAATCAACTTATTTACAATATTAATTAAAATATTGCTTTTAAAAAATTTTAATTGTAATTTCTTTTTTCGAATTGAGCACAATTTATCCCAAAATTATATATTTTTTAACACCTAATTCTCTTATTTACTATATTTTGAAATAATTTTTTAATATTAAAAATAGGGATTTTAAATTTTTAATATTGAAAATACAGAATTCTATTTTTATAAAATTCTGTGAAAAATGAATAAAATACAACCAATATAGAGCCGAAAGAGTTGTTTTCTTCCCCTAATTTGTTTCTTGTGTTCTCCAAAATTCAAACACTTAATCAGGTTTCTAAAAGCTATGTTTCATGGCCAAAGGGCACCATATGGAGAAAGTTCAAGGAAAATGGAGGCTGGGAATATTCAGGGTTCAACCTTTAAAATTTGGCATTGGCTTTACCTTCAAGCCTTTCTAAATTCAACCTTACTTTCCTTTTGTTTCCATGATAATTTTATAGAAACTTCCCAACACAATCTTACAAATATCAGTTACAAGAAAGAAATGGATTTATTTCTAAGATTAGATTATGATCATTATTACTCGAATTCAAAATTGACTGATGTATGTATGTTTAATATGGATATGTTGAAGGAAGAGTTCTTAATGTTAACTAGTTTGGCCTGTTGGGAATTGGATTTAGCTTAGGGGCAATAAAAAGGTGAATGATTCCAAAAATTTGTGCTTTGAACATGTCATTGTTCATGCATTTTAGATGGATTTGCTGAAACACATGAAAACGTGCTGACTCATGGCAACAGTTTTCTTAGATTATTAGGACCAAGTACAATGTATTTTTTTTACTAAGGACAGCTCTTCCAACAAAATTGTCAAACATACATGTGCAAACAATCCGAGAAAATTTTATTAGTTTTCTTAGAATAAAATGCTGACTCATGGCAACAGCTTTCCCTTCATTCTCTAGAACTACAGTTTGGAAGATCTTAATTCCTCAATACAATGAGCAACCATGTTGCACATGAGGTTAGAACAAGGCAGCAAATGAAACCTGAAAATGGCAGTCCAATCTCATCACAAAGATTAGTTGGAAAGACTTGGTTCAGTTCTTGAATCGAAACTGCTGAATCACTCTCGAACAAGGTATGTTGAATAAGTTTCAATGGTAGCAGCAAGATGCAAAGTTTGACGGATAGCATCGCAGTCTAGTATCTCAATCCTCGGATCAAGGCTTGCTGTGTCAAACTACCATTTCCATCTTGAAAGCAAAGCAGACGCAGTTGTATAATGATTCAGCCGTCACATAACAAGTGGAATATGCCACTTCAAACAATCATATTACCTCATGTGAGAGACACCATCAGCTTCTGCAGTTCTGCGGCCTATAGTTAACACTTCCATTCATACAGTTATCGATAATAGATGGATCACCAAAAGTCCTTACAAGAGCAACATCCATTCTTAAAATGGTGGAACCTGCTGGCATCCCTAACTATGATTTCTCGACAGTAAATTTTAGAAAGAAGCTTAAAGGCTAAGTGACAATCTCCGCAAACACGAAGGTTCTTCATTATTCTTATGGTTTCTCCCGTACTGGAGTTGACTAGCCCAAATGCCAATGCCAATTTCTCACTGTGATATGAGACAACAGTTTCCTTCTCTTCTTCATCAATATCAAACACTACTTGTGCGGTATTGGGAACATACCCGGCAGATTTAAGCTGCATTGCCATATCCTGGAGCATGGATTCAATCCTTTTGTCTTGCAAGTGAGACTTGTCACTAGCCAAAAACCAATGAATGGTCCCCTGAAACTCAGTATAGCTCCACCCAGGTGGCTTCTGGATGCCCTTATCTTCCATCAACTTCCGAACTCTCACAGCTTGTTCCCATTTGTTCGTATTGGCAAGCATGTTGGACAACAAAACGTAATGAGCTCCATGATCAGGCTCCAGTTCGATAAGTTTTTGGGCAGCAACTTCACCAATCTTAACATTTCCATGGAGTTTACAAGCACCCAATAAAGCTCTCCATATTACTGAATTGGCCTCAAATGGCATACTTCGAATTAAATCATAAGCTTCATCCAAGCAACCATCTCTGCCAAGGAGGTCAACCATGCAACCATAATGTTCCTTATGTGGTCTAATACCATAGACATCCAACATTGATCTAAATAATTCTTTGCCCTCTTCAATTAGCCCACTGTGGCTGCAAGCGGATAAAATTGCCACAAAGCTAACACTATCTGGTCTCAGCGCTACTGATTCCATTTCCCTAAAAACAGCTAAAGCAGACTCACCAAGACCATGCTGAGCTAGACCAGAGATCATGGAATTGAAAAGTGAAACAGTCCTTAAACCCTTCGGGATCCTGTGAAACATATGTAGAGAAGAATCTATCTTTCCACTTTTTGAATACATATCGATTAATGCAGTCGAAAGAACAATATTTTGGCTGCATAACTCACCCCCTATGTACCTACTATGAAGCCTCTCACCTAAACTAAGAGCTCCGAGTCCGGCACAGGCTGAAAGAACAGCAGCCATAGTACATTCATCTGGTCTTATTCCCAAATCTTCCATCTGTGCAAAAAGTTCCAATGCTTTACTGTATTGTCCTGACTGAGAATAACCACTAATCATAGCCGTCCAACAAATCAAATCCCGTCGCTCCATCTGATCAAACATCCTTCTAGCAGCTGCAGTTTCTCCACGTCGAGCATATCCCGATATCATGGAACTCCAAGCTGCGGTGCTTTTATTACTTGCCATTGAGCTAAACACCCTCTCAGCCAAATCCATCAACCCAGACTTTGCATACATATCAAGAATAGCAGTCTTAAGCAATCCGTTAGAGTCAACACAAGAGAGGTTCCTGAAAACAAAACCATGAATCTGTTTCCCAATCCTACAATCATCCAATGATGAAAATGCAGACAACAAAGCAACAAAAGTGAACTCATCAGGCACAATGCCAGACTCTTGCATTTTTCTAAATAGACGCAGAGCAGGCCCTGGTCGGCCTACTGAACCATACCCATTTATCATGGTATTATAAGAAACAAGGTCTCTAACAAGACTTCCTTCAAATACAATCTGGGCATCATTTAAATGTTTGAAAACCGAATAGACATGCATCAAAGCATTCCCAACATAAAGATCCAAGTCAAACCCAAATTTTATGATATGACTGTGAACTTGGATTCCTGGTTTAAGGGTAGATAGTCTTGCACAGGAATTGAGTAAGAATGGGAAAGTGAAGTTGTTCGGAGATTGGTTTACTTGGTGGAGCATGGATGAGTAGAAGACAAGTGCTTTTTCAGGGAATTTACTATGGGAAAAACCCCTTATCATGGTGTTGTATATGAACCGATTTGGGTGTTCAATTTGGCAGAAGAGAATCTGAGAGTAGCTAAGACCCTCTTCGGAACCCAGTAAGGCAAAGAAAGAGATGAGTCTGCTAATGGGGAAGACATGGTGTTGGAAGCCATTGAGGATTATTTGAGCATGAACTTGAAATGCTTGTTTGATGGTTTTACAAGATTCTAACAAAGGCAATAGTGGTGAGATTTCAAAAGGTAGCATTTTCAAGGGTAGCTGAGAAGAAAGAACACCCACCGAGCTCTGCCTATGTTAGAGGATACAGAGAGAATATGAACATTGAAGAATCAACAAAAGGCATATCATATCATATCATATCTTTCTCCTCCGCTGTAACCGGGCAATTACTCCGTGACTGACTTAACAGCTCTTTGTCATTTCCCTTGCAGCACGAAATACAGTACTTTGAATCAAAATTCAAAATTGTTATGACAAGCAACAAGTCTAAGATCATCCATCAAAATTGAAGCTTTCTTTCGTTTCTTTTTTTTTTCCATGTGGTTATGATCCATGTACCATGTACCATAAAGCTGGTGTGTAGGCAAGAGCCCCGCAGCCTCGGTCCCCGGAGGATTAGGCTATAATCCCTACAGGTTTTTAAATAGTTTATCAGGTGATTTCTGTAGGAAGTGGACACTCCAATTGTTCATGGACAATGAATTCGAAAGGCCTGTCCATTCACCTTGTTTAGCTTGCTGTTGTGCTTTTGAAGCCTTTTAACTGCCTATAGCGAAAACAAAAATAAATTCTTTTACCCCATCTCTTTTTTGGTAAAAAAAAAAAAACTATTTCACTCCCTGATAAATTTGGTCTCTTTAACAAAAATTGAAACAATTTAATCGCGGTTAATTTAAAAAGTGAGCGATTAAAAATAATTAATCACAATATTAATTTTTTCATCGATTTTACATAAATTTGATAAGTATAATAACAAATTTAGCTCTCATCATTTACACATTCTATCAATTTGGTCATGATTTAACAAATTTAACTCACAATATTCTTGTAAATGTTTAAATATTGAGGCTAAATTTTTAAAGAATTAAGACGAAATTAACAAAATATGTAAATATTAAGGGCTAAATTTATTATTATATCAATCAAAATTATGCACAATTGACGAAAGATGGTAATGTCGTGATTAATTATCCTTAATTGATCACTTTCAAAATTAATAAGAATTAAATTGCTCTAGTATTTTTAAATTGGACTAAATTACTCAATTTTGAAATTGAGAAAGACTGAGAGGTCTTTTATCTTTTTTTATTATTTTTCAAAAAAAATTATTTTTCGTTATGAACTCGGTACTCACACAATATCTAATTTCTTTTACATTTTAATTTTTTTTATGAAATTTATGCCTAAAAAATTTAGAAAATGCATAAAATATATTACGTCTAAACTCGACGGTGATGAAGATTAAGATTGACTTGAATTAAAGTGATATTTAATTCCTAAAATTTCATTCCAATGGGTGTCTAAATTGAAAACGAAAGAGGGAAAGGTAAATAAAGTGAGAGAAAGAGGATTCCTTTCTTTTGTTTGAATAAGTGATTTTTATAAAGAGAGAGAAGGAAAAGGGAGTTGAGACTCTTGCTTTCCTTAATTTTATTTTTTTGGAGGGGGAAAATGGGAGAAAAGAAAATATAAACAACTTTATAATATTTAAAATATATTTTTTCTACTTTTAGTATTTTACAATTAACTCTCTATTTTTTTAAATTTATTTTTTCCAAAAAAAAATAATTAACTCTTTAATGCTTTAAGTTGTTAAATATTTAAATTTTGAAGTTAAAAAAATTATCAAATTTTTTTTTACTGTGTAACAATCTTATTTTTATTTTCTATTTTTAAAATTAATAGGATTATTTAATTTTAAATTTGTTTGATATATTTTTTGAATTATTAGATCTCAATGTTTTAAATTATATTTTTAGATTATTATCTCTTTATTTTTAACAACCTTATTTTATTTTTATTTTGTTAGATTACTAGGAGTAGGAGTCCTTAATTTGTAATTTGGTTAAGATGATTTTTTTATATATATAATTTGATCAATTAAGCTTGTTTTATACAAAAATATGTCGATATATTATTGGTCAACACTTTAATTATAAAATTAATGCAAAACATTGATATTTTTCTATAAATCTTAATTTAATTATATATCATTTATGTAAAATTTAAAATTGGAAAAATATATGTAAAATAATTCATTTCATTTCCTTTTCACATATTAACATGCTACAATTCATTTCCTTTACTTCCCTTTCTAAATTTTAACTATCATTTCCTTTCTCTACTTTCTTTTCCTCTCCTGTAATTATATTTATTCAAACATAGGTTAAGTCCCGTTATTAATTTTAACGTTCTATTCAACTCTTATTCTCTACTAAACCCTAAATACTTCATATCTTCACCCTAGTAAAAGTTTTTTATTTTTAAATTTCATTATTATCAATTTTTAGTATTATTTTTTATATTGTAATTTTAATGCCCCTCACCCGACTTGATTGTCGGATTCGAGCTTCAAAATGTCACATTCATTATCAGAACAACTACAGTCAATTTTGGAAAACCCGACAAATTTTTGGCTAGTAGAGAGAGCAAAGACTTCCATGCGCTTGCAATAGTTTGCTGAAAAGTAGAGTTAAAGATCGAAGGACGAGTTTAAAATTTTTGCAAAGTCACAAATGTCGAAGGAAATAAATGAATTGAAGATTGAATGGGACAATCGTAGAACAATTTTGAGTTCATGTTCACCTTAATCCGATCAGCGTGAGGAAAATGAAAACAAGGAAGAAATTGTTATGAAATTTGTAAATCATTCCAAAGCGTCACAACATTATTGCAATCCTTAATTTTAAAGTCTTGTTTGCAAGTTAAATTAAATAAAATATTTTCTTTTTAAAAGATTTCATATTTATTAGTATAATATATTTAACATTTATTAGCATAATTTATTTGACCTAGAAAATTTAATCTATAAATAGACTCTTTTACAACATCAGAAAACACTTTTAAGAATTTTGTATTTACGTTTTGAAGGTTTTTTTCTGAAATTTGGGGTTTAATTTCTATCTCTATCTTTTGTACTCTTCATTTTTTTGTCATTATAGTAAAATTATTTTTGTCCCGTGATTTTTTTATCCTCTTTGGAGGAATTTTTTTTAGGTTAAATTTGTATGTTTAATTTTTTAATTTCTTTTATTATTTTTTATTTATTCGTTACTTGGGTCCATCACATCACCTAAAAGTTATGTACTAATGAATCCGAAGCCATAGAACATAAAGTGTAGATATCCCAAATGTAGTCCATGTGAGTGAAGGAAGGAGAAGAGCGTTGAAGTTATTTTGGGTAGAGAATTCATCACCAAAGGAGGCCCGGATTGTGCAGTAGTCACCAACAAAGCTTAATTAATTTGGTTTTATGTTGGGCCTTGATATGGCAGTCTAATTTAGCCTGTGAATTTTAGACTTGTTTTCAGTCCCCCGATTGATTCGATCTATGGATGAGTAAATAGTAGCAGGTAACTTGTGGCATTGCATGTAGTAGTGGTGGATCTAATCAGAACTGATTGACCCGCTGGTGATAAAAGGTTAGCCTTCCAACCAATAAGTTTGCCACAAATTCTTTCCATAATAAAAGAATAGATATCTTCTTCATTCATGTTTTTGAAGAAAAGAAAATTTGATACTAAAACTAATTCCACCACAAAATTAATAAAGAAAATAAACTCTTAATTTAAAGAAAATAAACGTAATTATTTACAAAAAAATTTCAAAATAAATGCACACATTCAGTATTTTCGATTTGATTTATTAATTATCTTTTTGTAACCTTTCAGTAAACGAATGTATGCATCTATTTTGAAATTTTTTTTTAGATAATTACGTATATTTTCTTTAAATTAAGAGTTATTTTTTTAATTTCATGTATGATTTATTTATTTTATTATTTTTTACATATAATTATCTTATTGGATTACCTAAGTAATAAATTACATTTCATTAAAAATATTCTACATCATCCCATTATTTTTTTTAAATGGTGCTTTCATCAAATTTGTTAAAAAAAAACAAATTGACAAAAGAAAAAAATAAAGATTGATGAAAAAAACTCAAAAATACTAAAATACTATTAAAATTATTTTAAAAAATATGAAAACGTTAGTGGTTAAATTTATTATTAAACTTACTTTTTAATATAAAAATGATTTTTTATAGAAAAATAATTCAGAAGAGAAAGGTACATTTTTAGAAAAGGTAAATAAATTTTAAGATTCCAATTAATGATATTTTATCATACTAAATCTACAAAATGAAAAAAAAAAAAAAAAGCGCTTCTGAAATCTAAATCACCGCCACCCATCAACCAGGAAATATTATCAATTTATGTCTTATATAATTTAATATATATATATATATATATATATATATACATAACTTAAAATATGCTTTAAGTTGATTCATTTGGAATTTAGTTTTTAGAATTTTATTTTAAAAAATTTAGTCCTTTTGCTTTTTAAATTTTAAAATTTAAATTCAACTGTGAACACCACTTAAATTATTTTGTTGAACTCTAGTTCGTTATACATAATTTTTTTTGTTACATAGCTATTAAGTTTTTTTTTTTTTTTATATTTCAAATTGCACAATCGTGAATCTAGGAAAAGAATTTTAATGTTGTTGACATTGGACTTGAATTTTGAAATGTAAAAAGTAGATAAATTAAATATTTAAAAATAAAAGTAGAGAAACTAAATTTCAAATGTACAAAAAGTAGGACGACTTGTAGCACATTTTAGCCATATACATATGATAAATGTTGAAGCTATGACATCATGGTTGTTAATAGGTTTAATACATAACTTGGTACATGAGTTTGACCTTTTTTTTTTTCTAATCTGGTACTTTTATTATTTATTGGTCCAATTTGATACATGTATTTGATAAAAGTTATATATTTTGGTACTCAAAGGCAACGACATTAGTTTTTTCATATTTATTTCAAGTTCTGGAGTTAATTTGATGAAAAAAAAACATAATTAGTTAATAATATTAACAATTGATTTTCATCAAATCAACTTTAAAATCTGATTTAAAACACATTCATCAAATTGTTTTTAACAAATTAAACGCAAAATTAAACAAATTCATAATTGGCACTAAACTTATTCTATTAACAAAATCATGAAAAATTCAAACCTAATAATATTAGCAATTTGCTTTCATCAGATGAACTATAAAACCCGAATAAAACACAAAATAAATAACACTATTACTTTTGGTTACCAAAATATATAAGTATTGTGAATTACAAATACGAACTTTTCAAATCATTTAATTTTATTATTTCAACTAAATCTTTATATAGCAAATTAACTCAAATTGTGTTATAGATGAGTCAACAGATACTGAAACATTACGTGAAGCGGGGGTCCTTGAAGAGGGCAATTACTGTCTCTTAAAGGAAACTCCAAGATTTCACACCATTTAGCAATCCTACCCAAATAAAGTGCTCATTATTATCAACCTACTTTCATTCTTTACATCATATCATACTCCTCTTTCCTTTTCTTCACATGCATTCCAATGTGTCTCCTCCAAGCAATGTTTTCCGTACATTTTAACTAATCACCCCACACATAATTTTTTCAAATTTTAAAATCTTAATTTTATCAATACAAACCTTGTTGATATGGAAACGATTTTAAAGTTGTCAGAAGAAAACGAGTGAAAGTGGACTTCTTTCTTAGATATTCGGGCCAAATTTGAAATCTAGAGTTGTGAGGGTTTCATCTAATATTCGGGCCAAATTTGAAATCTAGAGTTGTGAGGGTTTCATCTAAATACAGGGGCGAAGTTAGAATTATTTTTGGGGAATCCAATTTGAATTATAATTTTTTGAATAAACTAAAAATGCAATTTTAAATTTTATAATTTTTTAGGGATTAAAATGCTGAAGTTGCCAGAAAGAAACAGATTTAAGTGTTGGCTAATGCAAATTTTCTTCTTCAATAAATCAGACAGGCCTCAAAGAATGAGATATGAAACTTCCAATCATTTAGAATTTTTCAACACCAATTATTAAATTTTTATCACTTCATCTTATCAGCATCCAATATGTATATATTCTAAGCTGCATATCTTATCAATGTTAAAAGACAAGACAAAAATGTTCCACTTTTTTCTTTGATAATAAACAACTAATATTTAACTTGCTAATTTTTTTTAAAATACTAAAAAGCATTTGAATGATGGGAATATTTAACTTTTGATGCAAAAATAAGCTTTAATTTATAAAATAATAGCTTAACATATGTTCAATTACATTCAATTGATCGTAATCTTACTCTATTATTATTATTATTATTATTAAATTTGTTATAAAATATATTTTAATTTGATTCGGAGTCCAACCTGATCTAGAAGAAGTCACCTTATATACATGTCTAAAGACCTTCTTTAGGGGGGTCAGCTCTTGAGAGACGATATCTTTTATCTTCATCTTCACCAGAACATTTTCTTCCTCCCTACTCCACCCAACCAGAAACTGTATCAACAATGGTGTGGTGAACGTGGACAGAGCACCTGCCCTTCAGAAAAATTCCAAAACCTACCACCATTTGGTATCTAGCATCATCACCCTTTGACGCCACTAACAGCTACAAACCCGGGAAGAGCAGCAAAATCAAATAAGTTGAATGGTACAATTAGCTCACACTCTTTTGCTGTAAAACTTGTGCTTCTGCAAAGGCTATGAGCGATTTGGTTCCAACCAGAATTTTGGTCATTTTGTCGGTCAAGTATTGTTTTACTGCCTTAATTGGAGATGATTCCAATTGTTGTTTGAGCTTAATGTTCATCTACATTTCATGAGGATTGAATAGTTGCATGTTCTTTTTTCCTAGTTTCTCCCCTCTTGGTTTATTATTTTTTTCTTAAAAGTTATCAATTTTGTATTGATATTGGGGTCTTTGGATTTAAATAATTTCATTTTGAGGTGAATAACAATAGATTGGAGCCTTAGCTATTGTGGAACCTGATTAAATTTGATTGCATGAAGTATATATCTTGATTTTTCTATTCCAAAGTTCAAATGTGGAGTCGATAATTGATAAATGATGTTGCTTTGATTTTTTTCTTACTGAATTTAGTGGTTTACTGGCCGGCTATAAACAAGTTATCGTTTATAGAATAAATCTAACACAAAAAATATAAGAATTGAGAACGGCGATATCCACAAGTGCATGGGTCAAATTGTAATATAGTTGTACAACGAAATACCGTAAGTATTCCGAGGATTGTACCCAATAGAGGATGGAACAAATAATGGAAATATTTTTTACAATACTAAGGCTAAGTAGTAATAGTTAATTCCTATATTACCATGGATCATAAAATAGATTAAGAAAATTAAAAAGAAATAACTAACAAAAAGAAAAAGAAAGAAAGAAAGAAAGATAAACAAATGAACTAAATCGATAAACCAATCAGGAAGATTAACTCGCTTCAGGGTTTGCAACTAACTTTGGATTAGGGTTCTAAAGTAGATTAGTCATCACTTCAGACAATTATTACCTCCCAACTTTAATTAACTTAATCGATTGGTTGATACTTGCTTATCATTCGATATCACTTTCTCAACCAGGATAAATTATGAATTACTCAGTCCGACTTCATCTTCCAATCTCGTCTGCCCTATGATAACTTATTAGGGTTGTCAAGCCTAACAGTTTAAGAACATGTAATTTATACTAACTAATCTATCTCGAGAAATCTCAAATTCTCCATTAATCACATCCTCATCCACTCGTTAATCTCCCCTAAGGGATTTAACTACCCATGTTATTCATAACCTTAACTTCAATTGAATAAACCATGTAACAAACATGATCAATTCAAAAAGAAAAGAGATTTCAATATTTGTAGATTGAGTATCAAATGGGGAATGCAGTAGTAAATCTCTCGATTGGAGTAACAAAATAAAACAAGTGCAAAGAAGAATATAAACTGAATACTTTAATTAAATAAACAAGTCCTTAAATCAAAACTGATTCAAGAAGATAAACAAGAAAGTATCTAAAAGTCGAAAAGAAAATAATCTAAAACTAATTCTAACCTATGAGGGTCTTGATGTAATATTCCTAAGAAATTGATTTAGTTGATATAGTTTCAGCTAAGCATTTAGTCCAATGATAAGCTCACGTATCCTTGTTTAGCAGGTTTTTGGACCTTTTTAACATATATAAGTGATATGATTTTATGAGGATGTGAAGGAAAAATGTTTGGATTATGTTTATTTCTATTATATAGGATTTAATAAGTGATGTATGATGATATTTTCAAAAGAAGTTGAAGTTTTATATGTTTTTATTATTTGATAGAACTGTTGAAAGATGATTTGAGATAAACAGAAACAACTAGTGCCTTATTATATTGTACTTTTACATTGGATAAGTTCTCTTTGAACATTCAATTCAATCGCATGTTTTCTTATAACACTATTTTTTATGGGTAAAAAATGGATGAAAAGGTTGTTGCTTGCAAAATGGGTAAGTATTATTCACCTATTCAATTCATTTCTGTAAAGCTCGGGCTCCCTTCAAGTTGTTTGTTGGTTCAACTATCATGTTGTTCATTGGTTTTGTTTTTGCAAAGCTCCGGCTTTATAGCTTCTATAGTTTTATTTTGTAGACCCATCATACTGGTTTCTTTTAACTCTACAGTCTTTGTAAATACATTCTACAAATCTTGCAATATAGCCTCTGTGGTTATGCTCTATAGATCTAAGCTTCAACTTTCTTCTTGTTGTTTTTGAATGTAACTGCCATGATTTAATTTAATTGGTTAATTTTTGTGGAGCTTTGACTTCCTTCATGTTGTTTAGGGTAACATGGTTGGAGCTTAGGCATCTTTTATGTTAGTTTTATTTATATGAAATTCAATTTCCTTTGTAACGCCCCAAATTTTGGGCCTAGATGAATTGGGCTTTAGGTCTCATAAATTTTTTTAAGCAAGAAAATGACAAATGACATGTTGGCTTTAAGGGTTTAACAAACTTGGAGTGTCTAGGGGTGTTGGAGAAGTGTTGGGTTCGAACTTTGAGGAGAAGGAATTTTTAATTAATTATTAAAGGAACCAGGGCGGTGAGTAGTTGGGCTTCTAAATAAAAATAGGGGAAAATGGCATCAAAGAGCCTTGTGGTGGAGTGGCTAAGTGACACCACTTAGGGTATAGGAAGGTGGCGTTATGGGCTAGCAAGGAGATCCTAGGTTCGAATCCCAACTTAGTATTTTTTTAGGAGTTTAATTTTAGCCTTCTAGAAGGTTGGAAGTGGTGTGAGGATGGACTCTAAGGAGAGTGATCAGAAGAGAAAATTTAGGAAAAGGATTGGGGAGTTATCAGGGAGAAACGAGGAGATGAGATAGGGAAGAGTTGGAGCCGTTTGGGACTTTGGGGGGTAGGCAGAGTTTCGGTTTTGTGTATAAATAGGGGGTGTCGAATTCCCTCTGTGCTATTCTGGCAATTCGAATTCTCTCTATGCTATTTCGGCAACTATAGTGCTCTGCCGAATTCTCCTTCACTTTTTTTTCTGTTCTAAACCTCGCATCTTCCTTAAGTGTTTTCTTTTCTTCTCTCCTAAAGCCTTAAATCAAATATCATTCTCTTCTTTCTCCACTGCTTGTGCCGTCCCACCTTCATCTAAATTGTTGGGGACCAAATATTCGTGACTTCAAAAGTCGAAAACCTTTGCTCTTGGAGCCGATTTCTTCATCGCCCCAAACCTTGTGCCAAATACTCTAGTGACCAAATCCCTGTCGTGCTGTCATCATTCCTTTGATTTTTGGTGGATCAGATCTTGGAAAATCGGAATCAAGCTTGGATCTACAAGTCTCTGCTGAAAAGCTATCCATACGTTTCGGCTTTTGGGTAAGTGTTCTTGATTTTGGGATAAGTTGGTCGAATAGTCTATAGTAAGAAAAAGGGTGACTTAAGTGGATACAAGTCACCTATTATTTTGTCTTTAACGATTAAGATTGATGCAGATCTAGGGGATATTCGTGAGTAGTCGCTAAGGAAGGGCTATTAGGACTGGTGGCACACAGTAAGGTTAAGGTAAGGCTTCGATTTTTGGTAAACATTGTGGTTAAGTGTGTGATTGATTGGAGATTGGTATTGGTTGTAGGTTTAAGGCTGGGGATAGTGTAGCACGTCGCATTAACCAGGTGTATACATACACTTCACACACGACAAATCGGTAAAAGCCAAAATCCCGAAAAATTGAAAAGCCGAAAAGCCGAAAGGTTGGTGCCGGCAACCGCACGAGCATGTGAACATTCATGTGGGAACACCGATACGACTATCGGGACCAAGAGAGCAATCTCATGGTCTCAGGCTACTGTTTGGCCAACCGGGCCAGAAGGGGCTAAATGGGCCTGCCGAGCTCGTGGGCCCAAATCGGCAAGAGTTGATATGTAAAATTGAATGATGGATTGATATAGGTAGTTGTATGATTTGATTATGATCGGGCCTAATGGGCTACATATACATGATTGGGCTTAATGGGCTATATGGACGTGATTGGGCTTAGTGGGCCTTATGGGATTTCAGAAATGCATACTAGGGTTTTAATGGACTCTAGGCTTAATTCTGATGAATTCTTCAATAGCATGAAACTTAATTTAATAATCAAACATGTCTGTAGACAAGTCGCTAGGGTAGAGTGTGGCAATAGATATATGCATGTCTAGGATTAGATTTAGGGAGAGCTTTGTACTTAAGCGGTCCTAGTGACCCACCTCCTCTTCTCTGGAATCTTACCTGGTGCGTAGTGTCTGTTCACTTAGCCGCGAGGACTTGCTGACGGGCCAAGGTTCGTAATTAAGACTCATACTGTTAAGAATTACTGAAATACCCCTGTAGGGTAGAATTATCGAAATACCCTTGATTGGTGAAATGACTAAAATACCCCTATGTGTTGATTGTAAGATTTATGGATGTTACATGTACATTTCCTGCATTCATATGATATTCTGTTTAGGATGCATATGGGTGGGAATTATGGAACGAAGGAAGTATATGAGGATCGCATGGTTGCTTGACGACCGTGGATCCACCGATTGATTTTTAAGCCCAATATTTGATTAGCAGCTTTGCTGCAACGTTTGGTAGTACCGCAATCGGGCTACCCTTAAAGTGTATCGGATGGGTGGGTCGATTTAGAAATCGCCACAGAAGTGTTTTGGTTGGACGGAGACGAAGTGTACCGGATGGATTATTTTGGGGAGGGTTTTGCATTGCATTGCATGTATGATATTATTATGATATGTATGTTGTTTGTTTGACGAGGGTCGTACACACTGAGTTTTTGAAAACTCACTCCCTCTTTTATTTTTCTCAGGTGATCCACAGTAGGCGGTTCGATGGATGGAGGGACTCAGAGGTGGCCAACTAGCAAGACAATTAGACTTGTTTTCTTAATATCTAAATTCTAGATTTTAAGTTATTTTATTTTGGATTGTAATAAGGTTTCCCTCTAGTTATTATTCCATTACTTCCACTATGCATTGAAATTTTGAAACGGAACTTAGATTTATTTCTTTTAAGCATATTTCAAGTTTTTGAAAATAATTGTGTTTTAAACGAGCTTCCGCTGTCAAAGGAATTTTTTTATATAGTAACAAGGAAATGGTTTTTTTTTAGATACACCTCGTTTTGAAAGTAAACTGGATATTACTTAACTTTATTTAGAAGGGTTTTCAATGAAAACAAGGTTTTCGCAAAAACACTTCAATGTGACATGCCAGATTCGGGCCTAACTTCTAGGCCGGGTTTGGGGTGTTACATCCTTTATGTTGTTTGGGTATAACTCCATGTGTTATGTTTTTTAATGCACATACGATCACAACTACTTTTGGCTTTCTTATAGTCTACTGATTTATGATCATGACCTTTTACTTATGAGATTTTACGGATCTTACGGTCTGTTGATTTTCGATCACGACCATTTACTTACGTGATTTTATGAATCCCGCGGTTTACTGATTTATGGTCACAACCATTGGCTTTCTTACGATCTGTTGATTTACGATCACGACCTTTTACTTACAGGATTTTACGAATCTCGCGGTCCGCTAATTTACGATCACGATCTTTTACTTATGGGATTTTACAAATCTCGCAGTCCGCTGATTTACGATCACGACTACTTTCAGCTTTCTTATGGTCCACTGGTTTACGATCACGACCACATTTGGCTTTCTTATAGTATGCTGATTTACGACCACGACCACCTTTGACTTTCTTATAGTCCACTGATTTACAATCATGACCACCTTCGGCTTTCTTATAGCCCGTTAATTTACGATCACGACTACCTTCAAATTTTTTATAGTCTACTGATTTATGATCACGACCTTCGTTTTTCTTACAGTCTACTGATTTGTAATCACGACCTTTTACATACAAGATTTTACAAATCTTGCGGTCCACTGATTTACAATCACTATTACTTTCGACTTTCTTATGGTCCGCTAATTTACAATCTCAACCTTTTACTTACGGGATTTTATGGATCTCACAGTCCATTGATTTATGATCACGACATTTTACTTACGGGATTTTACGAATCTTATAGTCCGTTGATTTATTGTAACATCCTGATTTTGGGCCTAATTAGAATAGTGGTTTTGAGACCACAAATTCGACACAGCAAAGTTCATTTTTATTATATTTTTATGGTCTACAGTTTCATGGAATGATTTCGTGAAAATTTTGTTCGAAAATTTTGACGTTTGGGCACTCAATTTAGTCAAAAGGACTAAATTGTAAAAAGTGCAATTAGAGGTGTCAAATTGCTATGAAATTTTAAATTAGAGGTCCTTATATGCTAATTAGATCATTTCATAAGATAGTGGACAAAAATGGATATGGTGAGATAAAATTTCAAAGTTTTAAGTGAAGGGCATTTTAGTTATTTGGTAAATAAAAGAATAAAAAGGGAAAATCAAGCTAAAATCTTGTCCATCTTCTCCCTCAAGTGCCGGATTTTACAAGACACCATAGCTAGGGTTTTCTTCAACTTCCAAGCTTGATTGTAAGTACATCCTACCCCCGTTTTTAATGCTTTTTACATTTTTAAAGTCGTATTCACCCGATCTTTCTATTTCTACCACTATTTTGAAGTAGGGTTCATGTTTGAAAATTTACCCATGAATGACATGCATGTGTTTTGATGTTTTATGGTAGAAAATGAAAGTTTGATGTGTAATAAACAACTTTTACTAAGTGATTTTTCATGAAAATACCTAAAAAGGACTTATTTGTGAAAAGTTGTAAAATGGGTAGTAAAAATCTGATTTGATGAAAAATGTGGGCTGATATGAGCATGTAGATGGTTCGGCTAGGCTTGGGTAACAAAAAAATTGAATGCATTTCGATTTACGAGCCTAGAGACTAAATTGTAAATATGTCAAAGTTTAAGGGCAAAAATGTAATTTTACCATAATATTACTTTTGGACTGATTTGGGTAATGTGAATATTAAATAAGCTAAATTTGCTATTATAGATCAAGAAAAACGAAGTTCGGACCTTGATCGGGAAAAGAGTAAGGTGTTTGACGATTAAATATTTTCCTACTATTTTTGTATCGAGGTAAGTTCGTATGTAAATAATGCATCATTATTTATGCTTTAATTGCTTTAGTATTGCATGAATTGTGATTTACTCTTTGAATGTAATCTGACAAAGTTTCGACAAGTGAGAAATATCCCGGTTAAACCTTAGGAATAGATAGGATACAAATGTCATGACATTAAGGTTGAGATTTCGTGTAAGACCATATCTAGGATATGACATCGATATGAGATTTCGTGTAAGACCATAGCTAGGATATTGGCATCAATATGAGATCCCATGTAAGACCATATCTGGGATATAGAATTGGTATAGTACTACGTGTGTGAGATTTCCCGAGTATCCTTTAGTATTCCAAGTGGTTCAACAGGAAACTTAACGACAAAGTTTAAGTTGTGAAAGACTATGGTATAATGTGAAAGATTATGGTAAGTTACAAGTTGGTACAGGTATGTACATAAAACTCATGCTTAATGAGCTCGATATGTGATGAAACCTCGGATTGGTTCGATTGAGTAAGTTATGATGTTAAGATTTTAATAACATCTATGCTAAGCTTGATTATGAATTCACAATGACATTTATGTTGATTTACTTTATGTTAAATATATGCTAAAGTGTGTTTATGATGCCCATTATTTGTATAGGAACTTACTAAGCTTTAAAGTTTACTCTCTTTTTTTTTTTCCTTGTCTTATAGTGTCACCAAGCTAGCTCGGGGATCGAAGACGGCCGGAGATTCATTCACACTATCAAATTATCATTTTGGGTACTTATGATTTCAATATTTTGAATTATGGCATGTATAAGGACTTGGTCTTTTTGTTATGTGTCATAATTGATTTGGCCATAAGTGATGGCTTCAATAGTTGATAATTCATTTTATAAATGGCCATTTGATATTGGCTAATATTGGTTAAGTATATATGCTTATAATGATGTTTTCATGAATGTGAGAAATTGCATGGTTTGAGATGCTAAGTATATGATGTTTGTATGTGATAAATTATAGCATGTAAAGGATATGTGGATGCCTTGTGTATGGCTGGTTGGGTTGAAAGTATATGCTTAGATTGGTGTTATGTTTTGTTGTGTAGGTTGGTGAATGGAAGGGTGGCAAAAAGGCTTGGTAAATAGCCTTACATTTGTCCACAGGGGTAGACACACGGGCGTGTGTCTAGGCCGTGTGCGACACACGGTCTGCCCCATGGGCATGTGTTTCGGTCATGTGTCCCCTGCACCTTAATTGTTGCAAAACAGAATGCTCAGTAATGAGCACACGGGTAAAGACACGGGCGTGTGTCTCAGCCGTGTGGACGGCATGGCCTTGAACACAGGCGTGTGCCCTGGCTGTGTGAAGTCTGCACCTATTTTATGAAAAATTGTGAAAATTTAATCGATCACACGGCCTAAGCACACGGGTGTGTGACTTGGCCGTGTGACATCAATTTGATGATGACGTCATAAACAGAATGCTCCCTAATCTGAACATGGCCTGAAGCACGGGCGTATCATAGGGTCACATGGGCATGTTCCGAACCCACACGGGCATGTAACCCCTTTTACATGAAAATTTTTCTAAGTTTCCCAAAAGTTTCCAAAGTTCTCGATTTAGTCCCGAGCCACTTCCGATGCATGTTTTGGGCCTCGTAGGCTAGTTTTAGGGACAATATGAATGTTTTTGAAAAGTTTAAGATTTGAGTGGAAATTCCCGTCTCAATTTTGAATGCTTGCTTGTGAATAAGTCCGGTAATGCCTCGTACCCTATCCCGGTGTCGGATACGGGTAAGGGGTGTTACATTTATGGTTACAACCATTGGCTTTCTTACGATCGTTGATTTACGATTAGGACCTTTTACTTACGGGATTTTACGAATCTCGCGGTCCGTTAATTTATGATTATGACATTTTACTTATAGGATTTCACAAATCTCGTGGTCTATTGATTTACGATCACGACATTTTACAGACGGGATTTTACAAATCTCGCTGTCCGCTGATTTACGATCAAGACTACTTTCAGCTTTTTTATGGTCCACTAATTTACGATCACGACCACCTTCAACTTTCTTATGATCTGCTGATTTACGACCACGACCACATTTGACTTTTATATAGTCTGTTGATTTACGATCATGACCACCTTCGACTTTCTTATGGTATGTTAATTTACTATCATGACCACCTTCGGTTTTCTTATAGTCTGCTGATTTATGATCACGACCTTCGACTTTCTTACGGTCTGCTGATTTACGATCATGACCTTTTATATACAGGATTTTACAAATCTCGCGGTCCACTAATTTACAATCAAAACTACTTTGCTGATTTACGATCACGACTTTTTACTTACGAGATTTTATGGATCTCACGGCCCATTGATTTACGATCACGACCTTTTACTTACGAGATTTTACGAATCTTGCAATTTGCTGATTTACGGTCACAACCTTTTGCTTTCTTACAGTTCGTTGATTCATGATCACGACCTTTTACTTACGGGGATTTTACGAATCTCGCGATTCGCTAATTTACAATCATGACCTTTTACTTATGGGATTTTATAAATCTCGCGGTTTATTGTTTAACTATCACGACCTTTGGCTTTCTTTCTATTCACTGATTTACTATCACGACCTTTTACTTACGGGATTTTACGAATCTCGCAGTTTGTTGATTTACGATCATAGCCTTTTACATACAAGATTTTACGAATCTCGTGGTTCGCTAATTTACAATCGCAACTAATTTCAGCTTTCTTATGGTCTACTAATTTATGATCACGACCACCTTCAACTTTGTTATGGTCTGCTGATTTACGACCACAACCACCTTTGACTTTCTTATGGTCCACTAATTTACGATCACGACCTTTGACTTTCTTATAATCCGTTGATTTACGATCACGACCTTTTACAAACGGGATTTTACAAATCTCGTGGCCCGTTGATTTACGATCACGACTTTTTACATATGAGATTTTACGAATCTCATGGTCCGCTGATTTATGATCATGACTACTTTTGGCTTTCTTATGGTCTGCTGATTTACGATCACGACCTTTTACTTACGGGATTTTACGAATCTCGCGATCCACTGATTTACAGTCATGACCTTTGACTTTTTTACGACCACGACCTTTTACTTATAGGATTTTACGAATCTCGCGGTCTGCTGATTTACGATCACGACCTTTGGCTTTCTTACGGTCCACTGATTTACGATCACAATCTTTTACTTACGGGATTTTACGAATCTCGCGGTCTATTGATTTATGATCACAACATTTTACTTACGAGATTTTATGAATCTCGCGGTCCCCTGATTTATGATCATGACCTTTTACTTATTGGATTTTACGAATCTCACATCTGTTGATTTATGATCATGACATTTTACTTACGGGATTTTATAAATCTTGCGTTCTACTGATTTACAATCACAACCTTTGGCTTTCTTACTGTTCGTTAATTTACGATCACGACCTTTTACTTACGGGATTTTATGAATCTCGCGGTCTGTTGATTTACGATCACAACCTTTGGCTTTCTTCTGTTGATTTACAATCACGACCTTTTACTTACGGATTTTATAAATCTCGTGGTTCATTGATTTACGATCATAACCTTTGGCTTTATTACGGTTCGCTGATTTACGATCACAACCTTTGGCTTCCTCATGGTTCGCTGATTTACGATCGCAACCTTTTACTTACGAGGAATACAGTTAGTAGTATTCTACAATACAGTTTGCGACATTTTTAAAAATACAGTTTGCAGTATTCTACAATACGGTTCCTTTCCTTAAAATCATTTCTCCAATGATCTTTTAGCTCATGTACCGCACTGTCAGACTTAATAAATTTTCGAGTTAAAACTTATATAGTAAGCCCAAGTTTATCTCAGAAGAGTCACTTTATAACTTTTCTTCGACAAGGTGGGAAACAAATTATTATAAAATATATCTTAACCCGATCCAAAATCTGACTTGGAAAAAGCCACCTTGTATACATTTCTAAAGACCATCTTAAGAGGGGTCAGGTCTTGAGAGACGATTCATTTTATCTTCCTCTTCACCAGAACATCTTCTTCCTCCTTACTTCACCCAACTAAAAATTGCATAAACAAAATTCTATTTGTTATATAATATTCCTGGAAACTTTTGATACATGTATACATGTACTTACATAAATGTAATTTAAGCCCAATGATTTTTAGATTCAGCCCTTAATCCTTACCTAACATGTGCCACTATGACACTACCTAATTTGCATTATTCATCATCAACCATCCTTTTTCAACTTGTTATATATTATCCTTAAAAAACCAAAAGCATTGCTATATTTTATATATTATTATAGCTATTGATATTCGATCACTTTTAAGGGTTCCCTTTTTTCGTATGGTAGAAGGAATTACTGTAGATTTTGTGTAATTTTATATATGAAAATTTGATTTGATTCATTTTCACAAATCATTAATAATATTATCAGATTAACACCGTTTTATGTTGATATATTGCATGCATAAATGATTATATTAATTCAATATGAAAATAAATACATGTAATCATTTCTCTAAATGAGTACATTTGTATCAAAATCAAAATTTCATATATATATATATGAATATAATTGCACCAAAATCAAAGTTCATATATCAAATTACATATTTAATTGAAGTTTATGTATAAATTTGATATTTATCCATTATAATTATCGCACTGTTTTTCATTTATGAAATTAAAATTGCTTATGAGTAATGGCTATGATTGTGGATCAAATTTCCATATTTGTAAATTCGATCTTCATGGTTGGATTACATTTTTCTTAATTGCACCAAACATTCCAAAATTTTTAGTTTTGTACTTAAATTTTAGAATATTGTAATTACATCTTAAAATTATTGATGTTATATCAATAAAGTCTTTCTATTATTAAAATAATTAAAATTAACTATTAAACGAGACACCAGATCTTATGTGATATAATCTAAAATGAAAATTTTGAAATACAAAAATAAAATGTTGCCTAGGTGCTTTTAAAATAAAAAAAAAAACAAAAATTAATCCTTATTTCTCATAAAATTTTGAATTTAATTTCTTTCTCCTAATAATGTCTTATTTATAAATTTGGTGACTTTTTAAATCAAATTTAATGGAGTTAACATAAAAGGAATAAATATTTAACTAAAATAGATATATTTTTATCGTGAAATAATAAAGCATCCTAGATTTGTCGGTGAAAAGGGGTCCCCATTCCCTTCAACCCTCCCATGCATTGCCTATTACCGACACAACACTTGTCTTTTTTCTAAATATATAATTTCTTATCAAAATTTCCATATTGAAAAAAATGAATGGTAAAGAGGTATTAATTAGTTGTAAAGTTCAAAATGATACCATTATCTAACATAAAAACACTGTAGGAGAATAAGAAAACGGATTACTGGGTTTTTCATCTGCACTCGAAAATGACAAAAGGATGGCCATTCTACCATTTCATTTATTTTATTGTATTGCAACAAATTAGGGGCAATGTGTATTTTGCTGGAATTTGTATGAATAAAGCAAGGCAGAAATTATTGTATCTACCACACAGTATGGCTAATGACCCACACCAGTTACTCAAATACCATCATTACTAGCATTTTTATTCATTTTTATTTTTAAAAAATTGATCTACCTTGTATGTTAGCACATGAAATACACATAACATATTTAGTTTTCTAATAGAAAGAAATAATAGTATGGTTTAGAAATTAATAAATTTTTTAATAGAAAAAACCAGTTTACTATTTAATCTAATATACATATATTAATTTATTACTTATCATATACAAAACCATAGTATTTTTACCCCTTTCATGAGCTTCCTCGTTAGCTCTTTTCTTTCCAATTCAGGACCCACTGATTGTTCTTTAAAATATATATAAATGTACACTGCCATACTCTTCATCCATCCATGTACACAATGTCCCATCGCTTTCTCCCTCACACACAAAGTCACAAGTGACAATCTCCCAGCATTTATAGAGTCCCAAAATCATTCTAATTTAGCCCATCGAGTTTCTCATCCTCATTTCTGCTTTCTCTTCAAACTTGATGGCTCTCTTTCTCTCACTTCTTCTCATTCTTTTGTTTCCTTCAACCAATGCGGACTGGCCACCTTCTCCTGGTTACTGGCCAAGCTCTAAATTTAGGCCTATGAGCTTTCACAAAGGCTTTACAAATCTCTGGGGTCCTTCCCATCAAAGTGTTAACCACAATGCATTAACCATCTGGCTTGACAAAACTTCAGGTGCCTTATATTTAATCAAACCTCTGCAATCAATTTTAGCTTCTTCTTTTTTAACTTGTTTACTTGCTTGGTTGTTGGTTCATGGACAGGAAGTGGATTCAAATCAGTTCGTCCATTTCGATCCGGTTACTTCAGTGCCTCGATTAAGGTCCAACCCGGTTACACTGCCGGGGTTATAACAGCATTTTATGTGAGAATCGTAATCTTTCTTAATGCAACATTTGTAGTTCAATAACCATAATAACAATAATAATAATAATAAATGATTATTGATATGATTATAACAATGGCAGCTATCAAACAATGAAGCTCATCCAGGGTTCCATGATGAAGTGGACATAGAGTTCCTCGGAACAACATTTGGGAAGCCTTATACCTTACAAACCAATGTTTATGTAAGAGGGAGTGGGGATGGGAAAATCATTGGAAGGGAAGTGAAGTTTCACCTTTGGTTTGATCCAACACAAGACTTTCATCACTATGCCATTCTTTGGACTCCTAAGGAGATCATGTAAGTGTATCCCATTCCTCACATCTTGCTTATGGCCATTAATTAATTGTTTGTTAAAATAAAGGATGATTGCATTTGCAACCCATATTATAGTGTCTAATAGGTTAGGTGAACTGTAATAAATATAATAATAATCATCATGGGAATTGATGAGGTGTTGGAGAGGATGTAGGCTTCTTGTCCCCATTGGCTCTGAAGTCTTAAAGTATTGTTGCCTTTTTCAGGTTTAATAATTTAGATTTTGAATAGTTAACATTTTAGTGATTTTGCTTTCTCAAAATCATCATGCTATAAAGTATGTATATTATATTAATCATAAACATTAATAATTGGTAAAGTGCTTGGAAATGTCAATGCAACAAAACTAGATCCCATGCATGACATAGATTTCTTATACTGTAAAAATTTATCTGATGTAATGCTCAGACAAGGATTAGATATGAATATATATTCAATACATTTGAAGGATTATATCTAAATATGAGTCAAATATAGATACTTTTAAAAAAAATATTACTACTTTTATTCATTTTCAATAAAGTATACATCAAAAATGTATGAATTTGCTACATTGGTTGATTTATATTAGATTCCTAGTGGATGATGTGCCCATAAGGAGGTATCCAAGGAAGAGTGCTGCAACATTTCCTCTAAGGCCAATGTGGGTGTATGGTTCAATATGGGATGCTTCATCATGGGCAACTGAAGATGGGAAGTACAAAGCTGATTACAAATACCAACCATTTGTAGCAAAGTACACCAAATTCAAAGCAAGTGGTTGCTCTGCCTATGCTCCAGCTTGGTGCCACCCGGTGTCTGCCTCGCCTTTCCGGTCCGGCGGGTTAACAAGGCAACAACGTAGAGCAATGAGATGGGTTCAAAGATACCATATGGTTTATAACTACTGCAGGGACCCGAAGAGGAACCATGCCTTAACCCCGGAGTGTCGGAGCTAGTTAAATTTAAGAAGAGAAGTTTACTAAAAAATTTCCACTTTCTTTTTGTGAAAAGAATTCCACTATTTGTTTGAGATGGATCCCACTTGGCAACACTCGCATTTTTCTTCTTTATTATAAAAAAAAATGTGATTGAATTTCAGTGTCTGAAAATGAGTGAAAGCCACTTGTATGAAAGAGACAAGGTTAGAACATGATGATCATTATACATTTTGGACGCAAATCCCAACAATCACTCAAATATATATTATATAATTTCCCCCCAAAAAAATACTGCCAATTGTAATAATGCAGGGACATGTAAAAAGAAAGTAAAACCTGTGAATCAACAGTGAAAGTTAAAAAGGGGGGGTATATTGATAATAGTAGGAGAAGTAGTATATTAATTAATTCGTAGAGAGTTTTTGAGTTGAAGATTTTCCAAATTAAAATAAATTTCGCTTTTGTTGAAGTGATGAGTAGACACAAAGATAACTAAAGTGTATGCAAAAGTATTTTGGGGGGATATTAGTAGGGGACACCACGTTCAACCTTGATTATTCATTGAGGTGTGTATGGTGGGGTATTAGGTGTTCCATGAAATTACGTCTTTAAATTCTCCCTCATCCTCAATGTAAATTGTGGGGTTTAATTTTGTATGAATTTCCTAAATCATAATACAATATTTTGCCAATCAATAAAATAGGTAATGGCACTAAAAATAGTTTGTAAACCACATTTGCTCAGTTAAGGGTGGATTTGGATGGACGATTGGGTGCGGTACGGTGCGGTGCGGTGCGGTGCAGTGCGTTTAATTTATTTTTTATCTCATACTATATTATCGTTACATTATCTAATCTCACCACCACCTCCGCTATTTTTATACTAATCGCAAGTAAACGCACCGTTCATCCAAACCCAACTTAAGTGTTACGGTAAAATAGTGGTTGATAGCTTTTGTTTGTTAAAGAAGAGTTACGATGGTAAAAATTTTAAATATATATAAATAAAAAAATTGTTGGCAATAAATAATAATATATAAATTTAAAAAATGTATAAAAATAAATAATTTTAAAAAATATAATAAAAAATTTATATTTATATTAATATTAAATAAAATAAAAATGTCCTCGCCTCCCCCTCCCCATTCCCTCTCCCTCTCAACCTATCCCATATTAATCCCCAAATTCAGTAAAATTCTATGATTTCATATTAGGGCAAAATTAAATTGGGAAATCAAAAGGAAAAAAGGACAACAAAAAAGAGAGTAGATGAGAAAGGGAAAGAAGAATACCTTGACCGGTTCCATAGCCAAAACTTTGCAAGATTTTGACATTTTTTTTAAATTTTCCAATAAATTAAATTGAGTCCTTATAGAAAAAATACATTTGATTGATTTCTCATTGTCATAAAACTTTAATTAGATCATTCCATTAATAGAAATTGTCAGTGATCAATTTAGCTAATAATGAACGCTAATATAATGAACGGAAACATTAAAAGCTAACACATAACATGTCAAGTGGGTAAATATGTTGACGTGGCATGTCACATAAGAATATATTTAAAAAATAAAAAGTTTTAAAAATTATTTTAAAATTTTACTAAAGCAACACGCCCAAAATGAACCAGGACAAGTTAACATCTAAATTCATTTGAATGTAGACAATCATATGTCTAGGTTTATTATTATAAAGAATTGTTGAAAAAATTATGAATTTATTAAAAATGATAAAAAAATATTAAAATTTATTTAAATCATAATAATTATTAATAAGTATTGAAAAATTATAAAAATCATAGAAGGATTTTTAAAAATATAATAAAATTATTTAAAAATTATCAAAATAGTATATAATAAGATCAAAATATCACATGTTATTAAGAACTAAAATGGAATTTGAAAAAAATAAAATAAATAAAAAATGACACAAATATTTGTATATATTTCGCAAATATAGGTAGGGGTGAACATTCAATCAAATCGAGTGAAAAAATTTCAAATTAATCAAGTTCACCAGTTTTATTTTATCATCCTAACTCAATTTGAAATTTTTTCGAATCGAGTCGAGTCGAATCGAGTGAAATTGTTTGAGTTAAATTAAAAAAATTAAACACGTCAAATAAAAATATTATTACAGTATAACTAAATCCATGTTAAAGCATATAAATTTAAAACAATATATATTTGAAAAAAAATTCAAAGCAAAAAAAAAAAAGACACTTGACTATGATAAATTTGAATCATTAATTAGATCCCAAAATTATTATTTTAGAATTTCTTTAAAAATTTTAAATTTTTTATATATATTTTTGGAATTTTTTAAATTTTTTATAAAATATAAATTTTGAATTTTAAAATTATTTTGAATTTTTTAAATTATTTTAATTTTTTTTGTAATTTTTGTTGAGAGCGACCAATTTGCTTATTTTCAAAGTTGATAGGGACCAAAAGGGTATTTATACCATTCGAATTATTAAGTTATTTGAATTGTGAAATTCAACTCGGCTCGAATTGAGTTATTCGAGTTGACTTGAATAATTCGAATAACTCGATTTGATTAACTCGAAATTCGAAAAAAAATTAACTTTTTTGAATTGAATCGAATTTTGCTCACCCCTACGTATAGGTATACTCAAAAACACAAAATATCAACACTAATTTTAATATATATACATATGTGTGCGAGCATATATTTGTATCAAATTTATTTTAATCTTTGATATTTTTTGATATTTTGATCATATAATATGAGTAATCAACACGAAATAAGGCTCGTTTTTTAAATGGGCCAGGCCACAAGTAAGCGTTTTTCAACCCGGGCTCGGCTCACTCAAAATTTTTTTAACCTAATTTTTATTAATTATACAACTCTATTCTAATACTCTATACTAAACCTCACGGCCTCACCCAGTCAGGCAATCACCCTCTTCTCCCCTTTTTCCCAATCCCAAATCAATTCCTAAAAACAAAATTCCTAAGTGCCAGTTGCTGCTCACCACTCACCAGTCACCACCGCCATTGTCTAGCGCTGCTCACCACCTCCACTCACCAATCGTACTCATCAGTTGCTGGTTCTTCCATCAAGATTCAAGACATTGTCATCACCTCGGTGCTTCCTCAGTCACTGGTGTTCACCACTGTCGTCGTCGTCTTGCCAATTTCTCCATCGGCCACCACCATCATCGTTCCATAGGTAGTTAGACACTTTGTTTTTGTAGCTCACTCTTTAATAAAAAAACTAAAAAAGGCATAGAAAATTAAGTTTAACAGAATCAAATTTCACCGCTGGTTTGCTCGATTCCTTGATCTCCTATTAACAACAACACTAGCTTGCTCGATAAATAATTTTTTTTTTTTTTTGGATTAGATTGCATTAGGGTTGAAATGTTTATAGTGCAGAACACTTCTTTTGCAGTAATGTATATGTATAACATATACAATTTTGAGAAAAAAAATGCAAAACTGCAATTATATTTCTTTGGTTTAAGGGTGTAAAAGTTCCCAAACTTTAAAAAGAAAATAATTAAGTCCTTGTGTTTTTTCACTCAATTGAGTATATAAACTTTTAAATTGCAAAAAAAATACCCTCAAACTTTTTTAAAAAAGCAATTAAGTTTTTTTTTTTAGCACTCAATTGAGTGCTTGAAATGTCAAAATGCATCAAAAATGTCATTTGACTATTAAAACAATTTTTTCCATTTAAATTCATCATATGTCACAATCATAGCGTGACATGTGGCAAAAAAATTATAAAAAATAAAATCAATAAAAGTTATAAAAATTATTAAATTTTAATAAAAATATAAAAATATACTTAAATTTTATTAAAAATTAAAAAAATATAAAAATCGTAAAAATATATAAAAGTTGTAAAATTTTATAAAAAAATATAAAATGCATCAAAGAGATCCTTTAACCATTAACTTTAACCGTTGACCTTTAAAGTTAACGACCTCCAGTTCTCGTGACGCAACACGGCGTGACACTTGGAGAAAAATGATATAAATAAAAATCAATAAAATTTATAGAAAAATTATAAAATGTTTCTTTTGGTACTATAATATTTATAATTTTTTTATGAATTTTATATTTCTTTACATTTTTTACAAATTTTCTATCGACTTTATAAAATTTTATATTTTTTTCTATATTTCTATATAGTTTATAATTTTTTAAAGTTTTTAAATAATATTTTAATATTTTTATTAAAATTTAATAATTTTTATTGATTTTTATTTTTTATTATTTTTTTAACATGTCACGCCGTGATTGGACACATGGTGACTTTAATTGAAAAAAATTAGGGACGGTTAACTTTAACGGTCAACTGTTAAAGTTAACGATTAAAGGGTCTTTTTTGTGCATTTTAAAAATTCAAGTACCCAATTGAATAAAAAAAAATATTGACTTAATTACTTTTTTTGAAAAAATTTAAAGACTTTTTACACCCTTAAACCTATTTATTTCTTACTCATGTAGTACATATATTTGTTTTGCAAAGAATTAAACTTCATGCTCATGTATCTTCTTTGCTTCCATTTATCAACGAGGAGGTTTAATAAATGTTTTTCTTTATGTCATAGAATTATAGGTTTACTCATTTTTTTTATAATTTTTTTTAATGAAATGAAATTAAGATATTTGAAAAAAAATTGTTGATTAAGAAGAAGAAACAGTCACCAACTAAAAAATATGAGCTAGTCGGATCCAAGCTCGGGTTTAACTTTTATAATTTGGGTCGGGTTTGAGCAAAAATTTAAGTTTTTTTTTTGAGCTGGGCCTAAAATTTTATTGGGGCCGGGTTGGGCTATGATCACTGACTAAAAAATATGGGTCGGTTCAAGCCCAAGTTTAACATTTATAATATGAATCGGGCTTGTACAAAAATTTAAACTCATTTTTCGAGTCGGGTCGAGCTCAACCCATGGACAACTCTACTTGGCATGTCACTTGTCGACTTTTCATTGCTTCCTTCAACCATATTAGTAACCATTAACAATCAAATCAATCAACAACAATTTTCGTTGATGAAAAGACATAATTATCCTTTTTGCCACTAAAGGTTCAGTTAGGTGTCTTCTTTTTTTTTTCTAATGGCTCAATTAATTTTAACTAACAGGTTTTTTAGACTTAATTATGATTGCATTTGTAATTATATTTGTAACTTAAAAATAAAACCTTAAGGTAACTTTTGGTATGTTAGAAAGTGACCATGTTCTTGATAATTTAATCAAGTGGAAAGTGATTCTAACATTTGGTGTGCTAAATTTTATTTAATTTTCTTGAAATCTAACTTTTTCTTAAGAGTTAATTTCTCATAAATATGATAATATGATTTTCATCCTTAAAAATATTTAGAGAAAATTAAAACCTATTTTATTTTGCTTAAGGTATCAGCCCATTAAATGTTAAATAAAAAAATGTATGCTTATTGCTGTTTTTTCTAACATCTTCTACTTTAATTGGTTTTCTCTGTTGCTTCCATTAATTTTTTGAAAGTAAGGTTTTTTTAAGTTAATTGTATCAATTATTACTCTCATTTTAAATTGGTCTCTAAATTTTAAAACGTTTTAATTGCATCCTTCAATTGTTAATGTTATATCGGTGAAGTCTTTTTATAACTAAAATTGTTAAATGACATATCAAATGTTATGCAGCTAAATGTAAAATAAAGAAAAAAGTTAAAAAAAATAGAACATTATTGTATAACTTTTAAAAGTAAAAAATTAAAAATAAAGTAAAATTAAAAAAATGAATGAACGAACAAGAAAGCTTTTGTAAAAGCTTCAAACACCTCAAAATTAAGATTATTAAAACATTTATTTTTTTCTTAAAATTTACATTTAAATTATGGTGTATAAGTTTTGACATATTATTTAAGAATTAAATTAATGATTTTAATAATGGAAGGACGTAATTGATATGACCACAATAATGGAAGGACTTAGTTAATATGATTTAAAGTTTAGAAACTAATTTAAAATAAGCCACCAAGTTTGATTGAGATCTTCAGTTATATATTAAGTACTTGTACTGAAAGATTGTTTTTTTTTTTAAGGTAACTTTGAAAGGTCTTTGAACATCATTAGCTCAATTTTATATAAGTCTGGTTACTGGCCAACTTTTTTTAACTAAAAAAAGGATGCATTATACTTTTTAAAACATTTATATCTCCATGCAAGATTATATTTTAAAAATAATTTTGTCATGAATAAAAATGATAATTTTAAAATTATTAATTAAAATATTATTATTCAATATTTAATTAAAATATTTATTAACAATAAAATTTGTTGAAACCATTTTTTTGTTTGGAAAACGGGGTCGGTTTTTATACGAAAATGGAGTCGCCACCAATCTTTTTTGAGGTGTGATCGGGTCACCTTTGAGATTAATCGTTAAAACATTTTGATTTATTAAAACGATAATTTTGGCCTACGAAATTCGAGAAAACAGGTTCGGGAGTCGGTTACGTACGAGAAAGAATTAGCACCCTCGTAACGCCCAAAATTGGTACCGAATTGATTAATTAATGTCTTAATGTCGAAAATTTGAAAATATTTTAAAATACGATCCTTTTTGTTAAAAAAAATTGAATAAATTAAACCAGATACTGAGACCTGCTTATTTTGAAGGAATAAAATATCATACCCAATGAGTTAGGATACGACATTTCGAATCCTCAAAACTAAGCTTGTCTTTCGCCATTTAAAACTCTTACATTTAAACTAAAAAAGGATATTCGGTTATTTGGGTCAAATGAAAATCGGAACCCAGTAAGTTAGGGCGCAATTTCTCAAAATTTCCAAATACAGAATATTGCCTTTGCCTTTTTTTAAAAATCCTTATCCCGAAATAACGAAATGTCACATCCAGTGAGTTAGGACGCAACATTTCGAATTTTCAAGAATAAGTTTTTATTTAACTCATATGCTTTGATTTAAGAGAATAATCGGTTCTTTTAGATTCGATGAGAAAAATCGAAACCCAGTAAGTTAGGGTACGATTTCTTTCGAATCTTAGAATGCAGAGCATTTGCGTATTTTGAAAATTGGGTAAAAAATGATATGATTTTATAAATAAATGTAAGGTAAATTACGATACTAATTTGTATGACAAAATAATGGTGATAAAAATACCAATAACAATAACAAAGGAAAAAATAAAATACAATAAAATAAAAGCGAAATAAACAAATAAAATAAAAGAAAACAATAGCAAAAATAGAAGCTAATGGTAAATTAATAAATAAATAAATACTATATAGTATAATAAAAAATAATAAAATAATAATAATAGTAACACAAACACAATAATAATAATAATAAAAGATATTAATAAACAAATAGTAAAAATAAAAATAATATTAGTAATAATAAGAGTAATAGAAATAATAAAAATAGCAATAATAATGTTGATAATAAAAATAACAATAATAATAATAATGATAAATATAATAATAATAAACATAATTATAGTAATAATATATATATATATATATATAGAAAATAATAGAGGTAATAATAAAAATAATAATAACAATACTAATGATATAATAATAATAATAAAGTTAATTGTAAATAAAATAAAATAAAAATAATAGAAGTAGTAATATTAAAATAATAATTATAATAGTAGTAATGATAATAATAATATAATGGTAATAAAAAATTAATACTAGTAGTGATAGTAATAGGAATTTTAAATTGATTTTAATAATACAATAGTGATAATGACTAAAAGGATTAAATTGAAAGCAGAAATAAAATTTTAGGGCAAAACAGAAAATAAATAAGGCAAGAGGGCCGAATTGTGACGTGCTTAAAAAGGGAGGGACCAAAATGGGAAAATTCCCATGCCGTTTAAACGACACCGTTCCTTCAGGACAAAAATAAAACACGGATGAGGAATATGTGGCAAAATTAAAAGAAAAGGAAAAAAATAAGGACTGAATTAAAACCGCCCAAAAAAGCGGAAGGACCACGAGCATAAATAGCCCATTTTTAAAAAACAAGCGTACCCTCCTTGCGGGTCGGGTCGGGTCGCGCGGGTTGAATATAGGCAAAACGACGTCGTTTTGGCCTTTAGGAGGGTCTTCAAAACGGCGTCGTTTAGACTGGGTATTTAAGGCCAAAAAATCTAAAAAATACATTTGAAATCAATTTAAAAAAAAAAACAGAAAGAGAGAGATCTCTTTTCTCTTTGCTGAGGTGCTCCGGCCACAGGTCTGGTCGTCAGCCGTCTGATCGCCGCCGTGAACGACGGCCGAAATCCGAGAAATGTAAGTTTTTTCTCTTTTTTTATAATATATTTTAAAACCTTTGTATATAAAAAAGGAAAGAAACCTTAAAAAAATAGAAGAATCAATTCGAAAATAAAAAAAATAGAAATGAAAATGAAACCTTTTTCTTTTCTGATCTGCCTCCTTTGTTTTTTTTATATTGATATTGTAAAGACTGTAGAGTATTGCTATCCTCTCTAAAAAATCATAGTCCCTTTTACATTGTCATATGCGGCTTTTATAGCCTTTTTACAACAGGTTTTCCCTATTTTGTAGGTACGTGATGGAGAAGGGGACTTCACATGAGCGTGGTCGACGGTGGAGGGGCGCACGATGCGGAGGTACGGCGGCTAGAAGTGTTGGCTGCTAAAGAATCTAGGGTTTCTGTTTTAGGTTTTGTAGATTTGGGCCATTCGGGCTTTAATTTAATTGGGCCATTGTAAATAGACTATTTTAACAGACTTGGTTTATTATTTTGTTTGTTTTTTTGGTTTTGGTTAATTAGTACTGGGCCTGGCAAATTTGGGCTCGTACAGCTGCCCCTTTTTGATCATTTTCGTGTAACGGGAATGGAGCAAAGACTTTAAAAGGGCCAATTTTGCCCCGTCTTGCTGAGTCTTGACTTCTTGATGCTTTCTATCTTCAGGTGGCCTTGCTTTAACCCACTTTTCGTTTCAATCTGCTCCACTACTATTTAGGGAGATATGATATGCTATCTTCAGTCTACTCCCTTGATACCTCAAGAAGAGAAGGCTAGTGGCTAAAATCTGCTCCCCTACTACTTTAGAAAGATAAGATTCGCCATCTTCGATCTGCCCCACTGTTATATCGAGGAGACGAGATTTACAATTTTTTGTCTGCTCCCTTGCTACATCAGGAAGATAAGACTATAATCTTCAACCTGCTCCCTTGCTACATCAGAGAGATAAGGCCAGTGGCTAAAATCTGCTCCCCTGCTACTTCGGGAAGATAAGATTCGTCATCTTTGATCTGCCTCACTGCAATCTCGAGGAGACAAGATCTACAATTTTTAGTCTGCTCCCTTGCTACTTTAGGAAGATAAGACTATAATCTTCAGCCTACTCCCTTGCTACCTCAAGAAGATAAGGCTAGTGGCTAAAATCTGCTCCCCTGCTACTTCGGGAAGATAAGATTTGTGATTTCACCGATGTTGCTTCATCGTCCTCTGGGGGACATGTCCTGTAGACTCGATTTCATATGCTTATGTTTATGCCAAATGACTAGGATGCTATGATTAGAATGAATCAAATGCTCCTAACTGAGTGTGTTATGAATGATGAATGCAACATTTCATGAGAATGATCCTTTTTAATATTTAAGGCGTCATTGCTTGTTGTTCATCTTTATCACTGACATATTACGTTGTCTTCTTGCTTGGGTGGTATTTTGACCAAAAACCCAAAGAAACAATCGTATTTTGCTCAACTGGTTTGCCCCACTGTAACTTCAGTGCCCCTTCCACTGTACCTTAGGGACATAAGACTTGTACCATCTTTAACCATCCCACTGCAATTCATGGCTATAGGATCTGTATCAACTTCAACCCATCCTATAGCAACTCAAGGGTATAGGATCTATAACTTGTTCAATCAACTGATCACTCCCCAGATGACCTAACCAGATGTGTATGTATGATATTTGCATGGATGCAGAATATCATTTTTTTCCTCGAGAATGATTCCCTTTTTACACTCGGGTTAACATTGCCCATTTTTCGTCAAGATTGAAGCAATATCTTGTCATTTTGTTCAATCACCATTTTTAACAAAAATCCAAAGAGATAGTCGCAGTTTAGACTCTTCCTCCACCAATATTTCAATCCCTTAAACTTGGTGAGTTTTAAACAATAATCCTGTTTCCAGTTCTTTTATTATTTAGAAGCTTCTAGAGCAATATGCAAAACTCCTTTTATGAAAGTATTATTAGTCCACTAATCGTTATTTCAATGTAAAATGCTTGAAAAAGATCATAACAATGGATAAGAAGGAAATTAATTAGGAGCATAGCCCGAAACAAATAAGTTAAGCAAAGATAGCAAATTTAATCAAGAAGGAAATTTATTGGTAGTGTATTTTGAAACGAATAAAATAATTAAAGATAGCAAATTCAGAATGAGTAAGATGGAAACTAGGTACCCCAGATATCGCAGCCTAAGCTTCTCTATTCAAACTTCTTGAGGACCATTTTAAGCTTAATATGTGTTTAGGGGATCCGGAGTACTTTGTCGATGCCCCAAGATGTAACATACTTCCTCATTGTTACTTCAAGCGTAGTAAGACTACTGTATGCCCCACTTTCGATCAAAATTTGAGCCGCCTTTTTTGGGTTTTCAACTCAAATCCCCTTTGGTCGCAAAGCACCATTTGCGGGTTTTCTCCTTAGCCTCTCCTTTTTCTTTTTATTTTTTATTTTTGATCTTTTTAATTTTAATTTTATTATTTATTTTTTAAGGTCTCAAAGCGCCCTTTGCAGATTTTCACCTTGGCCTCTCCCTTTTTGATTGAATCTGAATTCACCGAATTGAGCATATCTCTGTCCATATCAATGCTCCTCCAGAACATGCCTTCTTTACTACATAAGGTCTTTCCCAATTTGGCATCCACTTTCCTCTGAAGTCCCTTTTGGATGAGAAGGATCTTTTTTACCATTATGAAATTCTCTTGGGCGAACCTTTTTTGCCATAAACTTGTATCATCCGTTTTTGGTGCATTCGACCATGATGAATACTTTCAATCAAGCTTACTGGAGACGTTCTGCTTCATCCAATTCTTAATTCAATCAAAGCTCGGAGAAAAGAAATCTCAACTTCCAAAAATTGCTTCCCTTCCATAAACCAATGAGAAAGGTGTTGCTCTGACGAAGGTTCTGGCCAACATTCGGGAAGCATAGAGGGTAAATGCCAATCTTTACAAGTCTCAATCATCTTTCAAAATCTTTTTGGATTTTTTTTTGAATTCAAAGTTGAATTTGATGACTGTTGACTTTGTGACTTTGGCATATGAAGTGACCCTCACCCTCTTAGTGAAGTAATTGACAATCACGAAGGTGAATTGGTGTCGACTAGATGCTTTTGACGAGATCATCCCCATAACATTTATGCCTCACATGTAGGAAAAAATGGAGGAAGCACATAAGTCTTGTCTTTCTCAATTTGGCATTTACGACATAACTGATGCAATCTTCCTTTCATGATAGACCAGCAGTACCCGAACCTCATAATCGACCTGGCTATCGTAAAACTATTAGCATGTGTCTTTTCAAACACTCTACAACATCCTCGCGCCTAGGCATATCTTGATGCGATAATGCAAAGACATCTTTGAATTCTTGGAATAACTCAATGACGTCTTGCTTTGTTTCTGTGTGAGTTAGGCTTCTATCTTCACTCCTTTCCTAGACTCGTAATGTCCACTGACCTTTTGTACGGTAGAGCCTATTTTCATCTTGTTCTACCATCCTTAACAAATCAAAAGATAAGTTACAATCTCTATCATCTTCAAAATCCTTAGATCCTTTTAGACCCATACTCACTCAAAAGGGAGTCAGTAACAGCGTCGCTCATGTCTTGATATCTGGGTACCTATTGTAGGTACGAAGGCAAATTCCAAAGAATAAATGATTTTAAGGATGATTATTTATATGGTATGATCATGAATGAAGAATGAAAGAATATTCCAAAGAATAAAAGAATGTATAGTATGAAATGGAAAGAATGAAAAAAATATTTGCTCAAAAAGATGCATTTTATTGACAAAATCCTAAACATAAGCCTATTTCACCAAAGGACTTTTATTGCCTCTAGGCTTAAAGCAACAAGTGTGTTTTGAATATTACTTTAGATTAACTTTAAAAATACAAGGATCTCTTCCACAGTCTCATTATTCAAAACACCCCAAGTACGTAAAGGCAGAAGCTTGGAAAAGTCTATTCCCCGGTTCCCTCTTCGAATATGTCGTTAATGTTTAAATTCCCCAACGTTCCCACTAGGTCTTTGATCTCTTCAATTTATTATCCATCAGGCCTTGCACTAGGGCCATGAGCTTGATGCATTCTTGGATCTCATGCCCCTATCTATCATGGAACTCACAATGTTTACCCCTTTAACAGAAAGGTTGGGTAACGGATTTTCTGCACCAGAGGGATTATCGAATTTTACGATACCCAATTTGATGAGTCTTTCGATTATTTTTTTAAAAACTACGTAGTTCTCGATCGAATGCCCTGTGATTCCCTCATGGTATTCACATTGGGCATTTACGTCGTACCATTTGGGGTATGGGGGTCGTATTGGTTCTACATAAAAAGGAGATACAACATGTGTGTCAAACAAAATTTGGTACAACTCCCTATACGTGATTGGGATTGGTGCGAACTGGGTTTTTTTGAGTTCGGTCTTGGATTGGGTTATTGCCCTGGGGAGACCTGATGGCTGGTAGTTACCGTCCTTGGCTGGCTTACTGTAATTGGCTCCGAATGGCCCTTATTATACCTACTCGTACTATTCGCTTCCTTTTCCTTCTTCTTTGGAGCCTTTAAAGTCCACTCTCCCCTTTCCTTTATTTCTGCCAGAACAACTGGTTTGGCTCGATCATCCTTCGGGTTAAAACCTAAACCTATCGAGAAGTTCAACAGGGCCGAGGTATCAGTCTGACATTGGGGTCCGATAATGACGGGTACCTCATACGAATGAGTGTCTGGTTAGGTCAGGACACTTATTTGGGAAAAACCTGGGGAATAGATAAGGTCTTCATTATCATCCCTACTGTTGACCACTGGGCCACTCCGTTTTTCAAGTCCTCCGGCTAGTAACTGGGTTAACTGGCCCATCATATTCCTTTGGAATTATAGTATTTGTTCCCGCATCTCTTGTTGAATTTTGGTCAATTGCTCCTGCATCTGTATTTGCATTTGCTCTATTCTTTCCAACTTTTGATCCATGGCTTTCATTTTCCTTTAAGTGTAGTAGTGATGTTCCAGGGTAACTATAATATGATCTCTAGTTAATAGGGTTCTTTTATGACATTTAATGCATATGAAACGATGCAATGCAAATGTATGACATGAATGCAAAAATAAAAGGTGTCGATTTTGGTTCAATTTCTTTTAGAATAACTTTATAAGAAAACAAAATCCTTTACATAAAACGAAATCACATATACTGCCTAGCCCTTATGCTCAAAGCTTTAACTTTCTTAAGAAGCCAAACTAATTCTCGACCCCGGTCTGACTCTAGCTCATATTTCACACTTAACACACCAGCCTGAACCGCTAAATTTTATAAATGATCAGCCACTTCTCGTATCTGAGCCACAGCTTCGCCCATGACGTAATCTCTTTCTCTGACCTGGTCTTGAGATCGTTGAAACTGTTCTTCCCATCGCTCGTTATCTACCTCTAATAGTTGCACTCGGAGTTCACTATTTTGCAGCGCCGTTTTGAGCTCTCCCACCTTTCCTTTCAAATCTTCAATCTTGTTTAGGCTTGTTTCCAGCTTCACCGTAGAGTTACGGCTTCAACACAATGCCTTCTCTAGTTCTGCTACTTGAGCTCTTAACATCTCCTTTTCACTTTGGCTCTCAAACACAGTCTTTTTCAGAGTATCCTCTCGTGCTTGAGCATCATGAAACCTCTTCTTCCACTGATCGACCTTAGCCTTCTCTTCTTGAATTTCTTGACGCCATTGCTCTAAGGTTTTACCCAACCCAATAGTTCTCATCGATGAATGCAACTTTTTGTACTCCGTCTTCAAACTATCCAAATCTTCCTTGGCCTTCCTCTTCCCTTTGTTCAGTTTCTCAGCCTCTAATTTCTGGACATCAATATCAAACCTCAAATGCACTTTTTCTTCCTCTAGTTGTTCTATCTTTTTTCTAACTCTGAATTTCTATTTTCGAAGTCCTGTTTTATGATTTCCAACTCGGAAGGGACTATTTATAGGTATTCCTCCATCGGTCGAGCGCTATCTTTTCTCGGTCTGGGGATATTATCATTGATTCTTCTACTCCGTCACGCATCATATTCGAGGGTCGTCATCGGACCTACAACAACTCTTTTCATCCAGCGAGTCTGATTCCAAGCATTAGAAATCTCTCGAACCATCTTCTTATAATTATTGTAACACCCCTTACCCGTATTCAAAGCCGGAATAGGGTACGAGGCATTACCGGAATTACAAATTTATTTATCAGACATTTTATTTCATCTAGCATTTATATTTGAAATCAATCAAAATCAAACATATTGTCCCTTAAATATATTTATTTTTATCGACATGTCTTACTTGAATTTATTACTCGTTTCATCATACTTAATTACCTTGTATTAACATATTAAAGATAATCACATATTTACATGTCATGATAAATATCATTCACTTGCCGTTTCTTCATAAACATAAAACAGTTAATTGATCATATCAATACTTCACGTACCATCAACTTATATTTCCTTATATCACATAATTAAGTTACACAAACTTACCTGGTTAAATTTGCAGAAATATTAAGATTCAGGGTCATTTTGGAAATTTTCTGTTTTCATCGATTTTTCAATCGATTTTAATCTAAATTAACAATTTCATTCTATTTTTGCAATTTTAAATAATAAAATAATCTATTTCATGCAAATTGGACATTTCCACATTTTTACAAAATTAATCGTAAAGTTTTACTTTTATTCAATTTAGTCCCTGAGTCTAAAACATTACAAATTAGCCATGCTAGCTGAATATTCATACATATTTTCCTCCTCCTCCTCTCCATTCCACATCCTTAATGTATATAACATGCTATAAGTAACATTATCAATAATTTCATTAATTACTCATAAGTATATTCAAAACTGTCCATTTGAGTTATAGTCACTAAATTATTTATTTCCAGAGCTACAGAACTCTAAATGAAGAACCGTTAATTTTTTCTGAAACTAGACTCACATATCTTCTTGCCATAAAATTTTCAGAATTTTTGGTTTAGCCAATTAGTACAGTTTATTCTTTAAAGTCACCCCTGTTCTGCTGTCTGGCAGTTCCGACCCTTCTTCACTTAAAATTAATTATCTTTTTATATAGAATTCATATTATGTTATGGTTTATTTCTTCTAAAACTAGACTCATTAAGGAATCTAACCATATAAATTATGTTCCAAAATTATTTTTATACAATTTTTAGTGAATTTCTAAAGTAAGAACAGGGGATCACGAAGTTATTCTAAACCAGTCTTACAAAAATCCAAATATCTCAAAATAGACTTCCTTTGCTTTCTCTGTTTCTTTTATATGAAAATAGACTCAATAAGCTTTAATTCCATATCTCACTCGACTTCTAATTGGATTTATACAATTTTTGGTTATTTTTCAAAATTAGATAACTGCTGCTGTCCAAAACTGCTTTAGTGTAACATGTTGATTTCTATTTTGTCCCTAATTCCACAATTCATACAATTCAGTCCTTGCTGGATTAACCCCTCAATTGAGTTAATTTTCTCATTTAATACTTTTATCTATCATTTTAAACTACTTCATAACCTTTGAAATCAGAATTTTAACACTAGGCCTTAATTTTAGCTATTTCACAATTAGGTCCTAAAACCAATTTCCATCAATTTCACTTGATTAAATCATCATATAACAAAATTAAAGCTTCAATTCAATATTTATTCATCATATTCTTCCAGCACTAATCCACATAAACTTTAAAAATTAGCCATAGAATCAAAAACTAATGAATTAATAAATTGGACCCAATTGTAAAGTCCAAAAACATAGAAATTTCAAGGAGAAAGCAAGAATTAATCTTACATGAAGCTTGAGTATGAAAACCAACTTGAACTCTCTCCCATGGCTATTTTTCAGCTGAAGAAAATGAAGAGAAATGAAGAGAATTCTCCATATATTTCAATTTGATCCCCTTTTTATTTAGCTAATTTTGAAAATTTTCCAATTTTCCCCCCTTTTTTCTTCTTTCTCTTCTCTTCTTCTTTCTTTCCTGCTCTCTGCTTCTTCGTTTGGGTTTTTCTGTTCTCTATTCTCTTTTGTTTGTTTTATATAATAATATAATAATATAATAATAATATAATAATATAATATAATAATATAATAATATAATATACCTTAAAAATCTCAGATTTTTTTATGTTATACCGCCTCAACTATACAAAATGGTATAATTACCATTTTGGTCCTTCATAATTTCTTTTAATCTATAATTTAACTTTTACTTTCATTTCAATTTAATCCTTTTCATTTAATTTCTACCCAAACGTTAAAATTTTCTAACGAAAGTTTAATAATAACTTAATGACATTCCATAAATATTTTTAGAAATATTTATGGCTCACTTTATGAATTCGAGGTCTCAATACCTCGTTTTTGGCCCAATTTTTCTAATTAATTCTTTCAATTCACAAAATTCACTAATTTTAAAATATTTCTAAAATCACACTTAACTTATAATTATCGATTAAAAAAATTTTCTAACTTTTCGTCAAATTTAGTGATCTCGAATCACTGTTCCGACACTATTAAAATTGGGCTGTTACAATTATCCCCCTTATACGAAAATTCATACCGAGCTAGCTCGCGTGTCACCTGTATAAACTGCTTTGATCTGTATTACCTCAGCACAAGCAAATGAGCATACCCAACGGCTCCCCAAATTCCCAGCAGAAGGACCCAATCAAAACTCCCACATCGGTAAAGAATTTCATCGGAAACCAACCAAGGAGTTTTCCACTCAACGTCCTCTTCCTGGAGATTCTGAAGGAGCGCGATCCAATTTTCTTCTGATATGTCATCTCTCCTAGGCATGGCTACTAACTCCTTTAACAAGGAGTAATTCTTGAAAAAAACTTGATAAGAAACTTTATCCACCTTCCAGAAATGGTTATGGAACCAAGCTAACAATAATTGCTCGCATCCGATGAATCTACCTTCACCTGACCTCCGGCATGCACTCAAAGACCTGAATGTTTCAACAAGAATTACTGGTACCGGCGTAACCCTCTTGTCAAGCCGATCAAATAGGGCAGCAACTGCTTCATCTATATGCCTCAAAGCTTTGGGGAAAATTATCAAACCATAGATACTCAAGGCGAAGATGTCAACTTTCCTCTTTATATCTGGATGTGCTACAATCAAGTCCCTGAAGCTCACCCAAAAAATGCATTTTCCTTCACATTTTTGTTGAATTCAGGCCGTGACCCACTGTTCACTCATCCCGGTGATACTCATCAGCTTTTTTACAAAAGTTGGCTTATTAGCGGCCCTGGAATAAGCTTTATCGCCTTGAACCTTTGGACAACGAAGCAAGGCTGTGTATTCTTCTACAGTAAGAACCAAATCCACTTTCTCAAACGTGAAACAGCTATATGCGGGGTTCCAAAACTGAGTCATAGCCCGAAATAAGTGTTTGTCCACTTTGATGTCAAATAGGTAGGGTAGATCGCCATAATTATGATAGAATAGCTGCTTAGTCTCATCATCCCAACGGGCCCATATATCTCTTAATTCTTGGAGTTCATTCTATGTCACATTGATACGAGTGAAGTCCCACAACTTCGATTTATATCCCTCGGCTAGACTATCCCCTTTCTCAAGTTGCATCTTCTCTGACCATATACGGATAGCCGCATTGTCCTCTATTTTATCAAGAAGTTTGTTTTCCATGAAAAGCTTTCTAATTTAGTAACCAAACAGGAATCAACATCTTTTTAATATGAAATGGCATGCAATCATAGCCAAAACACAACAAGTTAGTATCGAATAACAGAAACCAAAGCAAATAGAAAAAAGTGTCAAACATCTATCTGGGTAACCGCTAAGGTTTAGCGTAGCTCTGTCTAGGGTGGGCTCTTAAGGATCACTATATATGGCTTAGTTCTAAAGGAAAGGTACCTGAACTAGCAGATTCCTTAATCCTCGCCCATTATAGGCTCCTATAGATAGAGTTCGGTTCAGGGGAATACATTTCCCTATGGCCATACAGAGATGAAAATCTCACGAAGACATAGGTACGGATGTATCCCGGAAGCAGTCCACTAGCCCATGCGGAGGTGAAAACCTCACGAAGGCATAATTTCTCACTCTCACTTAAAAGGTGTGACCATAGTGGTCATGCAATATGATGCGGGAATATCCTACGAGACTCAAACCACAACAAACATATGACACGACACAAACTCATGCTGTGAAAGAATCAAAATCAAATTTTAATTTTCGATAAAAGGACAAAAAATAATCAATTCTACAGCTTGACTCTCTTATTAGTCCCCAGTGGAGTCGCCAAGCTGTCGAAACTATTTTTTTGTTTGGAAAACGGGGTCGACTTTTAAACAAAAATGGAGTCGCCACCAATCTTTTTTGAGGTGTGATTGGGTCACCTTTGAGATTGATCGTTAAAACATTTTGATTTATTAAAACGATAATTTTGGCCTACAAAATTCGAGAAAATAAGTTCGGGAGTCGGTTACGTACGAGGAAGAATTAACACCCTCGTAACGCCCAAAATTGGTACTGAATTGATTAATTAATGTATTAATGTCGAAAATTTGAAAAGATTTTAAAATACGATCCTTTTTGTTAAAAAATTGAATAAATTAAACCAGATGCTGAGACCTGCTTATTTTGAAGGAATAAAATATCATACCTAGTGAGTTAGGATACGACATTTCGAATCCTCAAAACTAAGCTTGTCTTTCGCCATTTAAACTAAAAAAGGATATTCGGTTATTTGAGTCAAATGAAAATCGAAACCCAGTAAGTTAGGGTACAATTTCTCAAAATTTCCAAATATAGAATATTGCCTTTGCCTTATTTTAAAAATCCTTATCCCAAAATAACGAAATGTCACATCCAGTGAGTTAGGACGCAACGTTTCGAATTTTCAAGAATAGGTTTTTATTTAACTCATATGCTTTGATTTAAGAGAATAATCGGTTATTTTAGATTCGATGAGAAAAATCGAAACCCAGTAAGTTAGGGTACGATTTCTTTTGAATCTTGGAGCGCGGAGCATTTGCGTATTTTGAAAATCGGGTAAAAGGTGATATGATTTTATAAATAAATGTAAGGTAAATTACGATACTAATTTGTATGACAAAATAATGGTGATAAAAATACCAATAACAATAACAAAGGTAAAAATAAAATACAATAAAATAAAAGCAAAATAAACAAATAAAATAAAATAAAATAAAAGAAAACAATAGCACTAATAGAAGCTAATGGTGAATTAATAAATAAATAAATAAATACTATATAGCATAATAAAAATAAAATAATAATAATAATAGTAACACTAACACAATAATAATAATAAAAGATATTAATAAACAAATAGTAAAAATAAAAATAATATTAGTAATAATAAGAGTAATAGAAATAATAAAAATAGCAATAATAATGGTGATAATAAAAATAACAACAACAATAATAATGATAAATATAATAATAAACATAATTATAGTAATAATAATATATATATATATATATATATATATATAAATAAAATAATAGAGGTAATAATAAAAATAATAATAACAATACTAATGAATATAATAATAATAAAGTTAATTATAAATAAAATAAAATAAAAATAATAGTAGTAGTAATATTAAAATAATAATTATAATAGTAGTAATGATAATAATATTATAATGGTAATAAAAAATTAATACTAGTAGTGATAGTAATAGGAATTTTAAATTGATTTTAATAATACAATAGTGATAATGACTAAAAGGATTAAATTGAAAGCAAAAATAAAATTTTAGGGCAAAACAGAAAATAAATAAGGCAAGAGGGCCGAATTGTGACGCGCTTAAAAAGGGAGGGACCAAAATGGGAAAATTCTCATGCCGTTTAAATGGCACTGTTCCTTCAGGACAAAAATAAAACACGGATGAAGAATATGTGGAAAAATTAAAAGAAAAGGAAAAAAAAAATAAGGACTGAATTAAAACAGCCCAAAAAAGCGAAAGGACCACGGGCATAAATAGCCCATTTTTAAAAAACACGCGGACCCTCCTTGCGGGTCGGGTCGCGCGGGTTGTTTATATGCAAAACGATGTCGTTTTGGCCTTAAGGAGGGTCTTCAAATCGGCGCCGTTTAGACTGGGTATTTAAGGCCAAAAAATCTAAGAAAAAACATTTGAAATCAATTTTAAAAAAAAAAAACAGAAAGAGAGAGATCTCTTTTCTCTCTGCCGAGGTGCTCCGGCCACAGGTCTGGTCGTCAGCCGTCCGATCGCCGGCGCCGCAGTGAACGGCGGCCGGAATCCGAAAAATGTAAGTTTTTTTCTCTTTTTTTTAATAATATATTTTAAAACCTTTGTATATAAAAAAGGAAAGAAACCTTAAAAAAAAGAAGAACCAATTCGAAAAAAAAAATAGAAATGAAAATGAAACCTTTTTCTTTTCTGATCTACCTCCTTTGTTTTTTTTTTTTATATTGATATTGTAAAGACCATAGAGTATTGCTCTCCTCTCTAAAAAATCGTAGTCCCTTTTACATTGTCATATGCGACTTTTATAGCTTTTTTTACAACCGATTTTCCCTATTTTGTAGGCACGTGATGGAGAAGGGGGCTTCACATGAGCGTGGCGGACGGTGGAGGGATGCACAATGCGGAGGTGCGGCGGCTAGAAGTGTTGGCTGCTGAAGAATCTAGGGTTTCTGTTTTAGGTTTTGTAGATTTGGGCCATTCGGGCTTTTAATTTAATTAGGCCATTGTAAATGGACTATTTTAACAGACTTGGTTTATTATTTGGGTTTATTATTTTGTTTGCTTTTTTGGTTTTGGTTAATTGATACTGGGCCCGGGCAAATTTGGGCCCGTACAAAATTTATTGCAAAATATTAAATACGTGAATATTACTTTATATAATAAAAATAATTCTATACATTATAATTATATTTTCAGAAAAGTGTTTAATGAATTAAATATGATAATATATTTTTTTAGAATTTTAATTAATATTTTCTTTTGAAAAAGTCAATACTTTGTGTTGTAAAATAAATTCATAAAATTCACATTGATTAAAATTAGATATGTACATGGGTCAGGTCGAAGGTACGCCTGAAAAGTGAGAAGGTTTGGATAAAAATATATGTAACATCCTGAAGTTTTGGGCCTATGCGTTTAATGGGTGGATATGTTTAATGTGTTAGTTTAAGTGTTAGGGTCCAAATTGGGCTCAGGCTTAGGCAAATGCCTTGATTAAAATTATTTGTTTGGGCATTATAGGGTTTAAAAGGTAGTATCTATGTTTAAAATACCAAAGTGGGCTTGTGGCCCAATCTTAGGAGGTGACGCCACACAAGGGAGTAAGGGGCCCAAATTTAAGTTTCATGGAGCCCAATTCTTTTAATTTAAGTTAGCTAAATTTTGGGCATTAGGATTAGGTGGAATGGATGGCAACAAGGCTAAAATTTAGGGGTTTTAATGTTTAAAATATGTGGATAATAAGCAGATAAAGCTAAAATTTAGGGATTTTAATGATTAAAATATGTGGATAATATGCTGATAAAGGAGGGAGGAGTTAGAGATAATTAAGTCTCTTTTAGATGAGCTAGTAGATTAAGATAAAGGAGAAAAGATAGGATTTATCTGCAAGGTTAGGTAAGTGCCGAAATTTCTATAAATAGGGGGGATATTTCTGCAATTTCGGCATTTGGGTTTTTCTCTCATTCTTTTCTCTTCTTCTCTGAGTAAAAGCCGAAAACTCCTAAAGTTCCATCTTCCTCTTCATTCTCTGCAAAAGCCGAAATCTCTAAGCCAATTCCCTCATCTTCACTTTGATTCAAAAGCCGAAACTCTTTCCATTCTTTTTCTTCCTAGCCAAAATCTTCAAGTCTCTTCCTTGTTTTCTTTTCTTCTTCTCTTTTCCTGTCAGAAACCGAAACTCTTCACTCAACTATTTTAAAAGCCAAAGACACATCAGCCTTCTCTTGTTCATACTTTTTCCGGGATTTTCCTAAAAGCTGAAATCCCTAGATCTCATCTCCTGTGATTGCCGAATTACTTCTGTGGTGCCTACTTGTGCCGAAATCTGAAGGGAACTTTAGTGGAGTCAATCGCATAGATCTCTGAGTTATAGATCGGTAGCACTCGAATCATGTTACTTTCGAGATTTCAAGGTAAGAAGATCTATTAATTTCAATGTGTAAATTCAGGATTTACTAACCCTTGGCCGAATATAGGAGAGGCCCTATTTTCACATCTTTCCGGCTTTTTGAGCAAAGTTGTAGATCGGTCTAGCAAGGGTATCGACATTAATCAGGTGTGTAACCTTTCTCACTGTTAGATTGTTTGATAATATATATTTTATATATATATATATATATATATATATATATTCATATGTATAAATCTGCTATACTCTGCTAAATGCCGAAATCCCGGCATAACAAGTGAAAACCCTTGAAGGGTAAAGGCTAATCAACAGGTTAGTGGCTTCTGTCCTATTTCAGTGATTATTCCTGATATGCTTTGTATGACAATTTCATTGTATGCTTGGGGTTAGGAAATTGATGAAAAGGGGAAGTGATCTGTTCTGGTGGCTTTTGCCATTTCAGCCTGGTGACTCTGTCACAAACTCTGTTTCTGGTGGCTTTTTGCCATTTCAGCCTGGTGACTCTGTCACAACTCTGACGATGAGCAGCACGACTGCCATCAACGGCGTGTAGCGGTGCGGGTTGATTGTAGAAATCCCCTATGGTGTGAACGGCTGGTACGGGAGGCGTGTAGCGGATGGAAACTTAGGATTTGGGTTGGGCTTGCATAATTTTTTTGTTATATATATATATATTAAACTGTTATTCTGTTCTGTGGGGCTGAGGCCCAAATCTAATGGTTCATAAGGGTTGCACACTGAGTCTCGCGACTCACCCTATTATTTAACAATTTCAGGTAGCACCTAGTGCAACGGACTGGGCTGGAGAGAAGCGCAAGGTGGCCATGCGAGAGAGTATTTGGATTCAGCAAAAAGACTTTAGTATTTTATTTTATATTTTTATTTAATGGGTTTAAACCTCGTTGTAATAAGGCCATGGGCCAGTAGACTATTATTTATGTTTTTGGGTTTAAGTTGGGTTTAATTATTAGACATTTTAATTTTTATGATTAAAATTAAGCTAAGACATGTACAAGATTTTTTTTGGATTTTAATTAAAATTCACCAAGGCATTTTATAACTTTATATCTTATATGACTTAATAAATTATTAAGTTTTCGGTATTAATGATTAAACCTAGAAATCATTTTCCAAAATGCGACATGTTTTACTAAATCTTCTTAGTGACATGCCAGATCCGATCGTGGTGTTTGGGCCGGGTTTGGGGTGTTACAAATTGGTATCAGAGCCCGGTTCAAAACTCGGCTCTGGGGGTTTTGGGCTCAAAATGTTTTCTAAAAATGGGCTTTTGAAATATGCATGTTTTTAAGTGATATCAGGTCTGTTAGCTCAGCATGGCACCTGCGTCTCCGGCCCAAGTCCGCCAGGTAAGTATTCTGAACCATTGTGTGATATATTTATGTGGGCTTAATGGGCTTTATGGGACGTAGAATAGTTAGATTAGAACTTGATGGACTCTAGGCCTAGTTGAAACAACTCCTAAAATCTCATAAGACTTAATTTCACTAAACAAACCCGTGAATAAGTCGCAAGACTAGGGTGTGGTAACAGGCATACGCATGTCTAGGATTGGATTCAGGAAGAGCTTGGTATTTAAGCAGTCCTAGTGACTCACCTCCTCTTCATTGGAATCCTACCTGGTGCGTAGTGACTGTTCACCTTAGCCAAGTTAGGGTGTGGCAATGGGCATACGCATGTCTAGGAGTGGATTCAGGGAGAGCTTGGTACTTAAACAGCCCTAGCGACTCACCTCCTCTTCACTAGAATCCTACCTGGTGCGTAGTGACTATTCACCCTAGTTACGAGAACTTATTGATGGGCTAAACCTTATAATTAAAACCCGAAAGGGACCAGCCACCCTACTTGAAAAAAAAAAAATCCCCAAGTTTTGCAAAATTTTCAAAATACTTTTGATTTGTGAAAACTTCCAAACAATCATGAATTTATAAAAAAATACTTATGTTTTGAAAACTTACCCGAAAAATCTCATGTTTACAAAGTACCCCTGTTTTTTTTAAAAAAAAAAACAACAAACTACCCATGGTTTGTAAAATTACCAAATTACCCTTGTTTTGCGAAATGACCAAAATAACCCTGATTTGTAAAATTATCAAATTACCCTTGATTTGCAAAATGACTAAATTATCCCTGATTTATAAAATTACCAAATTACCCCTGATTTGTGAAATGACCAAAATACCCCTGATTTGTAAAATTACCAAATTACCATTGATTTGCAAAATGACCAAATTATCCCTGATTTGTAAAATTACCAAATTACCCCTGATTTGTGAAATGACCAAAATACCATTGATTTGTAAAATTACCGAAATACCCCCAGATTACAGAATTACCGAAATACCCCTGGATTGCAAAAATTACCAAAATACCCTTATTTCATGAAATCAACAAGGAACTCTATTCTGAAAATTACGAAAATACCACTGTAGGATAAATTACAGAAATACCCCTGGATAGTGAAATAACGAAAATACCCCTCCATGATGAATGTAGGTTTGTGGATGTACTTGTATGCTAATGTCTGATGACTGAATGTGTGTGCTTCCTGGAATTAGAAGGTAAACTTGAAACTGAAACTGTAGATAGGTTCGAATTCGAAAAAAACTACCTCTAAAATTACTATTCATAAGACTGTTCATGGTTAATCAGTGAAAGAAATTAATAATTCATAAAATTTCTAATTCAGATAATACGAGAATCAACGATGAGCACTAGAAGAGGAAGAAGAGGCCGCGGCCGAGGCCGTGGAAGTGTTAAGACTAATGTGCTGACTCAGCTAGTTAGGGAGGTACTGAAGGAGGTTAAAGAAATCGGTGAAACACTTCGGGTTGGGTGCGTGGACTCTAAGAAAAAAAGAGATCGTAGTTTTCTAGGGTTGCAGTCTCGTTCTGTGAAGCATGTTAAGGTACGTCCAAACTTCCGGGTTTGCGAATATTGCAGAAGGCATCATCGGAACGTGTTTAAGATGCGGGTCTGAGGAGCATAAGGCTCGGGATTGTTCAATCACTATTAAGTCGGGTATGTTTTGTGTGGATGCTATATTTTTGGGTATAGAAATTTTATGCGTGCAATGCTTATATATTATTAAATTAGAGTGCGCAACGAAAGCATAGTGGTGAGACTTGGGTAATACGATTAATGGTTAGTTGGAAATTTTGAGGACGAAATTTCTTTAAGGGGGTAGAACTGTAACATCTTGAATTTTTGGGCCTATGCATTTAATGGGTGGATATGTTTAATGTGTTAGTTTAAGTGTTAGGGGTCCAAATTGGGCTCAGGCTTAGGCAAAGGCCTTGATTAAAATTATCTGTTTGGGCATTATAGGGTTTAAAAGGTAGTATCTATGTTTAAAATACCAAAGTGGGCTTGTGGCCCAATCTTAGGAGGTGACGCCACACAAGGGAGTAAGGGGCCCAAATTTAAGTTTCATGGAGCCCAATTCTTTTAATTTAAGTTAGCTAAATTTTGGGCATTAGGATTAGGTGGAATGGATGGCAACAAGGCTAAAATTTAGGGGTTTTAATGTTTAAAATATGTGGATAATAAGCAGATAAAGCTAAAATTTAGGGATTTTAATTATTAAAATATGTGGATAATAAGCAGATAAAGGCTAAAATTTAGGGATTTTAATGATTAAAATATGTGGATAATATGCTGATAAAGGAGGGAGGAGTTAGAGATAATTAAGTCTCTTTTAGATGAGCTAGTAGATTAAGATAAAGAAGAAAAGATAGGATTTATCTGCAAGGTTAGGTAAGTGCCGAAATTTCTATAAATAGGGGGAATATTTCTTCAATTTCGGCATTTGGGTTTTTCTCTCATTCTTTTCTCTTCTTCTCTGAGTAAAAGTCGAAAACTCCTAAAGTTCCATCTTCCTCTTCATTCTCTACAAAAGCCGAAATCTCTAAGCCAATTCCCTCATCTTCACTTTGATTCAAAAGCCGAAACTCTTTCCATTCTTTTTCTTCCTAGCCAAAATCTTCAAGTCTCTTCCTTGTTTTCTTTTCTTCTTCTCTTTTCCTATCAGAAACCGAAACTCTTCACTCAAGTATTTTAAAAGCCAAAGACACATCAGCCTTCTCTTGTTCATACTTTTTTCGGGATTTTCCTAAAAGCTGAAATCCCTAGATCTCATCTTCTGTGATTGCCGAATTACTTCTGTGGTGCCTACTTGTGCCGAAATCTGAAGGGAACTTTAGTGGAGTCAATCGCATAGATCTCTGAGTTATAGATCGGTAGCACTCGAATCATGTTACTTTCGAGATTTCAAGGTAAGAAGATCTATTAATTTCAATGTGTAAATTCAGGATTTACTAAACCTTGGCCGAATATAGGAGAGGCCCTATTTTCACATCTTTCCGGCTTTTTGAGCAAAGTTGTAGATCGGTCTAGCAAGGGTATCGACATTAATCAGGTGTGTAACCTTTCTCACTGTTAGATTGTTTGATAATATATATATATATATATATATATATATATATATATATATTCATATGTATAAATCTGCTATACTCTGCTAAATGCCGAAATCCCGGCATAACAAGTGAAAACCCTTGAAGGGTAAAGGCTAATCAACAGGTTAGTGACTTCTGTCCTATTTCAGTGATTATTCCTGATATGCTTTGTATGACAATTTCATTGTATGCTTGGGGTTGGGAAATTGATGAAAAGGGGAAGTGATCTGTTCTGGTGGCTTTTGCCATTTCAGCCTGGTGACTCTGTCACAACTCTGACGATGAGCAGCACGACTGCCATCAACGGCGTGTAGCGGTGCGGGTTGATTGTAGAAATCCCCTATGGTGTGAACGGCTGGTACGAGAGGCGTGTAGCGGATGGAAACTTAGGATTTGGGTTGGGCTTGCATAATTTTTTTGTTATATATATATATATATTAAACTGTTATTCTGTTCTGTGGGGCTGAGGCCCAAATCTAATGGTTCATAAGGGTTGCACACTGAGTCTCGCGACTCACCCTATTATTTAACAATTTCAGGTAGCACCTAGTGCAACGGACCGGGCTGGAGAGAAGCGCAAGGTGGCCATGCGAGAGAGTATTTGGATTCAGCAAAAAGACTTTAGTATTTTATTTTATATTTTTATTTAATGGGTTTAAACCTCGTTGTAATAAGGCCATGGGCCAGTAGACTATTATTTATGTTTTTGGGTTTAAGTTGGGTTTAATTATTAGACATTTAATTTTTATGATTAAAATTAAGCTAAGACATGTACAAGATTTTTTTTTGGATTTTAATTAAAATTCACCAAGGCATTTTATAACTTTATATCTTATATGACTTAATAAATTATTAAGTTTTCGGTATTAATGATTAAACCTAGAAATCATTTTCCAAAATGCGACATGTTTTACTAAATCTTCTTAGTGACATGCCAGATCCGGTCGTGGTGTTTGGGCCGGGTTTGGGGTGTTACAATATAGGCCCAAAAAATAAATTTGGACAAAAAATAAAGCTTGTTTACTATATGGGTTGAGCCTCGGGTAAGGCTTTTTTATCTGAGCCTGGCTCGACTCAACCCGAATTTGCAAAAAAAAAAATTGCTATTTTTTGACTTTTTTTTACTGTTTTACTGCTATTTTCTTGTTGTTTTCTCATTATTTTGCTATCATTTCACTATTCTTTTGTTACTATTTTGTTGTTATTGATTAGATATTATATAACTCTTATTTTATTGTTAATTTTGTTACTATTTTAGAAACATTTGTTAAATTACACCTAATTTCATGTTATTTAAAAGATATTTATTTTAATATTTTTAATATTTTTAATGTATTATAATTTTAAAACAATTTATATAAAAAAATAATACAAAGAAACTGAACTGAATTTGAATAAAATTTTAAGCACAAGTCAGCTGCACCAAATTCCCTTTTTAACTTTCCCGAAATATGATACATTTACCTAAGAAGAAATGTATTTTTTTTTTTTGGATCATGGAGCCTGATCCGACCCGCCAATCGAAACCGTTAGTCCGGATCTAACCACCCAGCGGAACCCGCCCGTTTCATAGATTTGTTGGAATCCTATAACGTTGAAAACCGCATCTCAATTTCGAAGAGCAGAGAAAGAAAACTCCAAAGAAAATAATCGAAAGATGGTAGATTTTTACAATTCATTTCTTTTTTTTCCTGCTTAATTTAATTTAACAGTTAAGATTTCAATTTTTTTTTTTGTTCAGGTTTGTATAGCTTGCCTGTTGCCGCTCTTCCTCGTCCCGATCGTCAACATTTTGCCTCTTCTTTTCGATTTCATCATGGTAAAATTATTTAATTTTTAATCCCCTTTGTAGCCTATTTGATTAATTATCCTCTTTTATTGGTTCAGGGTAAAATTTACAGGCTTCTTGGATGGGAATACCGTAAACCGGAGAGAGCACCGCCGGCGTGTCCGTATAAACCGGCTGCCAAACTTGAAAACAATAGTAAAGTGAGTGAATGTTAATTGCCTGCTTTAATTAAGTTTATTTAATTATTAATCCAAAGTGTTCCTTTAAAGTTAATTTTGCTTTATTATTTATGCTGAATTATCATAACTAATGGGGGAAACACTGGTCTTGGAGATACTTAGAATTTGTTAGGTTTTCGTTTGTGCAATTTGAAGATGCCAATCATTATGTGTAAATAATATTTGGTAAAATGCTAAAATCTTCAAGTATTGAGGCTCTTAGCAAATGGAAACAGAGCAATGGAGGTCAAATTGTGTGCGTAAGATTAACCCCTCTTGTTGAAATTGCCTGGAAGAATTTCCAATAGGGAAACCAATCGATCGAAAAGTTCCGTGCCTAATCTGGCCTTGATTGAAGGGCTACCCTTTGGTGTTATAGCTTTTATTTTGAGCAAGGCCTAAATGGTAGCCATCCATCAATCAGTTTTGGAAATTCTGTTTGCTATTGGAATGAGGATTGAGCCTTTGTGCTCTGGCCTATCATATTTTCTTGTTCAGAAGTTTAAACTGGTTTGCTTGCTAGCCTTTAGCCTTATGGTTTTAGGAGTGTGGAGGGATGGGTGTCACAGGTATAAGGATAAAGACGAAGGAGAAAGGAAAACGAGCAAAGAAGGAAAATTTACACCCTACCCTGGTTAGGACAGAGTTGAAAGTAGATGACTAGATGAGAATGCAGATGATAAAGTGGAAAGAAAGTAAAATTTGAGTGTGCTTGGTAGTGAAGAAAAGTGAGAGGAAAGGAAATAGGAGAGACGATTATTCTCCATCCTAATGCATAAGAACAAACCATTCCAAATTGGAATCATAAGAGGAGACAAAATGAGAGTGAGATGTATGTTAATTCAAAATTATGCATTTTTCAAAAGGTCCATTTTATTTCCTGTCATTTTTCAACTCTACCAAGCAATGAATTCAAAGAAAATTACTTTTTTCTTTCAATTTTTCCATCTTTCCTACCAAGTCTTAGTTTTAGTTCAAGGGAAGAGAAGAGATAAGTTCAGTGAAAATTTTGTTAATGTACTGCTGATTCTTCATGATTGTAGAAACTGTTTGGGTTTTATTGTATGGTGATGCTATTTTGTCTCCACAAGCAACTATCGACGAATGCAAACTATATTAATGGATTTATAGCAGTACTTGGGAGCTAACTTGTTTACAGTTATGAGCACCGTAGTTTTTGTTCTTCTTTGTCCATCTTAGTTCCCAAATTTGTACTACTATTATAATCTGAAATTCACTGGTGGGTAGCTAGAATGCATGATTCCATAAACAAATTAAACTTGAAACTTTGCTGGTCCCAATTGCAGGGGAAACATTCTGTCTTCTTTCATTTTATTTCTTCAATGAAAACCAAAGGAGTGGGTGACATCAGATTCACTCCATGTTATTTGTGTTTTGTGTGAGGGAGACGTTGATACCAGCATGAGATGAATTTTTAGTTTCATAGAGTTGGTTTTGTGTCACTCTTGCATGTTATATGCTTGTTTGTAGCATTCTAATCAGGCTTGTTTTCTTTGCAAGCTTATCTTATGCACCACTCATCCAGCAACCGCCAATACTAATAATTGTTTATGTTTTATAAGCTGTTGGTAAAAAAACTCAAAATACTAATAATTGTTTATGTTACCGTGATTGCTGCTGCTTGTGTCTCACTGCTTTCCTGGCTTTGGACTCACCCAAGTTTCTGCACACTCCATTCTTTATCTGTGCTGATTTGCTAAAGTTTGTGGTGGTTTTACAGGTGACCCCAGAAACAGAACCAGGTGCACCAGAGTCTATTTCGAAACCCGTCGGTATGACCAATGGCAAGCAGGATTGATACTGAAAGCTTTTCCATGGTACTAAAATCAGACATAAACCCTTTTGAAGATGTACTTCTTAAGGTTGTTAATTGGTAGGGGGGAAAGATCACTCTGTATGTTTTTATTATACAATATGAACACAGTTAAGCATTAAAGCTGAAAATTTGACGTGGTTCAGATAATAATATTTCCATTAATTGGAAGCTCTGAAACCTGAAAAGGAAAGAAACTCTTTCCTCTCTAATCCTCTGCAAAAGGTCCGTTAAAGGCGCAGAGTCGATTAAGTTCAGCTCTGTTGGTTTATGCATTCTTTAAAATAGTTGAAATTTTAAAAAATTTACTATATAGAAGAATGTAAAAAGGCTGAGGAGTTAAGTTTAGGGAAGTCTAGTTCGTTCAAATACAGAAAACTTGAGCTTAACTTGAAATTTGATGCACAAGCTCGATTGGATATATTTGTTTTTAAGCTTAAGTTTATCTAGAGAGCTATTATTTGATTAAATTTGTTTATCAATTTTTGTACTCAAACTTGATTAATCTCGTACATATTCAAGCTTGAGACTTAAAAGTAAGGTAATATAATTTAGTAATATAAAAATATTTAACACATATATAAAAAACAAAAAATTTAATAAAACTCACAAGCCGTTTGAACCGAGTGTTATTAGATCTAAATTCAGCTCGAACTATTTGAGTTAAAGCTTAGTTGAATAATTATTACCAAGACCCATTAGCCCAAGGCTATTGAATACCAAGATTTTCCACAGGTTGACTGTTATTACATAAAATAATATTAAAAAAGAGGAAAAAAGAGGGTAAGATGAACACTAAACATAAGGCAAGTGTCACCGGCCTTATACTAAATTAATGATTATAGAATTGTCGGCAGTTTAAACATGGTAATGTTCAAATAATAATTTAAAAAGAGCTGTGGGCATTGTTTGGACTCATTCGATGTTTGCCTTCCCAAAGTTGAAACAAATTTTGGACTCTAACGTCTTCCTTTTTAACCTCTCCCTCTCATTTTACCCTGCGAATCTACACCACCGATTCTGTGGTGACCCACTTTCCTTATACCAAAATATAATTACTTCCTAGCTTTTGGGTCACCATTTGTTGTTGAAAACCACATCAAGTTGATTTTTTAAAATTTTAACTCAACTGGATTTTAAATTTAATCAGGAAATTAATTTTTTTTCAAAAACAAACCAGCAATAGTGTAGTGTAATCTCAATGTGGACCATAAACCTAACTTTTTATTTGTTTAAAAAGGAAATCGGGTACCCAAACATGTGATCAACTGAATAAAACAAATTGAAGGGAAAAAAGGTTGTAAATGATGAATTGATTAGATTAAATATGGGTTTTCATTTTCCTTGCCCCCCAATGTGGGGAGTAATTAAAAAGAAGACAAGAAAAGCAAATCACTGTTAAAAGAGAGAGTAGTAAATTTGAAGTGGCCACCTAATTAGAAGCATGTGACATGTGTGGGTAGGTATAGCTAACTTAGGGAGACAACATAACCCAACCTGTAAGAAGGAAATATAAAATTCAGAAAGAGTAAATCTAGTCAAACAAAATACCTTATAATCCTTAATAATGCTTTACTTGGTTGCTAAGGGAAGTTTTGAATTATTTGTATGGAATAATTTCAATGAATGCTTCTGGTCAATGTTTGACTTAATTTCTTTGAAGAAAGAAAGATGAATTATATGTATGCCTCATGTTTCTCAAATTTCATGCACCGTTTCATTTCAAATTCAGTAATGGCATGGGCTACCCCCTATTTTAGATTTTTTTTAAAAAAGTTAAAAGATAATATCTTTTATAATAATCAAGTCTTAAAACAGAAAATTTAATTTATTCCTCAATGTAATCTTTCATCTATTCTAGTTTTTAAATATGTGTTATTTATCAAATCATCTCAGAATAGATAAAAGAAAATAACATCGATTAATTTTGTTGATATGTGACATATACATAGATTATTACATTAATCCAAAATATTTGTAAATTTATATACAAGTTTCTTTTTATTAAAAAATGTTAATTCGCATTAACCCCAAAAAAGAAAAGAATCTTAATGCATCTTCTCCCAAGTGGACTGGGAATCCAATCCTTGTCCACCCACTAAAATTCACAAATTCCACAAATCCCATTACGTTTAAACTTTTGAGTACTCAAAAATGTTTAATAATATTTTGGAGTCTTGAGAGTAGGTGCCAATGCACAATACCATTCATTTGCAAACATTTTCAATGTCACTAACGAAACTAATACCACTTCATATATGGGTTTATTTATTTATTTATTATTTATTTTAAATCACTTGTTTTCTTTCCTTTATAACTTTCTGATACGAGTGATGTCTAGTAAAACTTTTTTGAATAGTAATAATTTTAAAATTTGAATTTAGTTTAAATATCTAGATTTTTCAATCAACTATTTTATATATCGGGGTAAAAGTATTTCGGAGGTATTTGTACTAAAAGTTGGATTGTATTTTATCTTTTTTAGTAAAAAAAAAAAGGCAAACTAATCTATGTATAATAGATTAAAGAGCAAATTGATCATTTTTGTTAAAAATTTCATTCACTTGTACTATTGAAAACTAACGTGGTTGATGGAATAACCAGACATTGACACGTGATATGCCACATGTACCTCATATTGATGTATAAGGATCAATTTTTAACAGTAGAAAGTGATGGAATTTTTAACAGAAAGACCAAGTTGCTCTTTGATCTAATGTACAATGACTAATTTGGTCTTTTTTTTTAAATTGAGGGGGCAAAATGCAATCCGACTCCTAGTACAAAGACCTTCATGGTCATGGTATTTTTACTTATATACCGGTTATGTTTGAAAGGGAATTGTTAAACGTCTAATTTTTTTCATATATAAATATGTATGCATATGAAATAACTTTCAATTTTAAGTTATTCTAATTGAGTTGGTGCCTAGTTAACTTAGTCCATAAGTTTTATATAAATATAAAACATACATTATTTTACTATACTAATTTGCTTTTCTTTTTTTTTTTAATTTAGGTCTTGCTTGATTTATTGATGTGAGCTCGTAATCGATTTAGAATTACAAGTCACTCGATTGCCCGACCGTTTCTAAATAGGTACTTGAAAGAAATAAGATAGAAATCCTTGAATCAACAACTTGTACGAGAAAGAACAAACACTATTGGACATGACCCATTTTCTACAAGACAAACAATTGGAAGCAAGAACTGAATTCGAACAAATCACGACCCGTTGTTTATGAAAGAAACAAGAACCGAAGGTATAGAAAAGAAAGAAGAACGCCACAAAGCAATAAGCCTTGATAAGTTCAGTTTGTATGTTCTTAAGAACTCAAGAAAAAAAATCTCACAAAATGTATTCATTCATCATAGCCTTTTCTTACATAAGTAACTTAGACCGAAATTCATAGGCCTCCAAAATGTCCTTTCAAATTCAGCATTTAACTAGCTATTAAAACAAACATTTAATTTCATTATAATTCATAGTGGCAACCAAAGAGTCATGTCTTTTCACTTGATTCATGTGTAGATAAAAAGCCATGTCTCTTCACTTTGATGAAGGCTTAATGCTTCTTAATTGTGCTGTTTTTTAGTCCCTTCATCTCCCTTAAAACCGAATGCCTTAATGCTTGTGTATTCATCTCTTTTATTGGCGCCATGATTGAGCTTTAAGTGCACTAAAATCGATCAGAAGTTGAAAAGCCACTCTTGATCCATTTGAACAGCCACCATAATGAACTTTGAGTGCTTGAAATCAAAATAGATTTGAAGAGTCTTTCTTGATCCATATGAACAACCACCTACAAGACAAATAAATAGTTATTAAACATTGGTAACTTATCATATTCTTATTCAACTTAAAACACCTTATTTATAATGAAAATTAACATACTATAACTTATGCATAAAAAGTAACAGCAAAAATAAAGGACACACTTCACACACTTATGAAACTAACTCATCCTTAAACTAAATGAACAAATAAGATGCTTAAATGCAAGGCTTAATGAAGATTCAAACTAAATAAACAAATGAGTTACATAATGCATGACATAAGTAAAATACAAACTTTATTAACATATGAGATGTTTTAATGCATGACTTAATTAAATACAGAACACATAATGCAAGCCACAATTTAAAGATATAGATAAATAATGCAAGGCATTAATTAATAACTAGTTCTTAAGATGCATTTAACACGCAATTAACAACTAACTTAACTAAAAGCTAATATCATTAAAAACACTTAAGACACATATTAATGACTAATACTAAATAAGAATTAATAAAAGTTACAGAATTATAAATAAAATGAGATGGAGGATTTGGCCTTAAAAAGCCTACATGCAAACATTGCATGGGTTTTACATGATTTCATCTTGCATTTGAGCCCTTCGAGCTTAGGCCAATCTTAAGTCCTTTTTGTCGAGTCACATGATGTGACCACACTCACATCATACCCTCCCTCTTGAAATAGACTTGTCCTCAAATCAGGCCATTTTCTTGAAAAAATTTAATCCAATCATGGCCTCTTAAAGGACGCTCCTCAAGAGCTGATTTGAGGAAATTACTTTCGTAGACCTGAAAACCAAACATAATTTGAAAAGAGGAATGGTTAATTGAACACCCCTCATTGTACGAACGTACGATTGTAGGGTGATCTATCGTTAGAGCCTTTTTAATACTTCTCTCTTTAAAATGGTATGTCTTTGAGTTGTCACTTACACAGAAATGAAACAGATCAAAAACATTACAGATTATGAATACAATACATTTTCCCGAATCCCCTTTCAAAAATTGAACACACAAAACTCTAGGATCAAAAACTTGGCTTTGCCTTTGCAATTCATCACAGTTCAAATACTTCATTCTCGGAAACAAAGATGAAACATTGAGCAAACGAAAGTTGTTCACACAATTACTCAAAATAAATTCATGATGCTTGATTTCTCTCAACAATGACTTAGAAAAACAAACTCTAGGTTTAAAAATGCGATTTTAATCTATCAATTCACCATGAAGAAAATGTCTTCTTTTCAAAAATATATCACCAATATTAACCAAATAAAGGTTGGGTGGATGAATGTTCACATAAGAATCACTCACGAACTTTTCTTGAAAAGGAATTGTAACACCCTAAACCCGGTCTATGTGTTAAGACCAGATTTGGTATGTTACACAAAACGAACATACATCTAGTCATCTAATGATTTAAAGAAAACAGATCCTCAAAACTATTTTGGAATTGAAGTTTTTTAAAAACCGAGGTTAATTTAAAATCTATGATTTAAGACATAAGAGTTTATAAATTAAAAATTTAGAAATTAATTAGTTAAAATTTTGCGAGAAGTTTAAAAGAGTTCAAAAGAAATTTGAAAACAAGTTTCTTAAAAGAATTTTTCAGAAAAATTTACGAGAATAAAATATTTAAGAAAAACCCCCTTTTGCACGAGAATTTAAGAAAACATTTATAAAAATTAGAATAGTCCCATTTAAGTATTTAAACATAATTAAAATCCATCCACAAGTAAAAATCCATAAAAATAATACCAGAGGCCTTATTACATCATAACTGAAATAGTAATTTAATAAAAATACTTAAAAAAAGTTCAAAGTTCATATAAACCATCGTTCGTAGTATGGCCTCCACAAAGTCATCCCCGGCTCAAGCCTCCATTACTGATCATTACCTGAGAAGAGTATAGAAAACGGGGTGAGTTACTTAGAACTCAGTGTGTAACCCACTTACCATAGTCCACTGGGCCAAAACCATTTAAGCATTAATTGGGCTTGAGCCCATTTACAAATGTAACAATATAACAAGTATAAAATGCATGTGATATGCAATTCCCAACCAAGCCTAAATTCCCATCCGCTACACACCACCCGTACCAACCAGCACACTTGTAGGGAGCTTTAGTCACCCACCCCGCCAACACACCAACTGGGCATGAAGCCATTAACTGGGCACAAAGCCATTAACTGGGCACGAGGCCATTAACTGGGCACAAGGCCATTAACTGGGCACAAAGCCATTAATTGGGCACGAAGCCATCTTCTCTTCGCCAAATATCCCAACCCATGCAATCATGTATATAAAATGCATGACAATTCATTCATATGATAATTCCAACATAAGGCCCAAAAAAATTATTACAAAACTGGCCCATTTCACAATTTGGCCCATTTCATCTCATATCACACTTGGCCAATTTTATCAAATAACTCATATGGCCCATTTATCACATGGGGCCCAATAAGGGCGATTCCGTAATTTTCACGATTTTAATACCGATTTCATTCTCTTAACACTAAAGTGTTAATATACCATATTTTTCGATTTCACCAACTTTGTGTTTTTTTTAGTCTAATGCTTAATTACGGTAAAGTAATCTAATCCATGAGATAAGTGTGAGATTATACACCATATACGGAAGGTACGGGATTACACACCTGATTACGGTGAGGACTATACTTTCCCGATCGTCGATACCTAAATACGTATCACGCTTGATTAGAACACTAATGCTTAATATAATTCTATGCTAAGGATAAGCGATCTAGATCTTTACCCTCGGAATCTCGAACAACTACTATTTGGCGGTTCTCCCCGATTGACGGTTCACAACCCGGTGGAAAATCCCGAATAGCTAATGGCTCCGAACTACGAACAACTTCGAATAATTGATTCTCCCCGGATGAGGGTCCACAACTCGGTGGAAAGTCTCGGATTGCCGAAACAACCCTTCGCTTGAATCTAGAGGGAATAGCGAATCTGCCCCTCTTCCGAACTATTCACCACCCTTTTCGACCCTATCTTGTTTGCCAAGAAATCTTACGTTCACGGGATGTAAATTAAGCGATAACGTCCCTAAGATTAAATCGATTAGTAACCCATCTTTAACGAAATAACGAGTAATATGGAAGTCCTTGATAGAAACCCTTACCTTAACACTTTGAACCGAATCCTAGCGATTCACGATGATTACGAATACTCCGAGTTTCGGCCTTCTCTATATCACTATAAAGACGAAAAAGATTGTCCAAGAGAAAGGGATAGAGGATGCTATTTTCGGTCAAAAGACCCTCCCAAACCAATATGTATATTCGGCTAAAGAAAAGAAGAGAATAAAGATTCGAAAAGGGTCCTTACCGATTGATTAAAACGAAGGTTGAAAGAATGATTAACAAGAAAATATATGTGAAGAGGAGGGTTCGGCTAAGAAGAAAAATTTGATGAAGATGATGCTAGCAATATTCGGTCATGGAGGAAAAGAGAAGGGAGAAAATGTGTTTCGGTTTTCAAAGGTGAAAAAGGAGCAAAGAAACGGGTTTGGGACAAGAGTACTCGGCAATGGAGAAGAAAAGAAAAAGAAAGAAAAAAATGGCCTTTGTGTTTTGGTGTTTCCGGCACTAGGGAAAAAAGAACTTGAGAAATTAGGCAAAATTTAGACCAAATGGTCAAAAAGTAATGACCAAAAGAAGAAAAACAAAGATGTTCACCAATGCTTCAAAATGCATTCGGCTAGGGAGAGAAAGATGAAAAGAAAAGCTTTTTGTGAAAAGCACCAAATGACCCAAAATGAAAGTGACCAACTAGCTACACCTCCTTACCAATGCCTCCAACCAAATTCGGCCACCCCCCTAGCCCCCAAAACCATCCAAATTCATGGACAAAGTTTGGCCATTCCAAACTTTCCAAAACACACCCCTTAAGAAGTGCCTTGTGTCCCCTACATACCATAAGCTCATGATTTCTTTCCTTATGTTCAAATCTTACCTTAACCCAAAAGCCACATTGCCATAAAAAAAAATAGTCCAACCTTACCAAAAATAAAGCTTGGCCGACACATGCTAGAAGAGTGCAAAAATTAAAGTCACAAAATGCATACCATGGGATTCGAACCTCTTCCCTCAAGCAATACTTATGGCGCCAACTCCACTTTACTACTAGCTCATCTTATGCTAATTTTTGTCACTTAATTTCCTTAAACATCAAGGTTACTTGTTCCACTTCAATAAAGTACTCCTTACTAAAATTTATTCTAATTCCGAATAAATCCTGAGCCTCCTCAAGACTATAATAAACACACAAATTTAATCATTCACTGATTGAGCACCAAAATCATGCAACATATCGATTCTAAAATTTTAGGATGTTACAGGAATGATCAACCATAAAAACTTTCCACAATGAATCAAAGGTGTCTCATAACAATTAAAATCAAATAAATGAAAATTTGTATGTGACAATTCATTTTTGAAAACAATGGACCACGAAAACAATTTGCCGTAAGGAAATCCTTTTAAAACAAAATTAGAAATAAACTTATCATCAAATTTCAAAGAATGCCTTTTTAAATCAAATTCCACAGTTTCCTTACCTTCTTTACCTTTTTGTTCTTGTAGAGAAACTTTAGTTTCCCACTTTCCTCTCTCACACAAATGGAATTGTCTTTCGAGAGTGGAGTAATGTAATGAAAAATTTGGTAATGGATTTTTGAAAACATGTGGCAAAGAAGCACAACTAAACAAAACTGAGTTATGATTGGTTAGTACAAATACACTCCTTACTTTTGCTTTAATAGTTTCTTGCTTTTCATTTTCTTCTGTCACTAAAGCTGTCTCCAATTTTACGTCGGATTTATTTTCACTTAACACACCATCAGTCAAACTTTCTTTTCCTTCCACTTTCTCAAATTCTTTTTCTCTTTTTTTCTCACTTTCTTTTTCTTTTCCGCGTTCTTCAACCTCTTTTTCTTTTCTCTCAAGCTTTCTTTCTTGATTTTGCAATTTCTCTCTCACTCGAATTTTCTTTCAATTTTTCATATTTTTCATTATCTTTCTTTTTTCTCTCAAACTCTTGTGATTTTACATCCTCACTCTCTTTTCTTTTCTCACTAGCTTTTAACTTAGTTCGATCTTCAAAAATTTGTTGTGGCGTTAAAGATGCCAACATGAAGGTCTTTCCATGGAATTTGAATGAGTACCGATTGGCAATTTCGTCATAGTTAGCTCATCTTTCAAACTGCCATGGTCTCCCCAACAGGAGCACCCAAACTCTAGGATATGAACTTATTAAGAGTAAAAGACTCAACCTCATATTTCTTTGAATTCATTAAGTTCATCTTAATAGGACCACCCAGACCTTGGGATATGAATTCATTAAGAGCCATAACTCAACCTTATTCATGTACATCGTTCTCCATAGGGATAGGTATAATGTACACTATGAGTCTTTGGTTTCGTTATGTCTCTTCTTACCATTCTAAGCTTAGCTCTTAGCAACGAAAATTACGGCTTGTAAGTCACATAATAAAGATATGGGAGGTGTCAGTTTTTCCCATAAAGGAATCTTTGTAAGTAGATTCTTAAGCCACTTAGCTTCTTGCCCAACTAAGTCTAGAGCTATAAACTTTGGTTTCATACACAAATTGTACCTTTAAGGTATTTAAGCAAATGCTTTAGAGTATTCTAATGCTCATTGCTAGGGTTATGGGTATATCTACTTAGTCTATTGGCTGCATTAGCAATATCAGGCCGAGTGTAGTTCATCAAGAACATAGGGCTTCTAGTAAATTTAGCATACTCTGGTTGAGAAACACTATTTCCTTTATTCTTTATCAATTGCATACTAGAATCAAAAGGAGTTTTCACAGGGATTACATCAAAGTTATTAAGCTTATTTAGCACTTTCTCTATATAGTGAGATTGATTTAAACCAAATCCCTTTTTTGATTTAGTAACCTTAACTCCTAAGATTACATCTATCTCTCCCAAATTAGTCATATCAAACTTGGTAGATAAGAAATTTTTGGTTTTGTTAATGGCTTCTGTAACAGCCCGATTTTAGTTAAATCGGAACAGTGGTTTTGGAACCACAAATCCGAGCTTAAAAAATTATTTTAATATTATTTTTGGTGTTTATAGCATGTGATTACAAAAGTTTGAAAGTTTCATGATTTAATTTTATCGATTGGATGTCTAATTTGATAAAAGGACTAAATCGCGTAAAATGCAAAAGTTGCATTCTAATTATTTAAGTGCTTATTTGCTATGAATAATTAAATGTGAAGTCCTTATGTTGTGAATAGACCATGGATAGTGGGAATTGACATGAATAGCCATCCATTATATGTTTTATTAATGCTTAAACAAAGGTTAATTAAGTAATTTGTGATTTAAGTTTAATTAAATTAAAACAAAACAAAATGGTGGCCATGTATCATCTTTTTGCACCGAATTTTGAAGAAAAAGAAAGCTATCTTCAAGATTTAGGGTTTGGAACCTTTAATTCTTAATTAAGGTATGAATTTTGTTCGGTTTTTGATGATTTTTATGTTTCTGTGATCGTTGCATCGAGTACTAGCTAGCCCGTGCCCTAATTTTCAAGTTTTTTGATGAGTTTGTGAAGTGCCATTGATGAATGTTTAAGTTTTTAAATGTTTGATGATGAAAAATGGATATTTGTTGATAGATTATCATATTTTGTTAAGTGATTTTTGGTAAAAATACTATTTAGGGATTAAATTGTGAAAAGTACAAATTATGTGGTTGAAATGTGAATTAAATGTGGAATATGGGCTGCTAGGGACTTATGTATAAATCGGCTAAGCATGGGTTAAGTTGAATTTTGTGAATTTTCTGTATTTGTGAAATATGGACTAAATTGAATAAATGTGAAAGTTTAGGGGCTAATGTGTAAAAATATCCATATATGTGTTTGTGGACTGAATTGAATGATTTGATGAATAAATGAGTTAATTTTGAATGTTTATAGATCAAGAACGAAAGAAATCAGATTTAGATCGGGAAAAATCAAAAGTTATCGAATAGCCGATCCAGTCCGTTTATCCTTAATACGAGGTAAGTTCATATGCAAATAAATGTCGTTAAACTGAATAATATATGTTTAATTGTCATTGAACTACTATAAATGTTGAATGATTAAATATGAGCAAGAATCTACAGGGTTAGAATATCTGAAAGTCCCGTACGAACCTTAGGATTAGTATAGGATACAAATGTCATGACATTAGAATTACCGAGATATGATTACGTGTAAGACCATGTCTGGGATATTGGCATCATTATATGATTTTGTATAAGACCCTGTCTGGGTCAGTGGCTTTGATATGTGATAACATGTAAGACCATATCCGGGATATGATATTGTACTAGTTATATGTGATTTTCAAGTATCCTTAACAATTCTGAATGGTTCAACGGGCAAAGTCAAGTCGAGAAAGAATATGTAAATGAGTTAAGATACTCAGGTATGTACAAGATTCATACGAGTATTGAAAATGGAAGTATTTGATTAATTCACTTATGATTTTCAATATGTGTTCAATGGGAAAGGTTTGTGAGCTTTTATATGCTTATTCATGATTTCCCTATTAATGAAAATGATATTGATTCATGTGGTAATTTTATTTGTATATGGCTTACTAAGCTTTTAAAGCTTACTTTGTGTGTTCTTTTCCTATTTTATAGATAAACGAAGCTAGCTCGGACTCGGGGATCATCAGGAACATCGTCACACTATCGGTCAACTTGTTGGTACTTTTGATGTTATGTATATATGGTATATGGCATGTATAGGCTAGTGTTAAGATGATATGTTTTGAGTTGTGATTTTAGCCATGAGAGTTGGCTTGTAAATGATGTACATGTTGGTGTGTATTTGGCCATCTAAGTTGGCTTAATTTATGAATTTGGTAAGTGATATGTGATGTATATATGGCCTTGTGTTTTGGCATGTTTGGTAGGATTGTTGTGATGCCTAAGTGGTTAATTGTTTTGATTATTTACCAATGATATATCATGGTTGATTTGGTATGATATAGGGATGATGAATTGGTATATTTTGTGGCATGAATTAGTTGATAAAATGATGAGAAAAATGCATAGGGAAGATAGGTGAAATGGTTGGTAATTATATACTGTTTTGGTATGTTTATGGTTATGATTTGAGTAGTGAAATGGTTAAAGATGAAATGGCATGATTTGTATAAGAATTGGCATGTTTTGGTTGCCTATAAATGTGTTGAAATGGTATTATTTTGGTTATTTAGGTGAGCATGAGAAAGGGCGCAAATTGGCCTTGCAAATGACTGATTCTTGTCCACACGGGCAGAGACACAGGCGTGTGTCTCGGCCGTGTGCGACACATAGTCATGATACACGAGCGTGTGTCCCCTGGTGTTGAAATTGAATTAAAGTCAGTATGCTCCACACGGCCTTACACACGGGCGTGTGATCAGCTGTGTGGCACAAGTTAGTATACCCCCTAAATGGTACACGGCCTAGCACACAAGCGGGTGACTTGGCCGTGTTGCATAAGTCAGTATACCTTACAGGATTGGCACGGCCTAGCGCACGGGCGTGTGTGACATTTCGAAGGGCACACGGGCTAGATACACGGGCGTGTGGTCAGCCCTGTGACCCAAGTCAGTATGTATGCCCTGTTTTCACATAGCCTGGAACACGGGCGTGTCTGGAGCCGTGTGAGGCACACGGCTTGTTCACACGGGCGTGTGACCCTTGTATGTTTCAAAAATTTCTAAGTTTTTGAGAATTTTCGTAAGTTATCAGTTTAGTCCCGAACCACTTCTAAAGCATGTTTAAGGCCTCGTAGGCCCTTATAAGGGACAATGTGATTATGATTGATTGGTGTTTGAGAATATATGTAAAAATGTATGTTGTATGTTGTGATTTGATCGGTAATGCCTCGTAACCCTATTCTGGCGACAGATACGAGTTAGGGGTGTTATAGCTTCTATATTAGTACTGAAGATTAACATGTCATCCACATATAGACTTATGATGACACAATCAGAACCAAGCATATTATAATATACACATGCATATGTACCATTAACAATAAAATCAAAACTAAGAATAGTCTTACAAAATTTCTCATACTATTGTTTTGAAGATTATTTGAGACCATACAAAGATTTTTTGAGTCTGCAAACTTTATCTTCCACTCCATGTAGATCTCCTCATCTCAATCACCATTCAATAGAGTTGTCTTCACATCCATTTGATGTACCAAGAAATTGTGAATGAGAGATAAAACAAACAAAACATGAATGGTTGGGATCTTAGTCACAAGAGAATATGTGTCAAAATAATCTATTCCAAATTTCTGAGTGAACCCTTTTACAACTAGTCTTGCCTTATACCTCTGTATAGATCCATCTAGTCTAAGTTTCTTTCTAAATACTCATTTATTTCTAATAGGTCTAAAACATCTAGGCAAGTCTACTAGTTCCCAAGTGTAATTAAATGTAATAGACTCTAGCTCATCATTAATGAAATCTCTCCAAAAACTAGCATCTATTGATTTTATAGCTTCATCATAAGTTTTTGGATTATCATCTATAAAAAATGCATGAGCAATAGAATCACTTATCAGGTCTAAATTACTAATCTCATTTACAAAGGATGTAAGAAAATCAAGTCTGAAACTAGTTATAGTTTTTTGTCTTTTACTCCTCCTAGGTTCAACATCATTATTAAGAACATCTCTATTATGTGTACCTGAAGAAGATGCATTCTCATCTAATTGTATATTAGTACTTATGTTAGATTTTTTTAAAGGAAGAACACTCTCAAAGAAAACAGCATATTTAGATCACATATAGAACGATCATGCGAAGACATGAATCTATATGTAGAACTATTTCGAGCATACCTGTAACACTCCAACCCCCGTTGTTGGCAGACTGAGGCGTTACACTAAAAATAGACTTAAACTTAGTCCGTACTTTTATTAAGGTTTTGGCATATACCCACTGAACTTGGACATTAACCAAAAAAGTGTTAAATGAAAAAACAATCAAATATGTGATACGCCAAGTAATATAAAACATAATTGAAAACGAATTTTTAGCGGAAGCCTTACAAAGTTGACAGGTTTGTATAAAAATGTAAGACGAGTTATTTCCCACACAAAATTTTAAAATACAACACTGGCAGTTAAAATTGTCTAAATTAGTTTGGCATATACGATTAAAAACAATTCATAAACCATAATTTAAAAGGTTTGACCTATACTTCAAGAGTACATAAACATTTTCTTTAAAATAGTGATTTGGCGAAAGATGTAACTTAATTAAAAATGTTGGTTACAAAATAGAGCTACACGTTACCCACCCAAAATGAAAGTATATGCATGTTACAAAACAAACATAGGTGAGGCTTACAATAGAGGTCGCTCTATCTGGCTGAGTCCTTTCTACAAGCCCTACATGCCGAGGTACCACTTGGAAAAGGGAAAAGAAGAAAGTAAGTTTGAAAGAACTTTGTGAGCTTCAGAATTAAAATGCTCGACCCTTTCCAATCAAGGTACATGAGCAGAGATAACACATGTATATATACATACATATAAATTATTAAGTCAAGATTCTACACGTAGAGACATTTGGGTGTATACCCTCATACATAGATCAATGGAGGTTACCTATCTTTGCCAGATAGTATCTCCAGGCGGACTCTATTATTGAGCGAATACCTTTTGCCCTTACTTTCCCAGAAAACAGTTGCCTTAACATCAATAGAATAGATACTTCCCTTAAGAAACACGAATGCTACCAACTTTTACCCTTATCATCTCAGACATATTATTTGACAGGAACTTGCACGCTTATCGGGTTCACTTTCACTAGGGCGGATATTGTACGCCAAGCACAATAGCTTAACGGGTACACTATGTACATAACTCAGTAATAAGATTAAGATTTACCACTTATCATGCAATATTATCATACACTACAATTACATTATCAAACGTTCCTGCCTATCGTCTAATTCCTCTCTTTAGATATACATAACATGCAACAAATCTAGGTTCACATTTTCCTACTCTTTTTCTCGTCTTTCCTTATGCTAACCTTGAATCCCATATTCACATATAAGAACAGATATCATACTCCATATTATTTCAAACACATACATGTTCTGATAAGTTTAAGGCTCATTGCTATGGTTAAGAACTAATATGTCCTACCGATGGCAGCACCCATATCGCCAAGCTGGTTAGAAACTAACATGCTCTACTAGAGACCCAACACACACGCAATCTAGTTAGCAGCTAACATGCCCTACCAGTGGTCTATAACAACTGCCACTCTGGTCAGCAACTAGCATGACCTACTAGTGGCTTATCATATTCGAATACTGAGTTAGCACAACAAGGAAGTCGTGTCTGTTTCCTATCACTTGCATGCACATGCAGATGATTACATGTAACAATTTACCATATTCCATGAAGATAGTTTCACCTGAATTCATAAATTGTAACTATGACAATTAGAACTTAATAGTATACAAAGATTTAGAGGAAACTCACAGACGACTAACACAAACTGGATACTCATAGAAAATCTCAAAGTAGTTGGTTACACCATAAGCCTTTTGCTACACTCCATAACCTTTACTTGTTATTATGACACTCATAAATTCTTCTCTAACAAGGTTATTCCCCCTTAATTGAGGTACAATAATAAAAACAAAGTAGAAGAAAGAAAAAGAAGAACCCCTACTACACCAGCCACACTGATATTTATACCCTTACAGCTCTACAATAACCCTTTACGTGACTAACCATGCAAAGCTGACTCAGCACCCTTTTGTGGTAGACATAATTATTTCTAGGAAAATCCTACCTTAAACATCCATTGTACTCTAGTTAATTTTCAACTAGATCTTAACAAGAAAACAATTAAAACTGAACAATATACCCACGTGCTAAAAAAAAAAAACTATCGGGACAATTAGTCACTAATGGATACTAATAGAAGGGTCTACTGATGCAGTCGTAAACCAACTAAAAATTTAACTAAGGTAAGTGCACCTATCAATTAATAGTATATCTACGGTGGGCAAAGATATCGTTCCCATGAAGACTAAAAGTATTAGTAATTACCGTCTTTCTATTGTTTAACCGGTAAATTTGAGTGATTGATTAAAACTAAAATTAACTAAATTAATTAACTATGATGCGACAAATAAAAAATGAGGAAAATAACCAATTAACAACAAAGAAGCAAAACAATACCCAGGAAAGAATTCACCTAGATTTCATTTGTCATTATCAATCTAAATTACGCAATTTCTTCACTTAGTATCTTGATCCATAGAAATCATTAAATTATGCTAATATCTCTCTTCAAGAATAAAAGCAACTGACTCTAGGTTGATTAATTAAAATTTCTTTCTATTTAAAACCCTATTATCGCATTAACTTGATCTATGGATTCTCTTATTAGATTTGACTTTATTCTGGTAGATTTATGTCATCCTATTTCTAGGATTGCATGCAACTTCACTCAATTATGTTAGATCTATTCTTAAACAGGGTCTATTCCTCCTTTGATTTAAGCACATCAAACATGGACTAATAGTTTAGAAATATTAAACCAAGAATTAAGCACACATAATTGAGAACAAGATCTATGTCTTTATGCATCTCCCTAGGTATTTAGAAAATTAGTTCATGATCGCAAATAAAAACATCCAAAATACATTATAACCACAAGAAACAAAGAAACTCATAATAATGTCCAAAGAAATCAAAAGGGAATCTTGTAATATCCGGGATTTAAGGGTTATGCGTTTTAACTTAATTGTATGTGGTAGCATGCCTATGTGTGGATTGAGTGTGTTTTGGGGACTTCGGGAACCTTGGAATATAGGTAGGTGTCTTAGAAAAATATTAGATTTTTAATTCTTAAAAGGGAGCTAGTCAAAATAGGCCTTAAGAAAATTTGTTGGTGGATTTAATCACAAGTAACCAGTTGGCAAAATGGCAAGGGATGCGCCACTTAGGGCCTTAAGAAGTGACGCCATAAGCAGTGTGAGGGGGGCTTAGGTTCGAATCCTATGGATGGCACTTAGGTGACTTTTTTTTTGCATTTGTATGGCATGTGTTGGTCAAACTTTAATTAAGGTAAGGTTGGACTTTTTCATTTATGGTTAGTAGAATTAAGGTTATGGTAAGCATGAATAAAGGGTAGAATTGCTTGATTGTGGGGATAGAATTTCTTAAACTTTGGGAAAGTAGAGGATTACAAGGCATGTATCAAGGTGGATGTTTTGGAAATTATTTCATGGCCATTTTGACCATGAACTTGGACGATTTTATGGATTAGGGGGGTGGCCAAAATTTTGAAGGCTTTTGGATGAGTTAGGAGTTAGTTGTGCACATCTTTCTTTTATTCATTTTGTGTCACACAAAGCATTTCTCTCTAATATTCCTCCTCTTAGCCGAATGTATAATAGACAAAAGGTAAACCTTTTTCTTTTCTTTTGGTCATTTGAGTTTTAACCATTTCGGTTTTGAGTTGTCCTTTTTCTCCAAATCATATCTTCTTTTCTCTCTTCTTTGTGACCGAAACCAAATAGCCATTTTAGACCATTTCTTTTCAACTCTTCTTTTCTCTTCATAACTCTCAATAGCCAAACGTCTATTGAACCTCCCCAAATTTCTTTGTTTCACTTTTCTTCTTCAAAGCCGAAAATATCATAGGATGGAATCTGCTCCAATCGATTCTCTATAGTGGGTAAGAGATTTCTTTTAATTGTTTTTCTTCTATCTCTCTTGGTTGTCAAAAGTTAAAGATCTAACTTCATTCTCTCTGTTATGGCCGAACCCATGAAAGGTGATATCGGGATTTCTGTAGGCTAACGTTAAAGGAGTAGAGATCTTTCGGGATTGGAGTGATCAAGGTAAGCAAGGAATATTGTGGGGCCGAAGGCCATTTCATGTGTTCTTTTGGGTTGAGCCGAATCTAACATAGTTGTGTAGGAGGGAGTTCAACAAATCGCAAGGTGCAAATTGTGTAGGCTACGGGGTTCAGGTTTAGGCGACTTTTGCTTATAAGGTGTGTAGTTATCGCACTACTCTCTTGTTGTTTGTATGTGTTGTTATATATATGTGTATATGATATGTGTGGTGGCCGGAAATATGGCTGAGATGGTGACTACCCATGGTGGGTAATCGGTTAATCAGGTCAGTATTTAATGATATTAATCTACCTGTGATTTATGTGTAAAATTGTGGTAAGCATGCGATGCATACTCATCTTAATATTGTTTTGTCATGATACATATATATATATACATACATGGGGACTGGGATGTGAATATTGAAGGACAGGGTGTACATATTTATGTACGTGGTCCATGTTAGCCTTGAGCTACATTGGCGCTTGATGTTGGCTATGTGCTTCATCAAGGTGGGGTGTTGGCTATGTGCCACATCGTGGGCGGATGATAGCTGTGTGCATCACCGTGGATTGAGGATGACCTTGAGTCACCTCGTGGATACAGATATGTGGGGTCACTTAGGTGATCGGTGGCTAAGCCACGGCCTTGAGCAGCAGGTCTGCCAAGGAGGTGTGTAGCGGTTGGAGGGTGATTTAGTAATCCCCTGGTGTGTGCGGCAGGTACGGGGGTGTGTAGCGGATGGACACTAGGTTGGGTTGGGATTCATTTTGCATGATTACGTATGTGGACTGTGTGGATGTGGGCCAAGCCCATTTGTGGAGGCATGTGAAATAATTACACACTGAGTCGGTTTGACTCACCCTATTTTTCCAAAAACAATGCAGGTGATACATGAATCTTGGACCGGGCTGGAGCGGATACGAGGTGGCCATGCAGAAGATGTTTATTTGTTTTATGCACTTTATATTTTTAGTACTTTTGAGTAAATCTTTATTGTAATAAGGCCACTTAAAGTATTTGGGAACTTTTTATGGTTTGAAGTTAAATTGTTATTGTACTAATAACTGGAAATGATTTTTGGAACCTATTTATATCTTAAAAACTTATATTAAAGTTTTAAATCCGAAAATTTGTAACAACATAATTTTTACTTAAGAATTTTAAATGTACAATGTTTTATAAATGACGAAAAATTATTATGTTTTCACTCTTATGACAAATTCTTTTCAAACTTTTTCCTCAGTAGCATTCTAAATTCAGTCGTGGTGTTTGGGCCGGGTTTGGGGTGTTACAATTTGGTATCAGAGCCTGGTTCAAAACTCGGCTTTGAGGGTTTTGGGCCCAAAAACATTTTTTTCAAAGATGGGCTTTTAAAAAACGTAGACTTTCATTAATTATTTCAGGTTTATTCTGGCATGGCACCTGTGTCTCCGGCCCGAAGTCCACCAGGTAAGTACCCCTAACTACTGAAGTGATTGTTATGTGAAACTTTATGGGCATTATGGGATCGTAGATTAGTAAATTAGGAGCTATTGAACCCTAGGACTAGTTTATTTCAACACAAAATACATAAGACTTAAGTGCAACCAAACAAACCTGTGAGTAAGTCGCCGAGTTAGGGTGTGGCAACGGTTGTGCGCATGTCTAGGATTGGATTCGGTGGGAGCTTGGTATTTAAGCAGTCCTAATGACTCACCTCCTCTTCACTCGAATTCTACCTGGTGCGTAGTGACAGTTCACCCTTAACCAAGAGGACTTATTCACCGGCTTAACCCGATAATTAAAACCCGAGAGGGACCAGCTACCCTGTTTTGTAAAAACTACCTTAGATTTGAAAGATGACCAAAATATCTCGGTTTGGAAAATTTACTAAATTACCCTTGATTTACAAAATTACCAAAATAATCCCGATTTCTGAAATTTCAAAAAAAAAAATACCTTTGATTTGTACAAATTTTCAAAGTAACCCCGATTTTTGAAATTTCTGAAATGCCCTTGATTTGTATGATTTTTGAATTAACCCTGATTTATTACTAAAATACCCCTATAGGATGAATTACGAAAATACCCCTGGGTTGGGAACGGACAAAATGCCCAAAGTAGTGTAGTGGATGTTGTGGATGAATGTATGTGACTCTCTGAATTAGGGTAGTAAACTTGAGATGAAAACCTTGGTTGATCGGAAGAACTACTACTAAAAACTTCTTTTCATAAAATTGTTCGCGGGTAATCAGTGGAACAAAAGACTAATGCATAAAATTTCCTAAATCAGATTAAATCGCGATAGTAGACATGAGTTCTAGGGGATGTGGTCGCAATACTCGTGGGCGTGGTAGAGGCAGGATGGCAGTGTCGGAACCAGTGGGGTTATAGTGATAGGTGAACGGAGGAATTACTTATCCAATGTAGTGTCTGCTCGTAAGGCAGAGAAGATGGTGAGGAAGGGTTCCAAGATTTAGTAGAAAGTATATTGGTTTTATTAAGATCAGAGTGCGCAGCAAGAGTGTAGTATGGTGAGATAGGATGTACGACTGTTAGTTAGTTGGTAATTTCGAGGCCGAAATTATTTTTAAGAGGGTAGAATTGTAATATCCGGGATTTAGGGGTTATGCGTTTTAACTTAATTGTATGTGGTAGCATGCCTATGTGTGGATTGAGTGTGTTTTGGGGACTTCGGGAACCTTGGAATATAGGTAGGTGTCTTAGAAAAATATTAGATTTTTAATTCTTAAAAAGGAGCTAGTCAAGATAGGCCTTAAGAAAATTTGTTGGTGGATTTAATCACAAGTAACCAGTTGGCAAAATGGCAAGGGATGAAACACCCCAAACCCGGCCCACGAGCCTTGACCAGATTTGGTATGTTCCTCAAGTAAACCGGTTCAAAGTTCTTTTGTTACTTAGGAAAAACTTGTGTGATTTTTAAAAAAATATTGTTTGGGTTGGGCTTGTGCTAAAAACCAATTTATCTAACATTGAAATCCATTTATTTATAGTGACAAAACATTTAAGGTTTATTTTAAAAATGTATTTGCTTAAACTTTAATTTATAAAATTCGTAAACATAATAAATAAAATAAAATAAAGTAATCCACTATGGCCTTATGGCCTTATTACATCAAGTAAAACCCAATAATAAAATTAAAGGTACTAAAAAGAAATAAAGTCCAAATTAAATAAAATCTTCAAATGGAGCATGGCCACCTCAAGGTCTACCGTCTCGGTCCGTCACTGTTCATCACCTGAAAATAGTTCCCACAACGGGGTGAGTCAACAGACTCAATGTGTACACAACATTAACATTCAAAAAATCAGGCATACAAGTTCATATCAAGTTCATGTTCATATAAAATGAATGATGCAACCCAAACCCAAGCCTAATGGTCCATCCGCTACACACCACCCGTACCTGCCAGTCACACCGTGGGGACTACTAAGTCAACCCTCCATCCGCTACACACCATCGAAGGCAGTCGCTGCAGTCGACGTGCTCATCGCCCATATAATTTGTGTCATTAGACACCATATTCAAATAATGTAATCGAAGTTACCAAATTCAGATAATGTAACCGGAGTTACCATATTCAAATTTTGTGACCGTAGTCACCATATTCCGTTGGTGAGACCGAAGTCAACACCTTCTTCCCCTTTCACATATATCCCGTATGCCCCATATATCATGCATAACATACTTAATTTCTCATTATTCACATGTTAACAATATAACATATTCGTAATCCTATCAAAAGTAGGAAACGTACCTGGGTACTCTTACCACATTTGTGGTACTTAGCCACATTCACATTCTTATGCATATTCATATATTAAAAATAATTGCCATATGATATATCGAAAATTAATGTGAGTACACACCTGATTTGCTTATTAGATTCCTTGAAATCCCGAAGAACGATCTACCGATCTAGATCTTTGACTCCTATATTCGGCCATTCAATAAAATATATTAACAAACCTATTTGGCTTAAAAACCAAATCCTAGTAGGATTTGTATTACTTACCTTGTTGCCGAATTGGATGATCAAGTCCCAAAAATTTGCTAGTATTCTTTTTCCTTGAAATCGGCTATCACTAGACATGTAACCATGTCAATTTCCGGCTTTTGAAATAATGGAAAATAATTCTAAATACCAAAATTAAGCCTTGGCCGAATATCACTTACCATACAAATTCCAAATCTGAAGAGGATTCCTTGCCCTATATGTCTGTCGAAATCTTCATGTTAGATCTAATCTAACATATACATCATAACCCTTAATCAAATAAATTTATCTTACCTTAGATCCTTGATCCTTGTATTCGACAGTTGTAGAAACCCTTTTGATGTTGTAGTTGATTGCTCCTTTACTTAGAATCAACAAAGATTCGGCTTTGACAGTAGAAACAGAGAAGAAAATAGAAGAAAAGAAGATGGATCTTGCTTAAAGAAAAATTCGGCAGAGAGGGGGAGAGAGCTAGGAAAATTTCGGCAAAGAGGAAGCAAAAGTGAATGAGTAGCCCTCCTGCCCTCCTTTTATAGCCAAAGTTATCAGCCTAGAAGTCCCTTACTTGGCCACCACTCATCTTTTTGATAATATTATCTCTTTTATTTAAAAGATGAAAGTGTTTAATCCATCATTTATCTCCTCAAATAATCCTAAAAGAAAATCCTCTATTTATCACTTATTATTCACATATTTATGCAAATAAAACTCTTCCTTTTCTAGAAACCCATGCCGTCCACCTCAGCCTTCTGGAAGCAAAAATAAAACTTATTTATTTGCTTCTCAAGTGACTCGAACTCAGGCCTATTTCCCTGCATGTGACGCCATCTCCTTAGGCCTTAAGTGGCATCTTCAGGCCACTTTTCCAAGCCTGTTTGTGTGTCAAACTTCTCCATCTTTTTCTTTTAAGGCCCTCTAGCCCTTATTTCTTATTTTGAACTTTAAAATTTGACATTTCGGCATCATTTCTAAGTTTCCTAAAATTTTCGATCTGCTCTGTAACTTGCCATTTTTCTTACATTTCCAAGTTTCTAGAAATGTTTACTTTCCATTTTTGAATCATTTCCAAAATGTTCAAGTTTCCAAAATGTTCAAGTTTCCAAAAATGTTCATTTCCATTTCCATTTCCATTTCCATTTCCATTTCCATTTCCATTTCCATTTCTAGGTTTCCAAAAATATCAAAAATTTATTCATAGTACTTGAGACTTGACATTTCGTACAATTAAACTGAAAATGCATAGGCCCTATTCAGGATGTTACAGTTCTACCCCCCTTAAAATAATTTCGTCCTCGAAATTACTTACTAACGAATAATCGTACGGTCTAACTCACCCCACTACGCTATTGCTGCGCACTCTGATCCTAAAGAACTATCATACTTTCTAGGCACATTCTCTAGGTTCACATCCAAAGTTTCAGTCACTTCACCAGCAATACAAGAATAAGCTAACCCTATAACAAGCAAAGCAATTAAGGGTATTCCAGAAATGAGGAACGTACCCGTAGTCATATCTGGCGCATATTCCTCCTCGCGACGGCCAACTGCATAAACCAACCTTGGTTGCCTCGCGTCTGCACCTTCAGCACCTCCTCTTGGTGCTTCACGTCCACGGCCCGAACCATTTCCTCCATGGTTCGGTCCACGACCTTGCTGAGGCTGCTGTCCTCCTCTACCCGTCTGGCTAGCATTCTGAACTGCCGGTTGGCTCTCATCTGTTTGCTTGGGATAATCCTTAAGCATATGGTCCTTGGACCCACACTTGAAACATCCTCCCGTCTTTCTCCGGCACTCTCCCAAGTGCCTCTTTCCATAATGTTCACAAGGTCAACACCGCCCTTCTGAACCAACTTGCTGACCTCGCGGCCGATCAACTCTAGGCCTCTTATTCCCAGATGAGCCAGACGATCCAAAACCTCTTTCTGGCCTATTCCGATCAGTGTTCTGCCTTGCAGAATCCTTAATTCCTTCAGCCACTTTAGCCTTTTCCACTAACGCAGAAAATTCCCGCTCCTGATGCGGTGCTATCAACAGTCTTAGATCGTCCCTCAGTCCGTCCTCAAAACGGACACAGCGTTCATGCTCAGTTGCCACTACACCTCGAGCATAACGACTCAACCTTAGAAATTCTGCCTCATATTCTACTACGGACTTGTTCCCTTGAACCAGCCCCAGAAAAGCTTTCCTTTGCTCGTCTGTATACCTGGTTCCCACATATTTCTTCTGGAATGCCTCCTTAACATATTCCCAGGTCAGATCCTCCGCCGTGGCACCATCTCGAACAGTTAGCCACCATTGATACGCTTCATCGCGTAACAATGCCACCATCCCTTTCAACTTTTCCTCAGGAGTCAGATCGAGCTCATCCATGATACGCTCCGTTGCTTCCAACCAGTACTCAGCTGTACTGGGTGCCACTCCAGACACTCCACGAAACATTTCCGCTCCATTAGCTCGGAGCCGTTCAGGCAGAGACTTACGATTTCCTGAATTTCCTCCTGCCCCCGCCACCAACTCCAGAACTCGCAGCACAGCCCGCGACACAGCATCGTCCCCCGTCTGAGCTTGCTGCTCCACACCAACAGCTGGGAGCGGTGGGGGTAGTGGTACCTCATTATCAGACCCTTGACCCGATCTAACGGGTTCTGACCTAGTCATTCTTCCTCTACCGCGTCCACGACGGCCATGTCCTCTAGAGCTCATTTCCAGCGTCGAGATCTGATTAAGAAGTTTTATGTATTAGTACTTTGGTTTCACTTGTTTACTCGCGAAGAAATTTTATGGCAAGAGTTTTAGGAGTGGTTCTTTCGTATTCATACAAACATACAGTCCTTCTATTCATTCATTCATCCATCAAACAAGTATGAACTTCCGTTCATTCAGAGAAACGTTGTAGTTTTCTTCGTTGATGTTTTTCCGCTACCTAGGGGTATTTTCGTAATTTTGTCCTACAGGGACATTTTCGAAATTTTCAAAAGGAAAAAGTTTCTCGGTGATTTTGTCGAAAATATTTTGGTAATTTTAAAGTCCCGGGGTAATTTTGGAAAAATTTTGAAATCCAGGGGTATTTCGGAAATTTTTGACCTCGGGGGTATTTCGGTAATTTTCCAAAAACCAGGGTAAATTTGTAAAATTTAATAAGTTAGGGATATTTCAAAAGTTGTAAAACTTTGAGGGTTCTTTTTTTTGAGAGTTTCCCTTTTCAAATGGTGATGTTTGCAAAAATTTCGGAAACCGGGGTCATTTTGGTCATTTTGTAAGTTAGGGGCAATTTTGAAATTTTTTCAAAATCAAGGTATTTTTGATAGTTTGCAAATTAGGATTTGTGAACACTTATAAAATAAGGAAATTTTGGCAAAACTGTTAGGTAGGTTCATATTTTGTAAATCAAGGGCATTTTGGTAATTTTGCCACTAGGGGCGTTTTTGTAATTTTCACAAATCAGAAATTTTTCAGAAAATTTTATAAAGATGGTTTTCTCAAATTCAAAAGAAAGTTTTGAGAATTTTAAAACTGGGGTTTGTTGTTTTGTTCTTCTTTTTTTTTTTTTTTAGGAAAAACATGGCTAGTTCCCTTTCGGGTTTTAGTCATTATGTTTAGCCTATGGCCGAGCCCTCTTGGTCAGGGTGAACCAAAGCTACGCACCAGGCAGGATTCGAGTGGAGAGGAGGTGAGTCAGACGGACTGCTTAAATACCAAGCTCCCACCAAAACCATTCCTAGACATGCGCACAGAGGTTGCCACACCTACTGAGCCCTCTCAGTTAGGGTGAACCGAAGCTACACACCAGGTAGGATTCCTGTGAAGAGGAGGAGAGTCACTAGGACTGCTTAAATACCAGGCTCTTCTGGATCCAATCCTAGACATGCGTACAGGGGTTACCACACCCTAGCTCAGTGACCTAGCCATAGGTTTGTTTAGTGCATTAAGTCTTATGTGTTTTGTGTTTGAGTAGTCTAATCCTAGGGTTCAAGTTCCTATCATACTATTCTACGTTCCATGCCCTTTCTACCCTTCTAATATTCACAACATAATTCACATAATCACCCAAATAGTTAGGGGTACTTACCTGGTGGACTACGGGTCGGAGACTTAGGTGCCATGCCAGAAACCTGCTTAATTTCAAGGAAAATCATTTGGCTCGCTTTGAAAACGTTTTGGGCCTTAGCCCACAGGCCGAGAGTTTAAAACTGGGCTTTGATACCAAATTGAAACACCCCAAACCCGGCCCACGAGCCTTGACCAGATTTGGTATGTTCCTCAAGTAAACCGGTTCAAAGTTCTTTTGTTACTTAGGAAAAACTTGTGTGATTTTTAAAAAAATATTGTTTGGGTTGGGCTTGTGCTGAAAACCAATTTATCTAACATTGAAATCCATTTATTTATAGTGACAAAACATTTAAGGTTTATTTTAAAAATGTATTTGCTTAAACTTTAATTTATAAAAATTCGTAAACATAATAAATAAAATAAAATAAAGTAATCCACTATGGCCTTATGGCCTTATTACATCAAGTAAAACCCAATAATAAAATTAAAGGTACTAAAAAGAAATAAAGTCCAAATTAAATAAAATCTTCAAATGGAGCATGGCCACCTCAAGGTCTACCGTCCCGGTCCGTCACTGTTCATCACCTGAAAATAGTTCCCACAACGGGGTGAGTCAACAGACTCAATGTGTACACAACATTAACATTCAACAAATCAGGCATACAAGTTCATATCAAGTTCATGTTCATATAAAATGAATGATGCAACCCAAACCCAAGCCTAATGGTCCATCCGCTACACACCACCCGTACCTGCCAGTCACACCGTGGGGACTACTAAGTCAACCCTCCATCCGCTACACACCATCGAAGGCAGTCGCTGCAGTCGACGTGCTCATCGCCCATATAATTTGTGTCATTAGACACCATATTCAAATAATGCAACCGAAGTTACCAAATTCAGATAATGTAACCAGAGTTACCATATTCAAATTTTGTGACCGTAGTCACCATATTCCGTTGGTGAGACCGAAGTCAACACCTTCTTCCCCTTTCACATATATCCCGTATGCCCCATATATCATGCATAACATACTTAATTTCTCATTATTCACATGTTAACAATATAACATATTCGTAATCCTATCGAAAGTAGGAAACGTACCTGGGTACTCTTACCACATTTGTGGTACTTAGCCACATTCACATTCTTATGCATATTCATATATTAAAAATAATTGCCATATGATATATCGAAAATTAATGTGAGTACACACTTGATTTGCTCATTAGATTCCTTGAAATCCCGAAGAACGATCTACCGATCTAGATCTTTGACTCCTATATTCGGCCATTCAATAAAACATATTAACAAACCTATTTGGCTTAAAAACCAAATCCTAGTAGGATTTGTATTACTTACCTTGTTGCCGAATTGGATGATCAAGTCCCAAAAATTTGCTAGTATTCTTTTTCCTTGAAATCGGCTATCACTAGACATGTAACCATGTCAGTTTCCGGCTTTTGAAATAATGGAAAATAATTCTAAATACCAAAATTAAGCCTTGGCCGAATATCACTTACCATACAAATTCCAAATCTGAAGAGGATTCCTTGCCCTATATGTCTGTCGAAATCTTCATGTTAGATCTAATCTAACATATACATCATAACCCTTAATCAAATAAATTTATCTTACCTTAGATCCTTGATCCTTGTATTCGACAGTTGTAGAAACCCTTTTGATGTTGTAGTTGATTGCTCCTTTACTTAGAATCAACAAAGATTCGGCTTTGACAGTAGAAATAGAGAAGAAAATAGAAGAAAAGAAGATGGATCTTGCTTAATGAAAAATTCGGCAGAGAGGGGGAGAGAGCTAGGAAAATTTCGGCAAAGAGGAAGCAAAAGTGAATGAGTAGCCCTCCTGCCCTCCTTTTATAGCCAAAGTTATCAGCCTAGAAGTCCCTTACTTGGCCACCACTCATCTTTTTGATAATATTATCTCTTTTATTTAAAAGATGAAAGTGTTTAATCCATCATTTATCTCCTCAAATAATCATAAAAGAAAATCCTCTATTTATCACTTATTATTCACATATTTATGCAAATAAAACTCTTCCTTTTCTAGAAACCCATGCCGTCCACCTTAGCCTTCTGGAAGCAAAAATAAAACTTATTTATTTGCTTCTCAAGTGACTCGAACTCAGGCCTATTTCCCTGCATGTGACGCCATCTCCTTAGGCCTTAAGTGGCATCTTCAGGCCACTTTTCCAAGCCTGTTTGTGTGTCAAACTTCTCCATCTTTTTCTTTTAAGGCCCTCTAGCCCTTATTTCCTATTTTGAACTTTAAAATTTGACATTTCGGCATCATTTCTAAGTTTCCTAAAATTTTCGATCGGCTCTGTAACTTGCCATTTTTCTTACATTTCCAAGTTTCCAGAAATGTTTACTTTCCATTTTTGAATCATTTCCAAAATGTTCAAGTTTCCAAAATGTTCAAGTTTCCAAAAATGTTCATTTCCATTTCCATTTCCATTTCCATTTCCATTTCTAGGTTTCCAAAAATATCAAAAATTTATTCACAGTACTTGAGACTTGACATTTCGTACAATTAAACTGAAAATGCATAGGCCCTATTCAGGATGTTACAAGGGATGCGCCACTTAGGGCCTTAAGAAGTGACGCCACAAGCAGTGTGAGGGGGGCTTAGGTTCGAATCCCATGGATGGCAATTAGGTGACTTTTATTTTTGCATTTGTATGGCATGTGTTGGTCAAACTTTAATTAAGGTAAGGTTGGACTTTTTCATTTATGGTTAGTAGACTTAAGGTTATGGTAAGCATGAATAAGGGATAGAATTGCATGATTGTGGGGATAGAATTTTTTAAACTTTGGGAAAGTAGAGGATTACAAGGCATGTATCAAGGTGGATGTTTTGGAAATTATTTCATGGCCATTTTGACCATGAACTTGGACGATTTTATGGATTAGGGGGGTGGCCAAAATTTTGAAGGCTTTTGGATGAGTTAGGAGTTAGTTGTGCACATCTTTCTTTTAGTCATTTTGTGTCACACAAAGCATTTCTCTCTAATATTCCTCCTCTTAGCCGAATGTATATTAGACAAAAGGTAAACCTTTTTCTTTTCTTTTGGTCATTTGAGTTTTGACCATTTCGGTTTTGAGTTGTCCTTTTTCTCCAAATCATATCTTCTTTTCTCTCTTCTTTGTGACCGAAACCAAATAGCCATTTTAGACCATTTCTTCTCAACTCTTATTTTCTCTTCATAACTCTCAATAGCCGAACCTCTATTGAACCTCCCCAAATTTCTTTGTTTCACTTTTCTTCTTCAAAGCCGAAAATATCATAGGCTGGAATCTCCTCCAATCGATTCTCTATAGTGGGTAAGAGATTTCTTTTAATCGTTTTTCTTCTATCTCTCTTGGTTGTCGAAAGTTAAAGATCTAACTTCATTCTCTCTGTTATGGCCGAACCCATGAAAGGTGATATCGAGATTTCTGTAGGCTAACGCTAAAGGAGTAGAGATCTTTCAGGATTGGAGTGATCAAGGTAAGCAAGGAATATTGTGGGGCCGAAGGCCATTTCATGTGTTCTTTTGGGTTGAGCCGAATCTAACATAGTTGTGTAGGAGGGAGTTCAACAAATCGCAAGGTGCAAATTGTGTAGGCTACGGGGTTCGGGTTTAGGCGACTTTTGCTTATAAGGTGTGTAGTTATCGCACTGCTCTCTTGTTGTTTGTATGTGTTGTTATATATATGTGTATATGATATGTGTGGTGGCCGGAAATATGGCTGAGATGGTGACTACCCATGGTGGGTAATCGGTTAATCAGGTCAGTATTTAATGATATTAATCTACCTGTGATTTATGTGTAAAATTGTGGTAAGCATGCGATGCATACTCATCTTAATATTGTTTTGTAATGATACATTTATATATATACATGGGGACTGGGATGTGAATATTGAAGGACAGGGTGTACATATTTTTGTACGTAGTCTGATGTTAGCCTTGAGCTACATTGGCGCTTGATGTTGGCTATGTGCTTCATCAAGGTGGGGTGTTGGCTATGTGCCACATCGTGGGCGGATGATAGCTGTGTGCATCACCGTGGATTGAGGATGACCTTGAGTCACCTCTTGGATACAGATATGTGGGGTCACTTAGGTGATCGGTGGCTAAGCCACGGCCTTGAGCAGCAGGTCTGCCAAGGAGGTGTGTAGCAGTTGGAGGGTGATTTAGTAATCCCCTGGTGTGTGCGGCAGGTACGGGGGTGTGTAGCGGATGGACACTAGGTTGGGTTGGGATTCATTTTGCATGATTACGTATGTGGACTATGTGGATGTGGGCCAAGCCCATTTGTGGAGGCATGTGAAATAATTACACACTGAGTCGGTTTGACTCACCCTATTTTTCCAAAAACAATGCAGGTGATACATGATTCTTGGACCGGGCTGGAGCGGATACGAGGTGGCCATGCAGAAGATGTTTATTTGTTTTATGCACTTTATATTTTTAGTACTTTTGAGTAAATCTTTATTGTAATAAGGCCACTTAAAGTATTTGGGAACTTTTTATGGTTTGAAGTTAAATTGTTATTGTACTAATAACTGGAAATGATTTTTGGAACCTATTTATATCTTAAAAACTTATATTAAAGTTTTAAATCCGGAAATTTGTAACAACATAATTTTTACTTAAGAATTTTAAATGTACAATGATTTATAAATGACGAAAAATTATTATGTTTTCACTCTTATGACAAATTCTTTTCAAACTTTTTCCTCAGTAGCATTCTAAATTCGGTCGTGGTGTTTGGGCCGGGTTTGGGGTGTTACAAATCTTCAATCTTGAAAGAAATCTACTTTAGAATCGGCTTTAATGGTGTTTTTCAAGTTGTTTTCTTGAATATTCTATGATGGCTCACTCATATCTTCTTATTTTTATCATATATAAGTCTTAGAATGCTCGAAAAACCCTAAAAATCATGTTTTTCCGCTGTTCAGAGTGCAATTCGTGAAATCAATATGGCCTACCACATGGCCGTGTGGCATTCCATGTGGAACACACGACTGTGTGTTCGGTCGTGTAGAATGGTCTAGTCTGTGTGGCTCCTGTAACTCGCTCCAATTTTTTGATTTTCGCTCCTTTTGCTCCCAAATGCTCTCCTAAGTATAAAAACATGAATTTAAAGAATTAGGAGCATAAAATTTTCCATTGACATCAAATAATCACCCAAAAACGCATTAAGAATGAGATTAAAATATTTTACTTTTAGCACCTATTAAATATCCCCACACTTAAACATTTGTTTGTCCTCGAGCAAAATTCTCAACCCACAATCAAGTTAACTTCTTTCAATTTATTGTTTCCACCAATAATGTCTTAGGATAATTTACAGATAATCATGCATTGGAAATTTACATGAAAATGACACCAAACAGCACAAGTAACCAAATCAGAGAATTTTAAGCTTTAAAAACATTAGGCATCTCCCTTATCTCAATAATTACCTGAAATTCAACCTTAACAAGAAATAACATCCTCACTAAAGATTCACTCAAAGCACTCAAAGTGTTTAAGGTTCAAGTAATATACAGTCAATTGTCAAACAAGAAATGTCATTACCATTGACTTGCTTGAAAATTAAATCTTTACCACTATAGAATGAGATGACACACCAATCAAAAGATCTTTACGAGATTGTAATGGGGCTTAGGTTAAGGGTATGGAAAAGGTTAGAAAAGTTGGTTATAATCGAGAGTCGAGTTGATAAGTTACCAAACTAGAAAAAATCAAAAACTGAATTAAAATGATTTACATCAACAAGAAATAAAGAATAAAAATGAGGTTTCAGCACAATATGAAGCTAATGATTCAAGCTTAATCAATTTTTTTTCATATATATATTTTTTTGGTTTCTTGATTTTTTTTCTCTTTTTCTATCTTTTTAGAGAACAAATAAAATTCAGCAATGCAAAGAATTAAACATACTCAGGCAACTAACCAAATCAAATCTCAACAAAAAAGAGAGTCAATAAAAGGGATAATTTACAACATAGATATGAGTTATGGGCTAACATTAACGTGATATAGAAAAAAGAAATAAATATGTTAGGATCAATGGGATTTACTAGGGGCTAATACAACAGGTAAGTTGATTAAAGGTTAGATGGGTTAAATCCTAAGTGCTTCTAACATTTCAATATATCAAATCAATAATGTGATCTCGACATGTATAACTGAAGCAAGTTCTAGAATAACAAATCAAGTTGACATATTCACAACCAAAAATAAAATGATCACGAAATAAAATATATGCTTTATAGGCTCAAAAGCTCACAAAAAATTATGGTTTTGATTTAAAAATTGTAAATTAAAAACTTCAAGATAATGCTGCAATTTAGGGAGGCAATCTAAAACAATAATTTCTGAAAAATAACTTCTCATGCTTGACTCTCTCGTGTCTTAAAGTATAAATCAAAAAATTCATAAAAATCAACAAATTATTCCAAAACAAAATCAATACAAACTACAAATTAAAAAAAAAAAAACTACTTCAATGATAGATGTGAGAAAATTACTTAAACACAAACAACAATTCAGGGATTTTATCGCATAAGCATATAAACAATCTCCCCACACTTAATGTAATGACCCAAAATTTATGGTTATCGGAAAGTGTATTTTCGGGTCATTGTTCTCGTAAAATGGATTCGTAAATATTTATTAAAAATATTTACGAAGTTAGTAGTGTGGTTAATTAGGTTTTGGTTAGGTGAATTAGCTTGAATTAAGGTTAATTAGGCATAAGAATTAAATTGAATAAAGTGTGAAAGTTTAATTATAGATTAAAGAAAAGTTGAGGGATTAAATGAGAAAATAAACCATAAGTAACACTTGTATGGTAAAAAGTAAATACAAGTGTATGGTAACAATTAAATACATTTGTACAAATAATGTACATAAGTATAAAATAATTATAAATGTGAATATTTAATATTTAATATTTAATATTTAATTATATAATAAAATAATAAATAAATAAATAAATCAAAATTGAGACAATTGTATGGTAAAAATAATGTACATGTGTAATAAATATAATTATACATTTGTAATACATATATGTATTTACTTATTATTTAAGAAATAATAATTATTATGTTAATATAATATTATATTAATATAATAAACATAAACTAAATAAATAAACAAAAGAAACAAAAAGAAAAAGAAGAACAGAATAGAAACGAAAAATAGGGGAGAAAGAAAGAAAGGAAAAAGGGAAAGAAAGAAAAGGTAGAAATTAGGGTTTAAGGTTTCAAGTTCAATTGGTAAGCCAATTTAGTTCATTTTCTTGTAATTTTGATGTTTTTGGAATTCTAGAATAAAATATTATTTGATTTATGTTGAAAGTTTGAAAGTTAGTTGATTTTTAGATGTGGGTTATGTTGAAATAATTGAAAAATTAGGGTTTAAATTGATAGAATTTCAAGCTAGAATTGAGAAAATGATTGAATTGTAAAACAAATTATAAGTTTTAAGTAGTAGGGATTAAATTGAAAGAAATTTGAAATTTGAGTTTTATGGTGAAATTAGAGGGTTGAAATTGATTTTAAGTGATAGTTGAATGAAAAATAGAGAATAAAATTATGAAGAAAATAAGGTTAAATTTAGATAGGGATTGAATTGGAATTTAAGCAAAAGTTGTGTATAAATTGAAATAATTGATATAAAATCGTGTTGTATTGATAATTTTTAATTGATTAAATTCCGTAGTTAACATGGTGCCGAAGACCTCGGCTAGGAAAGGAAAGGAAAAAGCCGACGAAGAGTGACATGGGAATTACGGTTTGTATTTCTATAATTCGAATCTAATAATTAATTTTTGTATTTGTTATTTAATATGTAAAGTAAGTGAAATTGAATTGATTGAGTTTTATTTGTTATTATTATTGATATTGAATTGAATTGTCTTGTGTAAATATATGAATGATTAAAATGTGTATTGAATTGGAATTGATTGAAATTGGTATTGATTGGAAATTAAAAAGTGAATTGAAAATCCTATTAACTGTATCGGGCCGAGTCGGATATAGTTGGCATGCCATTGGATTGGAAGTGTACAGGGATACTTCGACTTTGAGTCGATGAGACACTGAGTGTCGTATTATTACTTTGGATAAAACCAGATGAGGTATTGAGTACTGTATTATTTTACTTCGGCGTAACCGATGAGGCACTGAGTGCCGTGTTGGTGTGTTTTGGTTGGATCTGTGTCTCCGTCCGAGTCTGAGTCGTGTTAATAGGGGTATACGAATGGATTGACCAATCGGTTGGCATTGAATGATATTGATTATGGATTGGAATGAACAATGAAATGAAGTATGCAATTAAATTGCATGGAATTGCATGAATCATGGATTCATGGAATAGATATTGATATTGAAATTGAATTGAGTCTATTATTGTGAAATGCTATTGAACAGCAATTATGAGATTGAAATAGAAAATATGATAATTGAAAGTGTTAAGAATGATGTGTTTGAGAAATTTGACTATTTGTTATGTGTGATTATGTATTTAAACATTATAAATTTTTGCTTAATAAGTATTCGGATTATAGAAATAACACTAAGTTATACTCAGCGTACGGTTTATTTTCGTGCGCAAGTTGGGTATAGTTAGATCGTTGAGTCAGCACCCACAACCGATCCCGAACTCAAGTGGTGAAGTATATTTTCTTTTTGGTAATGGCATGTACCTAGGGTGTCATTTGTTTGATATTTGAGTAAGGTTTGTAAATGATGTTATATGATTATAAACTATTTATATACTTAAATATATGTATGATAAATTAATATTTTAAAATGGCATGTTTATATTAATGCATATATGAGTATGAAATTGGTAAACTTTGGGTGAAATTGATATAAATTTAGAAATGGTTAAATGGTGCTATATTGAATTGTTTTGGTTAAAATATGAAAAGTACCTATAAAAGTACATTGATTTGGTTATTAAGTCTATCGTTTTGGCATGTTTTAGAAGTGTTTAATCGTGTTTTGATTTGGTTGAATAATTGGATATTGAGTTTTTTGTTGTTTAAGATTTGTAGGGTTGGTAAACTCTCTAATGTGTATGTTAAATATTTATGAGATTGTTCGTATTTGTTCTGTAATGATCGGTAATGCTTCATAACCCTGTTCTGACGACGGATAAGGGTTAGGGGGTGTTACACTTAAGATGTACATTACCTTTAATACACAAACAATTATAATCATAGAATAAGCACAATATCATAAGGATGAGAGAGAACTGAAACTGCTCTGAATTTGGATGAATTTGCCGGAATAATGAAAACCAGAATCGTAGGCGAATCTAAACGAAGTATATGTTTACGAGAAAACTAATAAGAAAATAGAAAAAATAAATAGGATAAAGATATAACAAACTTGAAAAAACAACCAACAAAATAATAAAACTAAATTGCAGAATAAAAATAAAATAAAACAAAAAGTCTCACAAATAAAATAAAAACAACTAACAATAAAAAGAAAAGTACAACTGAAAATAAAAATAAAAATAAATAAACAAAAAACTAAAGTAAATCAGTGATAGATGTCTAGTGGTAAGTTCGAATGGTGAGGCACAACATCAGGTGGAGAAATATGGAAATGCTGGCACATCCGCTGTAGACACACCTCAATGCCATCGAACTGTGCTGACTGCTGCTTAACATGCTCATAAATGTAACTGCTTAAGTCGACCTATCCTCACTGTCTGTCGTTGCTCAAAGTGTTCAAACCACTTAAAAATATCGTCAAGTGTAACAGCAGGCAAAATAGTAAGAGGACTTGGAGAAGGAGTAGGAATGGGTCGCCATGGTGATAATGGGGGGGTCATCACCTAGATGCTCATCATCCTCGTACTGCTGATTCATACATAGCAATACATATCGATCACCGAAAGACCCAGGCTTACGAGCAACCATCCTCACATGTTTCATGATATTCAAGCCCTGTGGTGTCATGTCCCCAATTAAAGAAAGAGTACCAATCTGCTTGGGGGTCTTGAGGAGGCCGAAGTAACGAGGTAAGGGTGTGACATATGGGCCCGTACAGATAGGTCCTCTTTTTGAGCGTTCACTCTGATTATGAAAACACTGGGCTACAAAGTGGGCTAGACCAATTGGGTGTTGCCCATGCATGCTGTAACGCCCCAAATTTTTGGGCCTCAAGTATTGGGCCTTGTGCGTGGGAGCCGTTAAGAGACTGCACATAAAAGTTTATGTGTGCAAGAAATATTACAAATTGGTGGTTGCTTTAATGGTTAAGTAATTAGGAGTGTTTGGGAGTGTTGGAGAAGTCTTGGGTTCAAACCTGGGCTTTAGCAAAAAATTATGTTTTTCTCTTAAAGGAGCCTTGATGTTAGCGGGTAGGTTTTAAGAATATTTTTGGATAATTTATAACACAAGAGGAGCTTGTGGCTTAGTGGCAAGTGGTGTGTGGTGGATTGGCAAGGAGGTAGCATCATAAGGGGGGCTAGGAGGTCAGAGGTTCAAGTCTCTCCCTGCTCAAAAGAGTAATTTATTTTACTCCTTGCTGAGCTAGAAGTTGAGTTGGAGTGGAACTCTACTTGGTGAAGGTTTGAATTGGTCTTAGTTTTTGAATGGGAGGTGGGGAGTAGATTAAGGAGAGATAATAGGAGGGATCTATGAGATGAGAAGTTGTTGGGGGGTGGGTAGCCAAATTTGTTTAGGGAATTGAGAGTTTAGTTTTGTGCATTTTTCGGCTTTTGGTCATTTGGTTTTTCTTTTCTATAAAGGAGGCATTGCCAGATTTTCTTCTTTTCGCTTTCGGGTTTTATTTCCTTTTCTTTTCCTCTCAAAGGTCAAATTTAGCACTTGTTTTGGTGTGTTGCGTTTATTTCTTCCCCTCTATTTTTTAGCCGAATTGGGGAGTGTACCATTCAAGTACTTTGTGGGATAGTTTTGCTTTTCCTTATGACCGAGTCTTTCTCTACTCAAGCTACTGAATCTTTTCACTTTTCTCTTTTTTCGGCATCTCTCTTTTTACTCTTCACCATTGTTGGTCGAATACTCTCAATCCTTCACTCAAGCAATTGACTTAGCCGATTGTTGATTCTTCTTCCTCTCTGTTTACTTTCCTTCCTTTCCTTTCTCTCTAAAGCCGAATACAACCCTCTTGTCTTTCTCAAATATTTCTTTTCCTCCCTTCCAGGATTTGGCCGAATAAAACCCTTTGCTACTCAGTTCCATCCCTTGTTTACACCTTCTACTGACTTTTTCTCCTTTACGTCTCTTTAATCAGTCTTTGGATTAACAATTGATCTCTGGCAAGCGGTAAGTGGATTGGACTCAGTCTTATTTTCTCTAACCATTTTCGAAGTACTCTATTATTGTACTACTTAAAAGCAAAATGTATCTTACCCTTCTCCGTCTTGATGCTGATTCTTCTTCCTCTCTATTAGGTGTGGTGTTATCAAGTTTTAGAACCCCTTGAGAGTGGGGGAAATATCTAAAGTTTGAAGTGGTTGGAACCTCTCGCTCTTTTTCAAATTGTAGGTAAGTACTTAGTCGAGGAACCTGGGGTAAGGCCGAATACTATCCTTCCTTACTTTGGGGTTCTGTTGTTTTGTAATCATCACAAGTGGGTGTAATCCACTCGGTTAATCTATTTTATTAATTGAATCTGCTTATAATGCAGGTTTTCAATAAGGGACAAGGGGGTCATCACTAGCCAGTAACCTAAGAGAATTACGCCATCTAGTATTCTATTGATGATCGGCTGAAAAGTCGAAAGTGTGTATTAGTACCGTAATTGCTAATCGGTCAAAAGCCGATAGAGTGTGAATTTTTTTCGCACGGTGTTAGCTGTAGCGGCAATGCCGAAATGCCAGATTGTCGAAAAGCCAAAAAGCTGAAGAATTGGGCTTTTGGGCCACATGAGCGTGCAAACGCTCATGTGATCAACTGAGCTCACGAAACGTGGGCGTACCACGAGGAAGGACGCCATGAGAGATCTCATGGGCTTGGGCCGAAATGGGCCGTATGGGCCCAATGGGCTCGTGGGCCCGCGTGGGTAAACTTCACTATTAAGTGAGACGTAGATAGACTTGTTATGTCGCGCACATGACTTAGGTAGTTCTGGGCCTCGTTGGGCCGAAGTGGGCTGTGTGGGCCCAGTAGGCTTGTGGGCCAACACGGATAAAATGTATGTGATGTGGTAAGGTTGTTTGGACTTTGACGTTTGCATAACTGTGGCTATTTCTGGGCTAATTGGGCCACACGAGCGTGTGGGCTGACTTGGGCCGAGTAATAAGCCTTAGGCCTATTTGCACCGTTGTGACTGTTTAGGTTACTTAAGTCGCTCGAGGCGAAGGTGGACCTTCTGCTGGGTAGTTGAGACCCCGATTTGCAAAATTACTAAAATACCCCCAGTTTACAAAATTACTAAAATATACCCTCAGTTTGCAAGATTACCGAATTACCCCTAATTTGCAAAATTACTGAAATACCCCGAGTTTGCAAAATTACTAAAATATCCTTGGTTTGCAAAATTACCAAAATACCCCCAGTTTGCAAAATTATAGAAATACCTCCGGTTGGAAAAATTACTAAAATACCCTCAGTTTGTAAAATTACCGAAATATCCCCAATCTACCAAATGATTGAGCATGGCCATTTTGTATGTTACTGAGCATTTTGTATCTACAACATGCTCAGTTTGTGAAATTACCAAAATATCCCCAATCTACAAAATTACCGAAATATCATTACATGCTCAGTCACACGACCACAGTCAAGTCAGTTAAAACACAGTCATACAATCACAGTCAAATCAGTCAAATTCATACATGCTCAGTTTGTGAGCATGTCGTGTATGTTACTGAGCATGGCCATTTTGCATATACGTGTAATGATTGAGCATAACATACACGACATATTGCATGGGGTTGGGACATTGGTACGAAGGAAGTTCTGATAGGATCGTACGGGTCACATGACAACTGTGGATCCAGTATTGATCTGTTAAGGTCGCACGGGTCGCATGAGACGACTGTGGACCGACAGACGGCTTAAAGCCTCGTAATCTGATTATGGCTCTGTGCCATCTTGATTATGGCTTTGTGCCAATCGTATTTACCCGTGGCTATGTGCCTAACATCTATATCGATGACTCTGTGTTGATTATATTTACCTAAGGCTATGTGCCGATTATATTACCGTCTCTGATGGCTATGTGCCAAACATAATACAGTTACTGATGGCTTTGTGCCAATTATAGTACCGCTACTGAAGGCTTAGAGCCGTATATGTATACTAGCAGCTTGCTGCGATTTCGATTAGGGCCGTAATCGGTGCTAACATTGGTGCGCTAGCTGGGTGGGTCGATTTTATCCCCACGTAAGTGTAGGGTTGGTACGGGTGGTGTGTTGGCTGGATCGGGCTGCGATGTATCCTCATACTATTGCATATCTATTTATGAGATTTGTCACTGTACTAGGCTTAGGCCCACTTGTTCTGTTATTGGTTTGGGCTAGGCCCAATTAATTCTGTTATGGGCTGTGACCCAAATGATATTGTAGTGGGTTTTGGCCCACGTATGCTCTGATCTGGACTGTACTGTTACTGTTAAAGGGCTTCGGCCCAGACTGTTTCGGTTTCTATTTCTGTATACTGACTGTTACTCTAGTAAGGGGATTGCACACTGAGTTTTCGTAAACTCACCCCGTTTTTAACTGTGCAGGTAATCCCCAACCTTAGACGGATCGGTGCTGCGAGGGACTCAGAGAAGGCCACACACTGCTTGTGTTTTCTGTTTTGATTATTTACATTTAAGTATTTTGATTTGGGTTGTAATAAGGCCTCTTTAAGTTTCTGGATTTTAACTTCGGGTCTTTTTTTACTTTGGTTTATATCAGTTAGAAGTAAGTCATGATTTTCCAAAATGATAACTGTTTTCAACAACACTATGTTTCTGCAACATTTTCGAAATGGTTTCGAGACCTAATCCTTAAACATCACTTTTTCGTGAATCGGTTACTTATAAACTTAGCTTCCGCAACTGAAAAGATGTTTTGGGATTAAAACTAATAAATTTTCAATGTACCATGTTTTAAAAATAAACTAGCGTAATTGGGATTTTTCTTAAGCTTTTAAACAAGAAGGGTTTTCAATGAAAACATGGTTTCTGAAAAACACTTCTACGTGACACGCCAAATTCGGGCCTAACTTCTAGGCCGAGTTTGGGGTGTTACACATGCTCCATAAGAAAATGCATTTAAAGTGCCCACGACGCTCGTACTCTTCTTTCGGCCAGTCAAAGTATGAGCTAAAATGGCGTAAATGTATCGCAGGGCTAGAGAGAGGCATCGAGCCTTAGACTGGCTTAGGTTGTACTAAATGACAACCTCAGAGATGTTCGACCAGCAAAGGGAGGCCGATTGATATATGTGCCATGAAAGGGTGGAAAACTCGAGCGTGGTCAAGAAATCGTCAGAATATAGGCCAAGGGAAACACCAAATCCCACAATACTAAAATGCTGAGTGATACCCCCAAGACAGAATGATATAGCTCATGGGTCATCCGCCAACGATAGCACCGTCTCTAGAAAAAAGTGGAGCAAAACTCCAATGTAAGCTCAGCATATGTCAGCTCCACTATCGCGAATAACCGCTCCCATGGAGTCGTGTCTAGTAGAGTATGAACTGGTGCAAATAAACCCACAGTCTAAATGGCTACTGATCGCTGAAATCAGAGTTTTAAATTTATAATGAATGAGATTGAACCTGGAAACTAACTCTGACAATGATTAAAGGCAAGTGTACCTATCGAACAGTAGTATAGTTTAGGCAAGACAGGATTGTCGAACCCAAAGGAACTAAAAGTACTATACTAAGTTTCTTTTTATTATTTACCTAAAATAAAGTGAATCTTCTTTAATCTAAATTAATGACTACTAAGCTAAAGATGCGAAGACAAAAAGAATGAATTGGAAAATAACTTGAAGGAAAACTCAGCTGATCACGACGATACCCTCAAGAAGAATCCACCTAGACTTGTTATCTAACACTGAACCATATGATTTATTCACTTAGTTTGATCCGTAGGACTCCCTAACGTATATTAAACCCTCTCTCGAGGCGAATAACGCCTAACCCTAGGTTAATTAACGGAAATCTCTTTCTCGAATAATAACCCCCTACAATAGCAGTAAATCGATCTATGGATTCCCATATTAGGTTTCACCCTAATCCAGCAAAATCTCGTCACCCTATCTCTAGGCATGCGATCAACTCCGCTTAATTATGCTAGATCTACTCTTAGGCAGGGTCTATTCCTCCTCCACCTAAGCACATCAAATTTGGATTAAGCACACATAATTAGGAACAAACTAAGTATTTATCATTTAATTTAGAAATCAATAACAAAATTCATCTAGGTTTCATCCCCTTCAGGTATCTGAAGGGTTTAATTCATAATAAATAAAGAAAACATCTCAAGAGAAAAGATAAAACAAAACATAAGAAATCCGTAAAACCCCTGAAGGAATTGAAGGAGAAATCCGCCATCTTGAGTAGAATTCCAGCTTTTTGGGATGGATCAACTGGCTAACTTCGAGTGATTCCCACAAATCTGACCTTCTCGGCTTGGCTCCTTGGCCTAGCTAACCGCCCCCTTTAAGGTGGTACTTAGGGGGTTTATATATGCTCTTGGAATGTGTTTCTTCGCCCCAAAGTATCCAAATCCGAATGAAATTGCTCTTTGCCACGACAGGGACACGGCCATGTCACACACCCGTGTGACTAGTTTTTAAGCCGTGTTCGGACTTCTTTAATGTGGCACGGCCATGTGACTCGGGGGTAAGGCCGTGTTCTAGATGCTTGACAAGGCACGACCGTGTGGTCTTTGGGCCAGGCCGTTTTGATTTCGTGATATGGCTCATTTACTTTGTTTTGGGTCCGTTTTATGCTCTTTTCAACCTCGGGTGCTTTCCTGGGTATAAGACATGAAAAGAAAGGATTAAGAGCACCTTTTTATATGAATCGAGGCTTAAATCATCCAAAAGCATACTAAATGTGGGATTAAAATATGTTGCTTTTACGGTTTATCAGCTACCCAATCAATACACCGACCCAAACCTAATGCTATATCCCTTAAATGTTGGTATCTCTCTTCACGGGATGGGTGGTCGAAAGTGAGGTATCAGTGGTGGTCAGTCGGAGATGAGAAAGATGAAGTCCCAGTAGCTTTTTTTTCTCGGAATGAGCGAGTACCTGGATCTTGCCTCATGTGCTCGACATCATGTACCTAAAATAAAATATAACAACCAAGTATTAGAGAAATAGTAAAATCAACACCACCAATTAATCTAGCAAAATAAAAACAGAAACACAATAATAATAAAACTACAATTGATACACAAATAATAAAACTATACTAATGATAATAATAAACCTAATAAATACTACTACTAATAATAAAATAATAATAGTAATAATAAAAATAATGAAACAAATAATAAAAAAACTAATATGAAAATAATCATAATAACATAAATAAAAACAAACGGGGTCACAAATAGTGGTATTGGGGGTTGACGATAGCGACGATGGTCGACGGAGGACGGCGATCGATGTGAACGGTAGTGGTTGACGGGTAGGGAGAAAGGGGAGTAAACGACGTGTGGGACGAGGAGCGAGAGCAAGGGAAAATAAGAAAAAAAAAAAGAGGAAGAAAAATACGGTGGACGAACAGAGGTGTGGAGGCCAAGGTGAACAACGATGAGAGTTATATGAGGGAAAGTGGAGGGTCGAGGTTTGGTTGTCCATGAATGTGATGGGGAGCATAAAGCGAACAACATGGAGAAAGGAAAAAAGAGAGTGGTTGTTACGATGTGGATTGGATCGGTGAAGGAGGGTAGAAAAAGAAACCGACGATGTGAGTGGAGAGGGACGGCGATGGGGACGACTTAGTAGAAAAGACCAGAGGGGGAGCGATAGCTGGGGGTGGTTGAAGACACGGTCATGTGTTTGGCTATGTTGGGCCACACAGCCGTGTCTTTCATCTATGTAATACCTCCCAGGCTATGTGGCTTTTGAAAAATGGAAAACAAAATAACCTCTGGTATGCACACGGCCTAAGATACGCCCATGTGTCTAGTTCGTGTGTCCCACACGACCATGTCGTCTATTTTAGCCTGTGTGATTAAAAAATTTGAAAACAAATTAAGCCATGTTTCCGCACGACTGAAGACACGCCTATGTGTCACACACAATCTTGTACTAGGTCATGTGGGATGCTTGTTTGCTTCTCCCATGCCTGTGTGCAAGGCCATATGACCCACATGGCCTACCACACGCCTGTGTGACAAGTCGTGTCTCACAATACTATATCTTCAGACTGTGTATCTCTTTGTGCCTGTGTGGGTTAGATTAAAATTGGAAAAATTAGCTCCAGTATGCACACGGCTTGGGATATGCCCATGTGTCCCACATGATTGTGTCTCCAGGCTGTGTGGATCACCCCATGTAACAGCTCAATTTTAATGAAACCGAAACAGTGGTTTCATGACCACAAATCTGAGCCGAAAAGATAAATTATTTTAATATTATTGCGTGATTAGTGACATGATAGAAAGGTTATATAAAAATTTTGAAAAGAAAATTTTATCGATTATGTTTAATTAGAGAAAGGACTAAATTGCATAAAATGTTAAAGTTGAATTCTATTAGCTATAAGGATTAAATAGCTATGGAATTCAAAACTTGAGGTCAATATATGGTAACTAAACCATTAAAGAAAAGTATGTAGATATTTTTGGTGAGTCATCCATGGAAAAATTAGAAAAGGTTAAGGACTAGATTGGAAAACAAAATAATTAAACGATGATAATTAATTAGATAGAATTATCATCTTATTTTCATATCATCTTCATCCCCAAATTTTATGGAAGCCCTAGGAGAGAGAAAAGGAGCTTTTCAAGCTTAATTGGGCAAGTTTCCAAGTATCAATTTTAGTAATTTTTATATTTTTGGAATTGGGATAGCTTAAACTATCTATTTAGGGGGATTAATTTGAAAATTTATCAAAGTATGGAAATTGTTCCATGGATGAATATGCTGAAATCTAAAAGATGAAAGGTTGATGATAGATAAACAACTTTTACAAAGTGAATATACATGAAAACATGATTTAGGGACTAAATTGAAAATTGGTGAAAACCCATGGTAGAATTCTACTTTTTATGGAATTCATGGGCTGCTATTATGGTATATGAAATTCAGCTAGGCTAGAAATAAGGATTAAATTGCATGAATTTCATTTTTCGAGCCTAGGGACGAAATTGGAATTTATGAAAAGTATGAGGGCAAAATGGTAATTTTTTCTAAGGTGTAAATTGAGCTCAGTGGAATATGAAATGTGTTAAATTAATGATTAAATTCAATTATATAGATCTGGAAATATCGAAAAAGGAGTTAGATCGTGGAAGGAAAAGATTTCGGATTAGTAGATTTCAGTTACGAATAAATACCAATGTAAGTTTGTATAACTTAAAGGAGCATAGAAATGTGTTGTATTGAATGCTATATTACATTGAATATGTTATATGAGATTGTATATATGAAATTTATGGAAATTGCAATGGAAGAAATGATATATGTTGGAAATTTATTGAAAAAGGTTAAATTCTATGTTAATATTGAATTCGGATGGATAATGGTGATTTCCCTGATAAAACTACATGTGTTGCAGAATGGATTTAGCCCGGACAGGTAATCCAAAATGAGCCTCTCGAGTATATGTTTCAATTAGGATTTAACTTGGATTGATAATCCTAATTGACTGGATTTAGCCTGGACTAGTAATCCAGAATAAACTCTATAGAGAGTTCTTTGTCATTGAAAGGATTTAGCCTGGACTGGTAATCCTGAAAAAGCTCTTAGAGTGTATGTTACAAACTGAATTTAGCCTGGACTGGTAATTCTGCTGTATGTTATGTGGCTCGAGAGTGTACCTTAATAGGTACTACTGGATATGAATTGACGGATAATGGAATTGTACACTTTGAATGTACTATCAGAAATATCCATCGGAAAATTCAATAGTTCAATGGATAAAATGATTAATGAGACATGAGGAATATGAAATGAAAAGAGGAAAACTTGATGGAATATGGCATGATAAGCTCATCAATGCATTATGGTATATTTGTAATTAACATGTTTGATCGGATGCATGTGGTTAGGCAAAATGTCAAATTGAATAGAAAGTATGCTTATGAATGGTTTAAATGTTAAATATGACTGGTAAGTTAAATTCTGGTTATACGAGCTTACTAAGCATATAATGCTTACTAGATTTATTTTTCCCTGTTTTATAGTGCTCAAAGCTTGTGAAGGTTAGAGAACAGTCGGAGCATTCATCACACTATCTTCATGTTATTTTGGTATAAATGAAAACCTTATTTTGGTATAATGGCATGTATAGGAAAATTTGACCAAATTATGGTTTTTATATGTTGAACCTAATCTAACCATTTGAAATGGCTAGAGAAACTTGTTTTGATGTTATAGATGGATATGGAATCACACATGTTCATGTATATATATAAATATGAAATTATAATGAATAACTCAAGTTACATAAGAGGTAAGTAAAGTAAATAATTTAGGATGAAGGTAAGTGATTTTATACAATAACCAATGGTATAATGACTTTGTATTTATGCTTGAATTGGTTGGAAAATATTTGTAAGTGTTGGTGCAGGAAAATGACAAAGTTTAGGTGAGAAATAAGGCTAAGAAATGGTCTTATTTCGTCCACACGAGTAGACACACGGGAGTGTGTCTAGAGTGGTCTGGCTGTGTGTCCCCTATATTTTAAATTTTCAGAACAGAATGCTCAGAATTGAGCACACGGGCAGAGACATGGGCATGTGCCTCAGCCGTGTGGATGACACGGCCTTGAACACGGGCGTGCGATACGACCGTGTGAAAACTGCACCTAATTTGTAAAAATTAAATTAACCACACGGCCTAGCACACGGACGTGTGACTTGGCCATGTGACTTCAATTTCTTCATGCTTTATAAGTTAGAGATTTACACAGGTTAGGGACATGGACGTGTATAGCCACACGGCCTGATCACACGGGTGTGTCCCTAGACCACAGGGGCGTGTGAATACTGTTCATAAGAGAAATCTTGATATTTTGTTAAAAAATTTTAGTGATCCCAATTTAGTCTCGATTCGATTCTAATGTTCATATTGGGTCTCGAGGGTCCATTTAAGGGACGTTATGCATAATATCAGAATATGAATAGTAAATTTCTAGAATTATTTGAAATTGTTCTGTAAACTCTAGTAATGCTCTGTAATCCTATTCTAGTGACGGATGCTAGTTAGGGGTGTTACACCCTAGACCGTGTGATCCTTATTTTTTTTGAATTTTTTTGAATTTTTTTTGAATTTTTTTGAATTTTTTTAAATAATAAAAATAAATGTTTTAATAATAAAAATAACATGAAATTAAAATAAATAAAATAAAAACACTTGGGTTGCCTCCTGAAAAATGCATATGTAGAGTCTAAGCTCGGCTTCCCTTTTTAACTAATGGTTAAGGCGGATCTTGGAGCCGAAGCTCCTCTCTCTCATTGTCAATATTACGACCAAAATAAAGTTTGAGACAAAGACTGTTTACCTTGAATGTGTTGTAATTAGGGTGTGTTACTCAATGGTTCTGTATGAGAATATGTTTTGTACCACAAATGGGTTCGACCCTCTTGATTTAAGCTCTGAAAGGAACATTCATGGATTTGATTTGTCTAGCAGCACTTTGTCCCCAACTTTGAATTGGTTTTCTCTCTTTACACGTACATGGCATTGTTTAGTTATTTCTTTGTTATTTCTTGGTTTCTCATCAGCCTTGGCTCGCCATTCATCTAGTTCATTGAGCTGCACCATTCTCTCTTCACTTGTCCCTTGGTTTCTGTCACCTTGAAACAGATGTTTTTTGAACACATATTCATTAGTGGTTTCCTACAAAGAATGTCGAGCCGCATGATTACTGACATTAACAGAATAATGAGTATTATCTCGCTCACTAGAAACTCTAACAAAATCATGTGCTTGAAGAGTAACCTTTTCATCACCTACACTCAACACAAGTTCACCATTACCCACATCAATAACAGTTCTAGCAGTGGCTAAAAAGGGTCAACCTAAGATCTTGGGTACCTCAATATCCTCATCCATGTCCAATATAGCAAAATCATTAGCAAATATAAATTTATTGACTTTAACAAGTACATCTTCAATAATACCCATAGGATGCCTATTTAATCTATTAGCTAATTAAATATTCATCCTAGTGGGTTTTGTTTGATCGAAACCAAGTTTTTTAAACATTTTATAAGCCATAATATTTATACTAGCCCCCAAATCAACCAAAGATTTTTCAACATTTAAACTACCAATAAGACAAGGAATAGTAAAACTCCCTAGATCTTTAAGCTCGTTGGGTAGTTTGTTTTGGAGAATGGTCAAGCAATCCTCATTGAGCTCCACAGTTGACAAGTTGTCTAGCTTTCTTTTATTTGTTAACAACTTATTTAAAAATTTTGTATATTTGGGCATCTACGAAAGAGTTTCAACAAAAGGTAAGTTAATATGCAATTTTTGTAAAAGCTCAAGAAATTTTCCATATTGTTCTTTTATACGGTCTTGCTTCAATGCTGCTGGATATAGAATTCGTGGTATGTATTCTCTAACCACCGACTTATGCTCTTCCTTTCCTCAACCCCATCATTTTTCTCAATAGTTTCTAAATTTATCTTCTTTTCAAGCTCAACTAACCCTTCCATGCTCCGAATAGTGATTGCGTGGACTTGATCCTTTGGGCTAGTTTCAGTGTTACAAGGTAAGCTAGCTTACTGTCTTTCTGAAAGTAGTTTAGCAAGCTGTTCAATTTGATTTTCAAGCCCTTACATCAATGTAACAGCCCGACTTTGACCCTAATCGGAATAGTAGTTTCGGTACCACAAATCTGAGTCTGAAAAATATTTTAAAATTATTTTTCGTATTTATTATGTGTGAATTTGTTTGTGTTAAATTTTCGTGATTTAATTTTATCTGTAGGTGTCCGATTAAATAAAAGAACTTAATCGCGTGAAATGAAAATTTGATGGTTAGTTGTTAAAGTGCTTAATTGTTGATGTCTTTTTAATATGGAGGATTTGTATTGTAATTAGTCCCTTTTATAATTAGTGGATGGCATGTGTTAGTTTAAATGACTTTATTGTTGGAACGCCGGCACCCCATGGCGCAGCAAAATAAAATTAATTCCGGCGATCCAAACCATGAATCCATGTGTGAGGAACGAATCGAGGTAAAATAAAGGTTTAGAAATTACCAAAACATCAATCTGAATAGAAAGCGATGCTTCGACAACAAGAGTTCTGATCTACTGTCGAATCAAGCCACAACCTTTTCTGATGTCGGCCTCTACGTAATCCACCCGGTTTGACTATGAACGGAAGAAATCTCCAAAACTATTTTGGAGGTTTATTTGCTTGACGGCTGCTAGACCTAACAAGCAATCTATTAGGGTTTTTTTTTCATAAGCTTTGTCTCTTTTAAATACCTTTTATATTGGGTATCCTTTTAATTGGGCCTTTTATAATGGGTATCTTTTTCATTGGGCCCATTTAATTGGTATCCTTTTAATACCCTTTTATAATTGGTATCTCTTGAATGTATCATAAGATTAAATAAATACAATAAAGTTTTTAACCGAAAATTATAATTACATTAATTATATCCGAAAATTATAATTACATTAGTTATAATAAGGATTTCGGTAAACTATATTTATTTAAATTTATATATGAATCAAATTCATATATTAATAGAATTATGTTGTCATTATGTGTACAACATCTTTGTACATATAATATGTTCAATATTTGATTGCCCAATTAAATTAATTCTTTAATTAATTTAATTCATGTGACAACCAAAAAAACAATACCAATTATATTTTATTCCGTTCATTTAAACCATAGGGTGTGACCCTGTAGGTTCTTGCAACGTTAGCAGTAATAATAGAACGATTCTAATGTCACAAACAATGAGTGGCATCTAGCAATGCATCATTGCTACCTAAGTTACAAGAAGTCATGATTCCACATAACTTTTTGTGATTAACCTTTCATGCATTAATCCTTAAGTCCTTTATCTCTGGAATGGACACAAGTCATGGAATAGTCACACTTGTATAGTCCATCCCATGTTTCTTGATATCTTGAGTAGACTATGATATACAAATTAGTATGACATCTCATGTCAACTTATTTGAGCATGGCCATGCATTTCTAGTCTCACTCAATCAAGTGGCCTAAGATATTACTCCCATTATGTAGGAGGGACTTATCCTATATTGATCAACCATATCCCTCTACATAGATTGTGGTATATCCAACATCAGCCTTTATAGAACAACCAGTTACGGTGTACGTTTGACTGTATCAAACTATACAACTCACGATGTTGAGATAATAATTATCTCAAGTCTGAGGATCATATACATATTAATCACTATGAGTAATGTTGTGACAATTACATAATAATCCAATAAACATACTCATAACGGGTCAATCCAATATGTTGTTCTCTAACACACATATTCATGCATTGATTTTGACAATCCACATCAATGACAACTCTTTATCATCTATCAACTACATGTTAGTCTTAATGCATTATTGTTGTCCTAGTCAACAATAATACTCGACTAAGGATCTTTTAAGAATAATCATATTATTCTCAGGACATTATCATAAAACAGTTTATTTGTATACACAGATAGAAAAACTGAAATAATAATGACAACGCTTTATATTAATAAATATGGTAAATAAAGTATATTATTACAACCATCTCATGATTGATCTTTGGGCATACTCTTACATTTATTACATGAATTTATATATTATAAAAGTTATTATTATTAATATTATATTATATTAACTTATTATAATAAAACATAAAATAAAGAAACATGCATGTTCATTTTATTGTTATTGCCGAAACTAAAAGAAAAAGAAAGAAAGAAGAACAAGTTACATTCGGCCTTGGTTTTGCTTGATTAAGGTATGTAATTTGTTCGGTTTTTGATAATTTCTACGTTTTTGTGATAGTTGCTTTGATTACTACAAAGCCCATGTCCTAATTTTTGAATTTGATGATGATTTTGTGTTTTTCCATTGATGATAGCTTGTGATTTTTGTTGTTTGATGATAAAATATTAAAGATATGTGATAGATTAAAATATTTTGTATTGGAAATTTTGATGATTTTGAGTAATTAGGGTTAAATTGTAAAAATAATAAATTGAGGGACTAAAAGATGAAGTAAATGAAATATATGGACTTGTATGATCATGGGGTAGATTTGGCCTAGGCATGGGATTATGAAATTTTGCATATTTTGTGTTTTATGCAATAGGGACTAAATTGCAAAAGTGTAAAATGTTAGGGACAAAATGGTAATTTGCCAATTTATGTGTTTTTGGACTAAATTGAATGAAAATATATTTAAATGAGCTTAATTTGAACATGTTTAGATCAAGAACCAAAGAAAACGAACTTGGATTGGGGAAAAGTGAAAATAGTCGAATAACCGATTTTTATCGTCCGTCGATATCCGAGGTAAGTCTTTAAGCAATAAAATATTGTAAACTATGTACGTAACCTAGTATATACTGATTTGGAATTTTTATATCTAAATTATTGGATAGCCGAATGTGGTTAAAACTAAGATTTAATGTGTTTAAGTTGTTTGATTGAGATATGATATTTGAATGCTCGTACAAAGATTACGAAGTGTATAAAGGATACGATATATGAATTATTTGTGTGAGACAGCTTAAAAGTATCATTATTCAGGCTGTGAGCCTAGCAAGCCTTGGGCTGGTGAACTTAATTGGGCTTTGTGCCTAGCAGGCTTATTGCCGGTGATTGAATATCAGACCTTGGGTCTAGCAGGCCTAGTGCCGGTGTGTGTGTTTCAGGCTTATGCCTAGCAGGTTTTATACCGGTGATCTAATTTCAACTTATAAATTATAAGACTTCTTAATTATGTGATCATTGAGCAAGAACAGGTATGTGCATATGAGATATTTTAATTGAACTTGTATATTCGGCCAAATGGGTAAGTGCACATGTGATGTTTTTTGAGCAAGTATGTGACAAAATGTTCTTGTATATTCGGCCTTCTTGATATGTGGATAAAATAATATTATATACTTGTATACATGTGATGTTTAATGGATATATATATATATATATATATATTCGGTTATATATGATTAGTATGTACATGGTATTTACTTATTCGGTTGTATATATGAGCATACTGAACTATATGTATGTGGTAATATGAGTAGGTTATTAAGAGATGATATTTTATATCTTAAACCTTTTGCTAAATTGGTAAGTTTGTATATTTAAAGTAAGATAGTGATAAATGTTATGCTATGTAAGGATAATAGCATTCGGCCATGATAGTCTATTTATGCTAAGTTATTATTTCAATGTCATAAAGTGATTAGTTTAAAATGTTTGAATGTTCAATTGATTTGTTATACTTGCTTAAGACTTATTAAGCTAAGTTAGCTTACTCTGTGTGTTTGGTTTTTCTGTTTTATAGATTTAGTTGTAAGTTACGAGCTCGGGGATCGTCAACGAAGTCATCCACACTATCGACTTATTTTGGTACTTTAGAAGTTTGGATTTTGAACTTAAGGCATGTATAGGCTAGCTTAATACTTGGATGATGTTTTGTTGTTGTAAATATAAGCCATGCGAAAATGGCTTGATTTAAATACTAATGACCTAATGATTAAATGGTCTTAATCGTAGTATGTGAGTAAGTCATGCTTGGATTATGAATTTGGTTGTGATTTAAGTCCATGCTAAGTAAACATATATGCATATATGTTTTGGTATGAAGTATTCGATAATGTTTTATAATTAGTGCCTTTAGAAAATGGACATATGTGTGTTTGAATAAGTTTGGGTTATGAATTGATAAAGACTTACGATTAAGGTAAATTAAAATGAAATATGAATCAATTTTGGAGATCATTTATAATGTATATGGTGTATTCGGCTAAGTGATGATATTTTATGTTATGTACCTGGATTGGCATAATTGGACATGGTTTACATATGTACATGTATATAAAGTTCAGATATATGTGTTTTGGACTATGGGGGATATATTTGGTATTGTTGATTTGATTATGTTCTTATAGATGATTTGATCTATAATTTGTTTGGACGAGTGCAATTAGTATATCTTAAATTCAGTTAAACAAAGTTTATGCAAAAACATATTTATGTTAGCTTTGGTAATTGATAATTTGATTCAGTAAAGTAGTTATAAGCAAGTTCATATTCGGCTAATGTATCTTAAGTGACCAAATGAATAGTAACTTTGTTTTTTGATGAAAAATGCTTATATGTGAATTTGGCTAAATGGATTTAAGATATGTATGTTGATGTTTAAGTATGCTATGAAAGTACATTACTCATAATGTGTTCGGTTATGTCTATATGAACAGTTAATAATTGATATGACCTGTGCTATGCATGGTAATGCCTTGTAACTCTAATCCGGCGACGGATACGAGTTAAGGGTGTTACATTTGATTGGTATCAGAGCTTACGGTTTAGTCGATTCTAGGACTACCGTAGCGCGTGTGAGTTTAGCTATACATGCCTTAATTTATAATGCAATAGTGTGATGACTTCTGACTTCTGAAATGTGTTTTTATATAGTAAATAGATCCTGATAGAGCCGTAGCTGATGATGTCGAGAGCGTAGCGCCTAATCCCACGCACGGGACAGCGCCGGTAGAATCTTGACCTATCTCGAGTAGCCATGAGGTGGAGGCTAAGCAAGCCTTCTATCAAATGATGAATAACTGGTTTACTCAATATATCTGGACTAATCCGGCTGTGCAACAACCTCCACCCCCAAATAATCCATCTCCGATACCTATGGTACCTCCGGTGATAGATCCAATGAGATATAACAGGCCTCCTGTAGATAAAATCAGAAAACACTAGGCCGAAGAATTTAAAGCTAATAATGATGATGATGAGGAATGAGCTGAGCTGTGCCTTGATAATACTATCCGTGTGTTCGACGAGCTATCATGTACTCTAGATGAATGCTTAAAATGTGCTATATCCTTTTTACGAGACACCGCATATCACTGGTGGAATGCACTAGTATCGGTGGTTCCGAAAGAGAAAGTGACCTGGGAATTTTTCCAGACTGAGTTCCGTAAGAAATACAATAGCCAAAGATTCATCGATCAAAAACGCAAAGAATTTCTGGAATTGAAACAGGGTCGTATGACCATAACTGAGTATGAACAGAAATTTGTGAGACTAAGTCGATATGCTCATGAATGTGTTTCAACCGAGGCCATCATGTGTAAAAGATTCGAAGATGGTTTGAATGATAAGTTACTGGTCGGCATACTTGAGATTAAAAAGTTCGTAGTACTTGTTGATCGAGCCTGTAAAGCCGAAGAGCTTGGAAAAGAGAAAAGAAAAGTTGAATTTGAAGCCAGAGACTTTCGTAAAAGATCATCGAGTAAGAATTTTCACTCGGTATCAAAGAAGCTCAGAGATGATTCTAGTCGACATAAAACTGCTTCAGACTTTTCTAGACGAGACCGAGACCGACCTCCTGCGGGTTCCCGAGCCACATCGATTGCCAGTGTTGGTAATGTTCAGCAGAACAGGGTTGAGTGCAAGCATTGTGGAAAATGGCATTCTGGGATTGTAGATTGCATGATCGGTCCTGTTTTAAATGTGGATCGATGGATCATTTTATCCGGGAGTGCCCGATGTTAGTCGAGCAAAATACTGTTCAGAATACGAGACCAAGCAACATGTCAGCGAGAGGTAGACCACCCAGGAATTCGGGTAATGTAGGTGGCAGTCAGAGAGGAACAAAAGATACAGCTGTTCAATCTGAAGCTCATGCACCTGCTAGAGCATATGCTATACGCGCTCGTGAGGATGCTTCTTCCCCAGATGTTATTACCGGTATTTTCACTCTTTATGATACTAGTGTTATTTCGTTGATTGATCCTGGTTCGACTCATTCTTATGTGTGTGAAACATTAGTATCCAGTAAAACTCTACCTGTTGAGTCTACTGTGTTTGTGATTCGAGTATCAAACCCCCTGGGTCGGTGCGTTCTGGTTGACAAAGTGTGTAAAAATTACCGGTTGAAGATTCGAGATTCATGTTTTCCAGCCGATCTGATGCTATTTCCTTTTGACGAATTTGATATAATTTTGGGTATGGACTGGTTGACTTTGCACGACGTTGTTGTTAATTGCAAAAGAAAGACCATTGATTTAAGATGTCAGAACAGTGAAATTATTCGGATCGAATCCAATGATCTGAATGGGTTACCAATAGTAATATCTTCGATGCTAGCTTGGAAATATGTGAGAAAAGGTTATGAAGCTTACTTTGCTTATGTGCTTGATAGTAAAATGACTGAAAAGAAGATCGAATCTGTACCAGTTGTGTGCGAGTATCCGGATGTGTTTCCTGAAAAATTACCGAGTTTGCCACCTGTTCGAAAGGTAGAGTTTGGTATTGAATTAGTATCGGGGACGACTCCGATTTCGATAGCTCCGTACCGGATGGCACTGATAAACCGTAATTGGAACATATTTTAACCCACATTTAATATGCTTTTCGATGATTTATTCCTTGATTTTTATAAAAAGGTTCTTGTAATCCTTTCTTTTCATGTCTTATACCCAGGAAAGCACCCGAGGATGAAAAGAACACAAATTGGGCCCAAAACAGAGTAAATGGGCCTTAGTACGAAACTGACACGGCCTGGCCCGAAGTCCACACGGCCGTGCCTCGACGATCACCAAGAGCACGGCCTCAACTTCGCCTCACACGGCCGTGCCTCAAGTTAGAAATCCGAACACGGTCTGAACTCAATCCACACGGGCGTGTGCCATGGCCGTGCCTCTGTCGCTGGAAAGAGCAATTTCAGTCAGAAAAGGATACTTAGGGAGAAAGAATCGCATTCCAAGAGCCTATATATGTCCCCTAAGTGCCACCTTTGAAAAGGCGTCAAAGCTAGGCCAAGGAGCCAAGCCGAGAAGGTTAGAGTTAGGGAATAACGCGAGGATAGCCAGTTGAACCATCCCAAGAAGCCAGAGTTATACTCAAGACGGCGGAATTCTTCTTCAATTTCTTCAGGGGGTTTTAGGGATTTCTTATGTTTTGTTTTATCTTTTCTCTTGCGATGTTTTCTTTATTCATTATGAACTAAACCCCTCAAATACCTGAAGGGGATGAAACCTAGACGAATCTTGTTATTTGGTTTTTAAGTTATATGATGAATTATTTAGTTTGTTCTTAATTATGTTGCTTAATCCAAATCTAATGTGCTTAGGTGCAGGAGGAATAGACCCTGCCTAAGAGTAGATCTAATATAATTAAGCGGAGTTGATCGAACGCCTAGAGATAGGGTTACGAGATTTTGCTGGATTAGGGTGAAACCTAATGTAGGAGTCCATTGATCGATTTACTGCTATCCTAGGGGGTTATTATAAGCGAACGAGAGTTCCACTAATTAACCTAGGGTTAAACGTTATTCGCCTCGAGAGAGGGTTTAATATAGGTTAGGGAGTCCTACGGATCAAGCTAAGTAAAGAAATCATATAATTTGGGGTTAGATAACAAGTGAAGTCTAGGTGGATTCTTCCTGAGGGTATCGTCGTGATCAATTGAGTTTTTCTTCAAGTTATTTTCCAAATCGTTCTTTTTGTCTTTGTGTCCTTAGCTTAGTCGTCGTCAATTTAGTTTAAAAGCAACTTCACTCTGTTTTTAAGACTAAATGATAAAAAGAAAGTTAGTATTAGTACTTTTAGTTCCTTTGGGTTCGATAATCCGGTCTTGCCTAAGCTATACTACTGTTCGATAGGTACACTTGCCTTTAATCGTTGTTAGAGTTAGTCTCCAGGTTCGATCATTCTTTTATAAATTTTTTAAAGCTCTGATTTTAGCGATCAGGCAGCTACTGAATTAAAAGAGTTAAAAGCACAGTTGCAAGAGTTAACAGACCGGGGTTTTGCACGACCGAGTTTCTCTCCTTGGGGTGCGCCAGTTCTATTTGTGAAAAAGAAAGACGGAAATATGCGAATGTGTATTGATTACAGACAGCTAAATAAGGTGACTATAAAGAATAAATATCCGTTGCCACGGATTGACGACTTGTTTGATCAGCTGAAAGGGGCTTCAGTGTTTTCAAAGATAGATTTGAGGTCGGGTTATTATCAGTTGCGAGTCAGAGATTCTGATGTGCCAAAGACTACTTTCCGGACGAGGTACGGACACTATAAGTTTTTGGTTATGCCTTTCGGAGTTACTAACGCACCTGCTCTTTTTATGGATCTGATGAATTAGATTTTCAGACAGTATTTGGATCGATTTGTTGTAGTGTTTATAGATGATATTTTGATCTACTCCAAAGATGAAACCGAGCATGCTAAGCATCTGAGACTTATGCTACAAACTTTGCGAGATAAACAGTTGTATGCAAAGTTTAGTAAGTGTGAGTTCTGGTTACGTGAAGTCAATTTTCTGGGCCATGTTGTTTCAGCATCAGGTATTCGGGTTGATTCGAATAAAGTATCAGCTATACTTGATTGGAAACCACCAAAAAATGTTTCTGAAATTCGAAGCTTTCTGGGGCTCGTTGGTTACTACAGACTATTTGTGAAAAGTTTTTCTATGATAGCTACACCGTTGACAAAGCTATTACAGAAAGATGTTAAGTTCGAGTGATCGAAAAAGTGTCAAAAAAGTTTTGATCAGTTGAAAGCTCATTTGACCGAAGCTCCAGTGTTAGTTCAGCCTGAATCGGGTAAAGAATTCATTATTTATAGTGATGTATCTTTGAATGGTTTGGGTTGTGTTTTGATGCAGGAAGGCAAAGTCATAGCTTATGCCTCGAGACAGTTGAAGCCACACGAAAGAAACTATCCAACACATGATTTGGAACTAGCAGCCATTGTATTTGCGTTGAAAATTTGGTGTTATTATCTGTTCGGTGAGAAATGTCATGTTTATTCAGATCACAAAAGCCTGAAGTATTTGATGACTCAGAAAGATTTGAATTTGAGACAACGCCGATGGTTAGAGCTGTTGAAAGATTATGAGCTGGTGATTGAGTACCATCTGGGAAAAGCAAATGTTGTTGCGAATGCTTTAAGTCGAAAGTCATTATTTGCTTTACGTGCAATGAACGCGCATATGGTTATGTCTGATGATGGTTCGATAGTAGCTGAATTAAAAGTGAAACCGTTGTTTATTCAACAAATTGGTGATGCCCAGAAAGTTGATAAAGATTTGTTGGCAAAATGAGCTCAGTGTGAAAGTAATGTTGAGTCAGAATTTTGAATTGATGAGAATGACTGCTTGAAGTTCAAAGATCAAATATGTGTTCCGAGGAATTCAGATTTGATTCAGATGATTTTAAATGAAGCTCATAGTAGCCGATTGTCTGTACATCCGGGTAGCACAAAAATGTATAACGATCTAAAACAGTTCTATTGGTGGTCTGGTATGAAACGAGACATATCTGAATTTGTTTCGGAGTGCTTAGTTTGTCAACAAGTAAAAGCTGAACATCAAGTACCTTCTGGGTTGCTTCAGCCGATCATGATACCAGAATGGAAATGGGATAGAGTCACTATGGATTTTGTATCCGGTTTACCTATGACACCGAGCAAGAAAGATGCAATTTGGGTTATTATGGATAGATTGACCAAATCAGCTCACTTTGTTCCAGTTCGTACAGATTATTCGCTCGATAAGCTTGCTGAGTTGTATGTATCTCAAATTGTGAGATTACATGGTGTGCCTATTTATATTGTTTCAAACAGAGACCCGAGATTCACGTCGCGGTTTTGGAAGAAATTGCAAGATGCTCTAGGTACTAAACTACACTTTAGTACAGCTTTTCATCCGCAGACAGATGGTCAGTCCGAACGAATCATTCAGATACTTGAGGATATGTTGAGATGTTGCATTCTCGAGTTCGAAGGTACGTGGGAATGATACTTACCTTTGATTGAATTTGCTTATAATAATAGTTTTCAATCTAGTATCAAAATGGCACCCTACGAAGCTTTGTATGGTCGTAAATGTCGTACACCATTGTATTGGACCGAGCTCAGTGAAAATAAGATTCACGGGGTTGACTTGATCAAAGAAACTGAGCAGAAAGTGGCAGTGATCCGTGATAGTTTGAAAGCTGCATCAGATCGTCAAAAGTCGTACGCAGATTTGAAACGTAAAGACATTGAGTTTCAGATCGGAGATTGAGTATTTTTGAAAGTTTCACCGTGGAAGAAAGTACTTAGATTCAGTCGTAAAGGCAAGTTGAGTCCGAGATTCTTCGGACCGTATGAAATCATAGAGCGTATCGGGTCGGTTGCTTATAGATTGCAGTTACCACCAGAGCTAGAAAAGATCCATAATGTCTTCCTTGTTTCGATGCTTCGTAGATACCAATCTGATCCTTTACATGTGATTTGCCCGACAGAGGTTGAAATACAGCCTGATATGACATATAAAGAGGAAACGGTTTGTATTCTGGCCCGAGAGATAAAAGAATTGAGAAATAAGAAAATTCCGTTAGTTAAAGTACTGTGGGAAAAGCACGGAGTTGAAGAAGCAACTTGGGACTCAGAGGATACAATGAAAGAGCGTTATCCAAACCTATTCACCGGTAAGATTTTTGGGGACAAAAATCCTTAAGGGGGAGAGTTGTAACAGCCCGACTTTGACACTAATCAGAATAGTGGTTTTGGGACCACAAATCTGAGTCTGAAAAATATTTTAAAATTATTTTCCGTATTTATTATGTGTGAATTTGTTTGTGTTAAATTTTCGTGATTTAATTTTATCGTTTAGGTGTCCGATTAAAAAAAAATGACTTAATCGCGCGAAATGAAAATTTGATGGTTAGTTGTTAAAGTGCTTAATTGTTGATGTCTTTTTAATATGGAGGATTTGTATTGTAATTAGTCCCTTTTATAATTAGTGGGTGGCATGTGTTAGTTTAAATGACTTTATTACATGAATTTATATATTATAAAAGTTATTATTATTAATATTATATTATATTAACTTATTATAATAAAACATAAAATAAAGAAACATGCATGTTCATTTTATTGTTATTGCCGGAACTAAAAGAAAAAGAAAGAAAGAAGAACAAGTTACATTCGGCCTTGGTTTTGCTTGATTGAGGTATGTAATTTGTTCGGTTTTTGATAATTTCTACATTTTTGTGATAGTTGCTTCGATTACTACAAAGCCCATGTCCTAATTTTTGAATTTGATGATGATTTTTTGTTTTGCCATTGATGATAGCTTTTGATTTTTGTTGTTTGATGATAAAATATTAAAGATATGTGATAGATTAAAATATTTTGTATTGGAAATTTTGATGATTTTGAGTAATTAGGGTTAAATTGTAAAAATAATAAATTGAGGGACTAAAAGGTGAAGTAAATGAAATATATGGACTTGTATGATCATGGGGTAGATTTGGCCTAGGCATGGGATTATGAAATTTTGCATATTTTGTGTTTTATGCAATAGGGACTAAATTGCAAAAGTGTAAAATGTCAGGGGAAAATGGTAATTTGCCAATTTATGTGTTTTTGGACTAAATTGAATGAAAAATATTTAAATGAGCTTAATTTGAACATGTTTAGATCAAGAACCAAAGAAAATGAACTTGGATCGGGGAAAAGCGAAAATAGTCGAATAGCCGATTTTTGTCGTCCGTCGATATCCGAGGTAAGTCTTTAAGCAATAAAATATTGTAAACTATGTACGTAACCTAGTATATACTGATTTGGAATTTTTATATCTAAATTATTGGATAGCCGAATGTGGTTAAAACTAAGATTTAATGTGTTTAAGTTGTTTGATTGAGATATGATATTTGAATGCTCGTACAAAGATTACGAAGTGTATAAAGGATACGATATATGAATTATTTGTGTAAGACAGCTTAAAAGTATCGTTATTCAGGCTGTGAGCCTAATAAGCTATAACAGACCGAATTTGACCCTAATGGGAACGGTGGTTTCGGGACCACGAATCCGAGTCCGAGAAATATTTAAATACTATATTTCATGTTTATTATAAGTGAATTAATATCTGTGAAAGTTTCGTAGAAAAATTCAATCGTTTGTGTGTTCAATTTAACAAAAAGGACTAAATCGCGTAAAGCGTAAAAGTTGCATGCTATAGCGAAAAGTGCCTATTTGATGATGGTTTTTTAAAGTGGGGCATTAAAAGGGCAATTAGCCCATTATTAAGTTAGTGGGTGGCATTTGTCATAACTAACCTTAGGATATATGTTATGAAATTATTTGTTAAAAGGTTAAATAGGTAATTAGTTAAATAACTTAATATATGTTAAAATAACATAAAACAAAGCCATCATCTTTTTCACTTTTTTCATAGCCGAATATTGAAGGAAGAAATAAGCTTTGGAGTTCTTTGATTTTTGGCACTTCTAGGCTAAAATTCAAGGTGAGTTTTTAGTCGGTTTTAGTTAATTTTGACGTTTTTGAGATCGTTGCTTCAAACGGTAGCTTACCCATGTTGAAATTTTTGAATCTAAGCATGCTTGATATTCGGCCATTGATGTGTTCATGTAGTTTTTGATGTTTGATGATTTTATTTTAAAGATATGTTAAAGATTAGTATATTTTGTATTGGAAATTTTAGTGTGTAATGGCCTAAATTCAAGGTTATCGGAATAATGGTTTCGCAACCATAAATCCGATTTAAATAGAAATTTATTTCAATATATTTGCATGAATATTTATATGATAGGAAATATTTTTATAAATATTTATAAAATGTTAGTAATGTGGTTTAAATTTTCGTTAGAAAATTTTATCGTTTGGGTAGGAAATTAAATGAAAAGGACTAGATTGAAATGAAAGTAAAAGTTAAATTATAGATTAAAAGAAATTATGAAGGACCAAAATGGCAATTATACCATTTTGTAAAGTTGAGGCGGTTTTAAGTATGAAAATCTGAGATTTTTTTTTAAAGTATATTATTATATTATTTATTATTATTTATTATATTATTATATATATACAAACAAACTAAAGGAAAAAGAGATAGAAACAGAAAAGAAAAAGAGAGTAAAGACGAAACAGAGAAAGAAAAAGAGAAAGAAAGAAGAAAAAGGAAAAATAGGAAGTTTGAAGCTTGGAGTTTAATTTGGTAAGTTAATTTAGTCCTTTTCTTTTAATTTTGATGCTTTATAAGTTTTAGAACAAAGTTTTGATGAGTTTAAGTTGAAGTTTTTGAAGTTTTAGAGTTTTTGAACATAGCATATGATGAATAAAATGATGAATTAGTGGTTTAATTGAAAGAATTTGAAGTTAGAATTGGATAAAGGACTTAATTGTAAAACAAGCTATAAGAAAACAGTTTTGGGACAGCAGCAGTAGAGTAAGTTTGAAAATTCACCAAAAATCGTAGAAGTGGAATTAGAAGTTGAGTGAGATATGAAATTAAAGCTTATTGAGTCTATTTTCATATGAAAGAAACAAGGAAAGAAAAGAAGTTCTGTATTTTGAGATATGTAGATTTTTGTAAGACTGGTTCAGAATGAATTCGGGTTCCCCTGTTTTAACTTTAGAAAATCATCACAAATTGGATAAAAATAATTAGGGGCTTAAATTTATATGTTTAGAATTCTTAATGAGTCTATTTCAATAAAAATAAATGGGAACATCATCCGAATCCTGTATGAAGAGATAATTAATTTTTAGTGAAGAAGGGTCAGAACTGTCAAACAGCAGAATAGGGGTAACTTTAAAGAATAAACTGTACTTATTGACTAAACCAAAAATTCTAAAACTTTTATGGGAAGATGATATGTGAGTCTAGTTTCAGGAAAAATTAACGGATTTAAATTTTAAGTTCTGTAGCTCAAGATAAAAATAATTTAGTGACTATGACTCAAGTAGACAGTTTTGAATGAACTAAAAATAATAATAGAACTATAGAAAATGCTACATGTGAACATGAAATGTATTGAATTGATGATTGAATTTATTTATTTAGATTCGGAAAACTCAAATACGAAGCTAGATCGAGGAAAGGAAAAAGTCCCGGATTAGTAGATTTTGTGTACGAACAAGTATCGAGGTAAGTTCATGTAACTTGAATTATATTCTTAAATGCTTGAAATGTATGTTTTTGATGTGAATATAATTTGAATGTTCATTGTATGAAAATTGATGATACATTGGTATATTTGATAAAAAAAAAAGGAAGAAATCCCGATTGAATGAATGGAAAATTCGATGGATCTCTGAAAAGGAATTGACGGTAAAAAGGATCTAGCCCGGACGGGTGATCCTATCCTGATATAGCCCTCCCGAAGAATATGTGGAAAATGGATTTAGCCTGGACGGGTAATCCGAATTAGGGTCTGAATTTAGCCTGGACTGGTAATTCAGATCCAAGCTCATTAGAGTAATTGTCGTTGCAGGGGATTTAGCCTGGACTGGTAATCCCGACAATACTCTATGAGTTTATATTACAGGGGATTTAGCCTGGACTGGTAATCCCGCTGTAAAGATGAGGTTCGCGGGAGTGTGCTCTCTGAAATGAAAATGTGCGCACATGAATATGAATTGACGGACCCGAATTTGTACACTAAAGTGTACCTCTGAAAATCCATCGAAATTTCGAGTAATTCAACGGGATAAATATAAAAAGAAAATATTAAAGAAATGGAAATCATGGTATTGATGAGCTCATCAATCATAATATATATTATTGATATATGGAAATTATTGGACTGACTTGAATGTTGAGTTTGTAAATGTTAGGGTAATAATGCATTGAATGGGTATATAAATGTTTATCGCTTGTATTGTAAATATTAGGTAAGTATAATTCTTGTTACATGGGCTTACTAAGCATAAAGTGCTTACCCTATTTCCTTTTTCCCTGTTTTGTAGTGTTAAGAGCTCGGAGGTCGGATCGGTGGGAGACTCATCACACTATCAACCCCAATATTTCGGTATTTAAAGAAACTTTAGTTTGGAAATGAATGGCATGTATAAGCTAATAAAATAAATGTTAATATGAAATGAATGTAAGGTCAGCCGTTGGTATGGCTTATGTGTTAAAGTTATCTTATAAATATGCATGAATTATTTTGAAAATATGTTGAATTGGAATGGTCTCGGTTTTTTAAAAAAAAAAATTCGTAAATTCTGGTAATGCCTCGTACCTTATTCTGACAACGAATACGGGTAGGGGGTGTTACATAGTGAATTTGAGTGTTTAAGGCTAATTTGTGATAATAAATTTTTAGAGGGGTTTATTTGCAAAATAAATGAAAGAAATGGACTTGTAGAGTCCCTATGCATATTCGGCCCTAAGGGGTATTAGTGAAATTTTGTATATTTTGTGTTTTGTGCAATTAGTACTAAATTGTAAAAATGTGAAATAGTAGGGGTAAAATGGTAAATTGCTCATTTATGTGTTTAGGGACTAAATTGAAATGAAATGTACTTGAATGAGCTGAATTTTAATGTGTTTAGATAAAGAACAAAGAAAATCGGATTTGGATCGGGGAAGATCAAAGGTTATTGAATAGCCGGTCTACGCGGTTCGTCGACGGTCGAGGTAAGTCCTTAAGCGAACATATGTTAAAAGTTTATTTACGAATCTAATGTATGATGAAATTGGTATAATTATAGTATAAAATCATGAGTTGGCCAAATGTGATGTTAATAAATTGAATTGGTTGAAATTATATTTAATGTTATGTGAATAAGTGTATTGGTTTTATATGTGAAATGAATATGTGAAATATGGGTCTTTGTGAAGTTAGTATTATGAAATATACATTGAAGGATTAATCATATTGATATTCGGGCTTTGAGCCTAGCAGGCCTTGTGCCGGTGATTTATTTCAGGCTTAATGCCTAGCAGGCTTTGTGCCGGTGATCTATTTCAGGCTTAATGCCCAGCAGGCTAAATGCCGGTGTTATAAATTTCGGACTTTAAGTCTAGCAGGCAAGGTGCCGGTGTATGCGATTCAAGATAATGTAAAGCTTGTTATATGCTGGTGAGTTTTCTATTTCCGGACTTAGTTACGAAGTGACAAAATCATGAAACAAACCAAGGAAGTTAAATTTCATGATAGTGAATTTGTGAGTTCGGTTAAAAGGTATGCATTGTTCATACTTTAATATTATGTTCAAATTGAAATTTGGATTTAAATGATAATGATCGAATGCTTTAAATACGGTTGTTGCTAGTATTTGACTATGCATAATATACATGTGAAATAATTTTATTTAATGCCGAAAGAATGGGATTAATATGTTTAAATGTATGATTGTTATATTAATGTTTGCTTGAGACTTACTAAGCTAGTAAGCTTACTTGTATGAAATGTTCCCCTCTGTTTTATAGATCCGGTTAAGGCTACGAGCTCAAAAAGGGATCGTCAAGAAAGTCGTCCACACTATCAACCTATTTTGGTACTCTTATATTTGGGTTTTCGGATGAAGGCATGTATAGAAAAGACTGTCATTTTGTTAAGATGATAACTTTTGTCTTTGTATATATTAGCCATGCGAATATGGCTTATATTTAATGTTAGTTGAAGTAGAGATATTCGGCTTATTTAAATGGTCAATTGATGCGCATGGATGAATATTAGTTTTGGATACATTCGACTATAGTCTAGGTGCATATTGTGGATATAGCTTGATCATGATGTACGTGTGTGAAATGATTAGTTACGCATTAGACTAACAAAAGATAGTAGTAACACTTGATAAGTAGTTTGGTAGTAACCTTGTTATATGTTTAGGTCAATTTACCGAATCTTGAATTTATATACCTACAGATCATGATTGTTGCACTGTATGCATGATTTGGTTCATAGACGATACATGCATTCCTTGCTAAAACATGGATCATTTGTAATTATGAAATTTGATTAGTTATATTAACTTGTGTGATTGGTAGGCTAATAGTAATAATTTTTGTGATTTTAAATGTTCATTTTGGTTTTGGCTTAATAAATTCAAAATGGGAATTATATTTTGGATTGTATATGTGTATATTCGGCCATGGTCTTTATGTCTATAATAGGTACAAATGTGGTTTTGTGAAACGACATATATAGTTAGTAAGTATGAAATGTTATATATATATATATATATAAGTGTTTCTTATGTTAAAATGCTTAGAACAGTTATAAGTTATTTGATAATCTAGTATTTGAAATAATGTGATATAGTATATGTAAGTTAGGATATGTATGATGTATTGATTTCAGTAAGCGAATTTTGTAAGATATGAACTGTACTTTATGTACTTATAAGTACTATAAGAATTATATAGATATGCGCTGCATGTACTTTATAGACATTTTAGATTCAATTGGATAAGCAAATGAATTCATGTGAGCTTTGCTTTGATAAAAGAATTAGTTTCGATGAATGCCTGCGACGATCTATGTATAGTTCGGTAATGCCTCATAACTCAAATCCGGCGACGGGTACAGGTTAGGGGTGTTACACAAGCCTTGGGCTGGTGAACTTAATCGGGCTTTGTGCCTAGCAGGCTTATTGCCGGTGATTGAATATCAGACCTTGGGTCTAGCAGGCCTAGTGCCGGTGTGTGTGTTTCAGGCTTATGCCTAGCAGGTTTTATACCGGTGATCTAATTTCAACTTATAAATTATAAGACTTCTTAATTATGTGATCATTGAGCAAGAACAGGTATGTGCATATGAGATATTTTAATTGAACTTGTATAATCGGCCAAATGGGTAAGTGCACATGTGATGTTTATTGAGCACGTATGTGACAAAATGTTCTTGTATATTCGGCCTTCTTGATATGTCGATAAAATGATATTATATACTTGTATACATGTGATGTTTAATGGATATATATATATATATATATATTCGGTTATATGTGATTAGTATGTACATGGTATTTACTTATTCGGTTGTATATATGAACATATTGAACTATATGTATGTGGTAATATGAGTAGGTTATTAAGAGATGATATTTTATATCTTAAACCTTTTGCCAAATTGGTAAGTTTGTATATTTAAAGTAAGATAGTGATAAATTTTATGCTATGTAAGGATAATAGCATTCGGCCATGATAGTCTATTTATGCTAAGTTATTATTTCCATGTCATAAAGTGATTAGTTTAAAATGTTTGAATGTTCAATTTATTTGTTATACTTGCTTAAGACTTACTAAGCTAAGTTAGCTTACTCTGTGTGTTTTGTTTTTCTATTTTATAGATTCAGTTGTAAGTTACGAGCTCGGGGATCGTCATTGAAGTCATCCACACTGTAACACCCCTAACCTGTATCCATTGCCAGAATGGGGTTACAGGGCATTACTAACAAGTCTCAACTTTTATACCATCATTAAGCCACTTAAGACATACTAAAAATAGTTTATGCATCCACACAGCATTTACGGATTTAAATCTCAAAATTCAACTGAATAATAATTGAACACGTATAGATATACATATTTATATATATATAAGACATTTAATTTCAGAATATAACACATACACTTCACTAAACCAAAGTCATATACGGCATCATCAATATAGGACCATGATCAATCATACTATATACATTTATTTAGATCGCAAAATGATGCACCAATTCATATGACAAAATTTACCCTATTTAAAAATGTCCACACATAATCAAAATACTAGACATCTTTATGCATCAAATATATTCTTCATTAACCATTCGACTAAATATACCAATCACCATTTTCAGTTCCACTAGATAGGTTCATAATAGTATAATTAATATAAATAACATTTTAAAACTCATACACCGCATACATGGTATATATATATATATATATATATATATATATATATACACTCATACATTGAATAACCTATTTATTATTTCAAAAATAACCAAATCTATTACAAGAACATATAACATAAAATACATTTCCAAAGTATCCTTAGATCTAAGCCGAATATACCTAAACTCTTCCATATTTTTTTTAGCCAAATCATATAGTAAAATATGCTCATCTCATATATTCACATTACCTAATCGAAATGATCATTCATAAATCCTTGAAAAACTTTGCATTTTATCCGTTTATCCAAACCAAATCTCAAGAATATCATCAAACTTCTACCAAGTATATCATATACATAAGAAAACATATCACTTTAGAAACATGATTAAAACATAACCAACTCAACCAACTAGTAATAAAGCATACTAGGCACATCTCATTTATATAAATACCATAATCAAACTTGCATAGACTTAAGTATTTTAACTAGCCATTTTCTCATGGCTTGTAATTACAACCTCAAAATTTACCAAGAATAAATGTTAGCCTATACATGCCATAGACTTTAAGTTTATATACAAAAGAGGTACCAAAACTTTGAGGATAGTGTGATGAGCTTCGACTATGATCCCGAGCACAAGATGAACGCCCCAAAAGATATCTACAATACACCAACAACCATAAACGAAATAAGCTTCCACAGCTTAGTAAGATTTAAACAATTCATATGCAAATAAGCTTATATAAAATTTCATAATTGGTCCCATATACACCATCCTTGTCGAATAACCAAACATTCAAGGTTAGAATCTATGGTAGCTTGTATTTATACAAATATACATTCATATACTTTACCTATTCCCATGTAGCACCATCATGTATTCTTAATTAGCATACTCGTTTCGTATTTACCAAATTCTATACCTCCACTTTGAGCTAATGCAAATTTCAAGAAATTATAAATAACACATACCTTTAATGTACTTACCAATCACATCTTAACTATCCATACATAGCATAGGGTACTATATTCGATCATACATATAACTCAATAGCATTTATAAATAAGATTGATTAACAATCCTCCTACCTGCTCACTAGGAAGTATGATTTAGTAACGTGTCACACACTTAGTGTCGTTACTTAACATTTCAGCACACTTAGTGCCATTTCCAGTAACGTATCGCACACATAGTGCCGTTACTCACATTTCCGCACACATAGTGCCATGATTCCGTAACGTATCGCACACATAATGTCGTTACTTAACTTGTCATTCATTCAAATCTACCCATACACTTATAAAATCCAATTCATAACTTCACATATAAACACATACACATATATAACTTTATTATTTCAATCCAAGTCTATATCATATTCGGCCAAGCCCTTTATGACTAACCTTCACTAAAGAAAAATATTCATATTTTTGTTTAGTATCCCTCATATCCATTTAAACTATTACCATGTAATTATCCTTATCATGCAATTAAATCCAACTTTCAAGCAATATCACATTCGGCCGAATTATACTAAGCACATACACACATTCGTCAATGTGACATTTAACATACTTACTTCCATTAAATGAAGACATGTAGTATAGAATAAAATTTGATTAAACTCAATTGCTTAAATCTTACCTCGGATATCGACGGATTAAACTTCCCGGCTAGTCGTTCAACTTAGCTTTTCCCCGATCCAATCCCGTTTCCTTTTGTTCTTGATCTAAATAATTCCAATTTAAACTCATTCAAATATATATTCATTCAATTTGATCCAAAAACATATAATTATGCAATTTACTATTTTACCCCTAGCATTTGCCCCTTTTACAAATTAGTCCCTAATACTCAACTCACAATTTTCTCAAAATTTGAACTTCTCCCTTAAGGGCCGAATCTTCATCCTTCCATTACCAACCTATACGACTCATTTCCTTAACATTTTAACCCCTAAAAATTTTCTTTTTCAAATAAACCCTTAATTAACATCATTCATCAAAATCTCAAGAACTAAATATGTTCATCTAATTTAAATATCTCATTTTATACTAAAATCATCACAAAAACTCAACTTCACATTAATGGCACATCTCACATTCATGACTAATTCACAAAATTAACACATGGGCTTGCAAGTAAGATGAACAAAAATCTTAAATATGCAAAAATCATCAAAAATCCAAAACTAAAACTTACTAATTTTGGTTGCAATTAGCCGAATATTAGAGAGAACTCAAACTTCTTCCTTTTCTTCTTACTTTCGGCCAAGGATGAAGATAATGGCCTTCTTTTTGCATGTCTCCTTTATTTTTATTACTATATTATTATCTTATATTATAATATAAAGCTTTAACACATATTTTATTCCCATTAAAAACAAAATAATATAAAAATCAAGTCATAATGCCATCCACTAGGCCAACAAATGGACAATTTATATCTTAAGTCCTCTCTCATAGATAAACACATCAATTCAATCACTTAATTTAGAAGATAGCTACTTTTTACACTTATACAATTTAATCTCTTATCTAAATTAAGCATCCAAACAAAAGAATTAACCTACCATATTTTAGGACATGCTCAAACACATAACATAGATATCAATTTAAATATAAAAATATTTATCTAACCCGAATTCGTGAGCCCAAAACCACTGTTCTGATTAGGGTCGTAATTGGGCTGTTACACGCACTATCGACTTATTTTGGTACTTTAGAAGTTTGGATTTTGAACTTAAGGCATGTATAGGCTAGCTTAATACTTGGATGATGTTTTGTTGTTGTAAATATAAGCCATGCGAAAATGGCTTGATTTAAATACTAATGACCTAATGATTAAATGGTCTTAATCGTAGCATGTGAGTAAGTCATGCTTGGATTATGAATTTGGTTGTGATTTAAGTCCATGCTAAGTAAACATATATGCATATATGTTTTGGTATGAAGTATTCGATAATGTTTTATAATTAGTGCCTTTAGAAAATGGACATATGTGTGTTTGAATAAGTTTGGGTTATGAATTGATAAAGACTTACGATTAAGGTAAATTAAAATGAAACATGAATCAATTTTGAAGATCATTTATAATGTATATGGTATATTCGGCTAAGTGATGAGATTTTATGTTATGTACCTGGATTGGCATAATTGGACATGGCTTACATATGAACATGTATATAAAGTTCAGATATATGTATTTTGGACTATGGGAGATATATTTGGTATTGTTGATTCGATTATGTTCTTATAGATGATTTGATCTATAATTTGTTTGGACGAGTGCAATTAGTATATCTTAAATTTAGTTAAACAAAGTTTATGCAAAAACATATTTATGTTAGCTTTGGTAATTGATAATTTGTTTTAGTAAAGTAGTTATAAGCAAGTTAATATTCGGCTAATGTATCTTAAGTGACCAAATGAATGGTAACTTGGTTATTTGATGAAAAATGCTTATATGTGAATTTGGCTAAATGGATTTAAGATATGTATGTTGATGTTTAAGTATGCTATGAAAGTACATTACTCATAATGTATTCGGTTATGTCTATATGAAGAGTTAATAATTGATATGACCTATGCTATGCATGGTAATGCCTTGTAACCCTAATTCGGCGACGGATACGGGTTAAGGGTGTTACAATCAATGCTTGATAATCTTTCAAAGTTTTCTTAGTGTTTTGAAATTGAGTTTTGGACACCGAAATAAATTTAACTAATATCTCCTCAAGGTTTGGTTTCTTTTCTTGCTGATAAGGTTGTTGAAAACCTGGAGAGGACTGTGACCTTTGATTTCTTTGACCACCTCAAGAAAAATTTTGATGATTCCTCCATCTTGGATTATAGTTATTGCTATAGGGGTTAATTTGAGGCCTAAAATTGTGACCTATAAATTTGACTTGCTCATGCTCCATGTTAGAACAGAAAGGTAAACATTCTAAATTAATCATTACTGCTCTATTCCCATCGCATTGCGTTACCAGATTCACCTACTTAGAAAAATCCAAACCATCAATTTTCTTACCAAAAGCTTCAACTTGATTTGCTAACATAGAAACTGCATCAATATTAAAAACACTGGTTGTTTTAATCAGTTTCGTGCTCATGACTTGTCATTGATAGTTATTCAATGATATCTCCTCAATAAAATCTTGAGCTGCCTTAGGTGTCTTATTATTCAATGTTCCGCGAGCTGTTGCATGAATTAGTTACCTAGTCGAGGGATTCAAACTATTGTAAAAGGTTTGAACTTGTAACCACAAAGGTAACCCATGATGAGGGCACCTTCTCAAAAGACCTTTAAATTTCTCCTATGCATCATATAATGTCTCCAAATCAATTTGATCAAAAGAAGAGATGTCGTTCCTCAACGTTGCTGTTTTAGTTAGTGGGAAGTACATCAACAAAAAATTTTCAGTCATCTGATCCCAAATCGTGATAGAAGCTCGTGGAAGTGAATTTTGTAACACCCCTATCCCGTGTCCGTCACCAGAACAGGGTTACGAAGTGTTACTGAAACATTTAGGAACATTTACAAATAATTCATGCAAGTTACTATTCATTAATCGAGATCATTTGTAACGTCCCTTAGATGGACCGTCGAGGCCCAATTCGAGCATTAGAATCGATTCGAGACTTAATCGGTAACTCTAAGAATTTTTCGTGACATTTCAAAAAATTTTCCAGGGTGCAGGGCTCACACACCCGTGTGACCCTTAGACATGCTTGTGCCTCAGGTTGTGTCCGATTTAGGTTGCTCTCTGACTTGTGCCACACGGCAATGCCATACGCCCGTGTGGTTATTTAATTCAATTTGAATTAGGTGTAGGTTTCACGTGGCCACGACACACGCCCGTGTTCAAGACCGTGTCTCCCACACGGCTGAGACACACACCCGTGTCTCTACTCGTGTGCTCAAGTCTGAGCATTCTGTTTTCTTGAATTTAAGGTGCAGGGGACACACGGCCTGGCTACACGCCCATGGGGTAGGCCGTGTGTCACACACGGTCTAGACACACACCCATGTGTTTGCCCATGTGGACAAAATAAAGCCATTTCTAGCTTCATTTCTCACCCAAAATTTCACCAAGTTCTTGCACCAATTTTTACATTCAAATACCAACCAATCCAAGCATTAAATTCAAGCCATTTATAATGTCTAACATGGTATATTAATACATGAATTCATGTTCTTAATCTTACCTTTCATAAGCATACTCACTTAACCTTTCTTAATCAATCAATAAATAACACTTATGTCATCCATGGAATAAACTTAAATACAGATAAACATGTACCAAAACATAATCATCTCTAGCCATTCCAATAGCTAGATTACAATAACCATTTACATTTATATGCCAATATGGCCAATGTAACCTATACATGCCATTATAACCATAATTGATTTACCATATTGTACCAACATGGGCCGATGGATAATGTGAGTGATCTCCGCCGAGCTTCCAATCCAACGAGCTTCCTATTTACTCTAAAACAGGAGAAAACAAAATGGGGTAAGCATTTCATGCTTAGTAAGTTCGTATAACATGGTACTTAACTTACCATTCATTCTATTTCGAGGTAACTAAGTAAGGCACATTATCAATCAATTTGACCTCAAGCCCTACACACATCCTCATTGCCCTTGTTAGTCATATATTCCATAACAACATCAAACCGTATATGGGCTCAACAACAATCAAGTTTCCAACCACAACATGTATTCATTCAACAAGCATGATTCATCTCATTATTAAAAGTATAATTTCATAGTAGTTCACTTCGAGTTCAGATCATTTCACATTAAATCTTTACTCATTTTGCTCAGAATATCAAGGTACGAATAGCACACTCAAGGTGTACAAGTTTATAATCAAGAATGCACATATTCATCAATAAAGTCCATGTACAAATAACATCATCTCATGTTTTCATATATCATTTGTTATGTATCATCATTTTATTGTATTTCAAATGGATAAGTATAATAACTCATTTCTTATACATATCTTCTCATAAAAACAAGATTTCTACTCGTTGAATTTATCTGAAATATCGATGGTTACTCGGGTAGTACACTCGAGGTGTACAAATCAGGATCCGTGAATTCATATTCAATGGTACCCTTAAGTTACTATCTCATAGAGTACACTCTCGAGCCACACATGTATACAACAAGATTACCAGTCCAGGCTAAATCCTTTTTATAACATATGCTCTAAGGAGCTTGATTTGGATTACCCGTCTGGGCTAAATCCAAGTCATAATATATGCTCGAGAGGACTCACATCAGGATTACTCGTTTGGGCTAAATGTTTTCTGTAATGAAGTCATTAGGATTGCTCGTTCGAGCCTAATCCATTCTGCAACAAATGCAGGACCTCATTCATTTCGGCAATTACATTTATCCATCGATATTCATTTATTCAAACGAGATTTAAACATTTTAAGAACATTATCGAGCATGTGATTATTTCATACATTTATGATCATCTATATAAGTCAAATACACACATTCTACATCCATTCAAGCATATAAGTAACATTTTCATCGTTTGACCTTTATCATCTATCGGGCATGATCATTTAGATTAGATATTTTTATTTATCGGGCTTGATCGGATATATAATTCTTTCACATATTTATGACATTTATACAATTCACATAAACACAATCAATACAAGCATGTAAGTAAACACAATTTAGTTACACGAACTTACCTCGACAATGTTTGTGTACGTAAAATCTACAAATCCAACATTTTCCTCTTTCCTCGTTCTAGCTCCGAATTTGGTCTATCCGGATCTATACAAGTAAATTTAACATTAATTTGCCATACTTCACAATGTTAAGTGGACTCAATTTTCATCCTAGGTGAAATTACCATTTTGCCCCTAACTTTTCCATAAATTCCATTTTCATCCCTAAGCTCGGAAAATGAAACTTGTGCAAATTACTCCATATTCCAAGCCTAACCAAAGTCCCATTACAAAATTTACAGCACATGTATTCATAAAATTTCAGAATTCTTCCTTCAATTTCACAAGTTTACATTTTAGTCCCTAAATCATGTTTTCATCAAAAATCACTTTGTAAAGGTTGTTTATCTATCAATAATCTTTCAGTTTCTAACATAAATTTCTAATTTCCAGCATATACATCCATGACCCATTTTTCATACTTTGATAACTTTTCAAATTAATCCCCCAAATAGATAGCCTAGACTATCCCGATTCTAAAAATATAAAAAAAAATTAAAAACGAGACTTGATTTCATACCTTATTGAGCTTGAAAAGTTTTCATCCTCTCTCTTAGGGTCTCCATGGAAATATTTGGGGAAGATGATATGAAATTATTTTCTTTTTGATTTAATTAAATTGTCATTTAATAACTTTTTATCTTTCCAATTTAGTCCTTAGCCTTTTTTTTAAATTTTTCCATGGATGAGTCACTAAGAAAAATCTACATACTTTTTTTAATGGTCTAATTACCATATAAGGACCTCTATTTCTGAATTCCATAGCTATTTAATCCTTATAGCTACTAGAATTCAACTTTCGCATTTTATGCGATTTAGTCTTTCTCGTAATTAAGCACTAAATCGATAAAATTTTCTTTTCAAAATTTTCACATGACATTTCTATTATATTATGAACCATATAATAAAATAAAAATAAATTTTATTTTCGGTTCGGAATTGTGGTCCCGAAACCACTGTTCCTATTTCACCGAAATTTGGGCTGTTACAAATTCAACCATTGTTTTGCCTTCTTACTTAAAGAGATGGGAACAACCGTAAGCGTATGGCATCATCAGACATGCCATTAATCTTGAATGTGTTGCAAATCTTTAGAAAGCTAGCCAAATGAGCATTCAGATCTTCATCTTGCAACCCATCAAACTGAACATATTACTGTACCATTTGAATTGTGTTCGGCTTTATCTCAAAATTGTTTGTAGCAATAGTCGATTTGGCGATACTCGATTCAACCCCAATCATGGTAGGCTTAACTTAATTAAATATAGTACAAAGAGCAGGAGTTGTAAGAGGCTGTTGATCATTTTGATTATTTTCCATCTCCACAGTAATATCATTTTCCTTTTGATTGTCTATTAAAATCTTTTGATCTTGCTTTGCTTCTCTAACCTCTGTACGATTTCTACGAATAGTCTTTTCAATTTCACTATCAAACACTAACGGTTCTAATAGGTTTCCTCTAGTCATAAACTAAAAGAACCTGTCATAATCAAACAAACGAAAAAATTAGAATGAAAAATTAAAAACAAAAAATATAAAAAGGCTAAATTAATAGAAATAAAGTTATCCTAATATTTTAGTCTTTGGCAATGACGCCAAAAACTTGATTCAGTCGTAAACCAACTAAAAATCTAAGATAAGTGCACCCATCAATTAATATTATAGCTACGGTGAGCAAAGTTATTGTTCCCGCGAAGACTAAAAGTACTAGTAATTACTGTCTTTCTATTATTTACCCGATAAATTCGAGTGATTAATTAAAACTAAAATGAACTAAATTAATTAACTACGAACACGGAAAAGAACAGATCAAGAAAATAACCGATTAAAAACCAAAAAGCAAAATAATAACCAAGAAAGAATTCTCCTAGATTTCATCTATCACTATCAATTTAAATTACGCAATTTCTTCACTTAGTATCTTGATCCGTAGAAATCCCTAAATTATGCTAATATCTCTCTTCAAGAATAAAAGCAATTGACTCTAGGTTGATTAATTGAATATTCTATGATTTAGGGTCATCATAAAATTTCTATTTAGACCCTTAAAATTTTTTAAAAATTTTAAATTAGTAAAGGTAAAATTGCACTTTCGCTTCCCCTAAAATTATAAAAATTCGATTTAATCCTTTACAAATTAGAAAGTTATAAACTATAAAAAATTAAAATTTCATCCGGCCCCCCTAAAAAGTTGTCCTGGCTTCGCCCCTGTATAAGTCTCAGAATGCTTGAATGGTCCAGCCTGTGTAGCTTTTGTAACTCGCTTTGATTTTCTGATTTTCATTTGTTTTTCGCTCCTTTTACTCCCAAATTCTCTCCTAAGTATAGAAACACAATAATCACCATCAACATTGAATAATCACCCAAAAACACAATAAGAATGAGATTAAAACATGTTAATTTTAGCACCTATCATCCGCCAACACAAGGTTTTCCAAGAGAATCCACTGATTCGCGGGTTCTCCACAATGACCACGCCAAGATGTATAGATCAGTAACCTATACTTCGCCAAAAGAAGAACCTTCTACTAGGTCTTTACAGATTTACCTGATTAGACAAACAATCTGCCAATCATGGCGCGACAACCAACACTAACTTAACTTGTCGGATAGGGCGTAAATCAACCTTCCTTGGCTTATACTTTAGCCAACAATCCGCCCACACAAACCACCAACTTGGAAAATACGATGGGTGGGATGTTACAATACCCAAAAAATACAGCATCAATAGTTTTAGATCCGATAGTGCTCTTTTTAAAAGCAGGTAAGCTTGCTTTTGCTAAGCACCCCCACACTTTCAAATATTGCAAATTAGGGGCATAACTTTTCCATAATTCATATGGGGTATAGTTTATTTTTTTATGAGGCACTTTATTAAGAATATGGTTTGCAAAACGTACGGCTTCCCTCCACATACTGTCAAGTAAACCAAAACTTAGGGGTAAAACATTCATAGTTTCTTTTAGAGTTCTGTTTTGCTTTTAGCTAGTCCATTATGTTGTGGGAAATAGGGAGCAAAAAAACTCATAATATCGTTTTTTTCAAAAACCTCTTTAAGAAAATTAATGTTATATTCACCACCTCTATTGGATCTAAGACATTTTATTCTCCTATCAAACTGGTTTTCCACTTCTGCTTTATAAAGAAGAAAACTTTTACCAGCTTCATCTTTTGATATTAGAAGATAAACCTTTGTATATCTAGAGTAGTCATCCACAAAGGCTATATAGTAGTGTTTTCCACCCTTGCTCTCTGTGTTTTTAAATTCTGCTAGATCAACATGAACTAACTCTAAAAGTTCAGTCTTCCTATCATGAAGAGTTTTTAAGGAAGGTCTAGCATGCTTGGTTTTAACATAGATTTCGCATTTATTAAAGCTACTACTATCTAGATTAGGGAGCATATTCATTTTTATGAGTTTTTTTAGAGAATGAATATTCACATGACCTAATCTAGCAAGTCACATATCAAGGGATTCAATAATATAAGCATAAGTGATGTATTTATTATTATTAAGCATAGTCTCAATCACAAATAAACTTCCACTAGGATAACCTCTCTCAACATAATCTCCATTACAGGAAAGTACAAATTTATTAGATTCAAAGACTAATTTAATGTCTACCTTATTTAGTAATCCACCACTGATCAAATTTCTACGCAGGCAGATACATAAAGAACATTATTTAATGCTAATTTTTCTATAAAATAGTGTTGAAAGTGATAAGTAGATAAGAACTACTTATCACTTAAAACAAGAACAAATTCAATTTATTTTATTTAATTACTTATCACTTAATAAATAATAAGTTTATTTTATTTCACTATTATATTATCTTTTAAATATTTTACGTTTACTCTTTATTTACTATTCATTTTTTTGAATATTTTTTTAATCATTCTCATTTTTATTTAGTAAATTTTTTTCTGAACATTAATATTTGAATTGAAATATCAATATAATTTATTCCAAATATTTTATATGTATATTCAAAATGGTTTAGAATTTTTCATTTAAAATATGCAACAGGATCTCAAAAGCCCTTAGTCAAAAAAAAAAAAAAGATCAGTTAAGCTATTAGAGAGAAAGTGCATTCAATTAAGTTTTCGGTGACAAAGAAAAATCAATTAGGTTTTTTGGTGAATGGAAATTGTTAATTGATTTCACCATTAGGAGATGTTGACGTGATTAATGGAAGCAATTAAAAATTGACACATGCCATGCCACATGGATAAAGTATATTGTGAGGCATGTCAAGTCAATAAAAAAAAAGCCTAAAATTTATTTAAAATTATTAAAATGCACATTTAGAATGAATCTAAATAAATATAAGTTCATTCATTTATCTATAATCATTCTAAAGATGATTTAAAATACCATAAAATTATTAAAAATTATAATATTATTAGAAATTGAAAATAGTGAATTTATAACAATTATTAAAAAATATATGAAAAATCACAATTATTAAGGAGTAAAATGAAACTTGGCACTTATCTGTTACAAATATAAAATTAAGCATTAGTTTCATCCAATATTATCAAATTATTGCTCAACCTTTTAAACGTTTTAATTGAAATTTTAAATATTAATATTATATCAATCAAGTCTTTCATTAGCTTAATCGACATTTTAGACATTAAATGTTAATTTAAATATGGCGTTAATGAATGAATTAAATTATAAATATGCATATATTTATTATACAAGTATTGGAAAAATAATGTATTACCAATAAAATTTAAGAAATTTTTTTAACATGGAAAATTCAAACTATTTATTTCAATAAATAAACACATAATTATAATTCGATTTTATTCTAGGATAAAATGGGAATAAATTTGTAACACAAATGGCAATTTTTGGGATTTATGGATGACATCCCATCATTTTCAACCTATTTGTTAAAAGTTAAAGCGGTGAGATTTGTATTGGCTCCACTTGTTGGATTGGGGTTAATGTAGGTCCACATGCTTGGAAATTCACAACACTATTTTCACTTTGATTGGACTATCAAATGCATTGGACCCACGGTGAAATTGAGATAATTATTGTAAAGTGAAATTAAATAATACAATAATGGTGAGTTGAGAGATTTTGATAAAAATATCCAACATTTATAAAATTAATAATTTTAATTATTGTAACAAGATTTATGTCAAATTATGGATTTTTAATAAATAATTAAAAACAATGATAATGATAATAAGATGTCAAATATTATTTTTATTTATTCTTGATACGGTTATTATTTCTTTAAATGAAAAATAAAAATTAAATGATAAAGATATTTTTTGGGTATTAATAAAGATCTTTTCCATCTATATAAAGAACAATTTTTGTGATAAATGATAAAGATTATTTAATATAATATCAACACATTATTTTATTTAATATAATTACATAAATTCATTTATAAAAATATTTATTCATTATCATGAAAATACAAGCAACATTATTATAATGAAACATTTTTAAAAATAGAATTTTTTATGTAAAATTATGAAATTATCAGAAGTAGTTGAGGCAACTATTGTTTAACCCAAATTTATGGGAGCATGGCGTCATTCACATCTCGAACGCAGAATTCACTTCCACTGGTTAGCCTGTCCCACTCTTTCCCTCTTTCAAAGTGGTCACCACTAACAGCAACCTTTATTCATTATTTATTTTTACTTTTGAAGCTAACTCTTGACTTCTTTTATCCCCAGTTGCATTTCAATAATATAATTTCGATACAAATATCATGCTTACAGCCCTAGAAAAGAGGATCCACGCCTGGTGGAGGACTGATGTCTTTCAACCAAAATTTACTCCAAGGATGATGTGCTACCAAAAAATGTTGATGCATCATTCGATTTTTCTAAAAGGGTGCATAAGTTAATAGAGGCAAGTATGACCCAGGTTATTATCATCAAATTCTTTGAGACAAAAATTAGATTCAATCATTATGATCTATTTAGATTATCTACTAATATAAGTTATTTTTTCGTATTATGATCCAGCCACATGATTCAACTTAATATTAGTTAAATGTTGGATAATCAATGAACTAATATTTTCTTTACATTTTGCTTTGCTTGTAAAAACCGTGGGGACATTATACAAAAACTATTAATGTAAATAATAGAATTTTATTAAACCAATTTTTTCAAAAAATTACAAGTACATTTGACGATATCACTACACTAAGGGTACTAGATCCCAATATAGCCACATTTCTTAAGCGTCAAACTGTTCGGGCTAAGTCTAATTTGGACCAATCTCTTCATAAGGTGATCTAGGTAGATGAAATTTGTGACTTGAACATCATCGTTGGCTTTCAAGGTATGATTGGGGATTTATCGAGAACGGTTCAATCGATAAAGCCACAGCCATTTATTTCGAGCATGGTTCCATTAGACCCAAGGGTGATTAGTCAGGGTCAAACCCAAAAGAAGACCATTAGGGGCACTCAAAAAGTTAAACCATGGGAAGAGAGGCTTCGATGCCAAAAAAGGATGTGATGAAGATTATAGCTAATGGTTATCCAAAGAGAGGAGAGGCGCAGACGTTACGTACGGGATACTGTGGAAATTGAAAGTCTTGAGAAAGATAAGGATGGAACGTCCATAAGAGTAAGGTCAACCTTGGTTCTTTATTTATTTATTTTATTTTATAGCTTCTTTGAACATTATAGTATGGAATAATCAAGGATGCGGTCATCCTAGATTTCATAAAATTGTTAAAGAGTTGTGCAAGACCTTAGAGTGAATATCTTTGCCTTTATGGAAACCCACATTAATGGTTTGAAGGTTGATAAAACTATAGCTAAGATGGGATTCCTTTTCTCTCATAGAGTTGAAGCTAAACTTGAATGGTTATGTTTCTTTGGAGGCATTATATAATCTCTCAATTTATTCACTTACAAGTAAGGAATGTTTCTAAGAAGGAGGTGTTTTTCCTAATAATAGTTTTTGGTAGTCCACAATGATCTAAAAAGGGAATTTTTGTGGCCTTACATTAAACTAATTGCGAAGAAGCTTTAAAGGATTAGGTTTTAGCAAGGGAATTCAACTCAATCTTTAATAACGATGAGAAGAAAAGTGGATATAAGATTCTGACGAGAAGGTGTAACTTGTTTCAAGATTTTGTTTACAACTACAATTTGTAAGATATAGGGTTTGTTGGTCCAAATTTTCTTGGAATAGGGGCCAAATTTTTAAGAGATTGGATAACTCTATCCATAATGGCTTATAGGATTATTTCTCTCAAGATCCAACAGTTTATCATCTCCAAAAACTAAAATTTGATCACAAGCCTATGCTTGGTATTTGGCTATCCAAGGATACTAACATGAGTTTGGTTGATTTCAATGATTTTGACTAGATAGGTAATATGGATGATAAGAAGAGTAAGTCTAGATAGTGCTTTTGTTTGGCTTCGAATTTGGTTTCTTGGTCTCATCTATCTAGATCTTCCACTAAAGGTGTTAATTCTAGTGCAATATGCAATTTAATATGAACAAATAACTAATCAAGGCATAGATAATAACTTAGTTAAGTAACTCACTTATCAACCAACCAATAAAACGATTTGGCACATGGTTGAACTTAGATTCCACATAATCATTTTAACAAAAACATGGTAGGCATTGATCTGTTGTAATTTGATACGTCAAATTAGGCTTTCTAAAACACTCAAGGAGCTTATTCTCAAGCAATTTAGGTATCAATTCTATTTTTATTTTTAATTTTCACTATCAATAAACGTTTTTGCTTAGTTTTACTCGTCATGGAACCCAAATTGGCAAAATAGTGCTATAGGGAACCTAGCAAAGTGTTTGAGTTGGTGTAAGGAGATGAGAATGTCCCGACCTTGAGGAAAACAACATCTAACGTGGGTGTCACAACACTAATGCTATGGAAGTCGTGACATCGAGTCCCTTTACCTCGATGATGGAAAACTTTAACAAGAAATCAATTTGGAGCTTATTGTCGAGAGAGTCACGACGTCGAGCCTCCGAGGTCGTGATATCCTTAAAGGTGTTGAAGTGAAAAAATCGAGGCCATCACCAATGATGTTGTGGCACCTAGACTCCCTAGAACCAAACTTGTCACTGTCAAGGGCGTCGTGACACCAGAGCATAGATGTTGCGACACCGTTGCTTGACGGGGAGAAAATTGTTACAGGGGTAGTCTTTTGTCCAACATCAGCTGAGCACTTCTGCCAATGGCGTGTGAACACTTGGGCAGAGAATCAACATTAAAACAATCAATCTACGTGCTGTGTACTGCAAGTGTAACAGGCTAGTTGTAATATTTTGTGTTACAATGGAACACCAAAGTATTCCAAGGATCGAACTTAAGATAGTTCCATGACCAAGTGATTCTAATCTATAACATGCAATTTGGGAGTCTAGCTAAATACTCACTAGGTGTTATATTACATCAAGTCCTAATTGAGGGTGGATTACACTAATTAACTATCACACAAACTATGAAAATAACAAATTCGATAATAGAAATCGGTTGGTTGATTTCCACGTTGTTGGTTAACCTTTAATTAGAGATCTAAGTGGCTAATACTCCTAAATTTGCTTAATTTTACCTCCCGACCTCAAATTTATCAAAATAGACAAATTAGTCTAGTTTTGTAACACCCCTTACCCATGTTTAACGCTGGAACAGGGTACGAGGCGTTACCTAGCTCAAACACATATTAACAAGCATTTTCGGGTCATAAAAGTTCGTTCAAATTTAAAACCTTTCAAACTTTGTCTTAAAGTCCCTAATATGAGCCTACGAGGCCCAAAACACACTTTAGAAATGGTTCGGGACCAAACCGAGTTCCTTAGAAAACTTTAGGGTCTGTTTGATAGGGGAAAATGTTTTCCGGAAAACATTTTCCCCATTTTCCAGTGTTTGTTTGATTGGAAAATGAATTCCCAAGGAAAACATTTTCCAAAACACGGGTAAAATCCCTTCTTATTTTTGGAAAACGTCTTACCGATTTCTTTTCCGTAAGACATTTTCCTGATCTTTCCCTTCATCCAGGTAAGTCTTTCTCCCTTCTTCCCTTCTTCATTCCTTCTCCTTCCTTCTTTCTTTCTCAGCCAACAAATTTGATTTCAGTTTTTTTCCTCCTTCCTTCACTCTTTTTCCTTCCTTCCATCCCAGTTCAAGATGTTGGGAGGATGTTGGGAAGTCGACGCTGAAATTAGAGAAAATGGCAGTTCAAGATGGGAGTTGTTTGTGGGAGAATCCTGTTTATGAAACTGTGAAAATGGTTAGAGAGATAAAAACAGGGAAATTGAGTGAAAAAAATTACTATTTCGTTGTTTCAAATGTAATAATTACTCAGCTTTTTGGCTTTTCTTTCCCATTGTTTAAGTTTCCACTGGTGAGTGGTTTTTGCTGATTTTTCTGGGTTTGGTTGTAGGGATCTTCAATCCAAAATGGTAAAACTCATTTCTCTCTTTAATTCTCTGAAATTGTATTCTCATTTTGATGCTCTGTTCTTACTTCGTTTTTCACTTGGTTTGCATTTGAATGCTTCGTTTGCATCTTTCTGATTTTCTCCTCATTTGATGGAGCTTTGTAGAAATTTGGGTTCCAATATAATTCAACTGATTATCATATATCCGTTTATGTTGACTAGATAATGAGAAAATTGTTTCATATAATTCTATTGGTTTTGATAGTGAATTGAAGCAGATGAATTTCCTTCTTATTTTGGTTAAAATAGTGCTTAATTAGGACAAGGGCATTGGTGTTTTTTAGGGGTATAAAGGTTTAGCTTGGGTCGGGTTGGAAAAACTGAATTGTTGGATAATTATGGTTTTTTAACTTGTGAACCGGAACTACACCAAATACCATGGTTCAGATTGCCTTGTGGTTTTGGTTTACTCCATTTCTTATGATGCTTTCTACTTATCATGTGGAGCTATGTATCTAATTGCCTGCATTGCTTTGCTCCTATTAGTTGCTGCGATTAATAGCTTATATACTGCATTGGGCTCCCCCTTACTCCCTGGATGGATTGCTTCTGGCGGAGACCCCTGTGCTGAAGCATGGCAAGGCGTACAATGTAATGGTTCGGACATAATGAGCATGTGGGATGCCCCTTCTGTGACTCTTTAGTTTAATAATAGTTCTGCAGCATTGCCAATATTCACTTCTCTTCTCTAATGTGATGGTCCGATTTTTACAGAGTTCTAAATGGTGCTAATTTGGGTGGACAACTGGGTGACAACCTAGGAATGTTTGCTTCTATTAAGGCAATGTAAGTGGTTTTCTTTTCTCTCTCCGCTTACAAACCAATTTCTGTGCCCAAATCTGCCACTGAACAACATTTTGTTATCATATTATTGTCTCGACTGGAGTGACAGGCACTTCAGAAAGTGATCGTTGTTATTTGTAGCCTTTTACAGTTGGGACTTCTGCTGCATTTTGGTTTGTATTGATGTCAAATGATGGGGGATTTGTAGGAAGTTTGAATGTATGAGTTTTAAACTTGTTAAACACTAAGTTGATGACCTTGAACAAGATCTCAAATTCAGGACTTTACCTAAGCATTTTAAACAATCTTACCGTGGTTGATACATACAACTATTAATGCATTAAGCAATCAGTTAATCAGCTGCTAAGTGAGTGAAAATTGTGCTCTAGCTATGCATGGCAAATGGGGGGTGTGAAGTATCACTTCTTCGTGTTACTACAATATGATATAACATTAGATGATACTATTTCTTTCTGATATGTTGAGACAGTATCATTGATTTTTGTAATTTTTCATGTTTCAGAGATTTGAGCAACAACCAGATCGGGGGAAATATTCCATCCAATTTTCCTGTTACTATGCAAAACTTGTATGAATTATTCTCACACTGACTTCATATCTTTTCATCTTGTAGCAACTTCATAATACTCTTTAAATTTGGCAGTTTTCTTTCAGCCAATCAGTTCAGTGGAAGCATCCCGGATTCACTATTTTTTGGTTGATTTAGTTTGATACTGGATTTCTTCTCGTCACCTATGCATAATCTAATGTTCATTGATCTTTTAGAATTGGAAGATTGTAATTCTATTTTATTTTTTTTTTGTAGGTAAGTTGATTATAATTGCCAACAACTGCCCTCCTCTTAGGAAGTCCGAGATTGAATATTATGCCATGTTGTGCAAGGTTGGAGTTCACCACTATAATGGAAGTATGTCCCTTAACCTATTCAATCACTTTGTTTATTGAATTATGTTTTTTCGTATCACATTGAATTGAATATCGATTATAAGTTTGTACAAATGGTAGAGCATTATGTAGTTGAAGTTATTTCTGAAAAGCCAGACAATTGCGTTTTCCTTTTTCCTTATAAAGAGTTGTTTTAAGTTTTCTAGTAATACAACATTTGTTATAAAAGTCTATTCCTTTGAAAATGTGGTTGTTTGGTTTTTCAGACAATGTCTTCTTATCTTCTTATCTTGGAAGCTTCTCTTCTCTTTTGACATCTTTTCTCCTTTTCTTTTTATTTTGTCTCAGGTAGTTCTCAATCTTCCTATTCAAAGGTACAAATTATTTCTTCAAAAGGTATAAGCTTATTTTATTTTATTTTTCTTTTATACGAATAATCTGGGTTGTTTTAGGGATGTATGTTATTTGAATGATCTTCACTTTTCATGGTTTTTCTTCCATGTTTAATTGCTGTAAATATATTGGATTTGTTTGATTGAGTAAGCTGCTGATCAATTACCATATTTGGGTTCTTACAGTATTTTTTTAGGTAAATCATGAACAATTCATATTTTTATTGCCTTTTATTTAAATGGAAAATTGATCAACAAATTTTGCTCTATGTTTTTCTTTTTTATATTATGTTGTTTATATGGTAATTTATTTGCCAATTAGCTTGAGCAGTGTTGTTTGAATCTCTAATGGAACTTGATCTTCCATTGCAAGATATTAGAGGAATTGAGTTTTTAGAAATAACTAAGAAAAAGGGGAAATGATGGATTATATTTATATATTCAAATACAATCGCAAAGAAAGAAACCGAGTATAAATCAATCAGTTTTTGAGTTCCCTGGATGTGTTTACTTGTTTGCTTACCTTTCTGATTTTCCTTATAAAGAGTTGTTTTAAGTTTTCTAGTAATACAACATTTGTTATAGAAGACCATTCCTTTGAAAATGTGGTTGTTTGGTTTTTCAGACAATGTCGACTTGGGCACTGCCTGTGGCAAATATTTCAGAGTGTGCTGCCTGTGGCAAATAGAGTAGCCATCGATGTGCATAACTACAACCTATTTTCAGATATGTTCAGCAGCATGTCCGTGCAACAGAACATCGATTATACCTATAATCAACGAGCTTCTGATCTCGGACGCTTGAAAAATTTTATGTGGTGTACTACTAATTATGCATTTGGATAATATTATTAATTTTTAGTATTAATTGTGGCTTAGAAGTTTATTTATAATTATTTAATCCTTGTTTTTTATTTTTTAACACAATTACAAAATTTGACTTTGGTTGTTTTCATTTTATGACGGTTAATAATGTAGCTTAATAATTGAGTATTATTATATATTTAATTTGATTTATTTATTTATAAATAAATCATTGCAATATATGTAAAAACAGTTTAAAATATAAAAATTTATTAATATGTATATAAAATTTATTAATATATGTAAAAACAGCTTTTCCTGAAAATATTTTCAGGAAATCTGCCAAACAACAGAAAATATTTTACACAGATTCATCCAAACACTAGAAAATATTTTCAGTAAATCATTTTCCAGAAATCATTTTCCGGAAAATATTTTACTGGCAAACAAACGGAGCCTTAGAAAATTACAGTGAAAATAGGGCACACGCCCGTTTGGACTTGGGGTAGCCATGTGGCTGGCATGGCCATGTCCTTAGCTCGTGTGTGAGCCTGACTTGTGCTTCGTGAGAAGTTAGGATGTCACACGGCCTGGCACACGCCTGTGTCCATGTCCCGTGTCCCTCACACGGCCATGACACGCCCGTGTCTCCGCCCGTGTGTTAAAACTTTGACATTCTATTTCTGACATCAACAACATCTTAGGGTCACAAGGCCAAGGCACACGCTCGTGTGCTAGGCTGTGTGGCGAATTTAATTTCGCATTTAAGGTGTAGACTTCACACGGCCTAAGCACATGCCCATGGCCTATGGCCGTGTCTCAGCCCGTGTGGTTACTACTGGGTATTCTGTTTTACCAAACTAAGGTGCAGGGGGACACACGGCCGAACTACACGTCCATGGAGTAGACCGTGTATCACACACGGCCTAGACACACACTCGTGTGGACAAAAAACAAGTATATTTACCAAGCCCTTTTTGCCACCCTTACTTGCACCAACATAAGCAGCATCAAGCAAACAAATTTGCACATACTTTATCAATTCAATCATGAAAAGCATCATCATTTGCACATATCAATAACAAGTATTAGCCATCAATTATGGCCTTATACAAAATGTATTCATCTTCAATACAAGCCAACACATTTGGCCAAAACAATATGACACTTGATAAAAGACTAAGTCCTTATACATGCCATACTCAAAATGATAAATCTAACTATACCAAATGTTCAGGTGGATAGTGTGATTGAGCCTCCGACTTCTGTTGATCCCCGAGCTAACTTGGCGGCACTATAAGAAAATGGAAAGAGAGAGAGTACGCATAAAGCTTAGTAAGTCGCATGTAAATAATTAGCAACAATTAACATGCATTATCATACTCATATCATCGTATAGACTTGCACCAAATTCTCGAATAATTTAAAGCATAACTTACTCATTTTCACCCTCACTAATCAAACAACATAATTAGAGCCCATTTCTCATGAATTTTCATGTAGGTACCTGTATCACTTACAACAGAGTCGTAACCTTTATTATTTTGACTCAAGCTCTAAATTACCCGTTGAACCATTTAGAATACCAAAAGATACTTGACAAGCCTCACACAAGAGGATAAAATGCCGATGTCATGTCCCAGGCATAGTCTTACACTGGCTCACATATCGAGGCCAATGCCATGTCCCAAACATGGTCTTACACTAGCTCTCGTCTCAATGCTGATTCCATGTCCCAAACATTGTCTTACACTGGCTCTCATAATGTGGACGCTGCCGTGTCCCAGACATGATCTTACACTAGTACACATATCAACGTCGATGCTATGTCCCAGATATGGTCTTTCACTAGCGCACATATCAACACCGATGCCATGTCCCAGACATGGTCTTACACTAGCGTACATATCACTCAAATGTCATGGCTTGGATATCCAATCTATTCCTAAGGTTCAACAGTGAGTATACCATATCAACTTTCGCCATGCGTATTCATAGCAATAATTTAAACATTTTATGCAATATCAATTGTTTAATGCATAATAGCAATAAAGTTGTATTATTTACATACAACTTACCTCGGTATACAAACGACTAGTTCGATTTAGTCCACTATCTTGGTTTTTCCCCGGTCTAAGTCTGGACTCCGTTTTTCTTGATCTAAAATGATAAAATTCACTCATTTAATCACCACATCGCTAAAATCATTTCAAAGTTCCTACTTTGGAAAAATTATCGTTTTGCCCTTTAGACTTTCACAAAATTATGATTTTGCCCCTAGGCTCGTAAAACGATTTTCATCAAATTTCCTCATTAACCAAGCCTAGTCGAATCTATTTTAAGCTTATAGCAACTCACAAATCCAATTATTTCACACATTTACTACATATCTTACAACCTTTACAAAAAGGTCCATTTTAGGTGTTTTCATGGAAACCCCTTAACAAAAGTTGTTTATTTAACAACCAAGGTTCATTTTCTTCCATAAAAATTCACCAATCAACACTAATGCTCTCATGGAAAAACTCTAGACTTTCAACCATAGTGCAAAATAGTCCCCTCATTAGCTAGATTAAGCTACAAGGGTTCCAAAAACACAAAAATCATTAAAAATGACTATCAAGATGACTTACTTGCAATGATTAAAAGTTGCTAAAATTTTCAAGCTTCCATGGCCCTTTCTTGAGTGAAAAAAATCAGTGGAGAAGAGAAAATGAAAAAGATGATATCCTTTTTCTCTTTCTTTTATGTTTATTTATCAATTAAGTCACCAAATACATCACCTAACCTTTGGCAATGTCATTTCTTTGTCCCTATGGCCGGCCAACACCCTCCTAAGGGCCTAATTACACATTAAGAACCTCTAATTTAAGATTCTATAGCTATTTGACACCTTTATCTTGTAGAACAAAACTTTCGCGCTTTATGCGATTTAGTCCTTTTTCAAAATTAAGCATGAAATCACTAAAATTAATTCACCAAAATTTTCATGCACTCATATAATCATGCTATGACACATAAACTAATATTAAAATAATTTTCTCTGACCTCGGATTAGTGGTTCCGAAACCACTGTTCCGATTAGCCCCAAAATCGGGCTGTTACAAGTTTATCTCTCGACCTAACCAAACTAACCTGAGACAATCGAGTTGGTACCCAAAAAGATCTCCTCTCGGTTTCATTTCCCTAAATTTTCCCTTAGAAGCGTCAATTCTAAGTTTTAAATTCTATTCGATTTAGTTCAGATTTTGCTCTTTAGTCATTGAACCAAAAAATCAACTACCCAACATTTCCATCAACCAACCACCTAGAATTTAGCTACTCATGCTCATATCTAAACACACTAGTAGCAAATAATCAAGCAAAAATGACATTAAATTAAACTCAAACAAAATAATAAAAACCCAAGCTTTCTTGCAAAAGCTTGGAGAACACAATAATAGAAGCAAGGTAAATGAAGAAAACACCAAAGATATGATTTTTAACAGGTGAAATGAAATAAAGCTAAATGAGATTAAGCTTAAGGATTACAGTGTAACTACAAGGAAAGTTGAGGTGTTAAAAAGCAATTAGTATCGAGCTATAATAAACTTAACTAACTAACTAATTAACATAAAATCAGAAAAAGTGAAGCAAAACCCCTAAAAAGATAAAGAAAGCAAGTAAACCTTAAGTTAAAAAGAAGTAAAAGTTGAATAATCTAAAGTAATTTTTTCTTTCTCTCAACCAAAAGAAGCCTTTTTCTTCTGATTACAACCCAAAAATTGTGCCCAAAATTCCCTTTAGTGTGTATTTTTTATTGGTGTTGGAGTTGGACAAGAACTACCTCTACAGTCAATTTTTTCTTTCTCTCAACCAAAAGAAGGCTTTTTGTTCTGATTACAACCCAAAAATTTTGCCCAAAATGCCCATTAGCATGTATTTTTTTATTAGTGTTGGAGTTGGACAAGGACTACCTCTGGAATCAATTTTTGTCTCCTTTTGTTAGGGGTATTGTGAGACCCATGATTTGGTATTGCAATATCCATGTAAGTCTTGAAATGGGGGGTCCTTAGGTGTCTAGGTATCGTGATACCACTATAGATAGCCTCAATCATCTTCTTTTTAACACTGTCAGGGGTATCACGACTTTCATGATTCGATATCGCAATACCCCTTTTAGGTGATGTTTTTGTTCATGTTCGGGCCACCGTTGACTTCCTACAACACTCAATCAACTATTAGGGTCCCTATGGCACATTTGGCCAATTCAGGTCTCAAAAGTAGCATAAAACATACTAATTCACTTATTAAAGCAAAAAGCTATAACTAAGTAAAAACACAGGAAAGACATTCAAATTGCTCGAGAATAAGCTCATTAAGTGTAATGGAGAGCCTAATTTGACATATCAAATTACAACAAGTCATCAGCCCAAGCCAAAACACAACTTTTAAGGGCATTTTTTTCTTAAATTTAGAATTGTATCTCAGCTAATTAAAGCATTTTTGGCTGAAAACTTTAAAAGTAGCCAAATTTTCTTTCATCTTTTAAGCTTTGTAGTTAGTTTCTTCATCTTTTAGGCTTTAGTTCATTAATGTAACGACCTAAAATTTATGGTTAACGTAAAGTGCATTTTCAGGTCACTGTTTTTGTAAAAACGAATTTGTAAATATTAATTAGAAATATTCACAAAGTTAGATGTAGGATTAATTAGGTTTTGGATAGGTGAATTAGCTTGTATTAGGAATAATTAAGTATAAGGATTAGATTGAATATAGGGTAAAAGTTGAATTATAGAATAGAGAAATTTAAGGGATCAAATAAATAAATAAACCAAATTGTGAGACCTATATGGTAAAAATAAAATACAAATGTATGGAAAATGTAAAATACAAGTGTAATACTAATATATTTATATATGTAATTATTATGTATTTACTTATTATTTAAGTAAAAGATATTATAATATAATATTAACATAATTAAAATAAAGTAAATAAAATAAAGAAAGAAAGAAAAAGAAAGAAACAAAAGTAACGAAACAGAGAAAGAATATAAAGAAAAAGAAAGGAGAAAAGAAATAAGTAGAATTAGGGATTTTAGGGTTTGAAGCTTAAGTGGTAAGTCAATTTAGCCCATTTTCTTGTAATTTTGATGTTTTTGGAATCCTACAACAAAATACTACTTGATTTATGTGGAAATTTTGTAAGTTAGTTGATTATGAGATGTAGTTTATGTTGAATTAATTGAAGAATTAGGGGTTAAATTGATAGAATTTCAAGTTAGAAGTGAAAAGAGATTAATTGTAAAATAAATCATAAGTTTTAAGTAATAGGGACTAAATTGAGAAAATTTCAAAATTAGGGATTCATGGTGCAATTAGAGATTTAAATTTAGTTTTAAGTGTTAATTGAATGAAAATATAGAATAAATTGTGAAGAAAATAAAGTTAGTTTTGGTTAAGGACTAAATTGGAATTTAGGCAAAAGTTGTGTATAAATTGAAATATTCAATGTTAAATTGTGTTGTATTGATGATTTTAAATTGTTTTAAATTCCGTAGCTAACATCAAGCCAAAGACTTCGGCTAAGAAAGGAAATGAAAAAGTCAACGAGGATTAGCTCAGAAAGTACGGTTTGTATTTCTATAATCCAAAAACTAGTTATTAATTGTTAAATTTACATTTAATGCTTATAGTAAGCAATGAGGTAAATATTTGACACTATGATATTGAATTGAATTGAATGTATGATTGTATGTGATTATTGAAATGAATTGATATTGTGATATTGATATTGAATTGAATTGATTTGATTTTATGAGAATATGTGAGTATTGGTTGAATTATAAAAGTGAACTGAAACCCTATTAACTGTATCGAGCTGAGTTGGATATAGTTGGCATGCCATAGGATTGGAAGTGTTCAGGGATACTTCAACCACGAGTCGATGAGACACTAGGTGTCAAACTATTACTTCGGATAAATTCGATGAGAAACTGGGTACCAACTTACTTCGGCATGGCCAATGAGACACTGAGTGTCAACTTATTACTTCAAATTATCCGATGAGGCACTGGGTGCCATATTGGTGTGTTTTGGTTGGATTCGTGTATCCGCTAAAGTCCGTGTAATGTTAATAGGGTAAATAAATGAATTGGCAATACGAATGATATTGAATGATATTGATTGTGAAATAGAAATTGGACATGGAATTGGATTGTATAATTGAAATGTATGAATCAAGGGTTTATGAAAAGAATAATGTAATTGCCAAATGATATGTGAATCAAAGTGAGAAAGCTATTGATGAGAAATGAAGGCAAAATGGACGAATTGAATTTTTGATTAGTTAATGTTTATATATGGTTAAAAGTGTATGTTATATAATGTTATTTATTAAAAGTGTTTGGATTATAGAAATACCACTGAGTTTATACTCGGCGTATGGTTTATTTCCGTGCGCAGGTTAGATTAAAGTCAGATCGTTGAATCAGCATCCAAAGCCAATCCCGAACTCAAAGTGGTGAAATATATTTCTTTTGGTAATGACATGTACCTAGGTAGTCATATGTATGTCATTTTAATAAATGGTTGTAAGTGATGATATAAGATGATATCAGTTGGTTATATGTATAAGTTTATGATTTATGTTGGAATTATAAAATGGTATATTTGGGTTGAAGTATGAATGGATTTAATATATGCAAATTTTAGGTTGAAATTTGGTATAAAGTTTGAATTGGTTTAAATGAAGTTAAATGAATTGAATTAGTAAGTATTTCTAAAATACCTATGTTAATATGTTGATTAAATCATTAGGTAGATTACTTGGTATGATTTAGATGTATTTGATTGTGTTTTGGATTGGTTGAATATTGGTTATTGAGTTATTTGAGGTTTAAGTTTGCAGGGTTGGTTAAATTTGATGTATAAGGCTCATTTTGAGTCCACACGGCCTGGCATACGGGCGTGTGACCAGACCTTGTGAGACACACGGCTTATACATGGGCGTGTGGTTAGGACATGTGTCCTTTGCAATTTTAATTTCTCAAAACAGAATTCTCAGATTTTGCCACACGGGCGTGTGTCTCAGCCGTGTGAGGAACACGGCCTGGTACACGGGTATGTGCTTTGGCCGTGTGAAAACTTCACCTAATTTTCAAAAAAATAAAATTGACCAGACGGCTTAGCACACGGGAGGTAAGTCAGAGCACATAAATTAGGACACGGCTTGAAGCACGAGCATGTCTTAAGGTCACGCGGGCGTGTCCCTAGACCACACGTGCTTGTGAGCCCTGTATTTGGGAAAATTTTTGAAATTTCGCGAAAAATTCTCTGAATTTCTAATTAAGTCCCGATTTCTTTTAAAAACTGATATTGGGCCTCAAGATCCCATAAAAGGGACATTATGAATGTTTTACAATATGTATGTTATTTATTTGTATAAGGTTCCTAATATTTCTGAAAGGTCTCGTAATGCTCTGTAACCCTGTTCCGGTAATGGTTTAGGGTTAGGGGGTGTTACATTTAGATTTTCTGAGTTTTAGTTGGTTTGGTTGGTAGTGTAGTTAGTTTTTACTGTAGCTTTTCTATTATTTGCACTTTGATACTTTGATTTGTATTTTGATTTTCATCCAAATCCCTTAATATATTTTAGTTTCATTTGCTTTCCAAAGTATAAAATCTGAACTTGTATTTTCACCTCTGTTGTTATTGTCGTCATCTCCTCTAAGAAACCATCAAAGAAATTCCTAACCTTTCTTTCACCTTACTCTTGTGCTTATTTTAATGAATGATTTGAGTATGCGTTAGACTATTGTTTGCATAAAAATGATGTTGCGTAACTAAATCTATGGTGGTTGGTTGATGAAAATGTTGTTTGGTTAGTTTTTCATACAGAGACTAAATTGTAAAACTTGAACTAAATCGAATAGACTTCAGAACTTAAAATTGACGCCTTTAGGTGAACATTTAAATAGGTGAGACCGATAGGAGATCCTATTGAGCATGAATTTAGTTATCCCGAGTTAGTTTGGTGAGGTCGAGAGAAAAATCAAACTAGATCGTCTAATTTGGTAAAATGGTGACCGGGAGGTAAAATTGAGTCAATTAAGAGTTTAAGCCTTTAAGATCCCTAATCCAAAGACTAATCAACAACATGGAAGTCAACCAAACACTTGTGTTTCCTGGATTGTTGATTACGTAATTTTGACTATTCTACAATTTGGTCATTCTTAGTGTTAGATAATTAATTTAGTGTAATTACCCGTCTCAATTGTGATTTTCCGTAATATGATGCTTAGAAAGTAGTTAGTTAGACTTCCTTTTTGCATGCTTTGACCATTAATCACCTTGTACCTGAACTCTATTGGGTTCGATCTTGGAATACTCCATAGTGTTCTATTGTAACACTACAAATATTACAACCCGACCTGTCAAATTTGCAGCATATTGCTAGATATTTAATTTTAATTGTGTTGACTCATAGCCTCGGTGTACGTATGTTGAGGCGTAGTCAGGCATAAAATTCAAAAGATAAAGGTTGAGAAAATGTTCATTAATAGATAAAAATATGATGAAATGCAAGAGTTTAATCCATCTTCATCCACAAGGTTCTAGGAAACAAAAATTCTACAACAAAAAAAAAAAGAAAAAGAAGAGAAAATAAAAATGAAAACCTAAACTAAGGGTGGGTTTGGATGGGCGGTGCGTTTACCTAAAGTTGGTGTAAAAACAACGATGGCGGTGAGATTAGATACTGAAGCGATATTGTAACATGAGACAAAAAGTAATCTAAACACACTGCATTGCACCCCACTGCCCATCCAAACCCACCCTAAGAAAAGAAGAGTAAAAATTGTCTAATGTCTAACCTAAGCCAACCTCCCAAATATTTGATATAAGGTTGTATTTATAAGCAAAAAATATTTAACCTGACATTGAGAATTATACCCTTAAAAGTGACTTAAGCTTGTTTGGACACAAAATTGCCTTTGCAATTTTGCATCCGTTAGGCTTCGATGTCATGACATCTAGGCTTCGGTGTTGCAACACCCATGGTAATTATCATAAAGAAGGCTTAAAGGACACTCGGTGTTGCGACACGACCTTACTAGTGTTGTGACATGAACGATACGTCATTAGGTTCCTTTCACTTTAACATTTAGCTTAGAGTTACAACCTCGAGGCTTGGAATCACGACTTTGTGGCTTAGTGTCACGACACTCTATACTTAGTGTTGCGACCTCCACAAAAAGCTACTCCAAGTTGAGTTTTGGTGAAGTTCAACTTCCTCAAGGTGGTAGAAAGGTCAGTGTCATGACACACGAGCTTTAGTGTCGCAACCTCGGCCACACTAGAAGTCCTATTTGATTTTCGACCTCAATCACCTCTCTACACAAGCTGAAACCAATCATTAGACTTCTAATGACACAATTTTGCCAATTTGGGTGTCAAAAGTAGAAGAAACACAGTAAAACTAACTTCCAACATAATATTTATAAGTAATGAAATGCAATAAAAAAACTTTATAAAACACTTGAAACCCTACTTTTTAAGTGTCAAAAGAACTTACTTTGACATATAGAAACACACAGATTAAGCATTTGTCACAAAATTAATCAAAATGGAATATGATAAGAAGAAGCTTGTTGGCAAAAGAAAGGAACCTTTCATTCCCTAACCCCCGAAGGAAAAGAAAGCTTAAAGGAAGAGAAAGAATCTAGAGTCAATTCCTATTAATGACCTTGATTTTGAAGATAACATGCCCTTAGCAAAATTGACACCTCAAGCCAGAAAACACAAAACCAAAATACCTAGTGCCCCATCCTCTACCAAAAAGAAAAACAAGAAGATGAAGGCTACATGGATAATTGAGATTCTAAAGGAAGTTACTAAGGCTGCAATACCTGAACTAGTTCAACCAAAGCCCAAGTTCTTCACTCTCACATGCTAAACGAATGGAAGTAGTGGCTTAAAAAGACTCTATACTTGAAATGAATATCCATGAAAGTGGTTTTTATGATAATGAAATAGAAATTTTCCTAAAATAAAATCAACTTCTCTTTTATGTGTCTTATGTTAAGCCCTTTGCGAAGAATGTAGTCTTGGAGGTTTATGCCAACCTTCATTAAATCATAAAGGATCCAAATAGTGAGCATTATATGCATACTATGTCAAGGGTTGTTTCTTCATTTTTAGTCATGGTGCAATTACTAATTTTTTTCATTATCATGGTGTGGATGATGAGAATTTCTCTGCTGAAGAAGATTTCCCTACTGCTTATCTCACCAACAATTTTCCTAGAATAGAATCAACTTATTTTGTTCATGTTTGAATTTTTTTTAGTCTGAATTATTTGTTTGTATGATATTCTTGTTGATCAGTTTACAACTAAGTTTTCAAGGGGAGAGTTTTAATGAGAGAGTGATCTAAATTGTATATAAGAGAAAAGTAGCAACTTGGTGAGAAAGTTGGACTTAAATCACGTCTTGTACAAGTTCATTTATGGTGGATTATTATTTGGGTAAAGCTCGGTAGATATGATAAGTTTCTGAGCTTTATAACCCAACTTCTTTGCCAATATCTTATTTTATAACTATTAATAAATTAATTCGGTTACAACTAAACATGCATCTTAATAGACAAATTGGATGAATTCACAAACATTTGGTCCAAATTGAACAGATCAATGACCATTCCATCTCAATCCTTGACAAAATGAGTGCGCAACAGGATCGTAAGTTTGTCCAACTCATAGATTTGACTTAGGGCTCTAAATGATTGGAAAGAAATTTAGATTTCAACACAACCTAAAACACACACAAAAAAAATCCAAGTCAGATAAAAAAATTTAAAAGGAAACAATTAAAATAAATAATTAAGATAGAAAAAAAACAATTAAATAAATCAAAGTTTTGAATAATTAAACAAGAAAAAAATAGGATACAAAAGAAAATAAAGAAGATAGATGGAAGAAGATGAATATGGCACGTAGAAGTCCTAAAGAGCTTTGGAAGCCCAATGAATCCACAATCCCCTTCAAACGACTCTAATTTCTCCTCTATAAAAAAAAAACTTGGTAAGAAAAAGCTTGAAGATGATCCCCACAATCTGAAAAGATTGTTAAAATTCTTTTAAAATAAAACTCAAGGGAAATTCTTAAAAAGAAAATTTAAAGAGAATTTTATTAATTCAAAGTGAATAATGAATTAATTGCTTGTTGAATAATTGTGTACAATGAAGGCATTTATATAGACTAATTAAGTAAATCCAGATCAAACTCTTAACTATACTAAAACTCTAATTAACCTAAAGAAGAAGTAGTTTTAAACTAAACTTTTTTATTGACATAAAACTCCTAAATAACTTCAAATATTTAAAAGTTATCCAAAATTCGGAATAAATAAATAATAAAACTTAATAAATACAATATTAGGCTCGTGTATAACAAAATTAAGCCTGAAACTCGAACCCAATATGATTTAAACTCGAATAAAAAGCCCATAACTTGTAATTTATGTAATATCCCTGTCTAGAAATTTTACTTGCACAGACTTCACTAAAAAGGTTATAACTTGAGTTCTGAAACTCAAAATCAAGTGATTCAAAGTACGTTTTGAAGCTAGGAGATAACTCTTCAACCTCTATTCAGATATCTAAGCCTATAGATTCCTAGATCTAGTCCAAAAATTCGTCGCAAGTTGACTAATCTTTTCAACTTGAAAATTGATAGTATGGTTGAATTGGCTTTAATAAATTTCACTTATTCCATGCATGTATCATTCCCCCTTTCCTTGAAAAGGCCTCACCTATTGTCTTTGATTGAATCTTGGTCTGATTTGCTTGGCTTTTGACCTTGAAATTGGGCATTGAGACTCGCATCAATCCTCCTCGGTCATTTTGCCAACTCTCAATATTTACATATTGTGTAATTTGGGTTTTTTTTTTACTTTTCTTTGTGACATTGAGGGTTAATTTTTTTAAAAAATGAAAAAAGATAAAATTTATTTTTTTGGATTTTTTGGGTGTTTCTATTTTTGTATATTTTCAATCAAATGTAGATGATAAATTTGTTTTTTTAGCTTTTTAGGCGAAAATGTTAAGAAAAAAAGAAGAAGCAAAACTCCAAAAATGACCAAATTACAAAGTGTAAATATTGAGGGTTAGATTTTTTTTTTAGATTCAAGACTTAATTGACATAATGTATAAATGTTGAATGTTAAAATTGTTATCATGCTAATTTTAAAAGCTCCCACCGTTAGCCTGTTGGTGACCAAAAAATATAAAATTGAATTGTTGGTGACCATTTTGTAACTTTTCATTTTTAGGTAACCAAAAAAAAGAAATTTACTAATAGTTGGGTGATTATTAGCATATTTTACCCTTATTTTATTTTTCAAGTATAATAAAGGGAAATAACATTTTAATGACATGTCAATTTTTTATTGGCCGAAAGTTTTTTTTTTTAAAATAGTTATAACATAGGGGCCAATATTAGTTACGAAATACAGTTTAAGTACCTAACTCAAACAAAGACTATAATTTGAGGGCCAAGTATTAAATTAAACCAATCCTAAAATTTAGTTATGCTATTATTTATATAAACTTTAAAAATTTACAATTAGGATAAACTATTTATATATTTAAAAGATTAAAATTTCGGGAAAAATAAATCTTTAAAAAATTGAAATAAGTTAATGCCAACACAACAATACAAATTCATAATATATGTACATATAACCATATATACATCATGCACATTTAATTAGACACCTATCCATATAGCACTATATACTATAATTAATTTATATTTATTATTTAAATTAAATATGTTTTTAATCTATATGTAAACTTATTTTAATATTATATTTTTAATAGTCATTTTTTTGTTTACTTTTTACCGTCATTATTACACTTTAGTCCAAACACATCTTGTACGGTTAATTTACTACAACAATTAATTTTAATGTCATCTTTTTTGTAATTTCACCATTCATCCATGAGATATGTGATAATTTTTTTTTTATTTTTATTAAAATTAAGATTTGAAAAATAATTAATGCTAAAATTTCTCAAGTAATTTGATATTTTCTCTCGATTACTATTGTAAGGCCCAAATTTTGCCCGAGCCCAAAATAAACCAAAAAATTTTATAGTCCAATACAAACAATCCATGTTAGAAACCTAAAACACCTAAACCATCAGCCCAAACCTGAATGGCCCAAACAGACCCAAACCCAAATCCAATTACAAACTCATTTCAACCCTAGCCCCATGGCCCAACAACCTAAACTTTGTGCAGAAACCCTGGCCCCGCTTCAGCACCGCTCCTACACGCACACCGCAACCTCCAAGCAACCCCACGTACGCGCGCCACTGACGATCTCGCCTGCAAGCAAGGGAGCAGAGCAACAGCAAAATCTAACAGAATCCTGAGATTTTTGTATTTTCTTTTTCCTAAAAGGCTATAAAAGCCGAAACAAAACTTGTAAAGAGGGACTTTTTTTTTTTAAATATACGCACAATCATCGAAAATCAGAATACAAGAAGAGCAAAGGTTTTACATTTTTTTTTCTTTCTTTTCGGCATTTTTTTTATTATAAAGATTTTATTTTTTTTTTTTTTTAAAACTATATATATATATATATTAGAATATAAAAAAAAGAGAAAAATCTACCTTTTTGAACTCCGGCCGCCGTGCGCAGCAGCGCCAACGACGGCGGACGGCGGTGGTCGTTGCTGAAAGCCCTGCCGAAAATCGCCTGAAATCGGGCTGGAGAAAGGGAGAGAGGAGAAAATTTTCGTTTTTTTTAAGAAAGTAAGAAATGATTTTTTTAAAAAAAAAATTGGTTTATATAGAAGAAGGAAACGACGCCGTTTTGGAGTTTGGGGCTAGAGACAAAAACGACGTTGTTTTGGTCTCTGACCCATGACCCGACCCAATTAAGCCAAGGATCCGCGTGTTTTTGTAGTGGAATGGCTATTTGCGCTTTTAGCCCTTCCGCTTTTTCAGCCTATTTCAATTAGAATTTTTTTGTTTTAATTTGGCCCGACAGTTTCACAATTGTTTCATTTTAGTCCCTATCGAGACGTCGCGTTTTGGGGAGAGGGAATAATTTCCCAATTGGTCCCCCTATGCTTACGCGTGTTACAAGGGGCCCCCTTTTTTTTCTTTTAAATTTGGTTCTTTAATCTTATTTCTCTTCTAATTTAGTCCCATTTAGTTACTTTTGCAATTCTTATTGTTATTTAACATTTTATTATTACTATTATTATTATTATTTAATATATTATTACTATTAAAATTATTAGTATCATTATTATTTAATATTATATTATTATCTTTGTTATATTATTATTATATTTATCACTATTATTTTTTATTATTATTACTATTAATTCTATTATTATTACTATTATTTTTATTATTAATAATATTACTTTTATTTTTACTACTACTATTTTTTTTATTATTATTACTATTAATTCTAATATTATTACTATTATTTTATTATTACTAATACTATTTTTATTTTTACTATTACTTTTATTATTATTTTCATTATTATTTTTCATTATTATTTTCATTACTATTATTATTATTATTTTATTATTATTATTATTATTATTACCCTTATTTATTTATTTTTACTATTATTATTTATTTGTTAACATATTTTTATTATAATTTATTATTATTGTAATTTTTTTGTGACTATTATTATTATTTTATTATCTTTAAACTATTGTACATAGTATTAACTTGTTTATTGATTTATTATTAGCTTTTTTGTTTTTTTTAATCCGTTTTACCTATTATTTTACGTAAATTATTTATTTTAATTTTCATTTATTTTTGCTTTTATTATTGAAATTTATGTTGTCTCCATCGTTTTTACTCTATTATGCATGTCTACTATAATTCGTGTCCTATTTTACTACGATAGTATTATATTTTACACGATTTTCAAAATAAGTGAATACTCCGCGTTCTAAGGCTCGAAAGAAAATCGTACCCTAATTTACTGCATTTTGATTTTTCTCATCGATGTCTAAAGAACCTATTATTTCCTTTTTAAAATCAAGGCATAAAAGTTAAATAAAAACTTATTCGCGAGAATTCAAAATTGTCGTGTCCTAACTCACTAGACGTGACGTTTTGTTATCTCGGGATAAGGATTTCTAAAAAACTAGGGCAATATTCTGTATTTGAAATTTCGAGAAGTCGTGCCCTAACTTACTGGGTTCCGATTTTTCATTTGATCCAAATAACCAAATATCCTCCTCAAACTTAAATACGAGTTTTAAAAGTTGAAAGACAAGCTCAGTTTCGGGAACTCGAAATGTCGTACCCTAACTTACTATGCGTGACATTTTACTTCTTCGAAATAAGAGGGTCTCAGCATCCATTTTAATTTATTCAAGTTTTCTTTTAAATAAAGAGGATCTTATTTTAAAATCTTTTCAAATTTTCGACATAAAGACATCAAATAATCAATTAGGTTCCAATTTTGGGCGTCACGAGGGTGCTAATCCTTCCTCGTGCGTAATCGACTCCTGAACCCGTTTTTCTAATTTTGTAGACCAAAATTGTCATTTTAATAAATCAAAATATTTTAACGATAAATCTCAAGGTGACCCGCTCACACATTAAAAAGGATTGGTGGCGACTCCATTTTCATTTCTAAAGTCGACCCCATTTTCTAAACAAAAAAAATGGTTTCGACAGCTTGGCGACTCTGCTGGGGACCGAACAAGAGAGTCAAGCCGTAGAATTGATTACTTTTTGTCCTTTTATCGAAAATTAAAATTTGATTTTGATTCTTTCACCGAATGAGTTTGTGTCGTGTCATATGTTTATTGTGGTTTGAGTCTCGTAGGATATTCCCGCATCATATTGCATGATCGTTGTGGTCACACCTTTTAAGTGGGAGTGAGAAACTATGCCTTCGTGAGGTTTTCACCTCCACATGGGCTAGTGGACTGCTTCCGGGATGCATCCGTACCTATGTCTTCGTGAGGTTTTCACCTCCGCATGGCCATAGGGAAATGTATTCCCCTGAACTGAACTCGATCTATATGAGCCTATAATGGGTGAGGATTGAGGAATCTGCAAGTTCAGGTACCCTTCCTTTAGAACTAAGCCACATATAGTGATCCTTAAAAGCCCACCTTAGATAGAGCTATGCTGAACCTTAGCGGTTACCCAGATAGATGTTTGACAGTTTTCCTATTTGCTTTGGTTTCTATTATTCGATACTAACTTGTTGTGTTTTGGCTATGATTGCATGTCATTTCATATTAAAAAAGGTGTCTATTCCTGTTTGGTTACTAAATTAGAAAGCTTGTCATGGAGAACGAACTTCTTGATAAAATAGAGGACAATGCAGCTGTCCGTATATGGTTAGAGAAGATGCAACTTGAGAAAGGGGATAGTCTAGCCGAGGGATATATGTCGGAGTTATGGGACTTCACTTGTAAGTGTGACACAGAATGAACTCCAGGAATTAAGAGATATATGAGCCCATTGGGATGATGAGACTAAGCAGCTATTCTATCATAATTATGGCGATCTACCCTACCTGTTTGACATCAAAGTGGACAAACACTTATTTCGGGCTATGACTCAGTTTTGGAACCCTGCATATAGCTGTTTCACGTTTGGAAAAATGGACTTGGTGCCTATTGTGGAAGAATACACAGCTTTGCTTCATTGTCCAAAGGTTCATGTCGACAAAGCTTATTCCAAGGCCGCTAATGTACCAACTTTTGTAAAGAAGCTAATGAGTATCACCGGGATAAGTGAACAGTGGGTCACGGCCCAAATTCAGTAAAAAGGTGAAGGAAAATGCATTCCTTGGGTGAGCTTAAGGGACTTGATCGTAGCACATCCAGATATAAAGAGGAAAGTTGACATATTTGCCTTGAGTATCTATGGTTTGGTAATTTCCCCCAAAGCTTTGAGGTATATAGATGAAGCAGTTGCTAACCTATTTGATCGACTTGACAAGGGGGTTACGCCGGTACTAGTAATTCTTGCCGAAACATTCAGATCTTTGAGTGCATGTCGGAGGGCAGGTGAAGGTAGATTCATTGGATGCTCGCAATTACTGTTGGTTTGGTTCCATGGTCATTTCTGGAAGGTTGACAAAGTTTCATACTGGGTATTCTCCAAGGGTTATTCCCGATTAAGGGAAGTAGCAGCTATGCCAATGAGGGACGGCATATCAGAGGAAGGGTGGATAGCAATTTTTCAGAACCTTCAGGAGGAAGATGTTGAGTGGAGAGCCCCTTGGATGGTTTCTGACGAAATCCTCTATCGGTGTGGGAATTTTGACTAGGTACCTTTGCTTGGAATTTGGGGAGCCGTTGGATATGCCCCTTTGCTCGTGTTAAGGTAGTACATGACAAAGTAGTTTATACCGGTGACACACGGGCTAGCTCGGTATGAATTTTTGTATAAGGGAGATAATTATAAGAAGAAGGTTCGAGAGATTTCTAATGCTTGGAATCAGACTCGCCGGATGAAAAGAGTAGTTGTAGGTCCGATGAAAACCCTCGAATATGATGTGTGGTGGAGTAGAAGAATCAATTATAATATTCCCAGGCCGAGACAAGATGGCATTCGACCGATGGAGGAATACCTGCAAATAGTCCCTTCCAAATCGGAAATCATAAAACAGGACTTCGAAAATAGAAATTCAGAGTTAGGAAAAAAGATAGAACAACTGGAGGAAGAAAAAGTGCATTTGAGGTTAGATATTAATGTCCAAAAATTAGAGGCTGAGAAGCTGAGAAAAGGGAAGAGGAAGGCCGAGGAAGATTTGGACAGTTTAAAGACAGAGTACAAGAAGTTGCATTCGTCGATGAGAACTGCTAGGTTGGGTAAAACCTCAGAACAATGGCATCAAGAAATTCAAGAAGAGAAGGCTAAGGTCGATCAGTGGAAAAAGAGGTTTCATGATGCTCAAGCACGAGAGGATACTCTGAAAAAGACTGTGTTTGAGAGCCAAAGCGAAAAGGAGATGTTAAGAGCTCGAGTAGCAAAACTAAGGACGGTATTATATAGAAGCCGCAACTCTGGGGTGAAGCTAGAAACAAGCCTAAACAAAATTGAAGATTTGAAAGGAAAAGGTGGGAGAGCTCGAAACGGCGCTGCAAAATAGTGAACTCCAGGTGCAACTATTGGAGGCAGATAACGAGCGATGGGAAAAACAGTTTCAACGATCTCAAGACCAGGTTAGAGAAAAAGATTACATCATGGGAAAAAATGTGGCTCAGATACGAGAAGTGGCCAATCATTTACAAGCTTTAGCGGTTCAGGCTAATGTGTTAAGTGTGAAATATAAGCTAGAGTCGGACCAGGGTCGAGAGTTAGGTTGGCTTCTTAAGAAAGTTAAAGCTCTGAGCATAAGGGTTAGGCCGTGTATGTGATTTTGTTTTATGTAAAGGATTTTGTTTTCTTATCAAGTTATTCTAAAAGAAATTGAACCAGAATCAACACCTTTTATTTTTGCATTCATATCATTCATTTGCATTACATCGCATCATATGCATTAAATGTCATAAAAAAACCCTATTAACTAGAGATTGTATTATAGTTACCCTGGAACATCACTACTACACTCGAATAAAAATGAAGGCCATGGATCAAAGGTTAGAAAGGTTAGAAAAGATGCAGAAGGAGATGCAGAAACAATTGACCAAAATTCAACAAGAGATGCGAGAGCAAATACTAGAATTCCAAAGGAATATGATGGGCCAGTTAACCTAGTTACTAGCCGGAGGACTTGAAAAACGGAGTGGCCCAGTGGTCAACATTGGGGATGATAATGAAAATATCATCTATTCCCCAGGTTTTTCCCTAATAAGTGTCCCGACCCAACCAGACACGCATTCGCATGGGGTACCCATCATTATCGGACCCCAATGTCAAACTGATACCTCGGCCCTGTTGAACTTCCCGATGGGTTCAGGTTTTAACCCGGAGGATGATCGAGCCAAACCGGTTGTTCTGGCAAAAACAAAGGAACGAGGAGAGTGGACTTTAAAGGCCTCGAAGAAGAAGGAAAAGGAAGCGAATAGTACGAGTAGGTATAACAAGGGCCATTCGGAGTCGATTATAGTAAGTCAGCCAAGGACGATAACTACCAGACATCAGGTCTCCCCAAGGCAAGAACCCAATCCAAGACGGAACTCAGAAAAACTCCAGTTCACACTCATCTCAATTATGTATAGGGAGTTGTACCAAGTTTTGTTTTACGCACATGTTGTATCCCCTTTATATGTAGAACCAATACGGCCCCCATACCCCAAATGGTACGACGTAAATGCCCAATGCGAATACCATGGGGAATCAGAGGACATTCGATTGAAAACTACGTCATTTTTAAAAAGATAATCGAAAGACTCATCAAATTGGGTATCATAAAATTTGGTGATCATTCTGGTGCAGAAAATCCGTTACCCAACCTTTCTGTTAAAGGGGTAAACATTGTGAGTTCCAGATAGATAGGGGCATGAGATCCAAGAATGTATCAAGCTCAGGGCCTTAGTGCAAGGCCTGATGGATAATAAATTGAAGAGATCAAAGACCCAGTGGGAAAATTGAGGAATCTAAACATTAACGACATACTCGAAGAAGGAACCAGGGAATAAACTTTTCCAAGCTTCTACCTTTACGTACTTGGGGGTGTTTTGAACAATGGAACTGTGGAAAAGATCCCTGTATTTTTAGAGTTAATCTAAATTAATATTCAAAACACGCTTGTTGCTTTAAGCCTAGAGGCAATAAGAGTCCTTTGGTGAAATAGGCTTGTGTCCAGAATTTTTATTTCAATAAAATGCATCTTTTTGGGCAAATATTTTTTTCATTCTTTCCATTTCATACTATACATTCTTTCGTTTTTTGGAATATTCTTTCATTCTTCATTCATGATCATACCATATAAATAATCATCCTTAGAATCATTTATTCTTTGGAATTTGCCTTCGTACCTACAATAGGTACCCAGATATCAAGACATGAGTAACGCTATTACTGACTCCCTTTTGAGTGAGATATGGGTCTAAAAGGATCTAAGGATTTTGAAGATAACAGAGGTTGTAACTTATCTTTTGGTTTGTTAAGGATGGTAGAACAAGGGTCAGTGGACATTGCGAGTCTAGGAAAGGGGTGAAGATCGAAGCCTAGCTCACCACAGAAATGAAGCGAGACGTCATTGGGTTATTCTAAGAAGTCAAAGATGTCTTTGCATGATCGCATCAAGATATGCCTAGGCGTGAGGATGCTATAGAGTGTTTGAAAAGACACATGCTAATAGTTTTACGATAGCCAGGTCGATTATGAGGTTCAGGTACTACTGGTCTACCATGAAAGGGAGATTACATCAGTTATGCCGTAAATGCCAAATTTAGGAAGACAAGACTTATGTGCTTCCTCCATTTTTTTTCCTGTATGTGGGGTATAGATGTTATGGGGACGATCTCGTCAAAAGCATCTAGTCGGCACCAATTTATCTTCGTGATTGTCAATTACTTCACTAAGAAGGTGAAGGTCGCTTCATATGCCAAAGTTACAAAGTCAACATTCATCAAATTCAAATTCAAATTCAAAAAAAAAAAACCATCCAAAAAGATTTTGAAAGATGATTGAGACTTGTAAAGATTGGCATAGATAAGTTACCATTCACCCTCTATGCTTCTCGAATGTTGGCCAGGACTTTCGTCGGAGCAACACCTTTCTCATTGGTTTATGGAATGGAAGCAATTTTTGGAAGTTGAGATTCCTTTTCTCCGAGCTTTGATTGAATTAAGAATTGGATGAAGCAGAACGTCTCCAATAAGCTTGATTGAAATTATTCATCATGGACGAATGCACTAAAAACGGATGATACAAGTTTATTACAAAAAGGTTCGCCCAAGAGAATCTCATGATGGTAAAAAAAGATCCTTCCCATACAAAAGGGACTTCAGAGGAAAGTGGATGCCAAATTGGGAAAGACCTTATGTAGTAAAGAAGGCCTGTTCTGAAGGAGCATTGATATGGACAAAGATATGCTCAATCCGGTGAATTCAATTCAGTCAAAAAGGGAGAGGCCAAGATGAAAACCTGCAAAGGGCGCCTTGAGACCTTAAAAAATAAATAATAAAAATAAAAAAATAAAAAGATCAAAAAGAAAAAAGAAAAAAGAAAAAAGAAAAAGGAGAGGCTAAGGTGAAAACCCGCAAAGGGCGCTTTGAGACCAAAGGGGATTTGAGTTGAAAACCCGAAAAGGCCAGCTTAAATTTTGATCAAAAGTGGGGCATACAGTAGTCTTGCTACGCTTGAATTAACAATGAGGAAGTATGTTATGTCTTGGGGCATCGACAAAGTACTCCGGATCCCCTAAACACATATTGAGCTTAAAATCGTCCTTAAGAAGTTTGAACAGAGAAGCTCAGGCTGCGATATCTCGGACACCTAGTTTCCATCTTACCCATTCTGAATTTGCTATCTTTAATTATTTTATTCGTTTTAAAATACACTACCAATAAATTTCCTTCTTGATTGCATTTGCTATCTTTGCTTAACTTATTTGTTTCGAGTTATGCTCCTAATTAATTTCCTTCTTGTTCATTGTTATGACCTTTTTCAAGCATTTTGCATTGGAATAACGATTAGTGGACTAATAATACTTTCATAAAAGGAGTTTCGTATATTACTCTAGAAGCTTCTAAATAATAGAAAAACTTGAAACATGACTATTGTTTAAAATTCACCAAGTTTAAGGGATTGAAATATTGGTGGAGGAAAAGTCTAAACTGAGACTATCTCTCCGGATTTTTATCAAAAATGGTGATTGAACAAAATGACAAGATATTGCGTCAGTGATACAATCCTGACGAAAAATGGGCAATGGTAACCCAAGAGTACAAGGGGAATCAATCTCGAGGAAAAAATGATATTCTGCATCCATGCAAATATCATGCATACACATTTGGTTAGGTCACCCGGAGAGTGATTAGTTGATTAAACAAGTTACAGATCCTATGCCCTTGAGATGCAATGGGATGGGTTGAAGTTGATACAAATCCTATAGCCATGAATCGCAGTGGGATGGTTAAAGATGGTACAAATCTTATGTCCCCAAGGTACAGTGGAAGGGACGCTAAAGTTACAGTGGGGCAAACCAGTTGAGCAAAATACGATTGTTTCTTTGGGTTTTTGGTCAAAATACCACCCAAACAAGAAGACAGCATAATACGTCAGTGATAAAGATAAACAACGAGCAATGACGCCTTAAATATTAAAAAGGATCATTCTTATGAAATTTTGCATTCAGCATTCATAACACACTCAGTTAGGAGCATTTGATTCATTCTGGTCATAGCATCCTAATCATTTGGCATAAGCATAGACCCCATGAAATCAATTCTACAGGTAGATTACCCAGAGGACGATGTGGAAAAATTAATTAAAATTAAAAATTTTGGCAAATCCTATTTCCATGTATCGGTAATGGAGCAGATTTAAGCCACTATCCTTATCTTCTTGAGATACTAAGGGAGCAGGCTGAAATTACAAGTCTTATCTCCATGTACCAGCAATGGAGTAGACTAAAAATTGTAGATCTTGTCTCCTCGAGATAGCAGTGGGGCAGATCGAAGATGGCGAATCTTATATTCCTGAGGTAGTAGGGGAGCAGATTTTAGCCACTGGCATTATCTCTCTGATAGCAAGGGAGTAGGCTGAAGATTATAGTCTTATCTTCTTGATGCAGCAAGGGAGCAGGCTAAAAATTGTAGATCTTGTCTCTTCGAGATAGCAGAAAATGGCGAATCTTATCTCCATGTATCAGCAATGGAACAGATTTTAGCCACTAGCCTTATCTTCCTGAGGTAGCAAGGGAGCAGACTGAAACTTATAGTCTTATCTTCCTGATGTAGCAAGGGAGCAGACTAAAAATTGTAGATCTTGTCCCCTCGAGATAGCAGTGAGGTAGATCGAAGATGGCGAATCTTATCTCCATGTATCGGCAATGGAGCAGATTTAGGCCACTAGCCTTATCTTCTTGAGATAGCAAGGGAGCAGGCTGAAATTACAAGTCTTATCTCCATGTATCGGCAATGGAGTAGACTGAAGATTGTAGATCTTGTCTCCTCGAGATAGTAGTGGGATAGATCGAAGTTGGCGAATCTTATCTCCATGTATCGACAATGGAGCAGATTTAGGCCACTAGCCTTATCTTTTTGAGATAGCAAGGGAGCAGGCTGAAATTACAAGTCTTATCTCCATGTATCGGCAATGGAGCAGACTGAAGATTGTAGATCTTATCTCCCTAAGCAGTAGTGGAGTAGATCAAAGACGGCAAATCTTATCTCCATGTATCAGCAATGGAGCAGATTTAGGCCACTAGCCTTATCTTCCTAAGATAACAAGGGAGCAGGCTGAAATTACAAGTCTTATCTCCATGTATCGGCAATGGAGCAGACTAAAGATTGTAGATCTTGTCTCCTTGAGATAGCAGTGGGGCAGATCGAAGTTGGCGAATCTTATCTCCATGTATCGACAATGGAGCAGATTAGGCCACTAGCCTTATCTTTCTGAGATAGCAAGGGAGCAGGCTAAAATTACAAGTCTTATCTCCGTGTATCGACAATGGAGCAGACTGAAGATTACAGATCTTATCTCCCTAAGCAGTAGTGTTGCAGATCGAAGACGGTGAACCTGATCTTCCTGAGATGCAGTGGAGCAGACTGAAGATAGCAAACCTTATACCCCTGAAGTTACAGTGGGATAGATTAAAGCTACTTAAATAAAAGAGGCATCAAGAAGTCAAGATTCGACAAGACTGGGCAAAATTGGTCCTTCTTAAAAGTCTTTGCTCCATTCTCGTTACACGACAACGAGCAAAGAGGGACAACAGTAAGGCCCAAATTTTGCCCGGGCCCAAAATAAACCAAAAATTTTTATAGTCCAATACAAACAATCCATATTAGAAACCTAAAACACCTAAACCATCAGCCCAAACCCGAATGGCCCAAACAGACCCAAACCCAAATCCAATTACAAACTCATTTCAACCCTAGCCCCATGGCCCAACAACCTAAACTTTGTGTAGAAACCCTGGCTCCGCTTCAGCACCGCTCCCACACGCACACCGCAACCTCCAAGCAACCCCATGTACGCGCACCACCGACGATCTCACTTGCAAGCATGGGAGCAGAGCAACAGCAAAATCTAACAGAATCCTGAGATTTTTGTATTTTTTTCCTAAAAAGCTATAAAAGCCGAAACAAAACTTGTAAAGAGGGACTTTTTTTTTGAATATACACACAATCATCGAAAATCAGAATACAAGAAGAGCAAAGGTTTTACATTTTCTTTTCTTTTCGGCATTTTTTTATTATAAAGATTTTCCATTTTTTTATTTTTTAAACTATATATATATTAGAATATAAAAAAAGAGAAAAATCTACCTTTTTTGAACTTCGGCCGCCGTGCGCGGCGGTGCGGACGGCGGTGGTTGTCGCCGGAAGCCCTGCCGAAAATCGCCTGAAATCGGGCTGGAGAGAGGGAAAGAGGAGAAAAGTTTTGTTTTTTTTTTTGAAGAAAGGAAGAAGTGATTTTTTTTTAAATAATTGGTTTTTATAGAAGAAGGAAACGACGCCGTTTTGGAGTTTGGGGCTAGAGACAAAAACGACGCCGTTTTGGTCTCTGACCCATGACCCGACCCGATTAAGCCAAGGATCCGCGTGTTTTTGTAGCGGAAGGTCTATTTGCGCTTTTAGCCGTTCCGCTTTTTCAGCCTATTTTAATTAGATTTTTTTTGGTTTTAATTTGGCCCGACAGTTTCACAATTATTTCATTTTAGTCCCTATCGAGATGCCGCGTTTTAGGGAGAGGGAATAATTTCCCAATTGGTCCCCCTATTCTTACGCATGTTACAAGGGCCCCCCGATTTTTTCTTTTAAGTTTGGTTCTTTAATCTTATTTCTCTGCTAATTTAGTCCCATTTAGTTACTTTTGCAATTATTATTATTATTTATATTTTATTATTACTATTATTGTTTAATTATTATTATTACTATTATTATTATTATTACTATTACTTTTATTTTTACTACTACTATTATTTTTTATAATTATTACTATTAATTCTAATATTATTACTATTATTTTATTATTACTAATACTATTTTTATTTTTACTATTACTTTTATTATTATTTTCATTATTATTATTATTATTATTATTATTACCCTTATTTATTTATTTTTACTATTATTATTTATTTGTTAACATATTTTCATTATAATTTATTATTATTATTGTATTTTTTGTTACTATTATTATTATTTTATTATCTTTAAACTATTGTACATAGTATTAATTTTTTTATTGATTTATTATTAGATTTTTTTTTTTTTTAATCTGTTTTACCTATTATTTTACGTAAATTATTTGTTTTAATTTTCATTTATTTTTGCTTTTATTATTGAAATTTATGTTGTCTCCCTCATTTTTACTCTATTATGCATGTCTACTATACTTCGTGTCCTATTTTACTACGATAGTATTACATTTTACCCGATTTTCAAAATAAGTAAATACTCCGCGTTCTAAGGTTCGAAAGAAAATCGTACCCTAACTTACTAGGTTTTGATTTTTCTCATCGATGTCTAAAAAACCTATTATTTCCTTTTTAAAATCAAGGCATAAAAGTTAAATAAAAACTTATTCGCGAGAATTCAAAATTTTCGTGTCCTAACTCAATGGACGTGACGTTTTGTCATCTCAAGATAAGGATTTCTAAAAAACTAGGGCAATATTCTATATTTGGAATTTCGAGAAGTCGTGCCCTAACTTACTGTGTTCCGATTTTTCATTTGATCCATGTTAGAATTAAGTGACCCAAATTCTTATTTAAATAAAATAAAAGAAGAATCCCTATAGAATTACACTTCTTTTATTTTATTTTAAATAAGGTTTTTTAAACCTTATTAAACTCTATCTATTTGATATTGATTAGAATAAGGAGTTTCAATCTTACTACACTCCTATTAGAATATGGCTTTATAAGCCTATAAATAGACATGGTCTATTCCTCTTGTAATTGATTCGAATTCGACATAGTAAATTTTCTTCTCCTCTGCCCGTGGTTTTTCCCGACAGGGTTTCCACGTAAAATCTGTGTGTTCTTTATTTTTATTTCTATTTCTTTTTTTTGCGATATATTGTCATTACCGACGTTATATTTTTCACAAATTGGTATCAGAGTATCTGGGTTTTTTTCATCTCGATCACGGTAATGGCATCTTTAAAGTATAAATTCTGCTGTTGGATCGCAACACCAGATTTGCGTTGTGGCAGATAAAGATGCAGGCAGTTCTTGCATAGATGGATTTAGAGGAAGCCCTGCTAGGGGTAGATAAGATGCCTTCGACATTGACGGAGGAAGATAAGAAGCGCAAGGATCGAAAGGCGTTAACACAGTTACATCTGCATTTATCTAACGAAATTTTGCAGGATGTGATGAAGGAGAAGACTGCCGCAGCATTATGGAAGAGGCTAGAACAAATATGTATGTCGAAAACTCTAACTAGCAAGTTGCATATGAAGCAACGTCTTTATGCTCATCGTTTGGAGGAAGGTGCGTCTGTGCACGAACACTTAACAGTGTTTAAAGAAATTCTCTCAAACTTGGAGGCCATGGAGGTTCAGTATGATAAGGAAGATCTAGGGTTGATTCTACTTTGTTCGTTGCCCCCGTCTTATTCAACCTTTAGAGACACGATTTTATATAGCCGCGAGTTTCTCACAGTTGATGAGGTTTATGATTCTTTGACCTCGTATGATAAGATGAAGCATCTTGTGGTTAAACCCGACTCCCAGGGAGAGGGTCTCATTGTTCGTGGGAGACAAGATCGGAATGCTGATGATGATCGTGGAAGGACACACGATGGGAGTCCTCGCGGTAAATCTAAGGGTAGATCGAAGTCTTCAAACAGAGGTAAAACTTGTAACTTCTGCAAGAAGAAAAGGCACATTAAATCTGAGTGCTATAAGCTACAGAACAAGATTAAAAGGGAGGCTGCGAATCAAAAGGGAAAACAACCAGAAAATTCCGGTGAAGCTGATATTGTAGAAGACTACAGTGATGGTGAACTTCTAGTCGCTTCTGTCAACAATTCTAAAGAGAGCGAGGAGTGGATACTTGATTCAGGCTGCACCTTCCACATGAGTCCCAATCGGGATTGGTTTACAAATTACGAAACGGTGTCTGAAGGTGTTGTTTTGATGGGAAATAATGCTTCGTGTAAAATCGCAGGTGTTGGAACAATTAAAGTTAAGATGTTTGATGGAGTTGTCAGAACACTTAGTGACGTACGTCATGTTCCAGAATTGAAGAGAAATTTAATTTCGTTGAGTACTCTTGATTCAAAAGGGTAAAAATACACAGCTGAAAGTGGGATTTTGAAGATTTCCAAAGGTTCCCTCATTGTGATTAAAGGGTAGAGAAAGACTGCCAAATTATATGTTTTGCAAGGTTTTACTATTATTGGTGATGCAGCTGTCGATTCCTCTTCTTTGTCAGATGATGATATTACTAAACTTTGGCATATGCGCCTAGGGCATATGAGTGAGAATGGCATGGCAGAATTGAGCAAAAGAGGACTTCTTGATGGGCAAGGAATTTGCAAACTGAAGTTCTGTGAGTACTGCGTTTTTGGGAAGAAAAAGAGAGTTCGATTCACCAGAGGAATCCATAACACGAAGGGAACGTTGGAGTATATTCTTTCTGATCTGTGGGGGCCATCAAGAGTGCCTTCGAGAGGTGGAGCTAATTATATGCTAACTTTTATTGATGATTTTTCTAGAAAAGTTTGGGCATTCTTCTTGAAGCAGAAAAGCGATGTGTTTTCCGCATTTAAGTCTTGGAAAGCTATGATTGAAAAACAGAAAGGAAAACAAATAAAATACCTCTGCACAGACAATGGCTTAGAGTTTTGTTCTGATGAGTTTAATAAAATGTGCAAGTCAGAAGGGATCGTGAGACACTTGACAGTTCGTTATACTCCACAACAAAACGGTGTTGCAGAACGAATGAACAAAACGATCATGGAGAAGGTTCGATGCATGTTGTCAAATGCCAACTTACCAAAGTCATTTTGCGCCGAAGCAGCCTCTACTGCATGTTTTTTGATCAACCGATCTCCATCCATTACCATTGAGAAAAAGACTCCACAAGAGGTATGGTATGGTAATCCTGCTAATTATTCTGATTTAAAGATCTTTGGGTGTCCTGCGTATGCTTATGTTGATAATGGAAAATTGGAACTGAGATCCATTAAATGTGTTTTTCTTGGTTATAAAGCTGGCGTAAAAGGGTATAAGTTATGGTGTCCTGAAAATAGAAAAGTTGTGATTAGCAGAGATGTTATTTTTGATGAAACTACTATGCTACCTAACTTATCTCTTAAAGAGTCTTCCAATAAAGAAAATCAAAAGCAGGTGGAGCATCAGATTAATACAGAGACAACTCCTCAAGCCAGTACAAAAATTGAGAATAGAGTTGCTTCTTCACCACAATACTCTATTGCCAAAAATAGAACTAGAAGAGAAATTAAACCTCCAAAAAAGTATGCCGAGGCTGATCTAGTTGCTTATGCTTTAAATATGGCTGAAGATATAGATACAAACAAGAGCCATCTAATTATTCTGAGGCGGTTAGCTGTGAAGACTCAGAAAAGTGGATGTTTGCTATGCAAGAGGAGATGGAATCACTCCACAAAAATAGAACATGGGATCTTGTGAAACTTCCTAAAGGTAAAAAGGTTGTTCGCTGTAAATGAGTGTTTAAAAAGAAAGAAGGGACTCCAGGAGTTGAAGAATTCAGATATAAAGCAAGGCTTGTTGCAAAGGGTTACAGTCAAATTCCAGGAGTGGACTTCACAGATGTGTTCTCCCCAGTTGTGAAGCATAGTTCGATTCGAGCTTTGCTTGGTATTGTGGTCATGCATGATTTGGAGCTTCAGCAGTTAGATGTAAAAACTGCATTTTTGCATGGAGAACTTGAGGAAGATATTTACATGCAACAACCAGAGGGTTTTACAGTCTCAGGAAAAGAGGACTATGTTTGCTTGCTGAAAAAGTCTCTTTACGGTTTGAAACCACCAAGACAGTGGTACAAGAGGTTTGATTCCTTTATGACTTCTCATGATTTTAAAAGAAGTAGTTTTGACAGCTGTGTTTACTTTAAGAAAAACAGTGATGGTTCTTTTGTGTATCTACTTCTTTATGTTGATGACATGTTGATAGCAGCAAAAGATAAAGAAGAGATAAGAAAGGTCAAAGCCCAACTAAGTGAAGAATTTGAGATGAAAGATTTGGGACCAGCAAAGAAGATACTTGGTATGGAGATTCTCAGAGATAGAAAAGAAAGTAAATTGTACCTAAGTCAGAAGGGGTACATTGAGAAAGTTCTTTGCAGGATCAATATGCAGAGTGCTAAGCCTGTTAGTACTCCTTTAGCAGCCCATTTCAGACTTTCATCGGCTTTGTCTCCACAATCAGATGATGAGATTGAGTACATGTCACATATTCCATACTCTAGTGCAGTGGGATCTCTCATGTATGTTATGGTTTGTTCACGTCCAGATTTATCATATGCAGTCAGTGCAGTTAGCAGATACATGGCGAATCCCGGTAAAGAACATTGGAAAGCAGTTCAGTGGATTTTAAGATACTTACGAGGTACTACAGATGTTTGCTTACAGTTTGGAAGAACTAGAGATGGAGTCATTGGGTATATTGATGCTGATTTTGCTGGAGACCTTGATAAAAGAAGATCTCTTACTGGTTATGTCTTTACAATAGGAGGTTGTGCAATCAGTTGGAAAGCTACTTTGCAAACTACAGTCGCTTTGTCTACCACTGAAGCTGAGTACATGGCGATTACTGAGGCTTCTAAAGAAGCTATTTGGTTGAAGGGACTCTTTAGTGAGCTCAATGAAGACCTTCAAATCAGCACAGTATTTTGTGACAGTCAGAGTGCCATCTTCCTTACAAAAGATCAAATGTTTCATAAGAGAACAAAACACATTGATGTTCGGTATCATTTTGTTCGTGATATTATTGCTTGTGGGATATTGTTGTGAGCAAAATTAGTACTCATGAAAATCCTGCAGATATGATGACTAAGTCACTTCCTATAACCAAGTTTGAGCATTGCTTAGACTTGGTTGGTGTTCATTGTTGAAGTTAAACCCTTAAGGGGTTTTATGGAAGAGGTGGAGAACTTGTTCGTTGAGAGTTCGCGATGAAGAACTTGTTCATTGAGAATTCGTGTCAAGGTGGAGATTGTTAGAATTAAGTGACCCAAATTCTTATTTAAATAAAATAAAAGAAGAATCCCTATAGAATTACACTTCTTTTATTTTATTTTAAATAAGGTTTTTTAAACCTTATTAAACTCTATCTATTTGATATTGATTAGAATAAGGAGTTTCAATCTTACTACACTCCTATTAGAATATGACTTTATAAGCCTATAAATAGGCATGGTCTATTCCTCTTGTAATTGATTCGAATTCAACTTAGTAAATTTTCTTCTCCTCTGCCCGTGGTTTTTCCCGAAAGGGTTTCCACGTAAAATCTGTGTGTTCTTTATTTTTATTTTTATTTCTTTTTTTTTGTGGTATATTGTCGTTACCGACGTTATATTTTTCACAATCCAAATAACCGAATATCCTCCTCAAACTTAAATACGAGTTTTAAAAGTCGAAAGACAAGCTCAATTTCGGGAACTCGAAATGTCGTACCCTAACTTACTGGGCGTGACATTTTACTTCTTCGAAATAAGAGGGTCTTAACATCCATTTTAATTTATTCAAGTTTTCTTTTAAATAAAAAGGATCGTATTTTAAAATCTTTTCAAATTTTCAACATAAAGACATCGAATAATCAATTAGGTACCAATTTTTGGTGTCACGAGGGTGCTAATCCTTCCTTGTGCGTAATCGACTCCCGAACCCGTTTTTGTAAATTTCGTAGACCAAAATTGTCGTTTTAAATAATCAAAATATTTTAACGATAAATCTAAAGGTGACCCGACCACATCTTAAAAAGGATTGGTGGCGACTCCATTTTCATTTCCAAAGTCGACCCCTTTTTCTAAAAAAAAAATGGTTTCGACAACTATTTCGACCGTATTTACTTAATAATTCATTGCAAGTGAGTTTTTTCTGTTAAGAAAAAAAATTTTAACAAATGAAAAATATAGAAAAATTATGTTAAAAGAAATGAAGAAAGGAAGAAAACAGAGGGAGAACCAGAAAAGAATAAAAAAAAGTTAAAAGAACATAAAAGAAGAAAATTAAATTGCATAAAACAAAAAAATATAGAGACCACATATATAATTTAATTTGAAATTTTTGTTTGTAATGATGGTTTAATATGTCATGTCAACTTAGCGTTATACTATTAACGATAATTAATAATTTAATGACTAAAATATTATAATATATTAAGCGTAAATAATTAAAATGTGATTTGAAATAAATAAAATTAAATATTTTAATAGTTTAAAAAAAGAGTTACATCTAAAATAGTGAAGGAAAGCCAACATATACGAGTGGGATCCAAGATCTAAAATGGGAGAAGTTAAATATTGATTAATGCAAGGAAGCCCGATGGACAGTCATCCAACAGGCAGAAGTTTCCCGAGGCCTCGGTCATAGGACAATCCAAGGTCACGTGACCATTAAAACACAAAATAAGTAAAGGACACGTGATGGCGGCTGTGCGATACAGGTGATTTACCATCGAGTGACGTAAGATGCTAACTACCTTACCCAGTGAAAAAGGTAAATTAACATATATCGTCGTTTTATCGTGATATATTGAGTTTTTATTTCAAGAAATGCTAAAAATTATTTATTTATATGTTTGAAATTGATCCCAATTGTCAAATTAATGGTATGTAATTTAGATTCGCTTATAAGGTGAATGATCACATAATTGGTTAGAGATGAGGATGGAGTAGTTGCCGAGATTTTGAGACCAACGGTAAAAACGAGAAAAGAAAGAAAGAAAAATTGACTGCTAAACAACTCCTCCTCCTACAAGTGAACCATAAGCCAAGAAACGCAAATCAGTAACTTTCCATCTCTCTCTCCCTCTGCTTTGCTTTTTATGTTTTATCTGTCTGTCTCTCCATAACGCTACTCCTCAAACAAGCACTGCAACTTCTCATTGAACCAAAACCCAAAGAATATATCAAATCAATTCCTAACCAGAACCAACTTCTTCACTGTTTCTTCAACCTTTCAAGTTATACTACTACTATGGGTATTCTACATGACGACGTTGTGATTATAAGGCCGTCGGAGAAAGAAGGAGACCCCTCTGTTATCACTGTTAACTGCCCTGATAAAACTGGTTTAGGCTCTGATTTATGCCGCATCTTGCTCTTTTTTGGTCTTAGCATTGTCCGAGGAGGTAATTCCAAATCCCCCCCTCCCCTTGTTCTTTTAAACCAAGCTTGCATGTTTTTCCCCACTTTTTCCATTACTTTTTTAAAGTTGGTTTTGGTTTTGGTTTTGGTTTTAATGATGAGCATTTGGGAAGTATATCAAAAGTTTGATCATTTGGACTTAAGTTTTGGTCACATGGTTTAGACTTCTTTATGATATATATATATATATATATATATATATATATTTGTTTTTTTTTTAAAAAAAGAAAGAAAATTAATTAATGATTATGTTGGGGCGGTTTGTGTTGTGAAGATGTATCTACGGATGGGAAATGGTGTTATATAGTATTTTGGGTGGTTTGTAAGCCAGCGACAAGGTGGGAATTGTTGAAGAAAAGACTAGTTCAGGCTTGCCCTTCTTGCTATTCTGCTTCTGGAATTTCTTATTACCGTTCTGAGTCGCAGTCTCCTAAGCCTCCTGATGTCTTTCTCATCAAGCTTTGTTGTGTTGATAGAAAAGGCCTTTTGCATGGTAATCACTTTTTCCTTTTTCAAGATTTTGAGCTCTAAAATGTGGTTAAAAACTTTGATCAGTGAATGAATTTTAGATGTTTTGGTTTGGCAGATGTGACACAAGTTCTCTCTAGTCTTGAACTCAATATACAGAAAGTGAAGGTATCAACAACTCCTGATGGAACAGTGGTGGACCTTTTCTTTATCACAGACACCAGGTTCAGTTTATGTGTTATGTTTGTTATCCAGGATCAGTTGTTAAAAAACAGCATGTATTTGCCTTCTATTCAAACTACATATGTGTATATTTAAATGATATTACTGCTCGTAGTAACCCTGATACGCTAAGGCCTCTTGCATCTCTACCTTGAGTCATATCCTTTGGTAATATTATGTTTTTTTTTTCAGGGAACTATTACATACAAAAAATAGGCAAGAGGAGACTTATAAAGCATTGGAAGATGTTATGCAGGATGCTGTGATTAGTTTTAACATCGAAAAGGTTGGACCAGAAATTACGGCATGTTCTCAAGCATCTCCATATCTCCCGTCTGCAATAACTGATGATATTTTCAACTTAGAGATGTCCAATGACCTCCCAAGTGTATCACTTACTTCCAACAATGTTTGTGTCACGATGGACAACTCACTCAGTCCTGCTCACACGCTTGTTCAGATTGTTTGTCAAGATCATAAAGGTCTTTTATACGACATAATGCGAACTCTAAAGGATTACAACATTCAGGTAGATTGTTTTTCCAAATTTTATTGTCAATGTTCAGTATTATGATGTGCATCTGTCTATCATAAATGACTTGAATCCTTTCCAAATTGCGGAAGCTCCGTTTTACTTTTTTAATTTTCAATTGGGAAAGGAAGCGTGCTTAGCCTGAAAACTAGTTCCACCCTGTTAATGCCTCAGTTTCGTTATGTGACTAGATTTCATATGGACGCTTCTATATAAAACAAGGAAGAAAGTGTGAGATTGACTTGTTTATAATGCAATCCGATGGGAAGAAGATAGTTGATCCTAGCAAGCAAACTGCATTGTCGTCGCGTCTGAAAATGGAACTGCTCCAACCACTAAGAGTAACTGTAGTGAGCCGGGGTCCTGACACTGAGCTTCTAGTTGCAAATCCCGTAGAGTTATCAAGCAAGGGCCGGCCTCTTGTTTTTTATGACATTACCCTTGCTCTAAAGATGCTTAATACTTGCATCTTCTCGGTACTTCCTCAGCTCTCTGCCTGATATGCTTTCTGTATTTTTGTTGCTTAAAAACTAGCTTGCTTCATTGGGAGTTTGAACTTAACACTGCATTAGAGTTGATATAATGTGGCTGTATGTTTTACACATCTTTTCTGCAATATGTGCTTTTCTCGATTATTCCTCTTCGTTGTTCCTGTCTGTCCGAACATAAATCCAATGCATTACTTTTGTTATACCGCTTGATTCAGACAAAAAACTGATTTATTTGGAGTCTAGTGTTTGTCCCTTTTTCTTCTGGAAATTTGCACGGTTAACCTTTTCGAGTCTGCATATTTTTCAGGCAGAGATTGGGAGACACATGATCGGAGATCGAGAGTGGGAAGTTTACAGGATTCTACTAGATGAAGGGGCTAGTTTATCCATTCCGAGGCGAAAGGTTGAGGAAGAAGTTTGGAAGCGCTTGATGGGTTGGGAATAACTATGATCGGTCACAACATTGCCCCCTCCACAATGGCCGTTGCTAGCGCAGCTGTACAGTATACTTTACCCTGCCACCACCATGTGGAGTCGGTGTAAATTATGGATCACTTTGCTAGAACTTCGCACCTTACACGTCCAGCTTCTGAGGCTAACCTTGCAATATAGGAACCAGTTGGTAGGAAGTAGATAAAAGGAACAGTAAGTTGTTATGGCCATGTATACATGAAAGTTGTATCATAGAGGTAGATATCATGCATATATTGTTTGTGTAAAGTATCTTTGATTGTGGACCCTTTTGTGTGGGTCAGTTTGGTTTTAAATGAAAAGCAATCCAACCAAATTTCTAGTGTCATTTTTCATTTCCACATCATGTTGGTGCTAATCTTTATATCCAACACTCCGAGCCCGGGTTAGCATCGACTGTAGTAAAAAAAGGGATCATCGAGTGGTACAAAGATAGCAACACGATTAACATTGTGGCTCCTGGTCATTAATAATATTCCTTCTTTCTTTGTGGTTGTTGGGAACTTCTTTGCTCTTGGTTTACAAGTTATCCAACAAAACTAGATAAATTTATGATGTCACATCGGAAACAACCATGAATTGATCTTTGTCTAATTCGATCACTTTCATGTTGCATGTGAAGACATATACACCATGATATTTTTTTTATAGCAGCAAATGAGAAGACCAAGAGTGTCATAGATTCCATCTTTTAAAAGTTCTCATAGTTCAGTGAAGGTGTTGTCTTTTCTGATGTTCAACTTTGGTTTGTCGTTAGCCGGTTTGGGGAAGGGAAAAAAAAAACATGTGTTAACTGTAGTTGATATAATATCTATGAGATTTTGACAGGATATCTATCTATTAAACAAACTTGAAAGCTGATGTTCTACTGTTTGTTGCAGACAAACAGGATCATAAAACAAAAATCCTCTAGTTTCATGAACCCATTTTTATTCATTACAGATTCCAACTTAGGAAATGAACATCTTTCGCCAGTAGGGTCTAAAACATTGTTTGGCAAATTGAATGTTGGAACTTGATTGAAACTTGTTGCCAGACATGGCTCAATTACGCATGATTTATGCCCCGAATCATTTTATCCACCGACAAGATTGTGTACTACTTCCCCAATCTAATCAACAGTCAGCCACCTTATTATTATTATTGTCTACAACTTAAATTCAAAACTAAAATAAACTTTAAATTTACCTAAATAAATAACCCAAAATGATCCAACAAATTATAAAATCACCTGACCAAAAAATGATAACATTAAACAACAATAATGATGCTAAAAACCAACCAAAAGATTTAAATGGCAAAGCAAGTAACTATGAAGGTGGAGGGAAATGGGAAGGCAACCCATCAGCTGAGGAGGCTGTCTTGGTTGGGTCATGAACAGTATCTGTGTGGATTAGATTTCTGGAGGTGTTTGTGGATGACAGTTTTGGATATTCAAATCCATTGTAAGTTTCACTTTTAAATAAGCTTACTAAATTTATATATTTAGCAGATTCAATCACTAATCAATTTAATTAAAATTTATTAAAAATAATAAATTAAAATTACTAATATATCTTTGACCATCATAGCACAAACACCTTAATAAAAGCTTACTATCAAAGTGTATAAAGTAGGGATAATTGGTTGAAAATGGCATTCTCGGAAAAGCAGAGGGGAAGTGCAACATTACTCAGCTTTTACCTTCCATAGCATTTGGCATTCGTTGAGAATTCTTTTTCAATATTTATAAATTATTTATGATAGAATTTTTCTCTCCTTATGTAATTAATGTCAACATACTTTTTCATAATATAACATAATTCTCCTGATTTTTTTTATAATCAACATGATTTTTCATAATTAATTACTATAAAAATGTTTTTCAGTAAAATTGAAATTTATTAAACTTATTTTTTTTATTGATTTTTGGTCGTTTAATTTATGATGAGGTTTTATATTATAAAAACATGATGTAAAAAGATATTACAAGAGAGGAAAATATATAATGATGGGTGATAGATTTAAAAATTAAACTAGTCCGTGTATGCATATATAATCACTATTTCATATGTACATGATCGTAAGGTAATTATTTATACTATAATAAAATATTTGATTAAGTTTAGTATCATAGCTTAAGTCACACCAATTCAATTGATAAAAAAAAAATGCTAAAGTTATTGTTTTATTAGATGTAGAGATAATTATATCATTTAAACATTTTATAAAATAAAATTTTGTTAATAATCTTAAATTAGCTACTTAAAAATTATTTTCTCAATTAAAACTATTAGTTTGTTTTTCTCTACCTATTTTTATTTGTTAACTTCTAATTATGAGAAAAAAAATCTACTTTTTTAAAAATATTATTATTTCTCAAAATATAAAATTTATATATGAAATGTTATTTCTAAAATTTAAATATATATATGTCGAAACCATTTTTTGTTTGGAAAACGGGCCGACTTTAAAAAGGAAAATGGAGTCGCCACCAATCTTTTTTTGAAGTGTGATTGGGTCACCTTATAAAACATTTGGTCTACGAATTTTAAGAAAACGAGTCCGGGAGTCGGTTACGCACGAGGAAGGATTGACACCCTCGCAACGCCCAAAATTGGTACCATATTGATTGATTAATGTCCTAATATCGAAAATTGGAAGAGATTCTAAAATACGAATCTTTTAGAAGATGTTTGGATAATTCAAATTGGATATCGAAATTCTCTTGTTCCAAAAGAACGAAATATCACATCCAGCACGTTAGGATACGATGTTTCAAACCCTTGGCACCAAGATCATTTCATGATTTCCAAAATTCAAGCATTGCAATTTTAAAAGGGTATTCCGTTGTTTGGCCAAACGAAAAAAATCGAAACCCAGCACGTTAGGGCACGATTCCTCAAATTTCCAAGCATGAAATATTGCCTTATTTTTTGAAGTTAAGAAAATACGGTCAAAATCTTAAAAGGATATTTAGTCATTTGGACGAACGGAAAACCGAAACCCAGCACGTTAGAGCACAATTTCCTGGACTTCCAAACACAAAACATTGCCTTATTTTCAAAAGCTCTTAAATAAGCGATTATGAAATTGACCGAGAATGCATTTATTCGATTTGTCTGAGATAAAAGTGAAATGACCAATATCGGCCAAAACGTTGGAGTTTAAACCATAATGTAATAATAAGAACCACGCAAGCATAATATCGAGCATGAAATGAAAATACATGGTACTTAATATTACATAGAAGAAAAAAAAATACATATCAATCCAAATAAACAACGTACATGAAATGAAAAAAAAACTTATTATAAAAATATATACAAGTAATAATATATAAAAATGTTTGAAATAAACAAAACTATATAATAAAATAAGGACTTCAAAAGAAAAATTATAGAATAGATTTTAAGAATATATCAACATAAATAGATTTAGAAGAAAATATATACACAAAATAACATGACATCAATAATATATATATAGAGAGAGAGAGAGAGAATAAAAACTATTTAGTATGGATAACATATATATAAAAAAATGATAATAATAAAATAATACTAATAATACTAATGAATATAGTAATAATAATGAAGTTAATTATAAAAAAAGTAATAATAATATTAAAAAATAATTATAATAGTAGAATAATAATAACTGAATTGGTAACAATAATAGTAATAATAATAATATAATATGAAAATGATAATAAAAGATAATAAATGAAAACAATATTAATAATAATAAATAATAGTAATGACATTAAAATTAATAGTAATAATAATAAAAATAATAGTAGTAAAATGAAAGTATATTAATAATAATAGTAGTGATAATATATGTTAATGTACAAATAATAGCGAAAATAAAAATAATAATAGAAATAATGAAAATAGCAATAATAATGGTGATACTAAAAATAATCAACAATAATAATATTAATAATAATAAAGATTAAAAAATAAAATTAATAATGAAATAACAAAAGACAAAAGAAATAAAAAAAGGGCGAAATTGAACTAAAAATATAAATTTGGGGCGAATTTCAAAGAAAATAAAGGAGAAAGGGACCTATTTGAATGCTCGAATGACATAGAGGGACTAAAGGGGAAAATTCCCCCTCCCTTCAAAACGTTGTGCTTCAAAAGGGTCCCAATTGAAATCGAAAATAACATATAGGGCTAAATTGTAAATAAAAAAACTTGATTATAAATCAATAAAAAAGCGGAAGGGCTAAAAGCACAATTAGCCCTTCCGTAGAAAACACATGGATCCTGAGGCGGGTCAGGTCGGATCGGGTCGGTTAAGGGCAAAACGGCGTCGTTGAATCTGGCCAAAACGACGCCGTTTTGAATGGTTATATAAGCCAATTTTTTTTTAAAATTTTCATTTTTTCTCTTATTCCTTCAAAAAAAAAACCATAAAAACTCTCTCTCTCTCCCCCTCTCCAGCCAATTGGATGCCGACCAACGTCCAGTTGCCGGACCGTCGTGACGCCGCCGCTGACTCCGCTGCCGGCCACTACGCACGGTGGTCGGAATTCCAAAAAAAGTGTTTTTTTTTAAATATATATGTATATAGTTTTAAAAAAATAGAAAATCTTTAAAAGAAACGCCGAAAAGAAAATAAAGAAAATAAAAAAGCAACCTTTTTTCTCAAATATGCTTTTTCCTCTTATATTGATATTCTATGTTTTTTCTCTTGTATCTGTAAAAAATATCCCCCTTTTACACTATTTTGTTTCGGCTTTTATAGCCTTTTTTACAACCGATTTTTCCCTGTATGTAGGAGACGTGGTGGAGAAGGGAACTTCACGTGAGCGTGGCGAGCAGTGGAGGCGCGCACGACGCGGAGAGGCAGGTGCTCGAGGGCTGCTGGTGGCGGCGCCAAGGGCTGGCTGCTAGGGTTTTGTTTTTCTGTTGTGGTTTAGGTAGTGGGCTAGTGTTAGTGTTAATTTTTGGGCCTGGGGCTATTGGGCTTGTGTTTGGGTTTGGATTTCTGTTTTGTTTTTTGGGGGATAGGCCCTGGGCAAAATTTGGACCTTACATATAATATTATACATTCACATTTGTGACAAATTTTATTTGCTAATTATGTGCTTTTCACAAATTTTTTGGAGATAAATCTGTTCAAGGGTCAAATTACTTACTAGGCTTGAAGGTGCACTCAAATTATGGAAGAGTTTGAATAAAAAGTACATAAAAATGAACTTGGGAAAAAAAATATAGGTTTGTTTAAATTGGGTTGGGTTTGGGCTCCAACATTAAAAGGCTTAAGCCTGACTCATTTTCTACTCTATCATATATATCTATATTATGTAATTTATATAAAATTAAATATATAATATTTACAATTTAATAAAGAAATTAACTAAAAAATAATATATTAAATTAAAAAAATTTAAAAAAATTATATGGATCAGCTTTAAATAAGCTTGGGTCAAACATGAGCAAAACTTAAGACCAATATTTTAAGTCGAGCCAGGCTTGACAAGCTTGTCCACAAATTTTGCTAATATCACTACATAGGCTTCAAATAGAGTTTAGTTAATTCATTTATAAATTGTATGCATATTATTATTAGTTTATATACGGATATGCATGCATATGAAATAACTTTAAATTTTAAAGACAATGTAACGTCTCAAAATATAGGGGGTTAATTGTAAGAAATAACTAAATAATTGATTTAGTCTTGATGGTTACGTAGTTAGTGCACTCCCTAAAGAACTTAGGTTTTATCCACATCTTTTCCATTTCTTTTCATTTTATTTTCAGCAACCAAAGATGAAACCACATTAGAATATATATTAATTAGAGTACAAATATAAAAAGAATAAGTAGTAGACCAATTGGTTAAGCCTCATTTCTCCCTTATAACCTAATTTCAAGTCATGCCAAACTCTCTTCCCATTTCCATGTTTTCGCCTGAAGGGGTAATTTACCATTTAGCCCCTTAAAAGTTTGAAAACCTAGCTATTTAGTCCCATTTTTCTAATTACATTAGGATTTTGTTTTATTTTCCATTCCAAATTAGAATTCATTCATCTTTTCTCTATATCTTCATCTTTTCTTTCCCCCTTTTCTTTTCATCATATTTCACATTATCTTGTTGTTGAAAATTATTTTGCTTCCCAAACCCAAAAATCTATTCTCGATTCAAAACATTTTTCAATCGATTTCATAGTCTCCCTTAGAAACATTCTTAAACATTGCCAAGAATCGGTAAGTTCAATTCGATCCCAATAATTAAATCCTAAATTCCCGTAGTATTTACATCCGGTGCTAATCTTTCATTCAAATTAATGGATCTTTTAAGAATTTTTCCAAAAATCTACCAAAATCTTGATTTTACTTGAAATTTGTTATTAATTCTTGCATAATTTCCGGTTGAAAGACCCGTTTTAGGTACCCCAAATCAAATTTGAACGTGAGGAACGTTGCTCGGGTCGCTAATGAAAGGTGTGTGTTCATTTACAAGCGAATTAGGGCAAAATCGTGTCTAGGATAAGGCCATATAGACATGTGGACCACACGACCATGTCTCCCTAAAAACTCTAGAATAGTTTGTTTCTTACACAGCCAAGACCTCTCCACACAGTCTGCCGTACAAACGTGTGGACCACACGGTCTACCACACAACTATGTGCCCTAGAAACCCTAGTGTAGTTTGTGAACCACACAGCCTAGACCCATCCACATGGCCTACCACATGGTCGTGTCATCCTTATAGCTTAATTTTGCAATTTCCACAAGGTCACAATCTGTTACACGGTCTGGCCACACGATCGTGTAACCCTTTCACACGGCATGGCCACACGATCATGTGTCCCCTATTTCACAAAATTTATAACTTTACCCAGAATTTTATGATTTGGTTAGATTAGTCATTGATTAGCTCCCAAACTATTTTTAGTGTTTAATTTATTCAATTAAGCCCATGAATAATATTATATATTTGCATGAATTGTGAATAAATATGTTTAATGTATTTGTATTTATGATTGTTCATATAACATGCTTTATGATATCGCTAAATTAGATCCTTGAAAAATATATGTCTTCGACTACTGTATCGGTTATGTTCAGTATGATTTCTATTTCAGTCAAATTTGAGAAATAATCTACCAGTTAAACTCTATTTATTTGTTTCAATCAAAATGTTATTAGTCTAGATTATTTTATTATTATTTGACCTATGAATTTAGCCTATAAATAGACTCTTTTACAACTTTAGAAAATATACCTATTAGAGATTAGAACTCATAACACATTTAGAGAATTTTGTATTTATGTTTTAAGGGTTCTTTGTTTTTAGGTTTTTGGGGTTTAGTTTTTATCTCCATCTTTTTTACTCTTCGTTCTTTTACCATTATAGTAAAATTATATTTGCCCGTGGTTTTTTTCCTCTTTAGAGGGATTTTTCCACGTCAAATTTGTGTGTTAAATTTCTCAATTTATTCCTCTATTTTTTTACTTGTTGCTTAATCAGGTTGATCCATAACAAGTGGTATCAGAGCTTGTTCAATTTTCATATATCAGCCTGTTCAGAGATGGCAGCAACAAGGTTTGAAATTGAGAAGTTTAATAGTGAGACAAATTTCAATCTGTGGCAAGTTCAGATGATGGCAATTCTAGTTCAAACCGGCTTGAAAAAGGTTGTTACCAGGAAAAAGCCTGAGAATCTAAATCAAACAGAATGGGAAGAACTTGATGAAAAGGCCTTGTCTGCAATCCATTTGTGCCTCGCGAATACGATATTATAAGAGGTATTGATGGAGAAAACCTCATCCGCATTGTGAAAAAGGTTAGAAACTCTTTTAAATGATTTAAAGAATGCTGAGGTTTAGATTGACGATGAAGATTAAACTATGCTATTATTGTGCTCTTTACCCCCTTCATACAAGCCTTTTAGGGAAACCCTAATTTACGGCAGAGACAAACTCTCATCCGAAGATGTGAAAGGTCATTTGTTGAGTAGAGATTAATTCGAAAATGAGTTTGGTTTGGATAGCAAGGCAGATAGGCAAGCTTCCATTCTGGTAGCATCAAAGAAGCGAGACAAAATGTGTCGCTATTGTATAAAGTTAGGTCACATCAAAGCAGATTGTTATAAATTGCGAAATAAAAGAGCTCCTGAGAGTAACGAGGAAGATGTAGCTGGTGCTAATTTGGTCGATGAAAGCGGTGATGATTTCTTGTTAGTGTCAACGAGCGATAACTCCAAGCTTACGTTCGAGTGGATCCTAGATTTGGGATGTTCTTTCCACGTGTGTCCCAATAGAGAATGGTTCTCCACATACAGTTCAGTTGAAGGTGGAGTTGTGCACATGGGAAACGATTCATCCAGTAAGGTAATTAGTATTAGTACTGTTAAAATTAGGATACACGATGTAACGATTAGGACATTCTCAAATGTATGTACCTGATTTACAAAAGAATCTCATCTCATTAAGTATTTTAGACTTGAAAGGATGCAGAATCAACATCGAGTTGAGCGACATTAAGGTATCTCGTGGAGCTCTTATTTTTTTAAAAGGTAAAATGACCGGCAGTCTTTATATTCTGGAAGGTTCTATAGTGACTAGTGAAATCGGACATCCTTCGTCCGTTACGGAGTCGAAGTCAACTTGTTTGGAGTAGAGGCAACTTGGTCATAGGAGGGAAAATGTTATGACTATTTCGTTGAAGAGAGGTTCTCTTTTGTATGCAAGTTTTAAAAAGTTAAGGCACTGTGTTCATGAAAATCATACCCGGGTTAGTTTTGATTTGGCAGTGTACAAGTCGAAGGCTAGAAGTCTTCCAGTTTCTAAGCATAGATTCGATTCAGTTAATTTCCTGCATAGTTCAAGATAGGCCCGTAGCGAGCTTTGGCAAAGATGGCGTTGTGGAAATATGAGTCAAGGTGGAGATTTGTTAAGTATAACTCCTATTTCAGTCAAATTTGAGAAATAATCTTCTAGTTAAACTCTGTTTATTTGTTTCAATCAAACTCTAATTAGTTTAGATTATTTTATTATTATTTGACCTATGAATTTAGCCTATAAATAGGCTCTTTTACAACCTTAGAAAATACATCCATTAGAGATTAGAACTCATAACGCATTTAGAGAATTTTGTGTTTACGTTTTGAAGGTTCTTTGTTTTCGGGTTTTTGGGGTTTAGTTTTTATCTCCATCTTTTGTACTCTTCGTTCGTTTGCCATTATAGTAAATTTATCTTTGCCAGTTTGGAGGGGTTTTTCCACGTTAAATTTGTGTGTTAAATTTCTCAATTTATTTCACTATTTTTTACTTATTTTTTAACCGAGTTGATCCCCAACAGGTTAGTTGAGAGCATAATTATTGCTACCACATTTGATTTGTTATAAGTATGTTATTCATTTTCGTTTTAATCCGTTATAAGCATGCCTTATGTTACCGTTAACTAAACACTGATTAAGAATGACTTTTGCTACTGATTTGATCTATTATAAGCATATTATTTGCTACTGAATCGATTTGTTATAAGCATATTGAATGCTACCGTATTTTTCTATTAAAAGCATAATTAAATACTACAGTGTTGATCCTTTTTGAGCATGCCATATTGCATTGCATAGTGGTGGGAAAATTTGAACGGAGGAAGTAATCGACAGTTTATCTGCTCAACTAATTGTTTATCCACAACGTATTTTAGTCAACAACCATCTGCTTGACGAATGGTTCATCCACAATGTATTAGAAACTTTTATCTGTACAAATGGATGGTTCATCTACTAGTATTTTAGTCAGCAGTTCATCTCTCGACCAGTGGTTTATCCACAACATAATAATAGCTTTTATCTACTCAGACGGATGGTTCATCCACCAATATATTTTATCATTAGCCGTTCATCTGCAATGATCAGTGGTTTATCCACAACGTGATGTAACGATAAAGGAGTTTTGGAAAACTCCTACTGTGGTGTGTAGTGGTGGGATATGACCCTTTTTACTGTTAAACCGAACTTGCATTGCATTCATAAACAATTACATGGCTACGAACATTGAAATATTATGTTGATTAGTTTTTCTGAATTACCGATATTCTGTATTTCTAATTAATTGTAATTTATTCTATGAGTTGAGATTCTGCATGACTTATCTGCTGTTTGCACTGGTTCCCTTGTGATGGAACTCACATTAAGCTTCATAGCTCACTCCCCCTTTGATTTCCATCTTTACAAATAACCCACTAGGTTAGGACACGGATGTGACATACAGAGGGCTCAAAAACATTTTATATTTATGAAAGTATTATTAGACTTATTTTTATAATTTCTGTTATTTCGGAACTGTACTGTTTTATTTATTTTGTGGCATGGGACTCATATTTAAGGTTTATTTAGCATGCATAACATTTAACTTAATTTTAAAACATGGTTTTTATTTAACCGATGCCTGAAATATAATTTTATTTAAACCAAATAAAAATCACTTTTCCGCTGCAAGATTATAAATAAAATTTGTCTAATAAATTAACTAGAAATTAACTAGGTTTTCTAATGATAATCATTCTTTATAAGAAAGATGTTAAACTAATTGTTTTTTTAACTCATGAATTTTTCTAAAAATAAGCTAAGTTTTCTTTTAAAATAAAACAAAATTAAAATGACTATTTTATAAACCTTGATCATTACTAGGCCATTTTGATGACCGATGTAATCTCTCGGTTTCAGGCATAACGTGTAGGCCAGGTTGGGGAGGTTATAGACAATAATTAAAAATGTTTAAAATTTTATTTTAAATAACATTACACCCCTTTTCTCTCTCTCCGTATGTGTGTTCAAATTAAATAAAGTTGTTTTTGTCAATTTCAACTGAGTTGGTGTCCAGTTAACTCAGTTATAGGTTTTATATAAGTGTAGAGCATATATTATTTTTCTATCTTAATTTCCTTTTTTTTAACTTAATTTTAAAGATTTCTTTCGAATTCTTTTAATATATCAAATTTAATTTTTTAAATGAGCTAATATATATGTACGCATGTGATCACTAGCTCATAGTTGTCAAAATAAGATCGAATTTTCTATTGAACCAGGAACCGATGGTCCAATCAATTCCTCTGATACCAAAATCAGTAAAAATCGATTGAACCACTAAAGATTGATCGAACTGATTAAAACCAATTGAAATGGGCTAAAGCTTGTTTAAATATTTAATTTTGTTTGTATAATTTATCAAATGAATGTTTATATTTCTACTATTTTTATTTGTGTTTTTTCCTTTCTTTTTTTATTATTACTTTTTTCTAATTTTCTTTTTGAAATTTTTATTTTTTCATAATTCAAATTGCAGTCAACTAGATAAATCGAAAATCAGTTATTTGACCAGATTGACTACCGATTTAATTTTTACAACATTACATATTACCCAGTATGTATTCATATAGTTGTTATGTGTATTCACCTGTTAAAAAGCTGAAAACAACAACTCTCTTGACTCTAAATTTCAAACATAAAACAAAACCCTTAATTAACAAAATTTGTGCATATGGTTTTGTTCATGTTTTGCTAATTAGATTTATCTGATTCGTTGCATAAATTGCTTCTATTTTATTTGTTAATGTTGTGTAAAATTATTAATTCATGAATCAAATTAAAATTTTCATTTTCATTTTGTTAAATATTTAATATGACTTTATTTGTAACACCCCAAACTCGGTCTAGACGTTATGGCCGAATCTAGTGATGTCACATGGAATAGAATTTGAAAATCAGATTCATCAAGTTAAAGCTGTTTCCATTTATTAGCTTTTATTTATATCTCATTAATTTCAAAACTTATTTCCTCGCTAATTAGATTTTTTAAAAACATATCTCGTAGCGGAAGCTTTTAAACCGTGATATTTGAAGAAAATTGTTCGCATTTAGAAAAAAAACGTTGATTTCAATAAAACCGAGTTTTCGTTGCAGTTCAAAATCTCATGGAAACAGTTTAAACTCAAAACAAAAGCAACAATCCAAATGTCCAAATTACATCAAAACATCCCATAAAAATAGAGAATAAAATCATTAATGAAGTTTAAACAGTGCGATAAACTAGTGGTCACCGTAGAGTCCTCTGTTGCACCGAACTGTCAAGTCTGGGGATTACCTGCACAGTTTAACAGAAAGGGTAAACTCAGTGTGTAATCTCTATAGAAAACACGCATATAATCAATTAGCAGTTAATAGTCATATGCAATCTAGGTCTAAGCCCATTATAGTTCCTGTAGCAGTTTGGGCCTTAGCCCAGTTCAGTTTCAGTATTCAGTATCAGTTATACACTAGGGCCTTAGCCCTTCACAGTAACAGTCATGCATTCATTAACTAGTAACAAAATCCTACCCACCAGCCTCTACACACCATCTCCGTCCATCCCTACATTCCATGTGCAGTTTAAAAACTCCCACCCATCCCTACGCTCCATGTAGTACCGAATGTGGCACATTATCAGTAGATTTGTAGTTGAGCTGCCAGATAATAGGCTTAAGAGCCTTTCAGTACACTTCCTCCATATATCATCATCCCAACCCAATGCAATGCAACATACAATAAATGACATGCTATTACATGATTAACAGTTACACATATAGTTTAGTATACATGCATATAAACATCATGCTCAGTACATACATCATGCATTCAATTTACGCATATAGGGGTCCAAGTAGTGCTTACCGACCCCCAGTAGGTTCATAGTTGAATTAGGCGACCCGTGCAACCTTAAGAAACTTTTCAATTAAATAGGCCCACACACCAATGTGGTCTGCCCGTGTGGGCCCATACGGCCCAAATTGGCCTTGGTCGTGTGGATCATACGGCTTAGCCTAGAATCCACACGCTATATGGACCTACACGCCCGTGTGGCCCACACGGCCCAAATCAGTCTAGCCCGTGTGTCGTACACGGCCTACCTGGCCATCACATGTCTGTATCTTGCGCGCACGACCTGGCCTTGTCAATCGCACGCCCGTGTTATGGCACACAGCCTACCACAAGGGCAACCACACGCCCGTGTGACGTCGACAATGGGGTTTTTGGCTTTTGTCGATACCCCATTTTCTATATTTTTGGGTACACACCTGGTTTCGACTAATGCTACAACGATCCCCAAGCATTCCAGAACCTATAATTGACCAATTCACTCAATTTATCACTTAATCGATCGAACTAAAACCGAATCCAAAACGAGAAATGCATCCCTTAAGCGATGAAAGGCTTACCCCAGCATCTTAAAACAGTTGATTACGCAATAGCACGATGAGACCTTTAATCCACGCGAGATACTGCTGCCAAACGTCAAAAACCCCCGAATCAAAGTTGGAAAAATCGTAAGTTAAAGAGAGCAAAAACTCCACTTACTAGAACGTGTGACGAAAATTGACCCAACAGAATGAAGGTGTGGTAGTCAACAAAAAGAGACGGAAACATAAAGAAGAATTCGGTTTTGACAACAGAAAAACGAAAGGAGAAGAAGAAGGGAGAAGAGATGGCGTCAGAAAGGTGGGGTTTTGGGAAAACTTAAATTTTGCAAAAAGGAACGATAATGCCCAAAAAAATCTGATAATCCCAAAATCCACTCCCTTAAATTCTCTCTACCAAACTCCCACTACTCAGATTTCCAATACAACTCAAACTCTCCAATCGACGAGCAAATAAAAATATTTGTCCTTACGCTGATGCAGGGATTCAAACTTCTAACCCTCTACCAACCAACACTCTCCTTAACCACCAAACCAATAGACTCATTCTGTTAAGTACTTACAAATTTTGAATTAAAAGCCTACTAGCCAGAAATAGGGGTTAAGTCAGAAAAATACTAGAATTTGCCAAAGTCAGGACTTGAACTCAAGACCTCCCAGACACACCCAAAGCACTTAACTACTAATGCAAATACACAATTGTGTCACATTTTCACAATAACAAAAATAAGAATTTTGGGGTGTTACATTATTTCAAGATAGTCAATACTGCACTTGTGGGTGCATCATTTTTCTACGGAACTAGTATGTAGCAATACTGATTTGTTTTGATGTGCCATTTCAAGTTTACCAATGTTTTTGAAAAATATTTAATGTATAAAATATTTAAAAATACCAAATTAGTTAGATTAAATAATTTTAAATATAAAAATATTAATTAGTTATATAAAATTCTCATCAATAAACTTCACAAATAAAATGTTATCATTTAACAAATCTAAAGTAATTAAGGAAAAAACATCCACAATTAAACAACAAAATTATCCACAACATTATTTAAAATCTACAATAAGATCATCCCATACTAAAGATATAAAATGAAAGTTTAATAAAAATATACATAAAGTTGTGCTCGTGAAGCTTTTTTTAGTTAATTAATTTGTTATATAAACTCTTTACTTTTTTATTATTTATTAATTTTCTACTTTAAATTTTAAATATGCTCCTTTACTTTGGTTGAAGTTTAAATTTTAAAATTGGTATAAAATAATAATTTTATCTATTTTTTTAACATTATTCATGCACTGGCTAATGCGCAATGTTCCAGCTGGTACAACCAGGATTGACTACAATGAGCCGTTGCGACCAATATGGATTGAAATTTACACTAGTGCAGGAAAAATAAGTGGTCATTCCAGTTTATTACTGGAATGAGGCACACTGGTCCGTGCAACTAGAGCCAATGCAGAACCGTCTATATTACTTTACTCATAATTTTTTTAGGTTATGAAAAATTCAATTTTTTTTTGTAAAATTATGAATTAAATTTCTTTATTTTGCGAAAAAATTAGTCTTTTTACTTTAATATGTTAGAATTTGATAATCATATTTTAGGATAACTAAAAAGCTAGTCTAATTATTGGTAAATACGTAAGCTTTATCTACTGATTTTTGTTAGTTTATTGCATATAAATTGTTGAAATATTATTATTTTTATTAATTCACTACATATAAATTGTTGAACAGTTAATTCCTACTCAACAATTTAACAATAAGATTCGTTATCAATTGGGCTAACTTATCATATTTAAAGTATGAGGATCAAATTTTGAAAATCTAAAGTAAAGAGACTAACTTAGTAAAGTAGAGATATGAAATTAAGAATTATATCTATTTTTATACTAAATAGATATAAATCATGTAAAAACGTATATCATATATACTTTTTATATATCTTATAAACACACTAAAATTAATTTAATAAATAAACTATACAATATTAAATTAAAAATTATCAATAAAAAAATTATAATGTAAAAACGTCAAGCGCAATAATGAATTCTGTGATATCTCTCGACCTTGATGAGAATTCTAGATATTCTAATTTGGTCCCATTTTTATTTAACTAATTTTTACAATTTTTCAATTTTGCCATTATTTCACCCATTTCCTGATTTTTCTCAGCTATTGATGCCCAAAATATCTCCTTTGGGCTTATTTGCACTTTAGGTCCTTCCTCATTTGACAGTTGAGCTATTTAATCCTTCTAGCAACTTTTACACCTTTTTCAATTTAGTCCTTTTTATTTAATTAACCATCCGAACGTCAAAATTTTCTAACGAAATTTTAATACTACCTTATTGACACTCCGTAAATATTCATAAAAAATATTTATGGCTCGGTTTATAACACCGATATCTCGATACCTCTTTTTCTCAATTTCTTGATGATAAACCGTAATATGTACATATTTTAACCCCACATTTGGCATACTTTTGGATGATTTATCCCTTGAATTGTGGAATTTGATGCTCCTAATCCTTTAATTTCATGTTTTATACTTAGGAGAGCATCGGAGGATGAAAAGAATGAGAAATGGGCCAAAAACGGGGAAAATGGGCCAAAGTACAAAATTCACACGGCCTGGAGAAATCCACACGGCCGTGCCTCTTTAGTAGATCCGAACACGGCCTGGACTCGATTTTAGACGGGCGTGTCACATGGGCGTGTCCCTGATGTGACCTGTTTTAATTCTACTCGGAAAAGGGTACTTAAAGGCAAACAAAGATATTCCAAAAGCCTATATAAACACCCTAGAGGGCAACCTAAAGGGGGGCGTTTAGGTAGGCCGAGGAGCCAAGCCAGAGAGGGTTGAATTTTGGGATTTACTCGAAGAAAGCCAGTTGATTCATCTCAAGAAGCCGGAATCATACTTAAGACGGAAGATCTTCCCTTTAATTTCCTTCAGGGGGTTTTAGGGTTTTCTTATGTTTTGTTTTATACTTTCTTCTAAGATGTATTCTTTTATAAACATGAACTAAACCCCTTAAATACCTGAGGGGGATGAAACCTAAGATGGATCTTGTTATTGTTTTCTGAACTATATGATAAATACTTGATTTGTTCTTAATTATGTGTTCTTAATTCTTGCTTTGATATTTCAGTATATTGATTCAAGTATTGATGTGCTTAGGCAGTGGAGCAAAAGTCCCTGTTTAAGAGTAGATCTAGCATAGTTAAGCTGTAACACCCCAAACCTGGCCCAAACACCACGACCGGATCTGGTATGTCACTAAGAAAATTTTGGAAAACATGTCGTATTTTCAGAAAATAATTTTCTAAAGTTTATTCTTTTATTCGAAAAAATAAATAGTTGATAGTTTAAATAAAATATGCCTTTATGAATTAAAAACCCAAATTTAAATACATGCATTAGTTCAATAAGAATTTAAATAACTAAAAGTAATTAAAGCCCAAAATAAAACAAAATATAAACTAGTGGCCCATGGCCTTATTACAACGAGATTTAAAATCCATTAATTAAAAATATAAAATAATAACTTGAGTCTTTTTGCTGGATCCAGATGTTCTTTTGCATGGCCACCTTGCGCTCCTCTCCAGCCCGGTCCAATGCACTAAGTGCTACCTGAAATATTAATTAATTGGTTGAGTCGCGAGACTCAGTGTGCAACCCTCATGCACCATTAGATGTGGGCCTTAGCCCCATAAAACAAAATAAACAGTTTAATATACATAATAAAAATTAATATGCAAGCCCAACCCAAATCCTAGGTTTCCATCCGCTACACGCCCCCGTACCAGCCATTCACACCATTGGGGATTTCTACAATCAACCCACACCGCTACACGCCTTGATGGCAGTCTTGCTGCTCATCATCAGATCATGGCCGTAGCCACTACAACAGATCACGGCAAAAGCCGCTACAATAGATCACGGTAAAAATTGCTACAACAGAGCACGTTAAAAACTGCTACAATAGATCACGGTAAAAATCGGTACAACGTATAACTTCCTCCTTTCATCAACCCAACCCATGCAATCACAAAAAATCAATATACTTATATCATTTAATCAGAACATTACCTGGTGATTTGCTTTTACCCTCTTTGGGTTTCCATCATTAAGCTGGAATTTCGGCATTTATCAAGACATATAAAACTTATAATCATATATTTATCAAACAGATCTAGTTGGTGTGGAGAATTACACACCTTATTAATGTAGATACCCTTGCTAAACCGATCTACGCTTTGCTTCAAAAAGCCGGAAAGATGTGAAAATAGGCCTCTCCTATATTCGGCCATAGTTAGTATTCTACCCGATTTTATATATATGAATAAACAAATCCTCTTACCTTGAAATCTCGAATGTAACATGATTCTATAACTTAGAGATCTATGAGTTTCGGCTTCTAGGAAAAATCCCGGAAAGATGATCTATCGCGCTTTCGGCTTTGAAAGAACTAAAAATTGAAAAGATGGCTAAAGGAGATTCGGCCAATGAATATTAAGGAGAAGAATAGGTGTAGTTTCGGCTTTTGAATCAAAGTGAAGATGAGGGAATAGGCTTAGAGATTTCGGCTTTTGCAGAGAATGAAGAAGACGATGGAACTTTAGGAGTTTTCGGCTTTTACTCAGAGAAGAAGAGAAAAGAATGAGAGAAAAACCCCAAATGCCGAAATTGAAGAGATATTCCCCCTATTTATAGAAATTTCGGCACTTACCTAACCTTGCAGATAAATCCTATCTTTTCTCCTTTATCTTAATCTACTAGCTCATCTAAAAGAGACTTAATTATCTCTAACTCCTCCCTCCTTTATCAGCATATTATCCACATATTTTAATCATTAAAATCCCTAAATTTTTGCCTTTATCTGCTTATTATCCTCATAAAATAAATTCCTAAATAATAGCCTTTATCTGCTTATTATCCACATATTTTAAACATTAAAACCCCTAAATTTTAGCCTTGTTGCCATCCACTCCACCTAATCCTAATGCCCAAAATTTAGTTAACTTAAATTAAAAGAATTGGGCTCCATGAAACTTAAATTTGGGCCCCTTACTCCCTTGTGTGGCGTCACCTCCTAAGATTGGGCCACAAGCCCACTTTGGTATTTTAAACGTAGATACTACCTTTTAAACCCCTATAATGCCCAAACAGAAAATTTTAATCAAGGCCTCTACCTAAGCCTGAGCCCAATTTGGACCCCTAACACTTAAATTAGCACATTAAACATATCCTACCTATTAAACGCATAGGCCCAAAAATTTAGGATGTTACAGTTCTACCCCCTTAAAGAAATTTCGTCCTCGAAATTTCCAACTAACTATTAATCGTACTACCTAAGTCTCACTACCATGCTTTCGCTGCGCACTCCAATTGTAAACCCAAAATAAACACTTAGTATTCTATGGTAGAGTACGCATCGATATTCACATCTAGAGTGTCCTAGTCCCCATGTACTCATGCTATCGGTTCGCGTTTATCTGATTAAAAATTTTATGAATTATTGGTTTTTTTCCACTGATTATCCACGAACAATCTTATGATTAGTAGTTTTAAGAGTAGTTCTTTCGAATTCGCAATTCAGTCTCAAGTTCACCTTTCTTAGTTCTAAGAACTACATACATTCAACTGACAACATCCATACACCCACATTCAATACATAGGTGTATTTTCGTCATTTCACTACCCAGGGGTATTTCCGTAATTTATCCTACAGGGGTATTTTCGTAATTTTCAAAATAGAGTTCCTTGTTGATTTCATGAAATAAGGGTATTTTGGTAATTTTTGCAATCCAGGGGTATTTCGGTAATTCTGTAATCTAGGGGTATTTTGGTAATTATGTAATCCGGGGGTATTTCGGTAATTTTACAAATCAAGGGTATTTTGGTCATTTCACAAATCAGGGGTAATTTGGTAATTTTACAAATTAGGGACAATTTGGTCATTTTGCAAATCAAGGGTAATTTGGTCATTTTGCAAATTAAGGGTAATTTGGTAATTTTACAAATCAAGGGTATTTTGGTCATTTTGTAAAAATAATGTGGCTGGTCCCTTTCGGGTTTTAATTATAGATTTTGGCCCGTCAACAAATCCTCGTGGCTAGGGTGAACAGTTACTACGCACCAGGTAGGATTCCAGCGAAGAGGAGGTGAGTCACTAGGACTGCTTAAGTACCAGGCTCTTCCGGATCCAATCCTAGACATGCGCATGCCTGTTGCCACACCCTAGTCTTGCGACTCGTTTATGGGTTTGTTTAGTGAAATTAAGTCTTATGAGATTTAAGGAGTTGTTTCAGCTAAGCCTAGTGTAACACCCCAAACCCGACCCAAACACCACGACCGGAGCTGGTATGTCACTAAGAAAATTTTGGAAAACATGTCGTATTTTCAGAAAATATTTTTCTAAAGTTTATCCTTTTATTCGAAAAAATAAATAGTTGATAGTTTAAATAAAATATGCCTTTATGAATTAAAAACCCAAATTTAAATACATGCATTAGTTCAATAAGAATTTAAATAACTAAAAGTAATTAAAGCCCAAAATAAAACAAAATATAAACTAGTGGCCCATGGCCTTATTACAACAAGATTTAAAATCCATTAATTAAAAATATAAAATAATTAACTTGAGTCTTTTTGCCATATCTACATATTCTTCTGCATGGCCACCTTGCGTTCCTCTCCAGCCCGGTCCGAAGCACTAGGTATCACCTGAAATGTTAATTAATAGGGTTAGTCACGAAACTCAATGTGCAACCCTCATGCACCACTAGATTTTGGGCCTTAGGCCCATAAAACAGATTAATAATTTCATTTATATAAATAACAAATAATATGCAAGGCCCAACCCGTTTGCCTAGGTTTCCATCCGCTACACGCCCCCGTACCAACCGTTCAGACCATTGGGGATTTCTACAATCAACCCACACCGCTACACGCCAAGATGGCAGTCATGCTGCTCATCAACATTTTATGGCCGAAGCCCTTATAACAGATCACGGCATTAGCCGCTACAACATGTAACAGATCACGGTATAAACCGCTACACATATAACGTATAACTTCCTCCTTTCATCAACCCAACCCATGCAATCATATACAAGCAAATTATTTATAACATTTAATCAGATTATTCACTTACCTGGCGATTTGCGTTACCCTTTTTGGGTCTCCAACATTAAGCCGAGATTTCGACATTTATTGTAACATATAAAACTTATAAACATGTACATATTAATTAGGTCTAGATGGTGGGGAAGTATTACACACCTGATTAATGTAGATACCCTTGCCAGACCGATCTACAACTTTGCTCAAAAAGCCGGAAAGATGTGAAAATAGGCCTCTCCTATATTCGGCCATAGTTAGTATTCTACCCGATTTTATATATATGAATAAACAAATCCTCTTACCTTGAAATCCCGAATGTAACACGATTCTATAACTTAGAGATCTATGAGTTTCGGCTTCTAGGAAAAATCTCGGAAAGATGATCTATCGTGCTTTCCGCTTTTGAAAGAACTAAAAATTGAAAAGATGGCTAAGGGAGATTCAGCCAATGAATATTAAGGAGAAGAATAGGTGTAGTTTCGGCTTTTGAATCAAAGTGAAGATGAGGGAATAGGCTTAGAGATTTCGGCTTTTGCAGAGAATGAAGAAGAAGATGGAACTTTAGGAGCTTTCGGCTTTTACTCAGAGAAGAAGAGAAAAGAATGAGAGAAAAACCCCAAATGCCGAAATTGAAGAGATATTCCCCCTATTTATAGAAATTTCGGCACTTACCTAACCTTGCAGATAAATCCTATCTTTTCTCCTTTATCTTAATCTACTGGCTCATCTAAAAGAGACTTAATTATCTCTAACTCCTCCCTCCTTTATCAGCATATTATCCACATATTTTAATCATTAAAATCCCTAAATTTTTGCCTTTATCTGCTTATTATCCTCATAAAATAAATTCCTAAATAATAGCCTTTATCTGCTTATTATCCACATATTTTAAACATTAAAACCCCTAAATTTTAGCCTTGTTGCCATCCACTCCACCTAATCCTAATGCCCAAAATTTAGCTAACTTAAATTAAAAGAATTGGGCTCCATGAAACTTAAATTTGGGCCCCCTTACTCCCTTGTGTGGCGTCACCTCCTAAGATTGGGCCACAAGCCCACTTTGGTATTTTAAACGTAGATACTACCTTTTAAACCCCTATAATGCCCAAACAGAAAATTTTAATCAAGGCCTCTACCTAAGCCTGAGCCCAATTTGGACCCCTAACACTTAAATTAACACATTAAACATATCCTACCTATTAAACGCATAGGCCCAAAAATTCAGGATGTTACAGTTCTATCCCCTTAAAGAAATTTCGTCCTCGAAATTTCCAACTAACTATTAATCGTACTACCTAAATCCCACTACCATGCTTTCGCTGCGCACTCCAATTCTAAACCCAAAATAAACACTTAGTATTCTATGGTAGAGTACGCACCGGTATTCACATCTAGAGCGTCCTCGTCCCCTTGTATTCATGCTATCGGTTCGCATTTATCTGATTAAAAATTTTATGAATTATTGGTTTTCTTCCACTGATTATCCACGAACAGTCTTATGGTCAGTAGTTTTAAGAGTAGTTCTTTCGAATTCGCAATTCAGTCTCAAGTTCACCTTTCTTAGTTCTAAGAACTACATACATTCAACTGACAACATCCATACACCCAAATTCAATACATAGGGGTATTTTCGTTATTTCACTACCTGGGGGTATTTTCGTAATTTATCCTACAGGGATATTTTCGTAATTTTCAAAATAAAGTTCCTTGTTGATTTCATGAAATAAGGGTATTTTGGTAATTTTTGCAATCCAGGGGTATTTCGGTAATTCTGTAATCCGGGGGTATTTCGGTAATTTTACAAATCAAGGGTATTTTGGTCATTTCACAAATCAGGGGTAATTTGGTAATTTTACAAATCAAGGATAATTTGGTCATTTTGCAAATCAAGGGTAATTTGGTCATTTTGCAAATCAATGGTAATTTGGTAATTTTACAAATCAGGGGTATTTTGGTCATTTTGTAAAAATAATGTGGCTGGTCCCTTTCGGGTTTTAATTATAGATTTTGGCCCGTCAACAAATCCTCGTGGCTAGGGTGAACAGTCACTATGCACCAGGTAGGATTCCAGCGAAGAGGAGGTGAGTCACTAGGACTGCTTAAGTACCAGGCTCTTCCGGATCCAATCCTAGACATGCGCATGCCTGTTGCCACACCCTAGTCTTGCGACTCGTTTATGGGTTTGTTTAGTGAAATTAAGTCTTATGAGATTTAAGGAGTTGTTTCAGCTAAGCCTAGAGTCCATCAAGTTCTAATCTAACTAATCTACGTCCCATAAAGCCCATCAAGCCCACATATTTATATCACACAATGGTTCAGAATACTTACCTGGCGGACTTGGGCCGGAGACGCAGGTGCCATGCCGAGAAAACCATCCTGTATCACTTATAAATATACATGTTTCAAAAACCCATTTTTAGAAAACGTTTTGAGCCCAAAAACCCCAAAGCTGAGTTTTGAACCGGGCTCTGATACCAATTTGTAACACCCCAAACCCGGCCCAAACACCACGACCGGATCTGGTATGTCACTAAGAAAATTTTGGAAAACATGTCGTATTTTCAGAAAATATTTTTCTAAAGTTTATCCTTTTATTCGAAAAAATAAATAGTTGATAGTTTAAATAAAATATGCCTTTATGAATTAAAAACCCAAATTTAAATACATGCATTAGTTCAATAAGAATTTAAATAACTAAAAGTAATTAAAGCCCAAAATAAAACAAATATAAACTAGTGGCCCATGGCCTTATTACAACGAGATTTAAAATCCATTAATTAAAAATATAAAATAATTAACTTGAGTCTTTTTGCCATATCTACATATTCTTCTGCATGGCCACCTTGCGTTCCTCTCCAGCCCGGTCCGAAGCACTAGGTATCACCTGAAATGTTAATTAATAGGGTTAGTCACGAAACTCAATGTGCAACCCTCATGCACCACTAGATTTTGGGCCTTAGGCCCATAAAACAGATTAATAATTTCATTTATATAAATAACAAATAATATGCAAGGCCCAACCCGTTTGCCTAGGTTTCCATCCGCTACACGCCCCCGTACCAACCGTTCAAACCATTGGGGATTTCTACAATCAACCCACACCGCTACACGCCAAGATGGCAGTCATGCTGCTCATCAACATTTTATGGCCGAAGCCCTTATAACAGATCACGGCATTAGCCGCTACAACATGTAACAAATCACGGTATAAACCGCTACACATATAACGTATAACTTCCTCCTTTCATCAACCCAACCCATGCAATCATATACAAGCAAATTACTTATAACATTTAATCAGATTATTCACTTACCTGGCGATTTGCGTTACCCTTTTTGGGTCTCCAACATTAAGCCGAGATTTCGACATTTATTGTAACATATAAAACTTATAAACATGTACATATTAATTAGGTCTAGATGGTGGGGAAGTATTACACACCTGATTAATGTAGATACCCTTGCTATATCGATCTACAACTTTGCTCAAAAAGCCGGAAAGATGTGAAAATAGGCCTCTCCTGTATTCGGCCATAGTTAGTATTCTACTTGATTTTATATATATGAATAAACAAATTCTCTTACCTTGAAATCCTGAATGTAACACGATTCTATAACTTAGAGATCTATGAGTTTCGGCTTCTAGGAAAAATCTCGGAAAGATGATCTATCGCGCTTTCGGCTTTTGAAAGAACTAAGAATTGAAAAGATGGCTAAGGGAGATTCAGCCAATGAATATTAAGGAGAAGAATAGGTTTAGTTTCGGCTTTTGAATCAAAGTGAAGATGAGGGAATAGGCTTAGAGATTTCGGCTTTTGCAGAGAATGAAGAAGAAGATGGAACTTTAGGAGTTTTCGGGTTTTACTCAGAGAAGAAGAGAAAAGAATGAGAGAAAAACCCCAAATGCCAAAATTGAAGAGATATTCGCCTATTTATAGAAATTTCGGCACTTACCTAACCTTGCAGATAAATCCTATCTTTTCTCCTTTATCTTAATCTACTGGCTCATCTAAAAGAGACTTAGTTATCTCTAACTCCTCCCTCCTTTATCAGCATATTATCCACATATTTTAAACATTAAAATCCCTAAATTTTAGCCTTTATCTTCTTATTATCCTCATAAAATAAATTCCTAAATAATAGCTTTTATCTGCTTATTATCCACATATTTTAAACATTAAAACCCCTAAATTTTAGCCTTGTTGCCATCCACTCCACCTAATCCTAATGCCCAAAATTTAGCTAACTTAAATTAAAAGAATTGGGCTCCATGAAACTTAAATTTGGGCCTCTTACTCCCTTGTGTGGCGTCACCTCCTAAGATTGGGCCACAAGCCCACTTTGGTATTTTAAACGTAGATACTACCTTTTAAACCCCTATAATGCCCAAACAGAAAATTTTAATCAAGGCCTCTACCTAAGCCTGAGCCCAATTTGGACCCCTAACACTTAAATTAACACATTAAACATATCCTACCTATTAAACGCATAGGCCCAAAAATTCAGGATGTTACACCTAGAGTCCATCAAATTCTAATCTAACTAATCTACGTCCCATAAAGCCCATCAAGCCCACATATTTATATCACACAATGGTTCAGAATACTTACCTGGCGGACTTGGGCCGGAGACGCAGGTGCCATGCCTAGAAAACCATCCTGTGTCACTTAAATATACATGTTTCAAAAACCCATTTTTAGAAAACGTTTTGAGCCGAAAAACCCCAAAGCCGAGTTTTGAACCGGGCTCTGATACCAATTTGTAACACCCCAAACCTGGCCCAAACACCACAACCGGATCTGGTATGTCACTAAGAAAATTTTGGAAAACATGTCGTATTTTCAGAAAATATTTTTCTAAAGTTTATTCTTTTATTCTAAAAAATAAATAGTTGATAGTTTAAATAAAATATGCCTTTATGAATTAAAAACCCAAATTTAAATACATGCATTAGTTCAATAAGAATTTAAATAACTAAAAGTAATTAAAGCCCAAAATAAAACAAAATTTAAACTAGTGGCCCATGGCCTTATTACAACGAGATTTAAAATCCATTAATTAAAAATATAAAATAATAACTTGGGTCTTTTTGCTGGATCCAGATGTTCTTTTGCATGGCCACCTTGCACTCCTCTCCAGCCCGGTCCAATGCACTAAGTGCTACCTGAAATATTAATTAATTGGTTGAGTCGCGAGACTCAGTGTGCGACCCTCATGCACCATTAGATGTGGGCCTTAGCCCCATAAAACAAAATAAACAGTTTAATATACATAATAAAAATTAATATGCAAGCCCAACCCAAATCTTAGGTTTCCATCCGCTACACGCCATCGTACCAGCCATTCACACCATTGGGGATTTCTACAATCAACCCACACCGCTACACGCCTTGATGGCAGTCTTGCTGCTCATCATCAGATCATGGCCGTAGCCACTACAACAGATTACGGCAAAAGCCGCTGTAACAGATCACGGTAAAAATCGCTACAACAGATCACGGTAAAAACCACTACAACAGATCACGGTAAAAACCGCTACAACGTATAACTTCCTCCTTTCATCAACCCAACCCATGCAATCACAAAAAATCAATATACTTATATCATTTAATCAGAACATTCACTAACTTGGTGATTTGCTTTTACCTTCTTTGGGTTTCCATCATTAAGCCGGAATTTCACCATTTATCAAGACATATAAAACTTATAATCATATATTTATCAAACAGATCTAGTTGGTGTGGAGAATTACACACCTGATTAATGTAGATACCCTTGCTAAACCAATCTACACTTTGCTTCAAAAAGCCGGAAAGATGTGAAAATAGGCCTCTCCTATATTCGGCCATAGTTAGTATTCTACCCGATTTTATATATATGAATAAACAAATCCTCTTACCTTGAAATCCCGAATGTAACACGATTCTATAACTTAGAGATCTATGAGTTTTAGCTTCTAGGAAAAATCCCGGAAAGATGATCTATCGCGCTTTCGGCTTTTGAAAGAACTAAAAATTGAAAAGATGGCTAAGGGAGATTCGACCAATGAATATTAAGGAGAAGAATAGGTGTAGTTTCGGCTTTTGAATCAAAGTGAAGATGAGGGAATAGGCTTAGATATTTCGACTTTTGCAGAGAATGAAGAAGATGGAACTTTAGGAGTTTTTGGCTTTTACTCAGAGAAGAAGAGAAAAGAATGAGAGAAAAACCCCAAATGCCAAAATTGAAGAGATATTCCCCCTATTTATAGAAATTTCGGCACTTACCTAACCTTGCAGATAAATCCTATCTTTTCTCCTTTATCTTAATCTACTAGCTCATGTAAAAGAGACTTAATTATCTCTAACTCCTCCCTCCTTTATCAGCATATTATCCACATATTTTAATCATTAAAATCCCTAAATTTTAGCCTTTATCTGCTTATTATCCTCATAAAATAAATTCCTAAATAATAGCCTTTATCTGCTTATTATCCACATATTTTAAAATTAAAACCCCTAAATTTTAGCCTTGTTGCCATCCATTCCACCTAATCCTAATGCCCAAAATTTAGCTAACTTAAATTAAAAGAATTGGGCTCCATGAAACTTAAATTTGGGCCCCCTTACTCCCTTGTGTGGCGTCACCTCCTAAGATTGGGCCACAAGCCCACTTTGGTATTTTAAACGTAGATACTACCTTTTAAACCCCTATAATGCCCAAACAGAAAATTTTAATCAAGGCCTCTACTTAAGCCTGAGCCCAATTTGGACCCCTAACACTTAAATTAACACATTAAACATATCCTACCTCTTAAACACATAGGCCCAAAAATTCAGGATGTTACATAAGCGGAGTTGATCGCACTCCTAGAGATAGGACGACAAAAATCTGCCGGATTAGGGTCAAACCTAATATGGGAGTCCATAGATTGAGTTAATGCAACACTAGGGGTTTTAATTAGAAAGAGATTTCAATTAATCAACCTAGGGTTAGACGTTATTAGCCTCGAGAGAGGTATTAATATAAATTAAGGAATCCTACGGATCAAGTCAAGTGAATAAATTGTCTGTTTTAGAGTTAAATAACAAGTGAAGTCTAGGTGGATTCTTCCTTGTGTATTGTCTTAATTAATTGGTTTTCCCAAAAGTTTTTCCCCAATTCACTCTCTGTGTCTTAGCATCTTTAGCTTAGTAATTAGATAGTAATTACTAGTACTCTTGGTCCTTGAGGATATGATATTTCTGGTCTTGCCATAGCTATACTACCAAACGATAGGTGCGCTTGCCTCAATCGTTGTCATAGTTAACTTCTAGGCTCGATCATTCATTATATAAATATTAAGACTTTCAGACACGATCACTTGACCAAATAAATCTTTATAAAACACAATTTACTATTTCAAAAATCTTTTAAAAGCTACATTTGGCTCGTAAATATTAAATAATATAATCTACGAATTTATTTTTCAGATTTAGTGGTCTCGAACCACTATTTCCGACATCGCTGAAATTTGGGCTATTACAAATTCAATCAATATTCATAGAGCCAATATAGAGTAATATGTTTCTGTTTTAATTTTTTATCATTAAATTTAAAGTTTTGTTAATATACAAGTTAATATTAATCAAATATTTTTATAATAATTATTTAAGATTAAATGAAAATTTTATTTTATTTTAATTATTTTCATTTAGATGAGAAAATTTTAAAATTTAAAAATAAAGATGTTTTAAAATGCATCATTTTAAAAATGTTACTGTTTATAGCTATTTTGCTTAAAAAAATGTTTTTTTGGACTTATTGAATAGAAAAAATAATTTTAAAATTGTCATTTTATAAATCCATGACATGTTGTCATAGAGAGATAAACTTGGGTTTATATCCAAATTGGAAATCATAAAATTTGGTAAGGTTGTACCTGTCAATTGTGGGGTTTGATTGAGTCAAAATAGATGGTTTGCCGACCTTGTATTTAGGAGATGAGTTGTTAGTGATTTAGTTAATACTTTTACTGATATGTTCCACTAATTTCGAATATCTGCTAGTAGTGGCTCCTAGTTTCTAGTTCATAGTTGTTTCTTTTGCCTATTTAAAGCTTTGCATTTCGGCAAAAAAGTGAAAGATTTATCAGGTCATATGAGATTCTCGAAAGAATCGCACTTGTAGCATATCAATTAGCTCTGCCGCTGAAACTTGAAAAGACTCATAATGTTTTCCACGTATCAATGCTACGTCGTTATCATTTTGATCCTTCTCACATGATATATCTCGACGAGATATAGTTACATCCTGATCTGACATATGGTGAAGAACCAGTTAGAATTTTGGCTTGGGAGGTGAAAGAACTGTGAAACAAACGGGTATCATTAGTAAAAGTGTTATGGCATCGGCATGGTACAGAAGAGGCTATGTGGGAGCCAAAAGAAATCATGAAATCATAGTACCCTAATCTCTTCTCTGGTAAAAATTTCAAGGACAAAATTTCTTAAAGGGGAGAGTTGTAACAACCCGTCTTTCAGTGGTGCCGAAAATGGTGGTTTTAGAACCCCGTTTTTGATGTTCAAGTTCATAAATATTGGTTAGTATAAAGTTTAATTAAAGTTTGGTACCTTAATTTTGTTAATCGGATAGTTATTTAAGGTACAAAGACTAAATTGTAAAAGTGGTAAAAATTAATCGCTATAGATTTTAATTAACTGAAAGACCAATTGAGCAATTACCCCCTTCTAAATGTACCAAATGGTGGTGGATGATATCACAATCCACTATGTTTAATTAATTTAGATTAGTGTTTAGTTAGTTATAGTTTAATTAGATAAATTATAATTAATTAAAGTTAATGAAAGTATATATATTAAATTAAAAGAAAAATATAAGCCATTTTTTTTCATCTTTTCATTTTCACGAAACAAAAAGAATAAGAAGGGTTTGACGCTTTCAAACTTTGGTCCCTTGATTGATAAGGAATTTCTAGCTTGTTTCTTGTAAATTTTATGTTTTTGAGATCATAGGAGCTTGATTTAGTTAGTCTGTGTATTAATTTGTAAAACTGTTAAAATTTTCAAAACTTTCCATTTTTTGATTTCTTGATTTTTTTGTACTAAATTGTTAGATTTAAAGCTTAGAAGTGAAAAAGGACTAGTTTGCCATTAATTGCTAGTTTTTGAACATAGGACTAATGTGCATAAGTTTAAAAATTGGTGTAATATTTTTGTAATATAGAGAGTTATAGGATGATGTAATTGAGATCGATTTTGAAATCGAAGCTCAAATTTGAAAGTTACGGCAATTTCAGTTTTAGGAATTAAATTGAATAAAATGTAAAATTTTAGGGAACATTCAAAAAGTGAATTTGAACTGACTTATGCTTATAATAGGATGAAATAAGGTATTTGGAATTGATAAATTTAAATGGATTATCATATAGATCATAAATTGAATAAATCAGAGGATAATCGAAGAAAAGACAATTGCGGATTAGTTATTGACATATTGTTTGTTGTTATTTTTGCTGAGTAAGTTCATATGGGACTTTATTAATTCATATTATGTTTGTATTGTATTGTTTTGCTTTATAGTTTAAATTGTTATGAATATAATTTTTTTTGACATTAAATGAACTATATCGTAAAATATGAAATATATGACAAAAATGAATAACATGGTATCGAATGGATGTGATATTGTTATATGATTGGATGATATGAATATAATGATGTTACAAGGTTTGAAATGATACGGAAATGGTAAGGTACCCGTGTGAACTTAGTAAACGATTAGGATACGAATAACATGCCAGTAGGGTCCAAAAATGTAAATGAGTGTTTGATTAAGGATTATTATAACACTTATACTCGGTTCAGTCGCCCGACCTAAGCTAAAAGTTATTACAACAATAATTTTTAGACATTTTTCAAAATTTCAATCAAATTCAATAAAAAATTAATATTTAGTCATTTCAGTGTTTTCCAATCAATTTTGGACCTAATTTGAGCTTACTGAACATCTAAACCAATCTGGAATCGAATTTGGATTAAATTGAAACTTTTATGAAATTATGGGTAAAAAGTACAAATAGGGGTCACATGGCTGTGTGATAGAGCCTAGGCCATGTGGCTCAGGGACATGGTCGTGTGGCCAAAGCATGTACAAATCAAAATTAGGGTTACAAGACTGTGTCGCTAGACTGTGTGCAATTCAAAATAGGGTCACACGACCGTGTGCCAAACCGTGTGCGATTCAAAATAGGGTCACACAGTCGTGTAGTCAGGCCATGTAACAACCTTTGACCGTGTGAGAAAAACCTGCACCAAAATTAAAGAATCACACGGTCGTGTGGCAGCCCGTGTCACAGGTCGTGTGTGCCCAAAATTTCCTTCAAAAACAAGTTAACTCACATTCAAATGCTTAGGCTCTAAGCAATGCAATAACCAACAATCAAACCTATCCAAAATGTGCCTAAAAGAGTCAAAACATACCAATTCACACTCAACCTATGTACCTAACCAATATGCCCTCATTGACACTACAATTCAAACATAATATCAATCATACAACCCAAGACATAATCAACTTGTTAATATTATTCAAACATTCAACCAAATTTCAAATACCTTATGTCAAAATCATCCATTCATATCAAGTTTCCAAAGTCTATTATAACCAAAACTAAGTTTCATAAGTTACCAAAATACAATTACCATTTCACATTATTTTATCTATAACACCCTATACCCGGCCTGATCATCGAGCCCGAATATCAGAATGTCACACTATCGTCACGCATCACACACATTATAAAATGTCACATTAATAGGCAATCATCCTACTTATTAGCATTCTTGCAAATTTTTAAGTCAAGCATATATTAATCTTAATTAAAACATGCCAAACATAATTCAAACAAATTTAAAATGAGAATTAAACATGCTTTTAGACCACCAAACAAAAATTCATAATTATTCACGTAGGTATCGATACTGAAACTAGGGTATCGATATTTCTCTTATATGGTATCAATATTTATTGGAAAATCAATACAAAAAAAAAACATTCTATTTCTCGTCTAAAAGTCAAACCCCAGAATTTATCGGTCCTTTATTAAAGTACCAGTTATTTTACCCCGAGTATCAATACCAAATTATAATATTGACTTCCTAAACATCAAAATATCACAGAGTTCTCATTTTGATAACCCAAATATTGTGTAACACCTCCTAACCCTTATCCGTCACTGGAACAGGGTTACGAAGCATTACCAGGCTTTTCAGATCAATTACTAACAAATAATATATCATCTATCATATACATCATAAAATTTATCATATTATCCCTTTTATGAGCCCTCGAGGCCCAAAATACGTGTTAGAAACAAATTGGGACTTAATCGAAAACTTAGAGAATTTTTCGCTAAATTTCAAAAAAAAACTTTTTCCTAAATGCAGGGCTCACACGCCCGTGTGACCCTGTGACATGCCTGTGCTTCAAGCCGTGTCCTACCCCGTGTAACTCCTTGACTTACCTCACACGGCTAAGCCACACGCCCGTGTGCTAGGCCATGTGCCTCACACGGTTGAGACACATACCCGTGTCTCTGCCAGTGTGGTAATACCTGGGCATTCTGTTTTGAAAATTTAAAGTTGCAGGGGACACACGGCCAAACCACATGCTGAAAAACCATAAATTATACATATTTTAACCCCATGATTGGCTTATTTTTGGATGAATTTTCATTAGATTTGATTAATTCGATATCCTAATCCCTTAATTTCATGTTTTACACTCAGGAGAGCTTAGGGAGTCGAAAAGAACAAGAAACGGGCCAAAAAGGGACAAAATGGGCCTACATCAGAAATCAACACGGCCTGGACCAACGTACACGGGTAGACCACATGGCCGTGTGTGGCAAGCAGAAGTGAGCACGGTCTAAGGAATCGAACACGGGCGTGTCCCTACTGTACCTAAGTTTAATTCTATTCGGAATAGGCTACTTGTGGCCAAGAAAGGTGTTCCAAAGCCTATATAAACACCCTAGGGGGTAACCAAAAAGGGGATGGGGAGTAGAAGACAGAAAATACTCGAAGACAACCATCGGAAGCAGCTTGGAAGGAGGATCTTCATCAAGACTGAAGATTTCCTATCAATTTCTCTTAAAGTTTTTGGGTTTTCTTATGTTTTGTTGTTTTCCTTATTTTAAGATGTTTTTATCTATCAGTATGAACTAAATCCCTTAAATACCTAAGGTGATAAAACCTAAGACGAATCTTATTACTATTTGATTTATAAGATAAATACTTGTTCTTATTCTTAAATGTGAGTTTTTATTCTTGTTTTGATAATTCAGGTTATTGATTCAAGTCGAATGTGCTTATTCAGAGGAGCAAAAGTCTCTGTTTAAGAGTAGATCAACACAAGTAAGCAGAGTTGATTGCAACCCTAGAAATAGGGCGACATAAATCTGCCAGATTAGAGTCAAATCTAATAAGGGAATCCATAGATTGAGTTAATGCAACAATAGGGGTTTTAATTAGAAAGAGATTTCAATTAATCAACCTAGAGTCAGTTGTTTTTAGTCTTGATAGAGATATTAACATAAATCACGGATTTCTACTGATTAAGTCAAGTGAATAAATCATATGAATCAAAAGTAATAAGTAAAGTCTAGGTGGATTCTTCCTTGGGTATTGCCTATCTCATAAAGTTGTCTAAAAGTATTTTCCCAATTCATTCTCTGTCGTGCTTTTAATTAGTTTTAGTTTAAAAGAAATCACCCCAATTCTTAGGCTAGATAATAAGAAGATAGTAATTACTAGTACTCTTGGTTCTTGTGGATAAGATATTTCCGGTCTTACCATAACTATACTATTATATGATAGGTGCACTTGCCTTTATTGTGATCATAGTTAGTTAGAGACACTTCATATGCCCGTGTGATAGTCGTGTGTCTCACACGGTTTGGTCACACGCCCGTGTGCCATGCCGTGTGGACTCAAAAATAAGCCTTATATATCAAGTTTACCAACCTTGCAAATCTTGAACAACAAGAAACTCAAAATCCAATTATTCAACCAATCCAAAACACATTCAAATATCTCTAATACATGCCAAATTCATCAATCTAAGGACCTAATCAAAGTACCCTCATAGTTATTTTACATATATTGTTTAAACAATCCATTTAAACACCAATTAAGTTAATTCAATTTTTTATACCATTTCCACCCTAATTTTGCCTACGCCATACTCACTTATGCACCAACTAGAACATTCCATATCAATTTTCAACATAACATACATATGTTCATGTATATAAGTAGCTAATATCATCTTATAACATTATTTATAATCATTTTACAAAATGACATACATATGACTTCCTAAGTACATGCCATTACCAAAAAGAAATATACTTTACTACTTTGAGTTCGGGATCAGCTTTGGATGCTGATTCAACGATCTGACTTTAACCTAACTCACGCATGGAAATAAACCGTATGCTGAGTATAAACTTAGCAGTATTTCTATAATCTAAATACTTATTAAGCAAGAATTTATAATATTTATTTATCTAATCACACATAACAAAGATCATTCAAACAAATAATCAATTCCATAATACACCATTCATAACACTTTCAATTCTCATATCTTATTATTTTAATCTCATAATTGCTATTCAAATAGCTTTTCTCAATAGAATACACAATTCATTTTCAATATCAATATCCATTCCATGCTTTTCATTTGAATAATTCAATTCCATATTCCATTCCAATTTCATACTCAATATCATTCAAAATCATTCATATTGCCAATTCATTTATTTACCCCTATTAACAGGACTCGGACTTTGGCAGATACATGGATCCAACCAAAACACACCAATAGGCACCTAGTGCCTCATCGGATAATTCAAAGTAATATATTGACACCCAGTGTCTTATTGGCCATGCTGAAGTAAGTTGTACCCAGTACCTCATTGAATTTATCTGAAGTAATATTTTGACACCCAATTTCTCATCGACTCGAAGTCGAAGTAATCCTTTAACACTTCCAATCCTATGGCATGCCAACTATAACAGCCCGATCTAGGGGCTAATCGGAACAGTGGTTTCAGGACCACTAATTCGAGGTTGAAGAAAATTATTTTGATATTATTTTATGTGTTATAGCATGTTTATAAGGATGCATGAGAATTTTGGTGCTTTAATTTTAGCGATTGAAGGCTTAATCGCAAAAAATAACTAAATCGCATAAAGTGCAAAAGTTCAATTTTACAAGGTAGCTGTGTTTAATGGATAAGAGATACTAAATTAGAGGTCCCTAATGTGCAAATAAGCCATTGAAGAAGGGATGGCTGGCCATAGGGACAATATTATTAAATGGGTCAATTGGTTAGGTAGAAATTGGTGACCAAATTGCTTTTTAAGCATAAAATAAAGAAAAGAGTGATATCACATTTTCTTCACCAGCTTAGAGGGGGGTTTTGAAAGCTTTGAAATTTCAACAACTTATCCTCATTCAAGTAAGTGTTCTAGTGATCCTTTCTTGATAAAAATTATGCGTTTGGCACCCTTAAAGCTTAGGCTTTCTAATGAGGGGACTATTTTGCAAAATGGTGAAAAGTTTAGGGTTTTGCCATGAGAGCTTTTATGTGATTTGCTGCATTTTTATGGAAGAAAATGAGTCTTAGTTGTTAGATAAACAACTTTTGTGAAAGGTGTTATAATGAAAACACCTAAATGGACCTTTTTATAAAGGTTATAAAGTTTGTAGTAAATGTGTGAAATGTTGGGTTTTGATGATAGCCATAAGAGAAATAAATGTTCACCTAGTCTTTTTGAAGGTAGAAATTTGATTAGACTTAATTTTTGAGCCTAGGGGTAAAATGGTCATTTTGCCAAAGTATAAGGGCAAAATAGTAATTTTGCCAAAGTATGATTATTGAAATGCATTTATTAATGTGATGATTAAAATGAGCTAATTTGCTATTATAGAGCAAGAAGAACCAAGAATCAACCTCGAACGGGGAAAGAACAAAATATCAGACTAGACCGACAATCTAGCCTATTTTGAAAACGAGGTAAGTTTGTATGTGATAAATTAAAAAATTACGCCAGCATGTTTGAGAACGTTTGATATTATGATGATACATGATATTCTACTAAATTGAGTATTTGATGTTGAATGAGTAAGTTGAGATGTTGAAGTCCTAGTTGGACTATAATGAATGTGAAAACACTATCATTGAGAAATGAGATGGAAGAGGTCTCGTATAAGACCATGTCGGGGACATGGCCTCGGCACCGAACTGAGATCCCGTATAAGACCATATCTAGGATATGGCTTCGGCATTGAATATGAAAAATCGTATAAGACCATATCCGGGATATGGCATCAATATTGATGTGAGGTTCTGTATAAGACCATATCCGGGATATGTCATCGGTATTCAGAGATGATCCATGTGAGACCACATCCGGGATGTGGCATTGGCTTCGCGTTTATGCTAACGATAATGAATATACATATTTGAGTATCCCTAGTGATTTGTTGGGATAAATAAATCAGCTTAGAAATAGAAACGAGAATTGTATTAAAGCTATGTGATTGAGTTAACATAGGTACCCATGAGTAATTCACGAAGAACATTTACAATATGTGGCATGGTGTGTGCTAGATAAGGGCAAGTATGAGTAAGTATGGAAAGGGGCCTATGACTTTATGTGTGGTTATTTAATGCCATGGATGGATATTGTCATGAGCTTATTGTTGCTATTTATTTCCATGCAAACTTACTAACCTTTATGCTTACCCCTTTCATTGCCCTTTTCCTTGTAGTATTGCCAAGTTAGCTCGAGAATTCCCGGACATTGGATTGGAGATCACAATATCGACCACTTTTTGGTATAGCCAAATTTGATTTATTTTGAGTATGGCATGTATAGGACTTGAATGTTTTGGTTATGTCATATTTGCAAGCCAAATGTGTTGGCTACTATGGTTGTTTCAATTCATTTTGTAAATGGTCATTAAAGTTGGGCCAATACTTGACTAGTTTATATATATATATATATATTCATTGATGATGAATCATGAAGTTTATGCTTGTGTGGATGCTTGATTTGAGTTGGTATAAGTATGGTTGCTATGTAGGGTGGCATTTGGCTTGGAATATAGCCTTTTTAATGTCCACACGGGTAGACACATGGGCGTGTGTCTAGGCTGTGTGTGATACACGGTCAGCCCCATGGGCATGTTGATCAGCCGTGTGTCCCCTTGTGAGCTAGGTTTACAAGTCAGTATGCTCAGTAGTAAACACACAGGTAGAGACACGGCCGTGTGTCTTAGGCGTGTGGGAGGCACTGCCTTAGACATGGGCGTGTGCCTAGGCCGTGTGAAGTTTGCACCTAAAGTTAGGAATTTAATTGACATACGGACTTGTGCCTTGGCCGTGTGACCTTAGTGAAATGATGACGTCATAAACAGAATGCCAAGGTTTTGGCACACGGGCTAAGACACGGGCGTGTCGAGGCCGTGTGAGGGACACAAGCGTGTCTGCCCGTGTGAATTAAGTCAGTGTCGACTACGGGTGAAGAACACGGGCATGTCTTAGGGGCACACGGGCGTGTTCCTTGAACAACACGGGCGTGTGACCCCTGTTTGGACAAAAATTTTCTAAGGGCGTAAAAGTTCTTAGTTTAATTCCAAAACCTCTTGGAAGTATGTTTAGGGCCTCGTAGACCCAAAATGAGCAGGTTATGAGTTTAAATAGAAAGTTTCTAAGCTGCAGCGAAATTTTATAGCCCGATGTGTTATGTTTAAGCAAGTTAAGTTAGGTAATGCCTCGTATTCAAATTCGACTTCGAACACGAGTAAGGGGTGTTATACCAACTATATCCGACTTAGCCCGATACAGTTAATAGGGTTTCAATTCATTTTTCAATTTCCAATCAATATACATTTCAATTCAAATAATCACATATACTTTATGCTTGCGATTGGTGTGTTGGTGGGGTGGGTTGACTTGATCCCCACAGGTGTGCTGGTTGGTACAGGTGGTGTGTAGCGGATGGAAATTAGGTTTGGTTTGGGATTTGCATATCATATGCATATTATATACATGTTATTATGTTATAATTGTAAATGGGCTTAGGCCCAAAATATTGCTATGTGTGTTCCGACCCAGTGGATGATGGTAAGGGGATTACACACTGAGTTCTTGTAACTCACCCCTTTCTCTTAACCTTTTCAGGTAATGCTCAGTGACGTGGACTTGGGCCTTGGATGACTCGATGGAGACCATACTTCAGAAATGGTTTATTTGGACTTCAGACTTCTTTCTTGTTTATTTTATTACTCTACTATTTTGGGTTAAATGTTGTAATCAGGCCTCGGATTTTCTTTCAAAATGCTTTTGCAACTCTATTCCCAAACGTCTCATTTTCGTAAATTGTTTATTTCAAATATATTTTCACAACCAAAAAGGTTTTTAAAGATAATTACGTTTTCAAGTAAATAACAATTGCTTAAGTGTTTTGGGTTTTAACAAAGAGGCTGTAATTCTCAAACAAGTTTTTAACAATCTCAAAGATGGTTTGAAAAAAAAAAACTTCCATGTGACACACCAGATTCGGGCTTAACGTTTAGGCCGGGTTTGGGGTGTTACAATTAAGTGGTATCAGAGCACAGTTTGCAAAACTCGGCTGTGGTTTGGGTTCAATAGCGTTTTCCAAAGCTGTTTAAAATTTTGATTTATAAATATATGTTCTAAAGGAAGTATGGTACCACGAGTATCCGACACCAAGTCAAGTAAGTATTTGTTTTAATTTTATGATTATTGTGTATTACTGTGGTAAGAAAATTCCACAACATAGAATACTCTAAAACTGTTAGTTTTAGAAGTTGAAACTATAGAGATTGAGACTCTAGGATGTGATTTGTGAAAACCACTTCTACTCTTATACGCTATAAAACATTGCTTCATAAACACTGAAATAGTATATTGATTCATAAAACTCGTAATAAGATTAAGTCGACATTAGTGAACATGAATGTTAGAAGACGTGGACACGATAGATGTGGACGTGGTAGAGGCCGAGGTACTAAGGCTAGATCTTCAGCATCGGGGCATGTTTCTGAAAGGGAGGCGCTGGCGTCGCCAGTGGTTGAGACGGGATCTCATGATCGAGCTAAGGTTGATGAGCTGACTCAAATAGTTAAGGAGGTATTTGAAGAGGTTAAAAGAATTAGTGAAGCACTTCGAGTTAAGTGTGTGGACTGTAAGAAGAAAAGAGGTCGTGATTCTTTTGGGTCGCAGTGTCGTTCCGTAAAGCATGTCAAAGCACATCCAAACTTTTCTGTTTGCGATTATTATAGAAGGCGTCATCCGGGAGAATGCTGGAGGAGGTCAGGAGCATGTATGAGATGCGGGTCTAAGGAGCATAAGGCTCGGGATTGTTTTATCACCATCAAGTCAGGTATGTTTTGGTTGGATGTGATGATTGAGTGTAGAAAAATTTTAAGTATAAGTGGTAGATGACTGCTTGCTTCCGTGGTTAGATGTTTGGTTGTGAAAGAGGATTCAAGATTTTGTTAAAAGTACATTAGCGTTATTAAGATCGGAGTGCGCAGCGAAAGCATAGTGATGTGATTTGAGCGGTACGTTTGTAGTTGATTGGAAATTTTGAGGACGAAATTTTTTTTAAGGAGGGTAGAATTGTAACATCCCTAAATTGGGCCTAGTAAGATTGGGCCCATTGGGCCTTGGGCGGAGGAGTGTTTAAAATTTTTGAGAAACAAGAGAATGACATTATTTCAAGTTGGACTTATTAAGAAGATGATTTTAGAAAGTTACGGGGTTCTATGAAGGTTCGAGTTCAAGTTGGGCCTTAGTAAAAGTTTGTGTTTAAGCCTATTAAGGAGAGATAGTAAGTGGCATCAAGGCTTATGGAAATAAAAGAGTAAATTGCTAGCATAAATGAGCATATGGTAAGGAGGTTATGGCATCAAATGAAGTACCTTGAGGGAAGAGGTTCAAATCCCATTGTGTGCAAATTTTGACTATTATTTTTGTACTATTTCCCTAAATTTCGGCCAAGCTTGTAAATAAGGCAAAATTGGACTTTTAAATTATGGTAAGGTGGACTTATTAAATTGTGGAAAGGTATGGTAAGGAGGAAAATAAGGGATTTTAGGTAAGGTGGACTTATTAAATTATGGAAAGGTATGGTAAGGAGGAAAATAAGGAAAAAGAAAAGAAAAAGAAATAAAGAAAAAAACATAATGATGGGATGATTGATTAGTGGAGTAGGTGAGGGAGTAATTATGGGAGAAATAAAGGAATGATGGAGAGTGAATTATGGAGCATTTTAGGGAGTGAATCATGGATGAGAGGTAGTGGAGGAGTTAGGTCAAAAAAAAAAAAGAAAGAAAGATGAATGAAATGAGAAGTACATGGGGGGGATGATATTCGGCTATGAAGAGGGGTGTTTAGGCAATTTTAGCTTTTGGTCATTTTTCCTTTCAAAAATATTTTTGGTTGTTTTGATTGTATTTCCTCTTTGCCGAAACTTCCATTTGCCTATTAACTTCTATTCTTTTCTTTTCAAACAATCTCTATTCTACACCATAACTGAAACATCAAGTTCATCTCATAATCGAAGTTTGGTTCTTGTGGTTGCCGAAGCTTCTTTGCCTTCTCGGGTTTTCGGTGGTGCAAGAAAGTATTCTTCCTCTTCTTTCATTTTCTTCTTGTTTCTCTTTTACTCCCTCTTCTAAAATCGATTAGTCACCCTGTTCTTTTGACCAAGGCAAAATCTATTCCTTGCTACTTCCATCCTCTTGGTTCTCTTGGTGTGGACTGAATCGGTAGAGTGTTAGCTTACACTCTCGTCATCTTTCTAGTCTTTGGCTTTCGGAAGAGGGTTGGTAAGTAGAGTCTCGAAGTACTTTATTAGAGGGCCAATCGAACACCCATCTCTCGTAATAAGAGACTCGGATTGTTGGTAAGTGATATAGATTGTTAATCAATCGCAATACTTGGTTGAAGTTGTAAATTGGGGTTTGGACTAATTGTTGACCGATTGTACCTTTAGGTGCCGCGGTGAGCATCGTGTTACGGATTCCGAATAAGGTGTGTAATATCATATCCTTCCATATACATATCTGAAATGGTGTGTAATCTCACATTTCTCTGAATATATGTATGAAATATGCTGTTAATCGGCCGAAATACCGAAGAAAACTAAAAACCGGCATCCATAATCACTCGGGCGTGCGTATGATCGTAGCGGTAATCGTATTTCGTAATAAAACAGTTTCAGTTAGAAGCAGTAACGTGTTTTTTAAAATTCACTAAAAATAGGAGAAAAGGAATTAGAAAGTGAATATGATATCAAATTGAATCTTACTGTGTCTATTTTAATATGGAAGAAACGGAGAAGGAAAAGGAATTTTATATTCTGAGATATCTTGATTTTAGTGAGACTGGTTCTGATTAACTTCGGGGTTCACTGATCTGTTTTGGAAAAATCATATAAAATTGTACAAAATGAATTATGGGTTATAATTTATATGTATGGATTCCTTAGTGATCCTATTTTCAAGAGAAATAAGTTGAACAGTATATGAAAACCGTACAGTGAGATATTTGAAATTAATGTAAGATTGGTCAGAATCATTGGACAGTGAAACAAGGGAAACTTTAAGGAATAAACTGTACCAAATGGCTAGGCCAAAAATTCCGGAAAAATTACAGTAAGAAGATATATGAGTCTAGTTTCAACGAAATTTTACAGATCTAAATTTCGAGTTTCCTAACTCGAGTTATAATCAATTTAGTCAGTATGACGCAGATGGACAGTTTTAATTTTTAATGCCCAAATTAGTAGTTAAGTCCAGAATTGCGAAATTACCCCGTTTGGGCCTAAAATGGATTTTTTACCCAATAGTTCCGAAGAGACCCAAATAGAATTCTGTGCCACTCGAGGCGATAGTAGGCCTTCGGAAACACCGTTGAATATGAAATTACCGAAATTACCCTTGGAGGGCAAATTACCGAATTACCCTTGGTGGGTAAAACTACCGAATTTACCCTTGGAAGGTAAATTACCGAATTACCCTTGGTGGGTAAAACTACCGAATCTACCCTTGGAAGGTAAATTACCGAATTACCTTTGGTGGGTAAAACTACTGAATTACCCTTAGAGGGTAAATTACCGAAATACCCCTGGGTTGTGCAAATTACCGAAATACCCTTGGGTTGTGCAATTACTGAAATACCCCTGGGTTGCAAAATTACCAAAATACCCTTGGAGGGTAAATTACCGAAATACCCTTGGGTTACAAAATTACCGAAATACCCTTAGAGGGTAAATTACTGAAATACCCCTGGGCTGTAAAATTACCGAAATACCCTTGGTGGGTAAAATTTCTGAATTTCCTTTAGAGAGTAAATTACCGAATTACCCTTAGTGGGTACGATTACCGAATTATGAAAATGCCCTTACGGGCCGAATTATGAAAATGCCCCTAATGGGCTGAATTACGAAATGTCTCTATGGACTGAATTACGAAAATACCCTTTATGGGCCAAATGTGATATTTGATATATGGACAGTTTGATATTTGTGATATGGGCTAGAGTGTGTAGTTTCACACTTATCTCATGGGTTAGATATTATACCGTAAGCATTAGAATAAATCGTAAAATTTGTAAAATCGAAAAATACGGTATAATAACACTTTTTGTGTAAATGCATGAAACCGGTATTAAGGTTGTGGGAATTACGGATTTGCCCTTAATGGGTTATTTTGTTAAAAAGTGATATTTTGGGCCATATGAATTATTTTGATAAATTGGCCAAGTGTGAAATTTGAAAAAAAAAGGCCTCATGTGATTAATGGGCCAAAATTTGCTAGATCGATTAATGGGCCAAAATTTGCTAGATTGATTAATGGGCCAAAATTTGCTAGATCGATTAATGGGCCAAAATTTGCTAGATCGATTAATGGGCCAAAATTTGTTAGATCGATTAATGGGCCAAAATTTGCTAGATCGATTAATGGGCCAAAATTTGCTAGATCGATTAATGGGCCAAAATTTGCTAGATCGATTAATGGGCCAAAATTTGCTAGACCGCTTAATGGGCCAAATTGTTAAGATTGATTAATGGGCCAAATTGCTAGATTGCTTAATGGGCCAACTTGTATTATGGGCCTTATGATGAAATTATTCTATGAATATTGTTATGCTTTGTATATGCATACATGATTGCATGGGTTGGGATAAAATTGAAGAGAAGTGCTAGTGGCTCTGCCACAATCTAGTTCGATGACTCTGTCACAATCCAGTTCGGTGGCTCTGCCACAATCTAGTTTGGTGACTCTGTCACAATCTAGTTCGGTGACTCTGTCACAATCCAGTTCGGTGGCTCTGCCACAATCTAGTTCGGTGACTCTGTCACAATCTAGTTCGGTGGCTCTGCCACAAACATTTTAAATGGCTTTATGCCTGCGATTGGTGTGTTGGCGGGGTGGGTTGACTTGATCCCCACAGGTGTGCTGGTTGGTACGGGTGGTGTGTAGCGGATGGAAATTAGGTTTGGTTTGGGATTTGCATATCATATGCATATTATATACATGTTATTATGTTATAATTGTAAATGGGCTTAGGCCCAAAATATTGCTATGTGTGTTCCGACCCAGTGGATGATGGTAAGGGGATTACACACTGAGTTCTTGTAACTCACCCCCTTTCTCTTAACCTTTTCAGGTAATGCTCAGTGACGTGGACTTGGGCCTTGGATGACTCGATGGAGACCATACTTCAGAAATGGTTTATTTGGACTTCAGACTTCTTTCTTGTTTATTTTATTACTTTACTATTTTGGGTTAAATGTTGTAATCAGGCCTTGGATTTTCTTTCAAAATGCTTCTGCAACTCTATTCCCAAACGTCTCATTTTCGTAAATTGTTTATTTCAAATATATTTTCACAACCAAAAAGGTTTTTAAAGATAATTATGTTTTCAAGTAAATAACAATTGCTTAAGTGTTTTGGGTTTTAACAAAGAGGCTGTAATTCTCAAACAAGTTTTTAACAATCTCAAAGATGGTTTGAAAAAAAAAAAACTTCCATGTGACACACCAGATTCGGGCTTAACGTCTAGGCCGGGTTTGGGGTGTTACATAACCCGTCTTCGTCGTCGAATTAGTGTTACAGAGCATTATCGTACAATCGAAAACATTTAAACATCATAAAATTCAATAATTTAAATATGTTATAAACCATTCATTCTCATAAATTCCGTCCCTAAATCGAGTCTTTGAGGCCCTAGAAATAGCTTAGAAGCAATTTGGGACTAATTTGAAACAATTTGGAAAGTGTAACACCCCAAACCTAGCCTAAACGTTATGGCTGGATCTAGCATGTCACATACAAAGGTTGTTTAAAAGCTATGCGTTTGTTGAAAACTTTGTATCCTTTTTGAAACTTCGAATTTCGTTGCTTTCAAAAACAAGATTTGCTCAAAGTATATTCTTGCAAAGATGTTACTATTTTCGAAAACTTTGTTTGTTGCAGAGGTTTGACTTAAGTAATTGCGGAAACATGACGTTTTGAAGAAACAGTAGTTATTATTTTAAAAACTAGTGTTTAACCGATTAACAATTCATAACTAGCAGAATTACCAAATGAAAGTTTAAAAAGAAAAATCTAATGGCCTTATTACACAAAATATTAACCCAAAAATAATATAAGATAAGTTAAATCCAAATTTACTAAGTATCGTTAAGAAGCAAATCTGACGTATGGCTGCCTCCGAGTCCTCCACAGCTCCAAATCCTCTAACGTTAGGGATTACCTGCACGGTTGAAAGAAAGGGGTGAGTTACAAGAACTCAGTGTATAATCCCTTATAATGGTCACTATCTGGGCTTGAGTCCATACAGTATCGTTCTGGGCCTAAGCCCTACTCGGTAACAAGCTGGGCCTGAGCCCCAAAGATCATCTCAATGCATGTGGATATGTGCCTACCCCAAACCTACCAACCGACTAACTCTCCACTCGTACCAACCAATCGCACCATGTGGCGACCATGTCAACTCACCCAACTAGACCTCACCAATATTGCAGTCAAGCTGCTAATCACGATATATACGTGGCTGAGCCACTAAAACGGTAGGTGGCGATGCCACTCGAACGATATGTGGTAGAACCATTAAAACTGTACATGGCAGAGCCACTTAAACGGTACTTCCTCTAATCATCAAACCCAACCCATGCAACATGATATGAATGTAGTGTATTACAAGTATAAACAATATAAATAAAATCACATACACAATATTTAACTACCATTAAGGACATAACGGTCATTTTGTCACCTAAAGGTATAATAGTAATTTGCACCCATTTGGGGTATTTCGATAATTTCCCATCGAGGGTATTTCGGTAATTTACCCATTAAGGGTATTTCAGTAATTTTACCCCTACAACGACTTCCCAAAAGCCTAACATCGCCTCGAGTGACTCGGTTTCCATTTTCGGTCAATACAGTGCTATTGGGCCTAAAACCCCATTTCGGCCCATTCGGGCCCACACGCTTGTGTGGCCCATTTAGCTCGTTTTTGGTCTCGGATCTACGGACTTCGCAGTCGCATCAGCTAATCAGAAATTTCCCATCGGTTTTGGTCATGTGGGCTCGTTAGCCCATTGGGCCTACTTAGCCCGTTTCGGCTCAATAAGGCCCATTACAACCTCAGATTCACGAGAGTGTTCGTGACACTCTCAACGATCTACCACCATCACTAGTGACTTGGTTTATCACTACGAGCACTCGCACGCTCGAGTGATCTCAGCTGCCGGTATTTCGGCTTTTGGCCAAATCTCAGAACATCACATATTATCACAACATTGGTGTGAGATTACACACCTGGATTGCGAGTGTGATTTGAAACGTTGCACGGCACCTATGAAACAATTGATTAATAGTTAGCCTCCTCTTCACGTAATTCGACATACTGATGTATTTAACTAAACAAGTAAGAAACGTGATACGATCTTCTTCAACACCAAGGTAATCGACCCTATTCCGAGGTTAGAGAAATTGAGTCCCTAGTATTGATTGACAAAAAGAGCACATTAGAATGCTACTCTACAGCAACTAAAGAACCAACCCTTCGGCTTAGAGAACCCAAATAGAGAATGAGAGAAGAAATAACAAACCTATATTCAGTTATAACCACCACTTACTGACAAATAGAAGAACCTCAGAATCGCTTAGGACGAAAGAAAGGTATGCTCGGCCCTCAAAGGTTTAGCCTAGGGAGAAATTAGAAAGGTGGCAATGTGGTTACGGCTTAGGGGTAAAGAAGAGAAACAAGTGATAAGAAGAGAAGAGATGGGTAGAAACAAGGAAAAGAGATGAAGGCAGAGCTTACCAATTCGGTACCTACCAGGAAAATGAATGAGAGAAAAAGAAAAGAGATTGAATTCGGCTAACAGTAAGAAGAAACTTGCTCTCAAAGAAGGAATGAGATTTCGGCACTAAAACTAGAAAATGAAGGAGGAATAAGATGAGAAAATGAAATGCAAACAATGGGAATTCGGAAAAGGTCAGAGGAAAGAAAGAAGCAACATGAGGAAAAAGATGAAACGGCCAGAAATGTTACCAAGCACCAAAATACCAACACTCCTCTAAGAAAAATTCTAAGCAAAATTCGGCACTCCCCTAACACAAAACCGAATGTACACAACCAAAAGACCTCTCATGACCAAAATTGCTTAACCCCACTTCCCCACATTCGACCACCACTTACACACTCCTCTATCCCTTGATTTTCTCCACCATTTCCTCCAAACTTTGCTCTCCTTCATTCATTTGAAACATTTGACCAAGTCACCAACTCCCGTTGAAGAGTTCGACCTGAACTCTGCTTCCTCCCCCTCAAGGCATAAAATAAAAGCTTCCATATGCATCTTGTGGGATTCAAACCCCTTCTCTCTATGCTCTCCACTTGATGCCACACCACTCCACCATGTGCTCAACTTGTGTTAGCAAAACACAATCAATTATACATAAGTCCAACATCACCTAGCCCTCTCCACTAAAGGGCCAAAAACTAAAATTTTTCCAGGGCTCAGCCTTGAACCCAGGCCTCCCTAGAACCCCTAAACACCCTCAAATAACTCGTTAAGCAAGCCCAACACATGCAATATGCAAAAATTCCAAACCCCTAACTTTTGGGATGTTACAATTCTACCCCCTTAAAGAAATTTCAGCCTCAAAATTTTATCTGATCAAAAGAGATGAGGGTATTGATGTCGCATAGCCTCCTCAGGCTCCTAAGTGGCTTCCTCCGAACCGTGATTACGCCACAGCACCTTGACTAACGGAATAGATTTCCTTCTTAGCACCTTAACATCTCGATCTAAAATCTGTACCGATTCTTCTTCAAATGTCATGTCAGGTTTTACTTCAATCTCCTCTACTGGCACTACATGAGAAGGATCAGAATGGTAACGCCTCAGCATAGAGACATGGAATACATCACGTAGCCGGTTTAACTCATGAGGTAGCTCAAGCTGATAGGCGACCGGTCCTACACGTTTTAATACCCGGTAAGGTCCAATGAATCTGTGACCTAACTTGCCCTTCCATCAAAATCTCAAAATCTTTTTCCATGGTGAGACCTTCAAGAAGACAAAATCTCCCACCGAGTATTCAATCTCTTTGCGCTTTAAATTGGCATATGACTTCTGCCTATCTGATGCTTCTTTTAACTGACCTCGAATCAACTTCACTTTCTCCTCAGTTTCAAAAATTAGCTCTGGACCCATCAGTCGCCGCTCACCCAATTCTGTCCAACAAGTAGGGGTACGACACCTACGACCGTACAATGCCTAGTACGGTGCCATCTGAATACTAGATTGGTAGTTGTTGTTATAAGAAAATTCTGCTAAGGGTAGATAATCTTCAAAACTGCCCTTGAAATCAATCACACAACTTCTCAACATGTCTTCCAAAATCTGAATTACCCTCTCTGACTGACCATCAGTTTACGGATGAAAAGCTGTGCTGAAATCCAACCTTGTACCCAAAGCCTCATGCAACACCCTCTAGAATCGTGATGTAAATCTAGGGTCCCTGTCCGAGATGATAGACACTGGTACCTCATGTAACCTTACAATCTCTGCCACATACAACTTTGCCAAATTTCGCAACGAGTAATCGGTGCGAACCGGTATGAAGTGGGCAGATTTACTCAACCTATCAACAATTACCCACACCGAATCTTTCTTAGTAGGCGTCAGTGGTAGCCAACTAAAAAAGTCCATGGTTACCCTCTCCCACTTCCAGAGTGGAATTTTCACCGGTTGCAATAATCCAGAAGGTAATTGATGTTCAGCCTTCACTTGCTGGCATGTCAAACACTTACTTACAAAATCAGTCACCTCACTCTTAAGTCTTGGCCACCAATACAGTTCACGTAGATCTCGGTATAACTTGTTTCCACCGGGATGCATAACGTATGGGCTACTATACGCCTCTCGCAGAACCGACTGTCTTAACTTAGAGTCCCTCGATACACAAACTCCTCCATGAAAACATAATACCCCTTCACTATTCAGCCCAAAATCCACAGTCTCTCCGTTTTTCACCTGCTGAAAACGAGAACCCAACGACTCATCCAATAACTGCTTCTCTTTAATCTAATCAACCCAAGTCAGTTTTACTTGCAATTCAGCTAACAAACTACCATATTCAAATAGGCTGAGACGAGCAAACATTACTCTCAAATCAGACACAACCTTACTGCTCAGTGCATCTACTACCACGTTAGCTTTTCCCGGATGATACTTGATCGAGCAATCTAATCCTTTAGCAACTCTATCCATTTTCATTGCCTAAGATTCAACTCCTTTTGGGTAAGAAGATACTTAAGACTCTTGTGGTCGGTGTAGATGGTCGACTTTTCCCCGTACAAATAATGTCTCCATATCTTTAGTGTGAACACTACCGCAGCTAATTCCAAGTCATGAGTGGGGTAGTTCACCTCGTGCGAGCTAAGCTGATGAGATGCATACACCACCACCTTCCCCTCCTGCATCAGCACACAACCCAAACCCGTGTGCGACGCATCACAATAGACAACAAATTCTTTTCCAGCCTCTGGCTGTATTAATACCAGAGCTTCAGTCAGAATCTTTTTCAACTTCTCAAAACTCTCCTGCTGTTTGTCCGTCCAAACAAACGGTACCCTCTTACACAGTAACTTAGTTAGGGGTGCAGCAATCAATGAAAACCCCTCAACGAATAGTCTATAGTACCCGGCCAGACCCAGAAAACTTTGAATCTCCGATACTGAATTCGGTGGTTTCCAATCTAATACGGCCTCAACCTTCCGAGGATCAACCCTAATTCCCTCGGCAGACACAACATGCCCCAGAAATGTCACCTCTCACAGCCAAAACTCGCACTTACTGAATTTGGCATAGAGTTGTTTTTCCCTCAATATCTGCAGAACAACCCGGAGATGTGAATCATGCTCCTCCTCAGTTCTTGAATACACCCGAATATCATCTATGAACACCACCACGAACCGGTCCAGGTAGGGTTGGAAGACCTGATTCATCATATCCATGAAAGTAGCTGGTGCATTTGTTAACCCAAACGGCATGACCAGAAACTCGCAGTGTCCATAACGAGTCCTGAATGCTGTCTTGAACACATCTGCCTCCTTAACTCTTAACTGATGGTACCCCGACCTTAGATCTATCTTGGAGAAAATCGAAGCTCTTCGCAGCTGGTCAAACAGATCATCTATCCTTTGTAGCGGATACTTGTTCTTAATCGTTAGCTTGTTTAGCTGATGGTAGTCAATACACATGCGCATTGACCCATCTTTCTTCTTCACGAACAATATCGGTGCTCCCCACAAAGACACACTCGGTCTGATAAATCCTCGATCCAAAAGCTCTTGGATATGATCCTTTAATTCCACTTGCTCCTTCGGTGCCATCTTATAGGGGGCGATGGACATCGGAGCCGTACCCGGTAAAAGCTCAATGCCGAATTCGACCTCGCGGTTTGGAGGTAGCCCCGGAAGCTCTTTAGGAAATACATCCGAAAACTCCTTTATAGTCCTGACATTCTCAACAGACGGTTCCTTAACAACAAATGTGCTGACATAAGCAAGGAACGCCTTGCAACCTTTACGAACCAACTTCTCGGCCCTTAACGCTGAGATTACATTGGACAAATAGTTCCTCCGCTCCCCTATCACGATCACCTCCTCATCCTCTGAAGTCTTTAATATCATACACTTAGCAGCACAATCCAAATTTGCACGGTGTTCCACTAACCAATCCATGCCCAGAATGAGATAGAACTCACCAAACGGCAGTTCCATCAAATCTGCCGGAAAAACAACCCCTTGAACCTCGAGAGGCACATTTCTAAACAACTTATTCACTATAACAGACTGTCTTAAAGGACTAATCACCGACATTTCTTTATCAGCAAGTTCAAATTGTATACCCAAAGTTCCAGACACAGTACATGCAACATGCGAGTGCGTCGACCTAATATCAATTAAAGCAATACATGGTACATCATAAACGAGAAACGTACCAGTTATGACGTCAGGTGCGTCTCCATCCTCTCAACGCCAAGCAGCATAAACCAGCCCTGGCTGTCTCGCATCTATATTACCAACACCTCTAACCAGTGCTCCACGACCACGTCCTAACCCATTTCCCCCTCTAGGTGGACCACGACCTCTAGTTGGCTGCTGACCACCTCTTTTTGGCTGCACATAGCCCTGACCTACTGCTTGCGTCCGAACAGGCTCCCAAGGATAGTTTCTGTACCGATGATCCTTGGACCCACATCTGAAATACCCGCCAGTTCTTCTCCAACACTCTCCCGAATGTGGTCTCCCGCACTCAACCCATGGTTGCGATTGACCAACAGCAACTGGAATCCCAACTCGGGCTGGCCCATCAAACCTAGACCTCTTATGAAATCCCCCTGAAGAACCTGAAGACCCAAAATCTCTCTTATTCTAGCCCCTTTCCTTCTCGCGATTTTGATGCTCAAAGCGTTCACATTCTCGGCAATTTTAGGCTTCTCTACCAGGGCAGCGAAGTCTCTTTCCCTCTGCGGGGCTATCAGTACCCGCAACTCATCTCGAAAACCATCCTCAAACCGCACACAGCGCTTGTATTTACAACTACGCCCCGAGCATACCGGTTCAGGCGTAGGAACTCTACCTCATATTTCGTAGCGGACTTATTCCCCTCAACCAGATTCAAAAATTACTTTCTCCAGGCGACCACGTAACTTGCCCCGACATACTTTCCTTGGAAGGCCACTTTGAAGAAATCCCAAGTCACACGGTCAGCTTGCGTACCTTCCCTTACTGTAAGCCACCATTGGTATGCCTCATCTCGCAGTAGGGTCACTGCTCCTTTCAGCTTCTACTCCACTGTACAGTCTAGGTCATCCATGATTTGCTCTACTGCCTCTAACCAATATTCTGCTACATTCGGGGCTATACCAGAGATGCCCTTGAAGATTTCCGCTCCATTTGACCAGAGCCGCACAGAAATTGACCCTTGGGCCACCGACCCAGTACTCGCTCCAGCCACTCTTTCCAAAACCCGTATCATTGCTTGAGACAAAGCATCATCCGCTTCGACTCGATCATGAGACCCCGTTTTAGTCACTGGTGGTGCCGATGCCTCCCTTTCAGGCATATGTCCTGATGTTGAGGACCCAGCTCTAGCACCTCAGCCTTTTCCACGGCCACGTGTACCCCTTTCGCGACCTCTCGCACTCATATCGGTGTAACGTATTAATCTGTTTAAGAATGTTATAGCTTAATGTTCATGTAATTATTAACAAATGTTTTATGAAGGAAAACAATAATAAGTGTAGTTTTCGTAGATCGATGTTACTAAAGTTTCAGTCTTTCTAGTCTCAGCTGCCCTAAATAAGAGTTCGATATACTACTACTATCCTTAGTAGTTTTTCAGTACAGTCGCTATACCATATAACAAAGTATAAGATTAGGAAACTTACGTATATGGTGCCGGAGACTCGGTGTGCCATACTTCCAAATACACTATCACTTTTTCTAAACCACAGTTTAAACAGATTTTGAAAAATTTTTAAACCTATTCCACAGCCGAGTTTTGTAACCTGGCTCTGATACCATTAAATGTAACACCTCAAACTCGGCCTAGACGTTATGGCTGGATCTAGCATGTCACATACAAAGGTTGTTTAAAAGCTACGCATTCGTTGAAAACTTTGTATCCTTTTTGAAACTTCAAATTCCGTTAATTACAAAAACAACATTTGCTCAAAGTATATAATTGCAAAGAGGTTACTATTTTTGAAAACTTTTTTTGTTGTAGAGGTTTGGCTTCAGTAATTGCGGAAACATGATGTTTTGAAGAAACAGTAGTTATTATTTTAAAAACTAGTGTTTAACTGATTAACAATTCATAACTAGCAGAATTACCAAATGAAAGTTTAAAAAAAAAATCCAATGGCCTTATTACACAAAATATAAACCCAAAAATAATAAAAGATAAGTTAAATCCAAATTTACTAAGTATCGTTAAGAAGCAAGTCTAACGTATGGCCACCTCCAAATCCTCCACAGCTCCAAATCCTCTAACGCAGGGATTACCTGCACAATTAAAAGAAAGGGGTGAGTTACAAGAACTTTGTGTGTAATCCCCTATAACAGTCACTATCTGGGCTTGAGCCCATACGGTATCGGTCTGGGCCTAAGCCCTACTCGGTAACAAGCTGAGCCTGAGCCCCAAAGATCATCTCAATGCATGTGGATATGTGCCCACCCCAAACCTACCAGCCGGCAAACTCTCCACCCGAACCAACCAATCGCACCATGTGGGGACCATGTCAACCCACCCAACCAGACTTCACCAATATTGCAGTCAAGCTGCTAATCACAATATAAATGTGGCTGAGCCACTAAAATGGTAGGTGCAGATGCCACTAGAACGGTATGTGGTAGAGCCACTAAAACGGTACGTAGCAAAGCCACTTAAACGGTATTTCCTCCAATCATCAAACCCAACCCATGCAACATGATATGAATGCAGTGTATTACAAGTATAAACTGTATAAATAAAATCACATACACAATATTTTACTACCATCAAGGACATAACGGTCATTTTGTCACCTAAGGGTATAACAGTAATTTTCACCCATTTGGGGTATTTCGGTAATTTACCCGTCGATGGTATTTCAGTAATTTACCCATTAAGGGTATTTTGGAAATTTTACCCTATAATGGTATTTCGATAATTTTACCCCATAAGGGTATTTCAGTAATTTTACCCTTATAACTGCCTTCCTGAAAGCCCAACGTGGGCTCGAGTGACTCGGTTTCCATTTCTGGTCAGTACAGTGCTATTGGGCCTAAAACCCTATTTCGGCCCATTCGGGCCCACACGCTCTTGTGGCCCATTTAGCTCGTTTTTGGTCTCGGGTCTGCGGAGTTCGCAGTCGCATCATTCATTTGGCAATTTCCCATCGGTTTTGCTCATGTGGGCTCGTTAGCCCATTGGGCCCACTCATTAAATGTAACACCCCAAACCCGGCCCAGACGTTATGGCCGGATCTAGCATGCCACATACAAAGGTTGTTTAAAAGCTACGCCTTCGTTGAAAATTTGTATCCTTTTTGAAAATTTGAATTCCGTTGCTTACAAAAACAAGATTTGCTCAAAGTATATTCTTGCAAAGATGTTACTGTTTTCGAAAACTTTGTTTGTTGTAGAGGTTTGACTTAAGTAATTGCGAAAACATGATGTTTTGAAGAAACAGTAGTTATTATTTTAAAAACCAGTGTTTAACCGATTAACAATTCATAACTAGCAGAATTACCAAATGAAAGTTTAAAAAGAAAAATCCAATGGCCTTATTACACAAAATATTAACCCAAAAATAATATAAGATAAGCTAAATCCAAATTTACTAAGTATCGTTAAGAAGCAAATCTGACGTATGGCCACCTTCTAGTCCTCCACAGCTCTAAATCCTCTAACGCCGGGGATTACCTACACGGTTAAAAGAAAGGGGTGAGTTACAAGAACTCAGTGTGTAATGCTCTATAACGGTCACTATCTAGGCTTGAGCCCATACGGTATCGGTCAGGGCCTTAGCCCTACTCGGTAACAAGCTGGGCCTGAGCCCTAAAGATCATCTCAATGCATGTGGATATGTGCCCACCCCAAACCGACCAGTAGACTAACTCTCCACCCGAACCAACCAATCGCACCATGTGGGGACCATGTCAACCCACCCAACCAGACCTCACCAATATTGCAGTCATGCTGCTAATCAAGATATATATGTGGCTGAGCCACTAAAACGGTAGGTGGCGATGCCACTCGAACAGTACGTGGCAGAGCCACTTAAATAGTACTTCCTCCAATCATCAAACCCAACCCATGCAACATGATATGAATGCAGTGTATTACAAGTATAAACAGTATAAATAAAATCACATACACAATATTTAACTATCATCAAGGACATAACGGTCATTTTGTCACTTAAGGGTATAACGGTAATTTTTACCCTTTTGGGGTATTAAGTAATTTACCCATCGAGGGTATTTTGGTAATTTACCCAATAAGGGTATTTCGGTAATTTTACCTCATGACGGTATTTCGGTAATTTTACCCCTACAGTGGCCTTCCCGAAAGCCTAACGTCGGCTCGAGCGACTCGGTTTCCATTTTCGGTCAACACAGTGCTATTCGGCCTAAAACCCTATTTCAGCCCATTCAGGCCCACATGCTCGTGTGGCCCATTTAGCTCGTTCCTTGTCTCGGATCTGTAGACTTCGCAATCGCATCAGTCATTTGGTAATTTCCCATCAGTTTTGCTCATGTGGGCTCGTTAGCCCATTGGGCCCACTCATTAAATGTAACACCCCAAACCTGGCCCAGACGTTATGGCCGGATCTAGCATGTCACATACGAAGGTTGTTTAAAAGCTACGCGTTCGTTGAAAACTTTGTATCCTTTTTGAAAATTCGAATTCCGTTGCTTACAAAAATAAGATTTGCTCAAAGTATATTCTTGCAAAGATGTTACTATTTCTGAAAACTTTGTTTGTTGTAGAGGTTTGACTTAAGTAATTGCGGAAACATGATGTTTTGAAGAAAAAATAGTTATTATTTTAAAAACCAGTGTTTAACCGATTAACAATTCATAACTAGCAGAATTACCAAATGAAAGTTTAAAAAGAAAAATCCAATGGCCTTATTACATAAAATATTAACCCAAAAATAATATAAGATAAGTTAAATCCAAATTTACTAAGTATCGTTAAGAAGCAAATCTGACGTATGGCCACCTCCGAGTCCTCCACAGCTCCAAATCCTCTAACGCTGGGGATTACCTGCGCGGTTAAAAGAAAGGGGTGAGTTACAAGAACTCAGTGTGTAATCCCCTATAACAGTCACTATCTGGGCTTGAGCCCATACGGTATCGGTCTAGGCCTAAGCCCTACTCGGTAACAAGCTGGGCTTGAGCCCCAAAGATCATCTCAATGCATGAGAATATGTGCCCACCCCAAACCTACCAGCCATCTAACTCTCCACCCGTACCAACTAGTCGCACCATGTGGGGACCATGTCAACCCACCCAGCCAGACCTCACCAATATTGCAGTCAAGCTGCTATTCATGATATATATGTGGCTGAGCCACTAAAACGGTAGGTGGCGATGCCACTTGAACGATATGTGGCAGAGCCACTAAAACGGTACGTGGCAGAGCCACTAAAACGGTACGTGGTAGAGCCACTTAAACGGTACTTCCTCCAATAATCAAACCCAACCCATGCTATATGATATGAATGCAGTGTATTTCAAGTATAAACAATATAAATAAAATCACATACACAATATTTAACTACCATCAAGGACATAACGGTCATTTCGTCACCTAAGGGTATAACGATAATTTTCACCCCTTTGGGGTATTTCGATAATTTACCCGTCGAGGGTATTTCGATAATTTACCCATTAAGGGTATTTCGATAATTTTACCCCATAAGGGTATTTCGGTACTTTTACCCCATAAGGGTATTTCAGTAATTTTAACCCTACAATGGCCTTCCCGAGAGCATAACGTCGCCTCGAGCGACTCGGTTTCCATTTTCGGTCAATACAGTGCTGTGGGCCTAAAATCCCATTTTGACCCATTCGGGCCCACATGCTCGTGTGGCCCATTTAGCTCATTTTTGGTCTCAGATCTGCGGACTTCGCAGTCGCATCAGTCATTCGGCAATTTCCCATCATTTTTGGTCATGTGGGCTCGTTAGCCCATTGGGCCCACTTAGCCCGTTTTAGCTCAATAAGGCCCATTACAGCCTCAGATTCACGAGAGTGTTCGCGACACTCTCAAGGGTCTACCTTCATCACTAGTGGCTCAGTTTATCACTACGAGCACTCGCACGCTCGAGTGGTCTCAGTTGCCGGTATTTTGGCTTTTCGGTATTTCGGCTTTTGGCCAAATCTCATAACAGCACATATTATCACAACATTGGTGTGAGATTACACACCTGGATTGCGAGTGTGACTTGAAACCTTCCAAGGCATCTATGAAACAATTGATTAATAGTTAGCCTCCTCTTCACGGTACGTGGCAAAGCCACTTAAATGGTATTTCCTCCAATCATCAAACCCAACCCATGCAACATGATATGAATGCAATGTATTACAAGTATAAACTGTATAAATAAAATCACATACACAATATTTTACTACCATCAAGGACATAACAGTCATTTTGTCACCTAAGGGTATAACGGTAATTTTCACCCATTTGGGGTATTTCGGTAATTTATCTGTCGATGGTATTTCGGTAATTTACCCATTAAGGGTATTTTGGTAATTTTACCCTATAATGGTATTTCGATAATTTTACCCCATAAGGGTATTTCAGTAATTTTACCCCTACAACTGCCTTCCTGAAAGCCCAACGTGGGCTCGAGTGACTCGGTTTCCATTTCTGGTCAATACAGTGCTATTGGGCCTAAAACCCTATTTTGGCCCATTCAGGCCCACACGCTCTTGTGGCCCATTTAGCTCGTTTTTGGTCTCGGGTCTGTAGACTTCGCAGTCGCATCATTCATTTGGAAATTTCCCATCGGTTTTGCTCATGTGGGCTCGTTAGCCCATTGGGCCCACTCATTAAATGTAACACCCCAAACCTAGCCTAGACGTTATGGCCGGATCTAGCATGCCACATACAAAGGTTGTTTAAAAGCTACGCTTTGCTTACAAAAACAAGATTTACTCAAAGTATATTCTTGCAAAGATGTTACTATTTTCGAAAACTTTGTTTGTTGTAGAGGTTTGACTTAAGTAATTGCGAAAACATGATGTTTCGAAGAAACAGTAGTTATTATTTTAAAAACCAGTGTTTAACCGATTAACAATTCATAACTAGCAGAATTACCAAATGAAAGTTTAAAAAGAAAAATCCAATGGCCTTATTACACAAAATATTAACCCAAAAATAATATAAGATAAGTTAAATCCAAATTTACTAAGTATCGTTAAGAAGCAAATCTGACGTATAGCCACCTCCTAGTCCTCCACAGCTCTAAATCCTCTAACGCCGGGGATTACCTGCACGGTTAAAAGAAAGGGGTGAGTTACAAGAACTCAGTGTGTAATCCCCTATAACGGTCACTATCTAGGCTTGAGCTCATACGGTATCGGTCAGGGCCTTAGCCCTACTTGGTAACAAGCTGGGTCTAAGCCCTAAAGATCATCTCAATGCATGTGGATATGTGCCCACCCCAAACCTACCAGTAGACTAACTCTCCATCCGAACAAACCAATCGCACCATGTGGGGACCATGTCAACCCACCCAACTAGACCTCACCAATATTGCAGTCATACTGCTAATCACGATATATATGTGGCTGAGCCACTAAAATGGTAGGTGGCGATGCCACTCGAACGGTACGTGGCAGAGCCACTTAAACAGTACTTCCTCCAATCATCAAACCCAACCCATGCAACATGATATGAATGCAGTGTATTACAAGTATAAACAGTATAAATAAAATCACATACACAATATTAACTATCATCAAGGACATAACGATCATTTTGTCACCTAAGGGTATAACGGTAGTTTTCACCCCTTTGGGATATTAAGTAATTTACCCGTCGAGGGTATTTCGGTAATTTACCCATTAAGGATATTTCGGTAATTTTACCTCATGAGGGTATTTCGGTAATTTTACCCCTACAGTGGCCTTCCCGAAAGCTAACGTCGGCTCGAGCGACTCGGTTTCCATTTCCGGTCAACACAATGCTATTCGGCCTAAAACCCTATTTCAGCCCATTCGGGCCCACACGCTCGTGTGGCCCATTTAGCTCGTTTTTTGTCTTGGATATGTAGACTTCGCAATCGCATCAGTCATTCGGCAATTTCCCATCAGTTTTGCTCATGTGGGCTCGTTAGCCCATTGGGCCCACTCATTAAATGTAACACCCCAAACCTGGCCCAGACGTTATGGCCGGATCTAGCATGTCACATACGAAGGTTGTTTAAAAGCTACGCGTTCGTTGAAAACTTTGTATTCTTTTTGAAAATTCAAATTTCGTTGCTTACAAAAACAAGATTTGCTCAAAGTATATTCTTGCAAAGATGTTACTATTTCCGAAAACTTTGTTTTTTGTAGAGGTTTGACTTAAGTAATTGCGGAAACATGATGTTTTGAAGAAACAATAATGATTATTTTAAAAACCAGTGTTTAACCGATTAACAATTCATAACTAGCAGAATTACCAAATGAAAGTTTAAAAAGAAAAATCCAATGGCCTTATTACACAAAATATTAACCCAAAAATAATATAAGATAAGTTAAATCCAAATTTACTAAGTATAGTTAAGAAGCAAATCTGACGTGTGGCCACCTCCAATTCCTCCACAGCTCCAAATCCTCTAAAGCTGGGGATTACCTGCGCGGTTAAAAGAAAGGGGTGAGTTACAAGAACTCAATGTGTAATCCCCTATAATAGTCACTATCTGGGCTTGAGCCCATACGGTATCGGTCTGGGCCTAAGCCTTACTCGGTAACAAGCTGGGCTTGAGCCCCAAAGATCATCTCAATGCATGAGAATATGTGCCCACCCCAAACCTACCAGCCATCTAACTCTCCACCCGTACCAACTAGTCGCACCATGTGGGGACCATGTCAACCCACCCAGCCAGACCTCACCAATATTCCAGTCAAGTTGCTATTCACGATATATATGTGGCTGAGCCACTAAAACGGTAGGTGGCGATGCCACTCGAACGGTATGTGGCAGAGCCACTAAAACGATACGTGGCAGAGCCACTAAAACGGTACGTGGTAGAGCCACTTAAACGGTACTTCCTCCAATCATCAAGCCCAACCCATGCTATATGATATGAATGCAGTGTATTTCAAGTATAAACAATATAAATAAAATCACATACACAATATTTAACTACCATCAAGGACATAACGGTCATTTCGTCACCTAAGGGTATAACGGTAATTTTCACCCCTTTGGGGTATTTCGATAATTTTCCTGTTGAGGGTATTTCGATAATTTACCCATTAAGGGTATTTCGGTACTTTTAGCCCATAAGGGTATTTCGGTAATTTTACCCCTACAATGGCCTTCCCAAAAGCCTAACGTCGCCTCGAGTGACTCGGTTTCCATTTTCGGTCAATACAGTGCTAGTGGGCCTAAAATCCCATTTTGACCCATTCGGGCCCACACGCTCGTGTGGCCCATTTAGCTCGTTTTTGCTCTCGGATCTGCGGACTTTGCAGTCGCATCAGTCATTCGGCAATTTCCCATCGGTTTTGCTCATATGGGCTCGTTAGCCTATTGGGCCCACTTAGCCCGTTTTAGCTCAATAAGGCCCATTACAGCCTCAGATTCACGAGAGTGTTCGCGACACTCTCAAGGGTCTACCTTTATCACTAGTGGCTCAGTTTATCACTACGAGCACTCGTACGCTCGAGTGGTCTCAGTTGCCGGTATTTTGGCTTTTCGGTATTTCAGCTTTTGGCCGAATCTCATAACAGCACATATTATCACAACATTGGTGTGAGATTACACACCTGGATTACGAGTGTGACTTGAAACCTTCCAAGGCATCTATGAAACAATTGATTAATAGTTAGCCTCCTCTTCACGTAATTGACATACTGATGTATTTAACTAAACAAGTTTTTCTTACCACGTGATACGATCTTCCTCAACACCAAGGTAATCGGCCCTATTCCGAGGTTAGAGAAATTAAGTCCCTAGTATTGGTCGACAAAAAGAAAACATTAGAATGCTACTCTACAGCAACTAAAGAACCAGCCCTTCGGCTTAGAGAACCCAAATAGAGAATGAGAGAAGATATAGCAAACCTATATTTAGTTGTAACCGCCACTTACCGACAAATAGAAGAACATTAGAATCGCTTAGGACGAAAGAAAGGTATGTTCGGTCCTCAAAGGTTCGTCCTAGGGAGAAATTAGAAAGGAGACAATGTGGTTACGGCTTAGGGGTAAAGAAGAGAAACGAGTGATAAGAAGAGAAGAGATGGGTAGAAAGAAGGAAAAGAGATGAAGGCAAAGCTTACCAATTCGGCACCTACCAGGAAAATGAAGGAGAGAAAAAGAAAAGAGATTGAATTCGGCTAACAGTAAGAAGAAACTTGCTCTCAAAGAAGGAATGAGATTTCGGCACTAAAACTGGAAAATGAAGGAGGAGTAAGATGAGAAAATGAAATGCAAACAATGGGAATTCAGCAAAGGTCAGAGGACAGGAAGAAGCAACAAGAGGAAAAGGATGAAATGGCCAGAAATGTTACCAAGCACCAAAATACCAACACTCCTCTAAGAAAAATTCTAAGCAAAATTCGGCACTCCCCTAACACAAAACCTAATGTGCACAACCCAAAAGACCTCTCATGACCGAAATTGCTTAACCCCACTTCCCCACATTCGGCCACCACTTGCACATTCCTCTATCCCTTGATTTTCTCCACCATTTCCTCCTAAATTTGCTCTCCTTCATTCATTTGAAACATTTGACCAAGTCACCAACTCCCCTTGAAGAGTTCGATCTGAACTCTGCTTCCTCCCCCGCTCAAGGCATAAAATAAAAGCTTCCATATGCAGCTTGTGGGATTCGAACCCCTTCCCTCCATGCTCTCCACTTGACGCCACACCACTCCACCATGTGCTCAACTTGTGTTAGCAAAACACACTCAATTATACATAAGTCCAACATCACCCAACCCTCTCCACTAAAGGGCCAAAAACCAAAATTTTTCTAGGGCTCAGCCTCGAAACCAGGCCTCCCTAGAACCCCAAAACACCCTCAAATAACTAGCTAAGCAAGCCCAACACATGCATTATGCAAAAAGTCCAAACCCCTAACTTTTGGGATGTTACAGAAAGTTTAGGAAAATGTTGCAAAAAATTGGAAACAAGGGTCACACGACCGTGTGGCCAGGCTGTGTGGAATCACCTATGCCGTGTAAATTTCGAACAAGGGACACACGGTCGTGTCCCAGCTCGTGTCCCCACCCGTGTAGCTCACTTAATAGGTTCACAAGGCCGTGTAACTCTTTGAGTTGACCCTGTAACACCCCAAACCCGGCCCAAACACCACGACCGGATCTGGCATGTCACTAAGAAGATTTAGTAAAACATGTCGCATTTTTGGAAGTTATTTGTCGAGTTTAAGCATTTATACTGGAAAACTTAATAATTTGGTAATCAAGATAAGATATATATTTTATAAGATGCCTTTATGAATTAAAAACAGAAATTTAGTTCATGCCTTAGTTTTAATTAAAACGTAAGTTTAAATGTCTAATAATATTAAAAGCCCAAAATAAAACCAAAAAAATAAATATAAAGCTAATGGCCCATGGCCTTATTACAACGAAATTTAAAACCCATTAATTAAAAATGTTAAAAATAAATAACTAAGTAAAGTCTTCTGCTGAATCAAAATAATCTCTTGCATGGCCACCTTGCGCTCCTCTCCAGCCCGGTCCGATGCACTAGGTGCTACCTGAAAGTTGTTAAATAATAGGGTGAGTCACGAGACTCAGTGTGCAACTCTCATGCACCATTAGATTGGGCCTTAGCCCCACAGAACAAATATTAAAACATGAAATAACAGAAATTATGCAAAGCCCAACCCAATCCTAGGTTTCCATCCGCTACACACCACCCTTACTTGCCAGTCACACCATTGGGGATTTCTACAATCAACCCGCACCGCTACACACCATCGATGGCAGTCATGCTGCAGTTAGCTGCTCATCGTCAGATCATGGCAATAGCCACTACAACAGATCATGGCAAAAAGCCACTACAACAGAACACTTCCCCTTTCATCAATCACCCAACCCCGTGCAATCACAGAAATCGGCATACATACAAAACCTATCATCAGCAGAAACATTCACTTACGAATGACAGAGATCACTAACCTGGTGATTCGCTTTTACCCTCCTCGGGTTTTCAACCGTTATGCCGGGATTTCGGCATTTAATAGAGTATAAGCAGATTTAATAACACATATTAGCAGACAATCTAAATGGTGTGAGAAGTTACACACCTGATTAATGCGTAGGACTACTCTCTATGTCGATATCCTTACTAATCAGATCTACTGCCCTTTGTCTATAACTTTTCTCAAAAGCCAGAATAACGCGAAGATAAGGCCTCTCCTATATTCGGCCAAGGGTTAGTGTTTTACCCGATTTATATGTTTAAACTAACAGATCTTTTTACCTTGAAATCTCGAAAGCAATACGACCCGAATGCTACTGAACTCGGTCTTAGAGATCTAAGCGATTGAATCCCCTTCAAATCTCGGAATGCCACAAATGAGAGAAAATACCCGATTAGTTAGCCATATAGCCATTCGGCTAAAATCTCTAAAAGCCGGAAAAAGATTGAAATCTCGCGAATCGACACTTACCTTTAGTTTTCTTCAAGATTCAGCATAAGCAGACACCACAAAAGGATTTCGACAATCACAGGAGATGATATCTAGGGATTTCAGCTTTTAAGAAAATCCCGAAAAAGATGAACGAGAGAAGGCTGATGTGTTTTTCGGCTTTTAGAAGAATTGAATGAGGAGTTTCGGCTTTTAGTGAATGGGAGAAGAATAACAATGGAGATCAGAAGATTCAGCTAAAAGGAAATTTCAAAGAAAAAGAAAGAAAATGTGAGAAAACAATGGTTATTTTCGGCTTTTGGAAGAGAAAAGATGAGAAAAGAAAACAAGTGAGATGGGCTTCAAATTTTCAGCACAGGAAGAGAAGAAAGAGTAGGGTTCAAATGCCAGAATGATTAGCTATCCCCCCTATTTATAGAAATTTCGGCACTTACCTAACCTTGCAGATAAATCCTATCTTTTCTCCTTTATCTTAATCTACTAACTCATCTAAAAGAGACTTAATTAGCTCCAACTCCTCCCTCCTTTATCAGCATAATATCCACATATTTTAAACATTAAAAATCCCCTAAATAATAGCCTTGTTGCCATCCACTCCACCTAACCCTAATGCTTAAAATTAGCTAGCTTAAATTAAAAGAATTGGGCTCTATGAAACTTAAATTTGGGTCCCTTACTCCTTTGTGTGGTGTCACCTCCTTGCTCCCTAAGTTGCGCCACTAACCACTGCTCCACAAGCCCATTTTGATAATTTAAACACAGATACCACCTTTTAAAACTCTATAGTGCCCAAAAATTTCACCAAGGCCTTGACCACATCCTGAGCCCAATTTGGACCCTTAACAGTTAAATTAACACATTACACATGTTCACCCATTAAACGCATAGGCCCAAAAATTCAGGATGTTACAGACCCATACATCTGTGTGCCAGGCCGTGTGCTAGGCCGTCTAAGTCACTGACTTGAACCCTAATAAATCCTCAGATGACACACGGCCGTGTGTCTCACACGGCTGTGTCAAACACCCGTGTCCCAAGCCATGTGAACCTAAAATTTACCTAAATTAAATCATTTCATGCATAACTTCTCAAACCACTTAAGCACACATTCAAGGGGTTCAAAAACCATTCAAACTTGTATAAACATATCATTTCAAGCATCCTAAATCACCTAACCAATATGCCATTCAAAGGCACCACAATTTGCATCCAAACATCACTTACCTAAACATGTCCATATGTTACATTTCATGCATACAAACCTAGTCCATATAAGTACTAAAACATGCCTCAATAGGCCATTTTCAAGACAACATCAACATACCCAAAAGGACCATAATAACAAGCATATTAAAGTACCCAAAATGATATAACCTGGTAAGGCATCAAAGTGTGCCAAACGAACATAGTTTTCAAAAGCTTATACATGCCAAACAACATCAACACATTCATCAAAACACCATTACAAATTACCCTATACATGCCATTATAAAACTTGGACAAAATGCTCAAAAACTACTGAATTGACTGCTGGACAGTGTGATAGATCTCTGACTAGCTTCCAACCAAATTGAGCTTTCGATGATCTATAAAACAAAGAAAAGAAACTACGTTAGCAACGAGTACTTAGTAACCATTTCTATATTACAATTTATAGACAAAACCAATGCCATAAGCTTAGTATGAGCCTATACAACATCATCAAACTCATAAGTAAGTAAACTTGTTCATATATATATGAAATCAACCATAAGATATGTAGTTTAGCATGCATAAACTTAACATTTTACATCATCAATGTTACAATAATGTCATGATTCACTGCATTTGCATACTTACCATTTTCTTTTTCTTTTCTTACCCGTTGAACCATCTATAATAACATCAGATACTCAGGAAAGCTCACACGAAGTGTGCCTTTACATATAAATGTAACATTTCCTTTACATTATTGCCCACACAAGTTGTGAAATGGGCTTGCTCACACAAGCTGTAGGTCTGAATGTAAGCTACATGATGCTGCTCACACGAGCTTTGGAGAATCCGTAAAAAATGCAAGACCTCAGCCATCAGTAGGACATTCAAGACTATCACCCGAAACATGAAATCCCTAATGACATGTCATTTGTATCCTAAGAATTCCTAAGGTTCAACCGGGACTCGATATTCGTCAATTCATCATAGCATTGATAAATTTATATTTTGATTCATTTACATTAAAAATAATAAAGTAAACATTCAATTTAAATAACATTAACACGACTACCGATAGTTAGATCGAACTAATCCAAAGCTTTAGCTTTTTCTTGGTCTAAGTCCGAATGTGGTTTATCTTGGTCTAAATAGATAGTTTTAATCAATTTAATACTTCTAGTATTCAATTTAATCAATATTTCATATTTATATAAAATTACCAATTTGCCCCTAATATTTTAACTTTTCACAATTTAGTCATTAAGCTTATAACTTAAAAATCTAACAATTTTAATCTAAATCCATGTTAATCAAATATGCAAGGGACCTTGAAACAACCCATATTTATCGTCATTTCACAATAAAACCCTAGAATTTATACCTTTAATAAATTAATCCCTATTTCAAAAATTCATCAAAAATCACTTAACGAAACTTGTTTATTTTTCAACAAAGATTCATAATCTATCAATTAACATAAAAAAATAATTCAAAAGCATTCATGGTAAGTCTCTAAATCTTTAATAGTTTTGCAAATTAACCCTCGGGCTAGCTAGATTAAGCTAAAACAGACTCAAAAACATAAAAATCATTAGAAACTGGTTGAAAAATACATACCATGCACCAACTTAAGCTTAGCCTAACCAAGCTACCAACAATGGAGTTTCTCTTCTCTTAAAACCAGTTTGGGAAGAAGAATAAAGATGATACATTGTTTTAATTTCTTTTAGTTTTAAGCTTATATACTTATTTACCATATTAACCTTATTACTTATTAAAAAATACTACAAAACCTTGTCCATATTTATCCAGTGATACCTTAAATGGTTTATTTAAAATTTAAGCCTTTTAGTTTAAGATTTCATAGCCATTAGACCCCTTTTACTAATAGAACTCAACTTTTACACCTTTTAGATTTAGTCCTTTTTACTTAATTAACTATGTAAACTTTAAAATTTCTTAACGAAATTTTAATACGACCCTAATATAATCCTGTAGACCTTAAATAAATAATCAAATAATAATTCACTCATCAGAATTGTGGTCCCAAAACCACTGTTTTTGACATCACTGAAAACCTGTTGTTACAACAATAATGCTCATTGAGCCATCACATATCCGGCCACATATGTGTGCATTAAAATAAGAACATCATATATCGCATACAGGTATTCTCACATATTACATGTCATAATAATATCATATTCCACAATTCAACACATATACACTTACCAAAACTCTGCTTGCTTTCGTTACATATTTGCATTATTAGCATATCATTATCACTGTCATTTGGCATGTATATCATGCCCACAACACAATAAAATTCACAATAGTCATCAGACATGTCTCATATCACAATAATCAATCCACAATTACTCACATAATCACATAATTTGCCAAAATAAAGCAAGGGAAATAAAAAGCATACACTCAGAACTTAGGATAGGGGTTTAGGCTATTCCTAAGCTTTCAATTGACACTATGAATCGTGTCTACAAGTAGCGATTCCAAACACTCACTGTTCGTGTTTTCGCCTAATTAGCAAAAGTTTAAACTAGTTTTTCCTTGCCTTTATCTTTACTCGTTGAAGGTCCTAACGATTTCAAAGCTTCAACAAGGTAAATTATACAACAACACCATCAACATTCAGCCAAAGACTCACTTTAAACAATCAAAACACAAGCCTAAGCTAAATTCTTTTGTAATCGAAACTTCAACATAGCAAACTTGAATTTCAATTATCTCGATCTATACTTAATATTTTTATCTAAAACTGATTTCATTCATCTAATTATTCATCTACGACTAATTTTCAACCTTTAAACTACTTAAAACTACCCAATTCATGGTATCAAAATTTTCGACATGTTTATGGCAATTTTCACGAAAATTCATTAAAATGTTGGAAATCTTCAACAAAAACTTTAAAGGAAGTTTAGGAACCTTTTAATCACATCAAAACTAATTGAAAAATATTTTGAAACCATGTTTTTATTCAAAACCTCGAAATCCACCATTAACGACCCAATTTATGACTTTTATTTGAAACATGCAATTTAATGGTTAAAAATCACCTTAAAGGATCAAATAACATAAAAAGAACTAATAAGGAATCGGATCGTTACATTAGTTGACAAAAAACTAAGCGTTTGATGAAAAATCCGAAAAACCCAAAAATTCAATAATGGAGAAATCTATGGTGTTTTGAGTGTTTTTCTTGAAATACTATGGAGGTTTATTGATTGGGTGATGATAGAAATCAAAGGAATCAAAATTGGGAATCAAAATTGAATGAGAAAAGCTTTGGAATGCAATTGTAACATCCTCAAAACCTCCTTGGTCGTAAATAATATGAGATAAAATCTAAGCAAAATAAGGTATAAGATCAAAGAAGATGAAAGTTGCAATATATCAAAAGAGAGTTAAAACAAGAAGCATGACATGATGTATCAAGAAAGGGACTAAATCATAAATATGTGAAAAGTTTTTTGTTCAAGTGTAAATATTCAAAATTTAAGGGCTCGAAGTGTAAAAATGAGAAAGTTGAAGGACCAAAAGTGAAAATAATTCAATTTACTAATATATGGAATTGGCATGCAGGGACCAAATTGAATAGGTAAAGAATTGTGAGGGACTAAATCACAAATTTACCAAATTAAGTGATGATTTAATGATGAAATTTTGAAAGATCATAAAGGGTAGAATGGTCAATTAGCAAGAGGGAGAATTCTAAAATGTAATGATGATGTTGATGATATTTTGGTGATTTTTTTAATTAATTAGTTAAAAATTATTTTATTAATATTTTACTTAGATATTTATTATTATTTTATTTAGAGAATGGTAGTATAAAAAGAAAGGAAGGATGAAGGAAATTTATCATCCTTCCAACGTGAGTGAAAGGATGAGAAAAGAAGTTTTCTTTTCTTTACAATTTAGTCCTTTGCCATGAAAACATACCTTTTTACCCAAAATTTTTAAAACTTTCCTTAGATATTAAAGAGAGAAGATGAAGTAGAGATTCTAGAGAATATGTTCATCAATTTAGAAGTAAGAAAATAGTAGATGAAAGTGGAGAAAATGAGAAGAAAAATGAAGGAAAGTGGTGAAGATGAGAAATGCATGGAAATGATGAAGAAATGAAGAAATTCTTGACAAAGGAGGTAAGTTTCATACTAAACCTACTTGTATTTTAATAGATTGAGTTAAATATGTTTTGAGTGAGATGTATGAAACATGTATTTAATCTAAATACTAGAAATAGAAAGTAGTTGATGAATAATAGAGACTTGAAACACTAAATTGGTAAGAGAGTATGTGATTTGTATGGTGAAAAGTACTAGGATTAAGAAATGAATATGTAATCTACACATAAACATAAGTGTCTAAATTGTATAGTAATCAAAATTATGGAAATTATGTGTGAAAGAATGAAAGATAGTGCAAAGAACCATGGAAAAGAAAATATTTTTTTCATTAAAATAGTTTGGACAACAGCAGTGACTTAACTTTGAAAATTCAACAAAACATTATAGAAATTTAGTTAGAGATTGAATTAAATATGTAATTAAAGCTTAATGAGTCTATTTTCAAGAGAAAGAAATCTATTTTCAAGATAAAGAAATGGAAACATCATCCAAACCCCGTAATAAGAGATAATTAATTTTTAGTAAAGAAAGGTTGAAGCTGTCAAACAGCAGAACAATGACAAACTTGAAGAATTTACTGTACTTATTGGCTAAGTAATAAATTCTGAAATTTTTATGGTAAAAAGATATTTGAGTTTAGTTTCAAAAACATCAAGCGGATCTTAATTTTGAATTCTGTAGCTCAAGATATAAATAATTTAGTGACTATGACTCAAGTGGACAACTTTGATATGAACAGATAAGTAAATAGTGGAATTATAGATAATGTTACATATAAGTATGTTATATACTAAAAGTTAAAGATTCTAACAAATATATACATAAATGATGTGGAATGGAGAGGAGGAGGAAAAAAAATATGAATATATATAGTAGATGAATTTGAAATGTTTCGAAATGGTTGTAAGTGATGGAATGATTAATACATGTGAGTATGTTTAAACGAATTGATAAAATAATAAGTGAATAATTGTTAATTGATGTGATATTGAATTCTTTGTTAAAATTTTATGAATAATTAAATTGATTGGCACAATTTAGAAATAAATATGAAATATACATAAAGTGGGTAAACTACTTTTGAAAGTGCAAGTCCTCCAATGGTCTTATTTGTAAAACTTTAATATTTGTGTTAATTTTATATACTTTCTTATCTTTGATTAAATATCATGTTTTTATGAGGACTTGATATTAGAAATAGATGTAAGTGGATGATATGTAAAATGAAGTGGCGGTTATGATATCTAAATATATATTCAGGTAATGATATAAAAAAATCAATAAAAATAAAGCGTGGAACTTGTAGGAAGATGGAGAAAACGTCACGATGACAAGTTCGTCATGTCACAATGTGGAAACCCCAACATCGCGACGATAGTTCAAAATTTTTTATGAACTATACAATTTGGCCTTTGATCAATTGTGGATGTTTTAATGAGCTCCTTTAACTCATAATTAGTTCTATCTTAAATTCAATTATTACTGAAATGAGTTAATGATCTATGTTAATTAAATAATATGATACATTGATCTGAAATTTTTAGTAGTTGCTTCAGCAACGAATGTGACATCATGATGCCTTGACTTGGCGACCTGATCAGGTATTGGGGTGTTATAGCAATAAACGACAAAACAAAAATATGGAGAAGAGACTAAAGTTGGTTTTTTAAAGATGAAGGGGGAAAACAGGGTGAAAACTAAAATTTGGTTTAATTCCTTTTAAAAACTCATAATTTATATCTTTTTACAAATCAGTCCTTATTTCAAAATTGAAAGACTTTTGAATATTATTTTCAAAAATTGTCCTAATTTCCAAAATGTCATTGTAACAGCCCGATTTAGGGGCTAGTCGGAACAGTGGTTCAGAACCACTAATCCGAGGTTAGAGAAAATTATTTTCATGATATTTTATGAGTTAGAGTATGATTATATAAGTACATGAAAATTTTGGTGCTTTAATTTTAGCGATTTCATGTTTAATCGCGAAAAAGGACTAAATCGCATAAAGTACAAAAATTCAAAATTTCAAGATAAAGGTACCTAATAGCCATAGAATATCAATTGGAGGTCTTTAAAGGGCAATTAGCCCCTTAAATAATGGTTGGCCGGCCATAGGGGACAATAGAGGTCAAAATTTGGTCAAGTAGGTGTGTTAGGTGGACTAAATTGGGAATTTATATTAAAATAAAGAAAGAAAAGATATCATCTTCTCTCCTTCATCCATCCACCAAAAATTAGCAAAAAATAGGGGTTGGAAAACTTCAAAAAAATTTCAGCACACTCTTCTCTTTACAAGTGTTCTAGTGATCATTTCTTGATAAAAATTGTACTTTTGGAACCCCTAAAGGTTAAGCATTCTAAAGAGGGAACTATTTTGTTAAATGGTAAAGAGTTTAGAGTTTTTCCATGAAAGATTTTAAGTTGTTTGCTGCATTTTTATGGAATAAAATGGGTCTTAGTTGTTAGATGAACAACTTTTGTGAAAGATGTTATCATGAAAACACCTAAAAGGGACCTTTTTGTAAAGGTTGTAAAATGTGAGGTAAAAGTGTGAAATAATGAGTTTTTGTAACATCCTGAATCTAGGGGCTTGTGCATTTTGTGTAATGTGTGCTTAAATTATTAATTTAAGGATTTGAGGTGCAAATGGGGCTCAGGTTTGGGCTGAGGCTTTGAATAAATATTTTATTTAGACACTCTAGGGGCTTAAATTAAAGTATTAGTAGTTTAAGTGACATATTGGGCTTGTGGCCCATCAACTAGGGGCATAGTAAAGGGGAGCTATAAGTGGCGTCACAAGTGCATGAGGAGGGCCCAAATTTTGGCAGCTTGAAGCCCAAGTTATAGGGCTAAAATTTGGCACTTAAAAGAGTAAGGGGGGACGACACAAGGCTATTATTTAGGGATTTATTTTATGTGGATAATAAGCAGATAAAGGCTACTTTTGTGGAGATAACAGATTAAGATAAGGAAAAAAGGATAGGAGCTATCATGTGTTGCAATGTTGGTCGAAAATCAATCTCTGTTAAGGGGTGAATCAGTTTTCTATATGCAGAGGGGGGTGCCAAAATTTGCTGCTAAAGCTCTCATCTTTTCTCTGCCAAAATTTCTACTCTATTCTCCCTCTCCTCTCTTTTTCTTCAGTTGGCCGAATCCTCTCTTTCTCATCTCTTTGAGACACCTTAGCCGAATCATCAAGCCTCTCTTTACTCTCTTCTCACTTTCCCTTGTTAGCCGAAACATACCACCCAGATCTTCTAAAAGAAAAAAAGCCGAAAATGCAATAGTTTATCTTTTTCGGGATTTTTCATAAAAGTCGAGATCGTGAGATCTAGTCTTCTGTGTGTGCTGAAATCACTCTGGGGTGCCTACTTGTGCCAAAATCTGAAGGAAACTTTAGGTAAGTGTTGATTTGAGAAAACCAAATCTTTTTCGGCTTTTCAAAGTCCCTAGCCAAATGGCTACTTAGAAACTAATCTCTTATTTCTCTCTTATTTTTGACATTTTGGGATCTGAAGAGGAGTCAATCACGTAGATCTCTAAGTCATAAGTTCAGTAATACTTGAATCGTGTTACTTTCGGGATTTCAAGGTAAGTAGATCTATTGATTTTAGCGGGTAAATTCGGGATTTACTAACCCTTGGCCGATTGTAGGGGAGGCCAAATCTTCGTGTTTTTTCGGCCTTTAAGCAAGGTTATAGACTGGAGGTAGTAGATTCGGGTAGCAGGAATATCGACTAAAAGTATATCGGGTGTGTAACTTCTCACACCATTAGACTGATTGCTCATATATATATATGTAATAAATATGCTATATTCTGTTAAATGCCGAAATCCCGACATAATGTTTGGAAACCCAAGAAGGGTAAAGGCTAAATATCAGGTTAGTGAATTCTGCCATTCATCAGTGAATGATTCTGTTAAAACGATATGTGATATATGTCGATTGTTTTATATATGCTTGGGGTTGGGTTATTGATGAAAGGGGAAGTGATCTGTTCTGGTGGCTTATGCCATTTCAGCCTGGTGACTTAGTCACAATTCTGTTTCTGGTGGCTTCTGCCATTTCAGCCTGGTGACTCTATCACAACTTTGACGATGAGCAGCTAACTGCAGCATGACTGCCATCGATGGTGTGTAGTGGTGTGGGTTGATTGTAGAAATCCCCAATAGTGTGATTGGCAGGTAAGGGTGGTGTGTAGCGGATGGAAACCTAGGATTGGGTTGGGTTTTATGTATGTTATCTATCATGTTATGTGCTATATTCTGATCTGTGGGCTAAGGCCCAATCTGATGGTGCACGAGGGTTGCACACTGAGTTTCGTGACTCACCCTATTATTTTAACAATTTCAGATGACACTTAGTGCATCGGACCGGGCTGGAGAGGAGAGCAAGGTGGCCATGCGATAGAGAACCAAGGACTTCCGCAAAAGACTTTACTTCATTTATTTATTTTTAAGAAATTTATCTTAAGTGGGTTTTAAATATGGTTGTAATAAGGCCACGGGCCACTAGACTATTATACTTTGTTTTGGTTTTATTTTGGGCTTTCATTATTGTTAGACACTTCAGTTTTAATTAAACTAAGGCATGCATTAAGATTTTGATTTTAATTCATAAAACAACAAATGAGATTGCTATCTTATTTAAACCTATCAAGTCATTAAGTTTTCCCGAACAAAAGATTAAATACAAGAAAAAATATTTTCCGAAGTTGCGACATCTTTTACAAAAATCTTTTTAGTGACATACCAGATTCGGCTGTAGTGTTTGGGCCGGGTTTGAGGTGTTACAGATTGGTATCAGAGCCCGGTTCAAAACTCGGCTTTGGGGATTTTGGGCTCAAAACGTTTTCGAAAAATTGGTTTTTGAAACATGCATGTTTTTAAATGATAACAGGTTTGTTAGCTCGGCATGGCACCTGCGTCTCCGGCCCAAGTCCGCCAGGTAATTATTCTAAACCATTGTGTGATCTATATGTGGGCTTGATGGGCTTTATGGGACGTAGATTACTTGGATTAGAACTTGATGGACTCTAGGCCTAGTTTAAACAACTTTCTAAAACTCATAAGACTTAATTTCACTAAACAAACCCGTAGATGAGTCGCAAGGCTTGGGTGTGGCAACAGGCATACGCATGTCTAGGATTGGATCCGGAAGAGCTTGGTATTTAAGCAGTCCTATTGACTCACCTCCTCTTCGCTGGAATCTTACCTGGTGCGTAGTGACTGTTCATCTTAGCCGAATTAGGGTGTGGCAACGGGCATACGCATGTCTAGGAGTGGATTCAGGGAGAGCTTGGTATTTAAGCAGTCCTAGCGACTCACCTCCTCTTCGCTGGAATCTTACCTGGTGCGTAGTGACTGTTAAACCTAATCACGAGGACTTCTTGATGGGCTAAACCTTATAGTTAAAACCCGAAAGGGACCAGCCACCTTATTTTTCCAAAAATTGCTAAAATACCCTTATTTTGAAAAAAAATATACCAAGATACCCATGATTTGCAAATATATTCCGATTTACGAAGTCAACAAAATTTTTCCTTAAAAAAAAGAACTCATAAACACCTGAACACTGCTATTTTCTTTTGAAATCAAATTCTCCAAGATACCCCCTTAGTTTTGTAAAATTTTGAAAATACCCTTGATTTGTGAAAATAACTAAAAGATCCCTGATTTGTACAAATTACTAAATTGCCCTGATTTGCAAAATGACCAAAGTACCCTTGATTTCAAAATTACCAAAATACCTCTGGATTGAAAAATTACCGAAATACCTTCGGATTGAAAAATTACCGAAATACCCCCGGATTTCAAAATTACCAAAATACCCTTATTTCATGAAATCAACAAGGAACTCTGTTTTGGAAAATTACGAAAATACCCCTGTAGGATAAAATCACGAAAATACCCCTGGGTAGTGGAATGACAAAAATACCCCTAAGTGTTGGATGTGGGTGCATGGATGTTGTCTGTATGTTAATTGTTGAATGTATGTGGCCTCTAGAATTAGGAGGTAAACTTGAGACTGAAACTGTAGATAGGTTCGAATTCGAAAGAATCACTCTTAAAATTTCTTCTCATAAGATTGTTCGTGGTTAATCAGTGGAAAGAATTAATGATTCATAAAATTCTTAATCAGATAAACGCCAATCGGAAGAATGAGTACAAGGGGTCGAGGACGTCCGCCGCGTGGACGCGGTAGGGGTAGAATGACTTTGTCTGAGCCAGTAGGGTCTGGCCACGGGTCAGGAAACGAAATGCCGGATCCTCTAGCTGTGGAGAGAGAGTTACGGGATCAGGCGACCGGAGATGATGCAGTATCTCAGGCGATGATGTGGGTTCTCGAAAGAGTTGCTGGAGTAGGCATAAGCACAGGAGCCCGAAAATCTGTGCCGGAGCGGCTTAGGGCCAATGCGGCAGAAGTGTTTAGGGGAGTTTCTGGCGTAGCCCCTAACACAGCTGAGTATTGGATGGAAGCGACTGAGTGCATAATGGATGACTTAGATTTCACGGTGGAGGAGAAGCTGAAAGGGGTCGTGTCTCTTCTTCAAGACGAGGCTTATCAGTGGTGGCTCATGATGAAGGAGGGTATTGCCGCAGATCAGATTGACTGGGACTTCTTTAAGGAGTCATTCCAGGGGAAGTATGTTGGGGCCAGCTATGTGGATGCACAGAGGAAGGCGTTTCTGAATCTAGTACAGGGAAGTAAATCTATGGCTGAATATGAGGTGGAGTTTCTGCGCTTGAGCCGCTACGCTCGAGGAATGGTAGCAACTAAATATGAACGTTGTGTTCGATTTGAGGATGGATTGCGGAATGAGTTAAGGGTTTTGATAGCACCGCAGAGAGAAAGAGATTTTGCTGTTCTGGTGGAGAAGGTTAAGATAGCTGAGGAGGTAAAACGAACTAAAAGACAGGAAAGAGATAAGGAGCGGGGAAGGAATAAGAGAAATTTTGGGCCGGCAGGAGCATCTGGGAATTCGCAGAAAAGGCCTAGGTCTGATGGGCTAGCTTGTGCTCCGACACCTGCTGCGGGGAATCAGAATCGATTATGTAATTGGTGCAGGAAAGCACACTCTAGGGAGTGTAGAAGAAAAACGGGTGGATGTTTCAGGTGTGGATCCATGGAGCATCTGATTAAGGACTGTCCCCAAGTGGATCAGGTACAGCCAACGGGCCGAGGTTCTGACCAGACTAGGAGAGGTAACCAGCCTGGACCGAGGGGTCGTGGTTCAGGTAGAGGTGGAAATGGGGCTGGTCGCAGACGTGGAGCACCTGACAGAGGTGCAGGTAATGTAGATGCAAGGCAGCCGGGTCTAGTTTATGCAGTTCGCCAACAGGAGGATGGTGACGCACCGGATGTCATAACCGGTATGTTTCTCATTGCTGATAACCCTTTACTTGCCTTGATTGATATTGGGTCAACCCACTCCTATGTTGCATTTTCGATATCTGAGACCCTAAGTATAGACTCTGAAACAACTACTAGGAAGATGACCGTGGTTAGTCCCCTAGGACAATCTAGGGTAGTGGACAAGCTATTTAAGGATGTACCTTTAGAGACTCAAGGGGTAGTGTTTTCGGCAGACTTAATGGAATTGCCATTTGGTGAGTTTGATCTTATCTTAGGAATGGATTGGTTGACTAAGCATCGTGCTAAGTTGGATTGTGAGACCAAGCGTGTGGTGTTGAGTACCCCGGAAGGCGGGGAGGTGGTTGTGTTAGGGGAAAGAAGGAACTATTTGTCCAACGTAGTATCGGCATTGAAGGCTGTTAAGATGATTTGGAAAGGATGCAATGCATTCCTAGCTTTTATTAGTACCTTGGATGCTAAGGAGGTGACTGTCGATGAGGTTCGAACAGTCAAGGATTTCGCGGATGTCTTTCCGGAGGAGCTGCCAGGATTACCCCCGGATCGCGAGGTGGAGTTTGGACTAGAGCTACTTCCGGGTACGGCTCCGGTATCTATTGTTTCTTATCGAATGGCACCGAAGGAGTTGGTGGAACTCAAAGCTCAGATCCAGGAGCTTTTGGATTAAGGATTTATTCAACCGAGTGTGTCTCCATGGGGAGCGCTAGTCCTATTTGTGAAAAAGAAGGACGGATCCATGCGTATGTGCGTGGACTATCGTCAACTGAATAAGTTGACGATTAAGAACAAGTACCCATTGCCAAGAATCGACGACCTGTTCGATCAGCTTAAAGGAGCTTCGGTCTTTTCGAAGGTTGATCTAAGGTCTGGTTATCATCAATTAAAGGTGAAGGAAGCGGACATTCATAAGACGGCATTTCGAACACGCTACGGTCATTATGAGTTCTTGGTAATGTCGTTCGGTTTGACGAACGCACCAGCAGCATTTATGGATATGATGAACCGGGTGTTTCAACCATACCTTGATCGATTCGTGGTAGTGTTTATCGATGATATTTTGGTTTACTCCAAGTCCGAGGAGGAGCATGATGCACATCTTCGTGTGGTGTTGCAAATTTTGAGGGAGAAGCAGCTGTACGCAAAGTTCAGTAAGTGTGAGTTCTGGCTTAACGAAGTGACTTTCTTAGGGCATGTAGTTTCTGCAGAGGGAATTAGGGTAGACCCTCGGAAGATAGAAGCTGTATTAGATTGGAAGCCGCCGAAGTCTGTGGCGAAAATCCGAAATTTCTTGGGATTGGCAGGGTATTACAGGAGATTTGTTGAGGGGTTATCTTCAATAGCGGCACCTTTAACTAAGTTGTTAAGGAAGGGAGTATTGTTTGTATGGACTGACAAACAGCAGGAGAGCTTTGAGAAGCTGAAGAGAATCTTGACGGAAGCGCCAGTGTTAATTTAGCCAGAGGCGGGAAAAGAATTTAGCATCTACTGTGATGCGTCACACACGGGTTTAGGATGTGTGTTGATGCAAGACGAAAAAGTTGTTGCATATGCGTCTCGACAGTTGCGACCGCATGAATTGAACTACCCTACGCACGATTTAGAATTGGCGGCGGTAGTGTTTGCTCTAAAGATTTGGAGGCATTACCTGTATGGGGAGAAGTCGGTTATTTACACAGACCATAAGAGTCTGAAGTATATCCTTACCCAGAAGGAATTGAATCTAAGGCAACGTAGGTGGATTGAACTCTTGAAGGACTATGACTGTTCGATCGAGTATCACCCGGGTAAGGCTAACGTGGTGGCAGATGCGTTGAGTAGGAAGGCGATAGCGGATTTGAGGGCGATGTTAGCTCATCTTAGCTGGTATGAAGATAGCAGTTTGGTAGCCGAACTTCAAGTAAGACCTATGTGGACAAGACAGATCAAGGAGAAGCAACTTTTGGATGATGCTTTGAGTACTCGAATCCGACAAGTGCAGAATGGTGAAGGAGAGGACTATAGTTAGAATGGTGATGGAGTTTTGTGTTTCCGTGGGAAGATTTGTATGCCAAAAGATATGGAGCTAAGGCAAATGATTCTTTGGGAATCGTATAATAGCCCTTGTGCTATGCATCCTGGAGGAGTTAAGATGTATCGGGATTTGTGAGAGCAATTCCGGTGGCCAGGTCTGAAGCGAGAAGTTACAGAATATATGGAGAAGTGTTTGACGTGCCAACAGGTGAAAGCTGAACATCAAGTACCTTTGGGATTGTTGCAGCCGGTGAAGATTCCCCAATGGAAATGGGAAAGAATCACGATGGATTTTGTTAGTGGGTTACCTCTTACGCCCACTAAGAAGGATTCAATTTGGGTAATCGTGGATCGGTTGACGAAGTCTGCTCACTTCATACCGGTTCGAGTGGACTTTTCTCTGCAAAAGTTGGCTAAGTTGTACGTGGCTGGGGTTGTAAGACTACATGGTGTACCAGTGTCGATCATATCGGATAGGGACCTTAGGTTCACGTCACGATTTTAGAAGGCTCTTCATCAAGCAATGGGAACAAGGTTAGACTTTAGTATCGCTTTTCACCCACAGACTGATGGTCAGTCTGAGAGGGTAATTCAGATCTTGGAGGATATGCTAAGGGGTTGCATCATCGATTTTAAGGGTAGTTGGGAGGAGTATTTACCTTTGGCAGAATTCGCATACAATAATAGTTATCAAGCTAGTATTCAGATGGCGCCCTATGAAGCGTTATATGGAAGGAGATGTCGTACCCCTACTTGTTGGACGGAGTTAGGTGAACGTCAGGTGTTGGGAGCAGAACTAGTTTCGAAAATGAAAGAGAAAGTTAAGTTAATACGGGCTCGGTTGAAGGAAGCATCGGATTGGCAGAAATCTTATGCGGATTTAAAACGAAAGGAGATGGAATTTGCAGTGGGAGATCAGGTCTTTTTGAAAGTATCACCATGGGAGAAGGTAATGAGGTTTGGTCGGAAGGGCAAGCTAAGTCCTCTGTTTATTGGGCCTTATCGGGTATTAGAACATGTGGGGCCAGTGGCTTATCGTTTGGAGTTGCCTTCGGAGTTGGAGCAGATACATGACGTGTTTCATGTCTCGATGCTAAGACATTATCGTTCTGACCCATCGCATGTGGTGCCGGTGGAAGAGATTGAAGTAAGGCCAAATTTATCTTTTGAGGAGGAACCAGTGCAAATCTTGGATCGAGACGTAAAAATGTTGAGAAGGAAGTCCGTCCCTTTGGTCAAAGTTTTGTGGCGAAATCACGGCGCATAAGAGGCGACGTGGGAGCCAGAGGATGTTATGCGACAACAGTATCCCCATCTCTTTTGATCAGGTAAATTTTGAGGCCAAAATTTATTTTAAGGGGGTAGAACTATAACATCCTGAATTTAGGGGCTTGTGCATTTAATTATTAATTTAAGGATTTGAGGTGCAAATGGCACTCGGGTTTGGGCTGTGGCTTTGAATAAATATTTTATTTACACACTCTAGGGGCTTAAATTAAAGTATTAGTAGTTTAAGTGACATATTGGGCTTGTGGCCCAGCAACTAGGGGCATAGTAAAGGGGAGCTATAAGTGGCGTCACAAGTGCATGAGGAGGGCCTAAATTTTGGCAGCTTGAAGCCCAAGTTATAGGGCTAAAATTCGGCACTTAAAAGAGTAAGGGGGGACGACACAAGGCTATTATTTAGGGATTTATTTTATGTGGATAATAAGCAAATAAAGGCTACTTTTGAAGAGATAACAGATTAAGATAAGGAAAAAAGGATAGAAGCTATCATGTGTTGTAGTGTTGGCTGAAAATCAATCTCTGTTAAGGGGGGAATCGGTTTTCTATATGCAGAGGGGGGTGCCAAAATTTGCTGCTAAAGCTCTCATCTTTTCTCTTTTCTCTGCCAAAATTTCTACTTTATTCTCCCTCTCCTCTCTTTTTCTTCAGTTGGCCGAATCCTCTCTTTCTCATCTCTTCTCACTTTCCCTTGTTAGCCGAATCATACCACCCAGATCTTCTAAAAGAAAAAAAGTCGAAAACGCAATAGTTTATCTTTTTCGGGTTTTTTCATAAAAGCCGAAATCGTGAGATCTAGTCTTCTGTGTGTGCCAAAATCACTCTGGGTTGCCTACTTGTGCCGAAATCTGAAGGAAACTTTAGGTAAGTGTTGATTTGAGAAAACCAAATCTTTTTCGGCTTTTCAAAGTCCCTAGCCGAATGGCTACTTAGAAACTAATCTCTTATTTCTCTCTTATTTTTGGCATTCTGGGATCTGAAGAGGAGTCAATCGTGTAGATCTCTAAGTCATAAGTTCAGTAATACTCGAATCGTGTTACTTTCGAGATTTCAAGGTAAGTAGATCTATTGATTTTAACGGGTAAATTCGGGATTTACTAACCCTTGACCGATTGTAGGGGAGGCCAAATCTTCGTGTTTTTCCGGCCTTTAAGCAAGGTTATAGACTGGAGGTAGTAGATCCGGGTAGCAGGAATATCGACTAAAAGTATATCAAGTGTGTAACTTCTCACACCATTAGACTGATTGCTCATATATATATATATATGTAGTAAATATGCTATATTCTGTTAAATGCCGAAATCCCGGCATAACGTTTGGAAACCCAAGAAGGGTAAAGGCTAAATATCAGGTTAGTGAATTCTGCCATTCATCAGTGAATGATTCTGTTAAAACGATATGTGATATATGTCAATTGTTTTATATATGCTTGGGGTTGGGTGATTGATGAAAGGGGAAGTGATCTGTTCTGGTGGCTTATGCCATTTCAACCTGGTGACTTAGTCACAACACTGTTTTTGGTGGCTTCTGCCATTTCAGCCTGGTGACTCTGTCATAACATTGACGATGAGCAGCTAACTGCAGCATGACTGCCATCAATGGTGTGTAGCGGTGTGGGTTGATTGTAGAAATCCCCAATAGTGTGATTGGCAGGTAAGGGTGGTGTGTAGCGGATGGAAACCTAGGATTGGGTTGGGTTTTATGTATGTTATCTATTATGTTATGTGCTATATTCTGATCTATGGGCTAAGGCCCAATCTGATGGTGCACGAGGGTTGCACACTGAGTTTCGCGACTCACCCTATCATTTTAACAATTTCAGGTGACACTTAGTGCATCGGACCGGGCTGGAGAGGAGAGCAAGGTGGCCATGCGATAGAGAACCAAGGGCTTCCGCAAAAGACTTTACTTCATTTATTTATTTTTAAGAAATTTATTTTAAATGGGTTTTAAATATGGTTGTAATAAGGCCACGGGCCACTAGACTATTATACTTTGTTTTGGTTTTATTTTGGGCTTTCATTATTGTTAGACACTTGAGTTTTAATTAAACTAAGGCGTGCATTAAGATTTTGATTTTAATTCGTAAAAAAACAAATGAAATTGCTATCTTATTTAAACCTATCAAGTCATTAAGTTTTGCCGAACATAAGATTAACTACAAGAAAAATATTTTCCGAAGCTGCGACATCTTTTACAAAAATCTCTTTAGTGACATACCATATTCGGCTGTAGTGTTTGGGCCGGGTTTGGGGTGTTACAGTTTTGATGGTTGCCATAAGAGAAATAAATGTTTACCTAGGCTCGTTAAAGAAATAAATTTGATTAAAATTAATTTCCGAGCCTAGGGGTAAAATGGTCATTTTGCAAAAAGTCTAAGGGCAAAATAGTAATTTTGCCAACGCATGATTATTGAAATGCATTTACTAATGTGATAATTAAATGAGCTAATTTACTGTTATAGATCAAAAAGAACCAAGAGTTTACCTCGACCGGGGAAAGAATAAAGTATCGGACTAGATTGACAATCTAGCTTATTTTGGAATCGAGGTAAGTTTGTATGTGATAAATTCAACATTTATGTTAGCATATTTGAGAATGTTCGATATTATAATGATGCATGATATTCTATGAAATTGAGTATTGGTGCTGAATGAGAAAGATGATAAAAGTTGAGATGTTGAGGTCCCAATGGGACTATAATAAATGTGAAATTGCTATCATCGAGACATGACATGGATAAGGTCCCGTGTAAGACCATGTTTGGAACATGGCCTCAGCACTGAATTGAGATCCCGTATAAGACCATATTTGGGATATGGCTTCGGTACCGAATATGAGAATGGTATAAGACCATACCTGGGATATGGCATCGATACTTAATGTGTAACATCCTGAATTTTTGGGCCTATGCGTTTAATGGGTGAACATGTGTAATGTGTTAATTTAACTGTTAAGGGTCCAAATTGGGCTCAGGATGTGGTCAAGGCCTTGGTGAAATTTTTGTTTGGGCACTATAGAGTTTTAAAAGGTGGTATCCGTGTTTAAATTATCAAAATGGGCTTGTGGCCCAGTGGTCAGTGGCGCCACTTAGGGAGCAAGGAGGTGACGCCACACAAGGGAGTAAAGGGCCCAAATTTAAGTTTCATGGAGCCCAATTCTTTTAATTTAAGCTAGCTAATTTTAAGCATTAGGGTTAGGTGGAGTGGACGGCAATAAGGCTATTATTTAGGGGATTTTTAATGTTTAAAATATGTGGATATTATGCTGATAAATGAGGGAGGAGTTGGAGCTAATTAATTCTCTTTTAGATGAGTTAGTAGATTAAGATAAAGGAGAAAAGATAGGATTTATCTGCAAGGTTAGGTAAGTGCCGAAATTTCTATAAATAGGGGGGATAGCTAATCAATTCTGGCATTTGAACCCTACTCTTTCTTTTCTTCCTGTGCCGAAAATTTGAAGGCCATCTCACTTGTTTTCTTTTCTCATCTTTTCTCTTTCATAAGCCGAAAATCACCATTGTTTTCTCACCTTTTCTTTCTTTTTCTTTGAAATTTCCTTTTAGCCGAATCTTCTGATCTCCATTGTTATTCTTCTCCCATTCACTAAAAGCCGAAACTCCTCATTCAATTCTTCTAAAAGCTGAAAAACACATCAGCCTTCTCTCGTTCATCTTTTTCGGGATTTTCTTAAAAGCCAAAATCCCTAGATATCATCTCCTGTGATTGCCGAAATCCTTCTGTGGTGTCTGCTTGTGCTGAATCTTGAAGAAAACTAAAGGTAAGTGTCGATTCGCAAGATTTCAATATTTTTTCGGCTTTTAGAGATTTTAGCCGAATGGCTATATGGCTTACTAATCGAGTATTTTCTCTCATTTGCGGCATTCCAGGATTTGAAGGGGATTCAATCGCTTAGATCTTTAGGACAAAGTTCAGTAGCATTCGGGATTTCAAGGTAAGGAGATCTGTTAGTTTAAACATATAAATCTGGTAAAACACTAACCCTTGGCCGAATATAGGAAATGCCTTATCTTCGCATTATTCTGGCTTTTAAGCAAAGTTGCAGATCGAAGGCAGTAGATCTGATTAGCGATGGTATCGACATAGAGGGTAGTCCTATGCATTAATCAAGTGTGTAACTTCTCACACCATTTAGATTGTCTGCTAATATGTGTATATAAATCTACTTATACTCTGTTAAATGCCGAAATCCCGGCATAACGATTGAAAACCCGAGGAAGGTAAAAGCGAATCACCAGGTTAGTGATCTCTGTCATTCGTAAGTGAATGTTTCTGCTGATGATATGTTTTGTATGTATGCTGATTTCTGTGATTGCACGGGGTTGGGTGATTGATGAAAGGGGAAGTGTTCTGTTGTAGTGGCTTTTTGCCATGATCTGTTGTAGTGGCTATTGCCATGATCTGACGATGACCAGCTAACCACAGCATGACTGCCATCGATGGTGTGTAGCGGTGTGGGTTGATTGTAGAAATCCCCAATGGTGTGACTAGAAGGTAAGGGTGGTGTGTAGCGGATGGAAACCTAGGATTGGGTTGGGCTTTGCATAATTTCTGTTATTTCATGTTTTAATATCTGTTCTGTGGGGCTAAGGCCCAATCTGATGGTGCATGAGAGTTGCACACTGAGTCTCGTGACTCACCCTATTATTTAACATCTTTCAGGTAGCACCTAGTGCATCGGACCGGGCTGGAGAGGAGCGCAAGATGGCCATGCAAGAGATTATTTTGATTCAGCAGAAGACTTTACTTAGTTATTTATTTTTAACATTTTTAATTAATGGGTTTTAAATTTCGTTGTAATAAGGCCATGGGCCATTAGTTTTATATTTTCGGTTTTTGGGCTTTACCTTCATACACCTGAATTATTTGATAAAAATTAAAACTAAGGCTTGTACTAAATTTCGGTTTTTAATTCATAAAGGCATCTTATAAAATATATATCTTATATTAATTACCAAATTATTAAGTTTTCCAGTATAAATGCTTAAACTCGACAAATGACTTCCAAAAATGCGACATGTTTTACTAAAACTTCTTAGTGACATGCCAGATCCGGTCATGGTGTTTGGGCCAGGTCTGGGGTGTTACAAATTGGTATCAAAGCCCGGTTCAAAACTCGACTTTGGGGATTTTGGGCTCAAAACGTTTTCTAAAGATGGGTTTTGGAAACAGGCATGTTTAAAAATAACACAGGATGGTTTTCTCAGCATGGCACCTGCGTCTCTGGCCCAAGTCCGCCAGGTAAGTATTCTGAACTCACTGTGTGTTATAAATGTATGTGGGCTTGATGGGCTTTATGGGACGTAGATTATTTGAATTAGAACTTGATGGACTTTAGGCCTAGCTTAAACAACTCCCTAAATCTCATAAAACTTAATTTCACTAAACAAACCCATGAACAAGTCGCTAGGTTGGGGTGTGGCAACAGGCATGCGCATGTCTAGGATTGGATCCGGAAGAGCCTGGTACTTCAACAGCCCTAGTGACTCACCTCCTCTTCACTGGAATCCTACCTGGTGCGTAGTGACTGTTCACCTTAGCCGTGAGGACTTGTTGGTGGGCCAAACATTGTGATTAAAACCCGAAAGAGACCATCCACCCTATTTCGCAATCAAAATACCCCAAGTTTTGTATAATTTCCAAAATACACTTGATTTGTGAAAATTTTCCAGAATACCCCAGAATTGTAAAACTAGCAAAATTTGTGAAATTACCGAAACATTTTGGTTGGCAAAATTTCCAAAATACCCGTGGTTTGTGGAAATTTCTAAAACAACCGTGATTTTATAAAATACCCATGTGTTGCAAATTTACCCCGAAAACCCCTAGATTTACAAGAGTAACCCGGTTTGCGAAATTAAATTTTCCAAAGTACCCCTATTTAAAAAAAAACTTGTTTTCCAAAATAGCCTTGCTTTGTAAAAAAAAAATGTGTACCAAAGTACTTCTAATTCAAAGAAAATCACCAATATACTTTATTTTGGAAAAAATACCCTGTAGGGCAAAACTACGGAAAAACCCCTGGGTAGTGAAATGACGAAGATACTCTTATGTGATGAATGTGAGTTCATGGATGTTATATGTATGTTGATGTGTGATGGTTGAATGTACGTGGTTTCTAGAATTAGGAGATAAACTTGAGACTGAAACTGTAGATAGGTTCGAATTCGAAAGAACTACTCTTAAAACTACTGTTCATAAGATTGTTCGTGGTTAATCAGTGAAAGAAATTAATAATTCATAAAATTTCTAATTCAGATAATGTAACACCCCAAACCCGACCCATGCGTTTCGACCAGATCTGGCATGTTATGGAACACATAACACTTTAACGGTTTTAGAAAGCACAAGTTAATTAGTTAATATTCGAATAAAGATGTGACTTTTTGAAAATAAATCTTTGTATTATTATTAAATATAATAAAACCTTTGACACAATTTCATAAGTTGCAGAACATCTTTCTTTTTTTAAAAAAACAAATAAAGAAACTACTTAGATGAACATAATTTATGGGGGCCTTATTACATAAAAATTTTCCAAAACTATAAACTTAAGAAAAACCGAAATAATCAAAAATAGAGAAATCAAAACTTGATGGCCCCTCGAGTCTGTCTCGGCTCCCATATCCACGATCTACTGCTCATCTGAAAGCGTAGAGAAAAAGGAAAGCGTGAGTCACCAAGACTCAGTGTATAAATCTCAAAACACACAACAACCTGAGCCCGCAAACACATTATGGGCCCTGGCCCATACATAGAGGCAACAATCATGATTATATATCAAATAACAAATGATTAATAACCCATCCCATCCTAGGGTTCCATCCTCTACACACCATCCCGTACCAACCATCACACCTTCAGGAATTCTACAATCAACCTTCCATCCGCTACACACCATAACGACAGCCGAACTGCCTATTCCTGATGTTCAGGAAATATTAAACGTGGCATAGCCACTGATCACTATGTGACCTAGCATTTATATTTGTGGGTTTTCTACCACCGATGACCAAGTGACCTGTCATGCACTTCCCCTTCATCATATCAAAATCCCTCCCATGCATACACACATAAAGAAAACATCATGCAGGCTTACATATATTTCGATACACATAGAGAGTTCTATGTTTACGTACCTGGCATCCTTGCTTAACCCTTTTAGGGTTCCATTCGACTGTCTATACAGCCTCTTTCCGGCTTTTTAGCCCATAACATATAAATAGACATACATACAGGATTAGTAGTGTGTTAGAGATCTACACACCTGATTACCGTTAGAACGATGCTTTCTATGTCGACGCTATCCGTAGTCGACACAACTGCTATCTGCCTAAGGTGTTGTTCAGAAGCTGGTCCACAACCAAGTGGCCAATCTCGAACGGCATATACTGCTCGTTTCTTAAACTTAGGGATTCTCTCCTTTGCCTGATCCATGTTTAATTCCATCACAAGTCCTTATCAGAACTACTATCACCATATTTGATCGTTAATCCTCATCATAAAATTAAGATCTTGTATAAAATAAATAAATCTAGTAGAAATCTAGGGAAAATCTCCTTACCTTAAAATCCCGAAATTGGAGACTAGCTATTTTCGGCTTTTAGATCTAGCTGACCAAGCTTCATTCAAATCCCGAATTACCGCCCAACATAGAACCATTAAACTTATTAGCTTTTCGGCTTTTTCCTTTCAAAAACTGGGAATAGATCATGAGAACTAATCAGAAGTCGACACTTGCCTTAGCACAGGAGGTTCGGCTAGCACTAGAGAGAGGATTCGGCAATGCCAAAGGAAGTTTTAAATGTCGGAATAGATAGAACTAATTCTCAAATAGGATGAATAAAGAAAAACTATGGAGATTTCGTCTTTTTAGAGAAATCGGCTCAATGGGGAAAAAGAATGGAGAAGAGGTTTCGGCTTTTGAAGAAATTGAAGAAAAGAAAATTGGAGAGGGAGAGGCTAAGGAATTCGGCACAAAGAAAGAAGAGAGAATTAGGGTTTTAAATGCCAGAATCAAGGAGCTATCCCCCCTATTTATAGAAATTTCGGCACCTCTTGTATAAAACCGAAAACGCCCTTCCTAATTAATTAAAATTCAAGCTAAATGAAAGGGAAAATTTAGCACCCCTTTGCCATGTAGTAGCCGATTTCTTTACTCCTTTAAGTGGTGGATTTGCGGCCGTCACCTTCCTTGTAGATAGGCACCTATCTTTTCTCCTTTTTATCTTCTAAATTATCAATTTTAAAATCCATATTAATCCTCCTATTTTTGAGCCTTGTAGCCGTCCATCTCACCTAACCCTAATACCGAATTTAGCTAACTAAGATTAAAGAATTTGGGCTCCATAAAACTTAAATTTTGGGCCCCTAAAACCCTTATTGTGGCATCACCCTTGCTCCTATTTAAGTGCCGAAAATGGCCTACAAACATGGGCTCCTTGCGGCCAAAACTTGGGCCTCTTTAACTGTTAATGACGCCACCTTAAAATAATTTAACCAAGGCCTTTGCCTAATCCTGAGCCCAATTTTGGACCCCTATCACCAAAATTATCATATTAAACATATCCCTACACTAAACGCATAGACCCATTAATTCAGGATGTTACAGTTCTACCCTCCTTAAAGAAACTTTTTCCTCGAAATTACCTGATCAGAAAAGATGAGGGTATTGTTGCCTCATTGCCTCCTCGGGTTCCCACGTAGCCTCCTCCGAGCCATGATTCCACCACAGCACCTTAACCAATGGAACTATTTTCCTTCACAACACCTTGACGTTACGATCTAGAATTTCCACTGGTTCCTCTTCGAAGGATAGATCAGGTCTTACCTCGATTTCGTCCACAGGCACAACATGAGACGGATCTGAACGGTAACGTCTTAGCATAGAGACGTGAAATACATCGTGAATTTGACTTAACTCCGGAGGTAACTCCAACTGGTAGGCTACTGGTCCTATTCGCTTCAACACCCGATATGGTCCGATAAATCTGGGACTCAATTTACCTTTTCTACCAAACCTTAGTACCTTTTTCCATGGCGACACCTTTACGAATACTTTATCACCCACTGCAAACTCTATGTCCTTACGCTTGGAATCAGCGTAGGACTTTTGCCTGTCTGACGCCTCCTTCAGTCGAACCCGAATCAATTCAACCTTCTCTTCTGTTTCGGTCACCAACTCCAGACCCAAAATATGACGTTCCCCTAATTCCGTCCAACAGGTAGGAGTACGACACCTTCGCCCATACAAAGCTTCGTAGGCGCCATCTGAATACTTGATTGGTAGCTGTTATTGTAAGCAAACTCTGCTAACGGTAAGAACTCTTCCAAACTACCTCTGAAATCAATGACACATCCTCTCAACATGTCCTCCAAGATCTGAATCACCCGTTCAGACTGTCCATCGGTCTGAGGATGAAACGCTGTACTGAAATCCAACTTCGTACCTAACGCTTGATGCAACGCCTTCCAAAATCATGAGGTGAACCTAGGATCCCTATCAGATATGATCGAAACCGGTACTCCATGCAACCTCACTACCTCCGCTATGTACAACTTAGCTAACTTCTGCAAGGAATAGTCAACACGTATGGGTATGAAGTGTGCAGACTTTGTCAAGCGATCAACAACTACCCAAACCACATCTTTCTTAGTAGGTGTGAGGGGAAGCCCACTAACAAAGTCCATGGTGATTCTCTCCCACTTCCATTGTGGAATCTTCACTGGTCGTAATAATCCTGATGGTAGCTGATGTTCCGCCTTGACCTGCGGACAGGTCAAACACTTACCCACCAATTCAGTTACTTCTTGCTTCAACCCCGGCCACCAGAACTGATTTCGCAAATCCCGAAACATCTTACTTCCTCTAGGGTGCATCGCATATGTACCACCATGCGCCTCATGCAAAATCCTACTCCTCAATTCCGGATCTTTTGGCATGCAAACTTTCCCTCGAAAACATAACAGCCCTTCCTCATTCATACTGAATTCCACTGGCTCATCCTTTGAGACTAGCTGCAATTTCCCCTTTAACAACTCATCGGTCTGTTGCTTCTCCTTCACCTGACTGATCCAAGAGGGTTTCACTTGAAGTTCAGCTAACAAACTTCCATCCTCATACAAACTAAGGTGAGAAAACATTGCTCTTAAGTCAGAGACTACTTTACGCCTTAGAGCATCCGCTACTACATTAGCCTTACCCGGGTGATACTCGATTGAGCAGTCATAATTCTTTAGCAACTCGATCCACCTTCTCTGCCTTAGATTCAACTCCTTCTGAGTCAGAAGATATTTTAAGCTCTTATGATCTATGTAAATGACAGATTTCTCCCCGTACAAATAATGCCTCCAAATTTTTAAGGCAAACACCACTGCCGCCAATTCCAAATCATGAGTGGGATAATTCGATTCATGCGGTCTTAACTGCCGAGATGCATATGCAACCACCTTTCCATCTTGCATCAACACACATCCTAATCCTGTGTGTGACGCATTACAGTAAATTACAAACTACTTCCCCGCCTCCGGCTGAATCAACACTGGGGCCTCCGTCAAAATCCTCTTTAACTTCTCGAAACTCTCCTGCTGCTTATCAGACCAAACAAACGGAACTCCTTTCCGTAGCAACTTAGTCAATGGTGCCGCCACCAAAGAAAATCCTTCAACAAACCTTCGGTAATACCCAGCTAAACCGAGAAAACTCCTAATCTCAGCCACAGACCTAGGTGGCTTCCAATCCAACACCGCTTCAATCTTTTGAGGATCAACCCTAATCCCTTCTGTCGACACAATGTGCCCTAGAAACGTAACTTCCCTTAGCCAAAATTCATACTTACTGAATTTGGCATACAACTACTTCTCCCTTAGAATCTGCAAAACTATTCACAGATGAGCATCATGTTCCTCTTCCGACTTCGGATAAACCAAGATATCGTCTATAAACACCAAGACACGCCAATCTAGGTAGGGTTGGAATACTCGATTCATCATGTCCATGAAAGCTGCTGGCGCGTTGGTCAATCCAAATGGCATCACCATAAACTCATAGTGACCATAGCGAGTCCTAAAAGCCGTCTTATGAATATCCGCCTCCTTGACCCTAAGCTGATGGTACCCTGACCTCAAGTCTATCTTTGAAAAGACTGAGGCCCCCTTCAACTGATCGAACAAGTCATCGATCCTTGGCAATGGGTACTTGTTCTTGATTGTTAGCTTATTCAACTGGCGATAATCAATGCACATACACATTGATCCATCCTTCTTCTTAACAAATAACACCGGCGCTCCCCAAGGCGACACACTCGGTCGAATAAACCCTCTATCCAGCAACTCCTGAATCTGCGCTTTCAACTCCACCAACTCCTTTGGCGCCATCCTATACGGAGCAATAGATACCGGCGCTGTTCTCGGAAGAAGATCGATACCAAACTCCACTTCACGATCTGGGGGTAATCCCGGAAGCTCTTCAGGGAAAACATCAAAAAATTCTTTTATCGTCCTGACGTCCCCAACAGTCAGATCATTGGCTTCTAAAGCCCTAACAAACAATAAAATTGCCTTGCACCCTTTTCTCACCATCCTTTCTGCTCTTAGGGCAGTCACTACATTCCACAGACAGTTCCCCCTTTCTCCTATCACCAGCACTTCATCACCCTCGTAGGTTTTTACCACCATACGTTTGGCTGCACAATCTAAATTAGCTTGATACTTCACGAGCCAATCCATGCCCAAAATTAAATCAAACTCCCCGAACGGTAATTCCATTAGATCCATTCCGAAGACTATCCCCTGAACTTCCAGAGGTACTTCCCGATAGAGTTTATCCACTACTACAGATTGTCCTAACGGGCTAACTACAGTCATTGCCCTAGGGGTAATTTTAGATTCTAACCCTAGAGTTCCAGATAGGCTACTAGCTACATACGAATACGTCGACCCAATGCCAATCAATGCAGTGTAAGGCAAGCCAAAAATTAAAAACGTACAGGTTATGACATCCAGTGCGTCCGCCTCCTCTCGACGTCTAACAGCATAGACCAACTCCGGCTGTCTCGCCTCAGTGTTTCCTGCCCTTTGGCCTGGTGCTCCCCGACCCCGACCAGCACCATTACCACCTCTAGCTGCCCCACGACCTCTTTGTGGTTGCTGACCTCCTCTGCCAGGCTGAGCATTCCCTCGACCCATGGTCTCTTCACTGTCCCGTCGCTGCGGACAGTTTCTCACTTGGTGGTCCGTAGATCCACATCTAAAACACTTCCCACTGCCTGCCCAACATTCTCCGGCATGAAATTTGCCACATCGAGCACATTTTGGTGTCTGGTTAGCAGCAGCAGGTTTCTCTTCCCGTTTCGGTCCATCAGGCTGGACCTTTTCAGAGTACGCCCAGTTGCTCCTGACGATCCAAAATTTCTCTTATTTCCACCCCTATCTCTATCCCGATTTAATTTCTTAGTCCGCTTTACCTCCTCGGCTATCTTAGTCTTTTCCACTAGGACAGCAAATTCCCTCTCTCACTTTGGGGCTATCAAAACACGCAAATCATCCCTCAGGCCATCTTCAAACCTAACACAACGTTCATGCTCCGTGGCTACCATCCCACGAGCATAACGGCTAAGGCGTAAGAACTCAGCTTCATACGCAGCCACTGACCTACTCCCTTGCACCAAATTCAAAAATGCTCTGCGCTGCGCATCCACATAACTCGATCCAATGTACTTATTCTAAAATGCCGTTTTAAAGAAATCCCAGGTGATACGATCAGCCATAGCACCATCCTTAATCGTAAGCCACCATTGATATGCTTCATCCTGCAGGAGAGATACAACCCCTTTCAACTTCTCCTCCTCCGTGAAATCCAAATCATCCATTATGCGTTTTACCGCCTCCAACCAATACTCAGCTGAACTTGGGGCTACACCAAAAATTCCCCTAAACACTTCTGCCCCGTTGGCCCTAAGCCGCTCCGGCACAGATTTCTGAGCTCCTGTGCTTATACCAGCCCCAACAACCCTCTCTAAGACCCTTAACATTCCTGAGATACCGCATCATCTCCGGTAGTCTAATCTTGAAATTCCTCCTCTGCAGCTAGCATCTCATTTCCAGAACCATGACCAGACCCTACTGGTTCCAACACTGTCATCCTACCCTTACCACGACCACGTGGCGGACGTCCTCGACCCCTTGTACTCATTCTACCACTTCGCTTTTATCTGATTAGAAATTTTATGAGTTATTAGTTTTCTTCCACTGATTAACCACGAACAGTCTTATGAATAGTAGTTTTAGAGTAGTTTTTTCGAATTCGCATTCACAATTCAGTCTCAAGTTCGTATCCTCTAATTCTAGTAAACACATACATTCAATCATCAACATACAGATAACATCCATGAACTTACATTCATCACGTAAGGGTGTTTTTGTTATTTCACTACCCAAGGGTATTTTCGTAATTTTTCCTATAGGGGTGTTTTCGTAATTTTTTTCAAAATAGGGTTCCTTGGTGATTTTGTGAAATAAGGGTATTTTGGTAATTTTACAATCTGGGGGTATTTTGGTAATTTTGAAATCTGGGGGTATTTCGGTAATTTGACAATCCAGGGGTATTTCGGTAATTTTGAAATCTCGGGGTATTTCGGTAATTCTGCAAATCAGGGGTAATTTGGTAATTTTACAAACCAGGGATATTTTGATGATGTTTTTTTCAAACAGGGGTACTTTTGGAAAATCTAGTTTCATAATCAGGGTTACTATTGTAAACATGAGATTTTCGGGTAAATTTTCAAAACATAGGTATTTTATAAAATCACGGTTGTTCTGGAAATTTTCACAAACCGAGGTTATTTTAGAAATTTTGCAAAACTTGGGGTATTTGATTGTGAAATAGGGTAGCTGGTCCCTTTCGGGTTTTAATTATAAGGTTTAGCCCATCAACAAGTCCTCGTAGCTAGGATGAACAGTCACTACGCACCAGGTAAGATTCTAGTGAAGAGGAGGTGAGTCACTAGGACTGCTTAAGTACCAAGCTCTCCCTGAATCCACTCCTAGACATGCGTATGCCCATTGCCACACCCTAATTCGGCTAAAGTGAACAGTCACTACGCACCAGGTAAGATTCCGGTGAAGAGGAGGTGAGTCACTAGGACTGCTTAAATACCAAGCTCTTACGGATCCAATCCTAGACATGCGTATGCCTGTTGCCACACCCTAGTCTTGCGACTCGTTTACGTGTTTTGTTCAGAGAAATTAAGTCTTATGAAATTGAAGAGTTGTTTATCTAGGCCTATGGTTCATTGATACTATCTACGTCCCTCAAGCCCATTAAGCCTACATGTATAACACAACAAGAGTTTAGAATACTTACCTGCGTGGATCGGGTGCTGGTAGACTCGAAGGCCGTATCTTCAACCAAGACACATTTTTTTTCCAAATTCACATCAAATTTTCAAAACACTACTAGACCCATTTCACAGCCCGAGTTTTGAACTGGGCTCTGATACCAAATTGTAACACCCCAAACCAGGCCCATGCGTTTCGACCAGATCTGGCATGTTATGGAACACATAAAACTTTAACAGTTTTAGAAAGCACAAGTTAATTAGTTAATATTCGAATAAAGATGTGACTTTTTGAAAATAAATCTTTGTATTATTATTAAATATAATAAAACCTTTGACACAATTTCATAAGTTGCAGAACATCTTTTTTAAAAAAAACAAATAAAGAAACTACTTAGATGAACATAATCTATGGGGGCCTTATTACATAAAAATTTTCCAAAACTATAAACTTAAGAAAAACCGAAATAATCAAAAATAGAGAAATCAAAACTTGATGGCCCCTCGAGTCCATCTCAGCTCCCATGTCCACGATCTACTGCTCATCTGAAAGTATAGAGAAAAAGGAAAGTGTGAGTCACTAAGACTCAGTGTATAAATCTCAATACACACAACGACTTGAGCCCGCAAACACATTATGGGCTCTGGCCCATACATAGAGGCAACAATCATGATTATATATCAAATAACAAATGATTAATAACCCATCCCATCCTAGGGTTCCATCCTCTACACACCATCCTGTACCAACCATCACACCTTGGGGAATTCTACAATCAACCCTCCATCTGCTACACACCATAACGACAGCCGAACTGCCTATTCTTGATGTTCAGGAAATATTAAATGTGGCATAGCCACCAATCACTATGTGACCTAGCATTTATATTTGTGGGTTTTCTACCACCTATCACCAAGTGACCTGTCATGCACTTCCCCTTCATCATATCTGTAACACCCTGGTTTAGGGGCTAAGCAGTTTGAGTATAATTCAGGTGTTGGAAGGTTTTTGGGTGTGTTTGGAGGTGTTTTAGAGGTTTTGAGAATGCTCGGCTAAAAGGGGAAGGCTTTGGAAAATTTTGACTTTCAGGGGTTAAAAGGGGAGCTTGGATAGAGGGTGTCTTAAGAGAATTTTTGGTGGAGTTTTGGGCATAAAGATTGGGCTGGTGGAGTGGCAAGGGGAGGCGCCACTAAGAGCTTGGAAAAGTGACGCCTCAGGTGCAAGGGAAGGGGCCAGTGTTCGAGCTGCAAGGGCAGCAGGGAGGCCTTGTTTTTGCGTCAAGTTGGTAAGGTGATTGGATGGTTTTTGAATGCTTAAATGATGGAGGAAGACTTGGTCTTCCATTTTAAATTCAGCTAGGTAGGTAAGGAGGAAGGTTTGACTCATTCAAATCTTTTTGAATGAGTGTTAGGGAGGAAAAAGGGGAGAGAAATAAGGGATTTGGTGGGGGTTGAAGCAGTGGCCGAATGTGGGAGTCTTGGGGGTGGTTTTTTCGGTTTTGTGGGATGTGAGTAGGTGTGTGCTGAACCTTAGTCCTATAAATAGGGGTGTACTCTTCACTTGTTCATTTTTTTTTGGCCACCCTTTTCCTCTTGTGTTTTCTCTCCTTGTCGAAAATTGCTTCACTATTTCCTTTGGCCGAAACTTCAAGGTCATTTAGCTATTTTCTTCTCCCCATTACATTTGAGCCGAAACCACTCCATTTTATCCCCCTCAAACCTTCATTTTCTTTTCTATTGCCGTAACCCCTATCCCTTTGCATCCGTTTTTCCTTCAAGCCGAACCTTAGGTAGTGTTAAACACCTAAGGCCGAATTCTCTTCCTTTTGATTAAGGTGTTGGCCGAATCTTCCCTTTCCTTTTAGTGTTGTTCTTTGGCCGAATCTAAGGGTGGAGTGGATTGCTTTTGGGTTGTGATTTCAAGCCTTGGAAAAGATATATAGGTAAGGCCGAATGCCCTATGGACTATCTTCTGTTCTCGGTCGACATTTTCAAGGGTAAGTGTTGGTTTGGTTTTTATTTGGATGTATGTTGATCTTTTGTTTGGAATCGTTTTGGCTTAGGATATCCAGGATTTGAAGCAGTCAAGCGTAGCCTCTGTTTTTGGTTGTTCGTTGGTAGGTGGTGGTAAGAGGTTGAACGTTGGTATATTCTTTTAGTTTTTGACTCGAGAGACTAATTATTTATGTTTTAGGGGAAGGCCGATTGTCGGAGGAACCATTGGTTGGTTCGGGATTTGGTAGGAAACCAAATCATTCGTGAGGAGCAAGGGTATCGAGGTTATCAAGAGTCTTAGATTGGTTCTTCGATTAAGGCTTGCAGGTGTGTACGCACACACTTTTCTATTAATAAATGTGCTTACTTTATTGTGTGTTGTTTGGATCCATGAAAGGTGGACTAAGTGCCATTAAGGTATGAGGCAAAGGGTCAGGTAAGTCCCTGTTGTGATGCTTTTGGTAAGCATGATGTATCTGCTATGAGTTGTCATGTTGATGCTTTTGGTAAGCATAGTATATCCAATATGTGTGCTATAATACTTGATTTTGGTTAAACAATATGTATGTTGCTAAACAAGCATGATGTATCTTATGTTAAAATGCATATTAGTGGTTGATGTGGGTTGTACGAGTGGAGGGGGCAGTGATATTTTGTGCTGACGAGCACCAGTGTTTTGGTAACACACTTTGTGACTTTGGGTCACCAGAGGTTTGGCACCTCCATAGGTTTGGCACCTCAGCGTCTCGTCCCCGTGGTTTCGCACCACAGTGGGTTGGCCCCACAAGGCGGTATTGAGGGATTGACGCCAGTGATTTGGTATCACATGATGGGTTGGCCCCATCAATTGATTTGTGACTTTGGTCACCAGTGTTTTGGTAACACACTTTGTGTCTTTGGGACACCAGTGGTTTGGCACCACATTGACGGATATCGTGTCTTTGGGACACCAGTGGTTTGGCACCACATTGATGATTATTGTGACCTTGGGTCACCAGTGGTTTGGCACCACCAGTGGTTTGGTACCACACGGGGTAGAGAAAGGTGTTCGGATGGCTAGGTTGGGTGCATATTGAACTCTATGCATGTTAAGCTCGAATATGAATTTTGTATGATGTTTTATCAAACCGGGAAAAAGGGGTTACACACTGAGTCTTGGAGACTCACCTTTTTCCTTTAACATTTTCAGGTGTTGCATAAAGCTGGACCGGGTTCGGAGAGGACAAGGTGGCCCATGCCGAAGACTATGTTTAATCATTTTAATGCATGATTTTAGTATAAGTACTTCATTTTAAGTATTGGGTTGTAATAAAGGCCATTTTATTATTTTGGTATTACTTTAACGATGGTTTTTTTTTAATTTAAATTGCTATGTGAAAATGATTTATGGTTTGCAACCTATTTATTCAAATTAGTTTATATACTAAAGTTTTAAAAATGAGTAAGTTTTCAATAACAAAGTTTTACTCATAAGTCTTAATGGATATGTTTTTTTTTAAAATTCAACAAACTACAATGTTTTATTCTAAGTCAGAAAGCTTTTCAACCGACTTTCCCCAGTGACATAACCAGATTCGGTCGTAGTGAATGGGCCGGGTTTGGGGATGTTACAATATCAAAATCCCTCCCCATGCATACACACATAAAGAAAACATCATGCAGGCTTACATATATTTCGATACACATAGAGAGTTCTATGTTTACGTACCTGGCATCCTTGCTAGGGTTCCATTCGACTGTCTATACAGCCTTTTTCCGGCTTTTTAGCCCATAACATATAAATAGACATACATACAAGATTAGTAGTGTGTTAGAGATCTACACACCTGATTACCGTTAGAATGATGCTTTCTATGTCGATGCTATCCGTAGTCGACACAACTACTATCTGCCTAAGGTGTTGTTCAGAAGCCGGTCTACAACCAGGTGGCCAATCTCGAACGGCAGATACTGCTCGTTTCTTAAACTGAGGGATTCTCTCCTTTGCGTGATCCATGTTTAATTCCATCACAAGTCCTTATCAGAACTACTATCACCATATTTGATCGTTAATCCTCATCATAAAATTAAGATCTAGTATAAAATAAATAAATCTAGTAGAAATCTAGGGAAAATCTCCTTACCTTAAAATCCCGAAATTGGAGACTAGCTATTTTTGGCTTTTAGATCTAGTTGACCAAGCTTCCTTCAAATCCCAAATTGCCGCCCAACATAGAACCATTAAACTTATTAGCTTTTCGGCTTTTGCCTTTCAAAAACTGGGAATAGATCATGAGAACTAATCAGTAGTCGACACTTACCTTAGCATAGGAGGTTCGGCTAGCACTAGAGAGAGGATTCGGCAATGCCAAAGGAAGTTTTAAATGCCGGAATAGATAGAACTAATTCTCAAATAGGATGAATAAAGAAAAACTATGGAGATTTCGACTTTTTAGAGAAATCGGCTCAAGGGGGAAAAAGAATGGAGAAGAGGTTTCGGCTTTTGAAGAAATTGAAGATAACAAAATTGGAGAGGGAGAGGCTAAGGAATTCGGCACAAAGAAAGAAGAGAGAATTAGGGTTTTAAATGCCAGAATCAAAGAGCTATCCCTCCTATTTATAGAAATTTCGGCACCTCTTGTATAAAATCGAAAACGCCCTTCCTAATTAATTAAAATTCAAGCTAAATGAAAGGGAAAATTCGGCACCCCTTTGCCATGCAGTAGCCGATTTCTTTACTCCTCTAAGTGGTGGATTTTCGGCCATCACCTTCCTTGTAGATAGGCTCCTATCTTTTCTCCTTTTTATCTTCTAAATTATCAATTTTAAAATCCATATTAATCCTCCTATTTTTGAGCCTTGTAGCCGTCCATCTCACCTAACCCTAATGCCGAATTTAGCTAACTAAGATTAAAGAATTTGGGCTCCATAAAACTTAAATTTTGGGCCCCTAAAACCCTTATTGTGGCGTCACCCTTGCTCCTATTTAAGTGCCGAAAATGGCCTACAAACATGGGCTCCTTGCGGCCAAAACTTGGGACTCTTTAACTGTTAATGACGCCACCTTAAAATAATTTAACCAAGGCCTTTGCCTAATCCTAAGCCTAATTTTGGACCCCTATCACCTAAATTATCATATTAAACATATCCCTACACTAAACGCATAGACCCATTAATTCAGGATGTTACAGATAATACGAGAATCAACGATGAGCACTAGAAGAGGAAGAAGAGGCCGCGGCGAGGCCATGGAAGTGTTAGGACTGATGTGCTGACTCAGCTAGTTAGGGAGGTACTGAAGGAGGTTAAAGAAATCGATGAAACACTTCGGTTGGGTGCGTAGACTGTAAGAAAAAAAAGAGATTGTAGATTTCTAGGGTTCCAGTCTCGTTCTGTAAAGCATGTTAAGGTACGTCCAAACTTCCGGGTTTATGAATATTGCAGAAGGCATCATCCGGGTGAATGTTGGAGGAAGTCAGGTGTAACATCCTAAAATTATGGGCCTATGCATTTAGTGTAGGGATAGAATTAATTTGTTAATTTAAGTGATAGGGGTCTAAATTTGGGCTTAGAATTAGGCAAAGGCCCAGATTACATTATTTTAAGGTGGCATCATTAACAATTAAAAGGGAACAAGTTTTGGGTCGCAAGGAGCCCATGTTTTTGGGCCATTTTCGGCAATTAAATGGGAGCAAGGGTGACGCCACAACAAGGGATTTAAGGGATTTGAATTTAAGTTTAATGAAGCCCAAATCTTTTAATTTAAATGAGTTAAATTTAGGCATTTAGAATTAATGAGGTGGACGACTACAAGGCTTAAAAATAGGAAGATATATACGGATTTTTAAGTGATAATATCATAGATAAAAAGGAGAAAAGTTAGGAGCTTATCTTCAAAGGAAGTGTTGGCCGAAAATCCACCACTTAGAGGAGTGTAAAATTCAGCTACTGCATGGCATAGAGGGTGCCGAAATTCTCCTCTCTTCTAGCTTAAATTTTAAGGGCGTTTTCGGTATTTAGCAGTAGGTGTCAAAAATCTATAAATAGGGGGGCTAGCTCCTTGTTTCTAACATTGAAAAACCCTAAAATCCTCTCCCTTGGTGCCAAAATTCCCTAGCCTCTCCCTCTCCAAATTTATTTCTTCAATTTCTTCAAAAGCCGAAACTTTTCCCCACTTTCTTTTCCCTTGTGCCGATTTCTCTAAAAAGCCGAAGCATCCATCGTTTTTTTCTTTTATTCATCCTATTTGAGAAATTATTCTATACTTCCGGCATTTAAATCTTCCATTGGCATTGCCGAATCCTCTCTCTAGTGCTAGCCGAATCTCCTAAGCTAAGGTAAGAGTCGATTTTTGTTTAGTTCTCATAATCTATTCCTGGTTTTTGAAAAGCAATAGCCGAAAGCTAATAGTTTAATGGTTTTCGGGATTTGAAGGAAGCTTGGTCGACTCGATCTAAAAGCTGAAAAATCATTAGTCTTCAATTTCGGGATTTTAAGGTAAGAAGAGTTGTTTATTCAAATACATAAAATTGGGTAGAACACTAACCATGGCCGAATATAGGAGAGGCTCTAGTTTCACATCCTTCCGGCTTTTTGAGCAAAGTTGTAGATCGATTTAGCTAGGGTATCAACATTAATCAGGTGTGTAGATCTCTAACACACTACTAATAAACCTGTATGCAAATCTATTTATGTATGTTATGGGTTAAAAGCCGAAATAAGGCTGTATAAACAGTCGAATGGAACCCTAAAAGGGTTAGGCAAGGATGCCAGGTACGTAAACATAGAACTCCCTATGTGTATCGAAAAATATATATGACTGCATGATATTTTCTTTATGTGTGTATGCATGGGATGGGATATTGATATGATGAAGGGGAAGTGCATGATAGGTCACGCAGTGATCGGTGGTAGAAAACCCACAAATATAAATGCTAGGTCACATTGTGATCGGTAGCTATGCCACGTTTAATGATTCCTACTTAATAGGAATAGGCAGTACGGCTGTCGTTTTGGTGTGTAGCGGATGGAGGGTTGATTGTAGAAATCCCCAAGGTGTGATGGTTGGTACGGGTTGGTGTGTAGAGGATGGAAACCTAGGATGGGTTGGGTTATTCACTCTTTATTGTTTATTATGTGATAATGATTGATGCCTTCCTGTATGGGCCAGGGCCCATAATGTGTTTGTGGGCTCAGGTCGATCTGTGTTTTGAGATTTATACACTGGGTCTTTGTGACTCACGCTTTCCTTTTCTCTACTCTTCCAGATGAACAGTAGATCGTGGACATGGGAGCCGAGACGGACTCGAGGGGCCATCAAGTTCTATTTCTACAAGTTATTTTCTTTTGAAATTTCTTTAGGTTTAATTTATTTCAAGGTTATTTCGAGAATATTTATGTTATAAGGCCCCTAGTTTTCATTCAACTAAGCCGTTTACAATGTTAAGCAACTTATGAATTTTAGGATAAGGTTTATTTATACTTAATAATAAAAATACAAAGAGGTTTATTTTCAAAAAGTCTCTCCTTTATTCAAAATTTAATTAATTTAACTTGTGTTTTCAAAATCCGATATAATGTTATGTGTTGATAACATGCCAGATCCGATCGAAACGCATGGGCCGGGTTTGGGGTGTTACAATTTGGTAGCAGAGCCCAGTTCAAAACTCGGGCTGTGAAATGGGTCTAGAAGTGTTTTAGAGAAAAATTGAATTTAAGAAAAATTTTTGGTTTGAAGACATGGCCTTCGAGTCTACCGGCATCAATCCACCCAGGTAAGTATTCTGAACTCCTGGTTGTGATATAAATGTGGGCTTAGTGGGCTTTATGGGACGTAGACTATCTAGATTAGAACTTGATGGACTCTAGGCTTAGACAAACAACTCTTCAATTCCATAAGACTTAATTTCACAAAACAAAACCTGTAAACGAGTCGCAAGAATAAGGTGTGGCAACAGGCATATGCATGTCTAGGAGTAGATCCGGAAGAGCTTGGTATTTAAGCAGTCCAAGTGACTCACCTCCTCTTCGCTGGAATCTTACCTGGTGCATAGTGACTGTTCACTTTAGCCATAACGGGGTGTGGCAATAGGCATACACATGCCTAGGAGTGGATTCAGGGAGAGCTTGGTATTTAAGCAGTCCTAGTGACTCACCTCCTCTTCGCTGGAATCTTACCTGGTGCGTAGTGACTATTCACTCTAGCTATAAGGACTTGTTCATGGGCTGAACCCATAATTAAAACCCGAAAGGGACCAACCACCCTATTTTGCAAACAAAAACCCCTAAGTTTTGTACACTTCAAAAAAAAAAAAAAATACTTGATTTGAAAATGTTCAAAGCCATGAAGGAAATTACCAAATTACCCTTATTTTGCAAAATGACCAAAATAACCCTGGTTTGAAGAAATTACCAAATTACCCTTGTTTGGTAAAATTACCAAAATGCCCCCAGATTTCAAAATTACCGAAATACCCCCGGATCTCAAAATTACTGAAATACCCCGGATCTCAAAATTACTGAAATACCCTCGGATTTCAAAATTACCGAAATGCTCCCGAATTTCAAATTTCTAAAATGCCCCCGAATTTCAAAATTACTGAAATACCCCCAGATTTCAAAATTATCGAAATACCCCCGGATTTCAAAAATTATCGAAATGCCCCGAATTTCAAAATTTCTGAAATACCCCCGGATTCCAAAATTACCAAAATACCCCCAGTTTTCAAAATTACCAAAATACCCTCGGGAATGAAAAATTACCAAAATACCCTTATTTGACAAAATCACCAAGGAACCTTATTTTGAAAAATTACGAAAATTCCCCTATAGGATAAAATAACGAAAATACCCCTAGGTAGTGAGAACAACAACAATAACAACAACAACAACAACAACACATTTCTGTAATGAACGTAAGTTCATGATTGAATGTATGTGTTTCTTAGAGGATATGAACTTGAGACTGAATTGTGAATGCGAATTCGAAAGAACTACTCTAAAACTACTATTCATAAGACTGTTCGTAGTTAATCAGTGGAAGAAAACCAATAATTCATAAAATTTTTAATCAGATAAACGCGAACCGATAGCATGAGTACAAGGGGACGATGACGCTCTAGATGTGAATACCGGTGCGTACTCTACCATAGAATACTAAGTGTTTATTTTGGGTTTAGAATTAGAGTGCGCAGCGAAAGCATAGTAGTGAGACTTAGGTAATATGATTACTAGTTAGTTGGAAATTTCGAGGACGAAATTTTTTTAAGGGGGGTAGAACTGTAACATCCTAAAATTATGGGCCTATGCATTTAGTGTAGGGATAGAATTAATTTGTTAATTTAAGTGATAGGGGTCTAAATTTGGGCTTAGAATTAGGCAAAGGCCCAGATTAAATTATTTTAAGGTGGCATCATTAACAATTAAAAGGGAACAAGTTTTGGGTCGCAAGGAGCCCATGTTTTTGGGCCATTTTCGGCAATTAAATGGGAGCAAGGGTGACGCCACAACAAGGGATTTAAGGGATTTGAATTTAAGTTTAATGAAGCCCAAATCTTTTAATTTAAATGAGTTAAATTTCGGCATTTAGAATTAATGAGGTGGACGACTACAAGGCTTAAAAATAGGAAGATATATACGGATTTTTAAGTGATAATATCATAGATAAAAAGGAGAAAAGTTAGGAGCTTATCTTCAAAGGAAGTGTTGGCCGAAAGTCCACCACCTAGAGGAGTGTAAAATTCAGCTACTGCATGGCATATAGGGTGCCAAAATTCTCCTCTCTTCTAGCTTAAATTTTAAGGGCATTTTCGGTATTTAGCAGTAGGTGTCAAAAATCTATAAATAGGGGGGCTAGCTCCTTGTTTCTGACATTGAAAAACCCTAAAATCCTCTCCCTTGGTGCCAAAATTCCCTAGCCTCTCCCTCTCCAAATTTATTTCTTGAATTTCTTCAAAAGCCGAAACCTTTCCCCACTTTCTTTTCCCTTGTGCCGATTTCTCTAAAAAGCCGAAGCATCCATCGTTTTTTCTTTTATTCATCCTACTTGAGAAATTATTCTATACTTTCAGCATTTAAATCTTCCATTGGCATTGTCGAATCCTCTCTCTAGTGCTAGCCGAATCTCCTAAGCTAAGGTAAGAGTCGATTTTTGTTTAGTTCTCATAATCTATTCCCGGTTTTTGAAAAGCAATAGCCGAAAGCTAATAGTTTAATGGTTTTCGGGATTTGAAGGAAGCTTGGTCGACTAGATCTAAAAGCTGAAAAATCATTAGTCTTCAATTTCGGGATTTTAAGGTAAGAAGAGTTGTTTATTCAAATACATAAAATTGGGTAGATCACTAACCATGGCCGAATATAGGAGAGGCCCTATTTTCACATCCTTCCGGCTTTTTGAGCAAAGTTGTAGATCGGTTTAGCTAGGGTATCAACATTAATCAGGTGTGTAGATCTCTAACACACTACTAATAAACCTGTATGCAAATCTATTTCTGTATGTTATGGGCTAAAAGCCGGAATAAGGCTGTATAGACAGTCGAATGGAACCCTAAAAGGGTTAGGCAAGGATGCCAGGTACGTAAACATAGAACTCCCTATGTGTATCAAAAAATATATATGACTGCATGATATTTTCTTTATGTGTGTATGCATGGGATGGGATATTGATATGATGAAGGGGAAGTGCATGATAGGTCACGCAGTGATCGGTGGTAGAAAACCCACAAATATAAATGCTAGGTCACATTGTGATCGGTAGCTATGCCACGTTTAATGATTCCTACTTAATAGGAATAGGCAGTACGGCTGTCGTTTTGGTGTGTAGCGGATGGAGGGTTGATTGTAGAAATCCCCAAGGTGTGATGGTTGGTACGGGTTGGTGTGTAGAGGATGGAAACCTAGGATGGGTTGGGTTATTCACTCTTTATTGTTTATTATGTGATAATGATTGATGCCTTCCTGTATGGGCCAGGGCCCATAATGTGCTTGTGGACTCAGGTCGATGTGTGTTTTGAGATTTATACACTGAGTCTTTGTGACTCACGCTTTCCTTTTCTCTACTCTTCCAGATGAACCGTAGATCGTGGACATGGGAGCCGAGACGGACTCGAGGGGCCATCAAGTTCTATTTCTACAAGTTATTTTCTTTTGAGATTTCTTTAGGTTTAATTTATTTCAAGGTAATAATAAAAATACAAAGAGGTTTTATTTTCAAAAAGTCTCTTCTTTATTCAAAATTTAATTAATTTAACTTGTGTTTTCAAAATCCGATATAATGTTATGTGTTGATAACATGCCAGATTCGGTCGAAATGCATGGGCCGGGTTTGGGGTGTTACATCAGGAATGTGTTTAAGATGCGGGTCTGAGGAGCATAAGGCTCGGGATTGTTCAATCACCATTAAGTCGGGTATGTTTTGTGTGGATGCTATATTTTTGGGTATAGAAACTGTATGCGTGCAATGTTTATATATTATTAAATTAGAGTGCGCAGCGAAAGCATAGTGGTGAGACTTGGGTAGTACGATTAATAGTTAGTTAGAAATTTCGAGGACGAAATTTCTTTAAGGGGGTAGAACTGTAATATCCTGAATTTTTGGGCCTATGCGTTTAATGGGTGAACATGTGTAATGTGTTAATTTATCTGTTAGGGGTCCAAATTGGGCTCAGGATGTGGTCAAGGCCTTGGTTAAAAGGTGGTATCCGTGTTTAAATTATCAAAATGGGCTTGTGGCCTAGTGGTCAGTGGCGCCACTTAGGGAGCAAGGAGGTGACGCCACACAAGGGAGTAAGGGGCCCAAATTTAAGTTTCATAGAGCCCAATTCTTTTAATTTAAGCAAGCTAATTTTAAGCATTAGGGTTAGGTGGAGTGGACGGCAATAAGGCTATTATTTAGGGGATTTTTAATGTTTAAAATATGTGGATATTATGCTGATAAAGGAGGGAGGAGTTGGAGCTAATTAAGTCTCTTTTAGATGAGTTAGTAGATTAAGATAAAGGAGAAAAGATAGGATTTATCTGCAAGGTTAGGTAAGTGCCGAAATTTCTATAAATAGGGGGGATAGCTAATCAATCCTGGCATTTGAACCCTACTCTTTCTTCTCTTTCTTTGCCGAAAATTTGAAGGCCATCTCACTTGTTTTCTTTTCTCATCTTTTCTCTTCCAAAAGCCGAAAATCACCATTGTTTTCTCACATTTTCTTTCTTTTTCTTTGAAATTTCCTTTTAGCCGAATCTTCTGATCTCCATTGTTATTCTTCTCCCATTCACTAAAAGCTGAAACTCCTCATTCAATTCTTCTAAAAGCCGAAAACACATCAGCCTTCTCTCGTTCATCTTTTCCGGGATTTTTTAAAAGCCGAAATCCCTAGATATCATCTCCTGTGATTGCCAAAATCCTTCTGTGGTGTCTGCCTGTGCTGAATCTTGAAGAAAACTAAAGGTAAGTGTCAATTCGCGAGATTTCAATCTTTTTCTGGCTTTTAGAGATTTTAGCCGAATGGCTATATGGCTTACTAATCGGGTATTTTCTCTCATTTGCGGCATTCCGGGATTTGAAGTGGATCCAATCACTTAGATCTTTAAGACAAAGTTCAGTAGCATTTGGGTCGTATTGCTTTCGGGATTTCAAGGTAAGGAGATCTGTTAGTTTAAACATATAAATCGAGTAAATCACTAACCCTTGGCTGAATATAGAAGAGGCCTTATCTTCGCATTATTCCGGGATTTAAGCGATAGCGAAGGTATCGACATAGAGGGTAGTCCTACGCATTAATCAGGTGTGTAACTTCTTACACCATTTAGATTTTCTGCTAATATGTGTATATAAATCTGCTTATACTCTGTTAAATGCCGAAATCCTGGCATAACGGTTGAAAACACAATGAGGGTAAAAGCGAATCACCAGGTTAGTGATCTCTGTCATTCGTAAGTGAATGTTTCTGCTGATGATATGTTTTGTATGTATGTCGATTTCTGTGATTGCACAGGGTTGGGTGATTGATGAAAGGGGAAGTGTTCTGTTGTAGTGGCTATTTGCCATGATCTATTGTAGTGGCTTTTTGCAATGATCTGTTGTAGTGGCTATTGCCATGATCTGACAATGAGCAGCTAACCACAGCATGACTGCCATCGATGGTGTGTAGCGGTGTGGGTTGATTGTAGAAATCCCCAATGGTGTGACTAGAAGGTAAGGGTGGTGTGTAGCGGATGGAAACCTAGGATTGGGTTGGGCTTTGCATAATTTCTATTTTTTCATGTTTTAATATCTATTCTGTGGGGCTAAATACCAATCTAATGGTGCATGAGAGTTGCACAATGAGTCTAGTGACTCACCCTATTATTTAACATCTTTCAGGTAGCACCTAGTGCATCGGAACGGGCTGGAGAGGAGCGCAAGGTGGCCATGCAAGAGATTATTTTGATTCAGCAGAAGACTTTACTTAGTTATTTATTTTTAACATTAAAAATTCATGGGTTTTAAATTCCGTTGTAATAAGGCCATGGGCCATTAGTTTTATATTTCCGGTTTTTGGGCTTTACCTTCAGACACCTGAATTATTCGATAAAAATTGAAACTATGGCATGTACTAAATTTCGGTTTTTAGTTCATAAAGGTATCTTATAAAATATATATCTTATATTAATTACCAAATTATTAAGTTTTCCGGTATAAATGCTTAAACTCGACAATTGACTTCCAAAAATGTGACATGTTTTACAAAAACTTCTTAGTGACATGCCAGATTCGATCGTGGTGTTTGGGCCGGGTCTGGGGTGTTACATAATGTGAAATTCCATATAAGACCATATCCGGGATATGGCATCAGCACCCAGAGGTGACCCCATGTAAGACCACATCTGGGATGTGGCATTGGCTTCGTGTTTATGTTAATGACGATGAATATGCGTTTTTGAGTACCCCTAGTGATTAGAGGGATAAATAGACAAGCTTGGAAATAGAAATGAGATTAGTACTAAAGTCATGTGATTGAGTGAATACAGGTACCTGTGAGAAATTCATGAGGAATGTTTACGATATGTGGCATGGTATGTTCTAGATAAGAACAAGTACAAGTAAGTTATGGCAAAGTGCTTATGACTTTGTGTGGTTATCTAATGCCATGGGTTGATGTCATTATGAGCTTATTGTTGCTATTTATTTTCATGCAAACTTACTAAGCTTTATGCTTACCCTTCTCATTTCCCTTTTCCTTGTAGTATTTCCAAGATAACTCGAGGATCGTGGGACGTCGGAGTTTAAAAATCACACTATCGACATCTCTTGGGTATAACAAGTTAAACCTATTTTGAGTATGGCATGTATAGGACTTGAGTATTTTGTTATGTCATATTTGTTAGCCAAAGTGTTGGCTATTTATGTTATCAAATACATTTTGTAAGTGGTCATTGGAATTGGGCCAATACTTGACAAGTTATTACATATTCAATGACGATGAAATTATGAAGTTTATGCTTGTACGGATGCTTGATTTGAGTTCTTAGAAGTTCCTTAGGGTCATGAGTTCTGATGAATTGAGTTGGTATAAGTATGGTTCCTATGTAGGATGGCATTTGGCTTGGAATATAGCCTTTTTAATGTCCACACGGGCATGTGTCTAGGCCGTGCGAGACACACGGTCAACCCCATGGGCTTTTTGATCGGCCGTGTGTTCCCTGCATGCTAGGTTTACAAAGTCAGAATACTCAGTAGTAAACACATGGGCAGAGACACGACCGTGTGTCTCTGTAACACCCCTTGACCCAAGTCCATCGCCGGATAAGGGTTTACAGGTGTTACCATGCAATCTAACACTTAAGCTAAAACAATTGAATCATGGATGATCATCTTTATTAAAGAATTATCTATAAACAAATAATAAACACATGTGTAACACATAACCTATATATTAGATCCAAATCATTCACAAAAGAAACATCGATGAACATAATTCATCATACCGTGTATATTACATCAATATCACATAAACAAGTAGATTTCATGAAAATTCATAAGTGTCTAAGCTTCTTATAGCATAAAGTCCCTGTTACAAATAAACTAATGCGTGCAACCATTACACATCAATTGTACCCCCACTTAATAGGCCGAATATGCATGGTTCCATTACTGGCATTTCATGTACATTACCTAGCATAAACCGAGTTTAACGATTTCATGCACTCAATAAAAACAAGTAATTCAACAAACCGAATACATATATAAATATATAAATAAAAATGCATACATCTCAATTATGCACTCTTTTCCATACTCGACTATGCCTAAACTATTTTAAACATTTTAACCACATTTGCAATGGTCACCTAGATTTGGCCGAATACACATACTCATTTTATTCAATATAATTCACCCTATTTAAAACAACCGAATTTGATACATATCTAAATACATACCTCACAAGCATATAACTCAATTTCATATTCATATCAATTTCATGAAATTCAAATGCCTAACATCTCTCTCTATTAACCTATAACATATACACATGATTAAAATTCTACCTTAATCTATCAAAGTGACCATCAAAGATCAAAATACATATACATGTCATGGCATATATCTATTAAACCATTTCATATAATGTCTAAACCACATCCAAACATAAATGATAATTCATGGCATGAGAAAACTATATCATCAAAACACGAATATGTTTATCAAATCAATTCATTAACTCACATTTCTTACCATATACATCACTATCAATTCATATACACAAAACCAATTCACTTGTCATATTGAAAACATATACTTGTTCACATCACATTAACAGAATATATTTAATCCAATTTAACACCTTTACATTCAGCTAACACATAATTCTATAGTCAACATTATTAAATTTCATCCTTTAACATGTTTATAATTTACTTTTGAACATACAAGTGCTTAAGGACTTACCTCGACTGTCGATAGACCGTGCAAATCGGCTATTCGAGAACCTTCGTCTTTCCCCGATCTAAATCCGTTTTTCTTTGCTCTTGATCTAAAACACATTAAAATTTAGCTCATTCAAGTACATTTCATCTCAATTTAGTCCCTAAGCACATAAATAGGCAATTTACCATTTTACCCCTACTATTTCAAATTTTTACAATTTAGTCCTATTTGCCTAAAACACAAAATACACCAAATTTCTCAATACCCCTTAAGGGCCGAATATGTATAGGGACTATACAAGTCCTTTTCTTTCACCTATTTTGCAAATAAGCCCCTCTAAAATTTCATTTTTACAATTTGGCCCTAAAAACAAAAATTCATCAAAATTTCCAATACATAATATACTAATTTTTAACTTATCTTTTATCTAACATCATCAAACATCAAAAACCATATAAACCTATCAATAGCCGAACCTCAAACATGCTTAGATTCAAAAATTTTAACATGGGTCAGTTACGGTTTGAAGCAACGATCTCAAAAACGTAAAAATTAACAAAAAACCAAATTCAAACTAACCTTGAAATCAAGCTTCCAAGTGCCGAAAATCAAAGAACATAAACCCCCCTTTTCTTTCTCAATATTCGGCCATGAGAGAGTGAGAAAGATGATGGTTTTGTTTATGTTATTTTAACATATTATAAAAGTAATTATTCAATTACTAATTTAACCTTTAATATAAAATAAAAACTAACATATATCTTAAGGTTATTCTTGACATAAGCCACCCACTAACTCAAAAATGGGTTATTTACCCTTTTAATGCTCCACTTTAAAAAGCCATCATCAAATAGGCACTTTACACTATAGTTTGAGACTTTTAAAATTTACGCGATTAAGTCCTTTTTGTCAAATTAAGCACCCAAACGATGAAACTTTTTTACGAAACTTTCACACATTTTAATTCACACATAATAAACACAAAATAAAATATTAAAATATTTCTCGAACTCGGATTCGTGGTCCCGAAACCACCGTTCCGATTAGGGTCAATTCGGTCTGTTACAGTCTCAGCCGTGTGGGAGGCACGACCATGGACATGGGCGTGTGCCCAGGCCGTGTGAAGTCTGCACTTAAAATTTGGAATTTAATTCGACACACGGCCTAAGGGCACGGGCGTGCGCCTTGGCCATGTGACCATAGTAAAGTGATGACGTCATAAACAGAATGCCATGGTTTTGGCACACGGGCTAAGACACGAGAGTGTCGAGGTTGTGTGAGGAACACGGGCCAGGGACACGGGCGCTGTCAGGCCGTGTGAAAACCCCTGTAGGTTTGAATTAGAAAATAAATTCCACACTGGCTAAGGACATGGGCTTGTGTGACCACACTGCCTGCCCACACGGGCGTGTTCCATTTCACACGGGCGTGTGGCCCCTATTTAGGCAAAATTTTTCTAAGAGTGTAAAAGTTTTTGGTTTAATTCCGAGACCTTCCGAATGTATGTTTAAGGCCTCATATGCCCATGATAAGGATGTTATGCATTTGGATGAGAGGTTTTAAGTTGGGGATGGATTTTTTTTAGAGCCCAAAGTTGTATGTACAAGCAAGTTAAGTCCGGTAATGCCTCGTACCTTGTTCCGGAGTGGAATACGGGTAAGGGGTGTTACAGTCATAAACAAAAACATTTCTATATACCATGCTAACGTAATTCCTGAGCTTATTAGAGCTAAAATTCCTATTTTACCCTCAAAACTTCTAGGCCTAATTTTAAGGTGTGACATTATCAAAAGAGGCATTTATAAAATTCAAGCAATTCAAATTACCAAACACTCATATACATATTTACATCTCAATTGGACCAAAATGAACAAAAAGACTACCGAAGTGATGGTGAATAGTGTGATCTCCAAAATTGATCCAATCAATGATGCAAATCTGACAATCTACAAGAATAAAACCAAAAGTGGTAAGTTTAGTAAGTTCATATAATCAAACATATCATACCTTTCAATTTAATTATAAATCATACACAAACATGAAACTAACTATTTCTATATTGAACTCTATCATCGGTACATAGTGGCTGATAAACAATTGTCAAAGGATGTCGTAGTGACTTTCAGCCATGTTTTTACTCACTTTCATCAAGATGGCATAGTGTCTTTAGGCTATGGTCTTACTTGTTTTCATCATGTTGTCATAAAGTCTTTTAGCTATGGTCTTCTTTTCATCATGATGCCGTTACGTCTTTCGGCTATTATCTTACTGCTTTCCATCATGTTTATGATAACATATATGTATATGTATACACAAACACATAAGTAACTAAATTCAAATCAATAAAAAGATTGTAATAAACCTAATATGAACTTACCAAAGTGCGATAGCTAACAACACACAATGACGATTACTCAACGACTTTTTCCTTCCCTCGCTTATCGACAAACTAGTTTGTTTCTTGATCTAAATATAATAGTTTAATTTAATTAAACAAATTAAACATCTTAAATCACTTAAATTCATGCAATTAAATCTTTTATAATATTTACAACTTTACCCTAAACTCTCACCTTTTATTCAATTTGATCCCTAAAACTGAAATTCTCACAATTATCACAAATTAATCCAAAAACCCTTGTGTCAAATTCTACTGGTCCCTAAAATGTCCACTTTTATCACTTTATTACTAGAATTACGTGATATTTTATAATTTTACAACATAGTCCTTAAGCTTTAAAATGAACTAAAATCACTTTTCAAAATAGTCCTTTTTAACTATCAAGCTTAAAAATCTATCATCAAACTTCAAAAACATTACAAACTCATCAATTTCATAATTCTAAACATTTAACAGTTTTATGAATTGGTCCTCAAGTTAGCTAGATTAAGCTACAACGATATAAAAACACATAAAAATTACTAAAAAGGGGATCAAAACCAACTTACATGCAAGGTTACAAGCTAGCCGAACTTCAAGATATGAAAATGGTGTTTTTCCCTTCTTCACAAATCAGTGGAGAGCTTATGGAAGATGACAACATGTTGATTTCCTTTTGTTTTAAATTTACTTAATTAATTAATTACAAGTTTACCCTTTAAAACTTAATCTGATTTCATGCAATACCTTGTCCCAATCGTCCACTAAAAGTCCATATGGTCTAATTACCACATAAGTCCAATTAAAATTTCTATAGCCATTTAACACTTTTAACTATTGGAAATTAACTTTTGTAGCTTTTACGATTTAATCCTTTTTACTTAATTAACTATCTAAACGTTAAAATATTTTAACCAAATTTTAATATAGCACTTTAATAACCTTATAAATAATAAATAAATAATAAAATACTAACTCACTGGTCAAAATCGTGGTCTCAAAATCACTGTTTCTAGCACCATTGAAAACAGACTGTTACAACTCTCCACATAAATGAATTTGATAAACCGTAATAGTAACATATTTTAATCCCACATTTAGTATGCTTTTGGATGATTTAAGCCTCAATTTATATAAAAAAGGTGCTCTTAATCCTTTCTTTTCATGTCTTATACTCAGGAACCACTCGAGAATAAAAAGAACGAGAAACAGACCCAAAACGGAGCAAATTGGGCCAATGTGGAAATCGACACGGCCTGGACTTAAGCCCACATGACCGTGCCTTGTTGATCATCTAGAACACGACCTGACCCCCGATTTACACGGCCGTGCCTCATTAAAGAAATCCGAACACGGCCCAAAGACTAGTCACACGGGCGTGTGACATGGCCGTGTCCCTGACGTGGCAATGAACAATTTCATTCAGATTTGGATACTTTGGGGCAAAGAAACACATTCCAAGAGCCTATATATACCCCCTAAGTTCATCCTTGAAGGGGGCGGTTAGCTAGGCCAAGGAGCCAAGCCGGAAAGGTCAGATTTGTGGGAATCACTCGAAGATAGCCAGTTGATCTGTAACACCCCAAACCCGGCCTAGAAGTTAGGCCCGAATCTGGCATGTCACATTGAAAAGTTTTTCAAAAACCATGTTTTCATTAAAAACTCTTCTTAAAGAATTTAAAACTTTTTGCTATTCAAAACCTCAAATTTTGTTTGCTTATTTTCAAAATGTATTTAATTAAAAATAATTCCTTTGCAAAAACATTATTACTACCATTTCCAAAAACTTTGTTTATAACAGTAATCAAATTTAGTGAATTGCGGAAACATAATATTTTGAGAAGCAGTTATTATCGTTATATAAAAATCTAGAGTTTAATCTTTTATAGTTTGAATATAAATGAAATGGTAATTCAAAGAAAAATAATTTCCAATGGCCTTATTATAAAAACTAAACCCAAATTAAAATAAACTTAAAATAAAGCTAAACAGAAATTTACTAAAAATTTTGGAGAAGTATTCCGATGTATGGCCACCAACGAGTCCTCCACAGCTCCAAATCCTCTAATGTTGGGGTTTACCTGCGAGGTTAAAGAAAAGGGGGTGAGTTACGAGAACTCAGTGTGTAATCCCCTAATCGGTCGTTAACTGGGCTGAGACCCATACAGAAACAAACTGGGCCGAAGCCCATATAAACATGATAATGCAGATAATGTAATGCAATTCCCAACCCAATCCTAATAATCCATCCGCTACACACCACCCGTACCAACCAAACACACCTGTGGGTGATCATCAGTCAATCCACCCCGCCAACACACCAAGAATGGAGCCGAGCTGCCAGATTATAAGTGGCTTAGAGCCTTCGGTAGGTCCACAGTCGTCTTGGGCGACTCGTGCGACCCTAAAAATCAAATCGGTGAGTGAAAATCAAATCAGTGAGTCCACGGTCATCTTGGGTGACTCGTGCGACCCTAACAAATCAAATCGATGAGTCCACAGTCATCTCAGGTGACTCGTGCGATGCTAAAATCAAATCGATGAGTGAAAATCAAATCGGTGAGTCCACAGTCATCTTGGGTGACTCGTGTGACCCTAAAAATCAAATCGATGAGTCCACAGTCATCTCGGGTGACTCGTGCGACCCTAAAAATCTAATCGATGAGTCCATAGTCATCTCGGGTGACTCGTGTGACCCTAAAAATCAAATCGATGAGTGAAAATCAAATCGGTGAGTCCACAGTCATCTTGGGTGACTCGTGTGACCCTAAAAATCAAATCGATGAGTCCACAGTCATCTTGGGTGACTCGTGCGACCCTAACAAATCAATCACTTCCTCTAATTAAATATCCCAACCCATGCAGTATGTCATGTATACAAAGCACATTTCATAATGATGTATGAAATAGATTACCGTCATAACCGGATAAACAGAATACACACACAGTCGTGCTAATCAACCCATAGGGGTATAGCGAAAATTTTACCCACTAAGGGTAATTCGGTAATTTTGCAATCCAAGGGTATTTTGGTAATTTACCTTCCAAGGGTATTTCGGTAATTTCGCAACCCAGGGGTATTTCGGTAATTTACCCTCCAAGGGTATTTCGATAATTTTGCAACCCAGGGGTATTTCGACAATTTACCCCCTAAGGGTATTTTGGTAATTTTGCAACCCAAGGGTATTTCGGTAATTTACCTTTTAAGGGTATTTCGATAATTTTGCAACCCAGGGGTATTTCGGTAACTTACCCTCCAAAGGTATTTCGGTAATTTTGCAACCCAGAGGTATTTCGGTAATTTACCCTCCAAGGGTATTTCGGTAATTTTACAACCCAGGGGTATTTCGGTAATTTACCTTCCAAGGGTATTTCGGTAATTTCGCAACCCAAGGGTATTTCGATAATTTACCCTCCAAGGGTATTTCAATAATTTCGCAACCCAAGGGTATTTTGGTAATTTACCCTCCAAGGGTATTTCGATAATTTTGCAACCTAGGGGTATTTTAGTAATTTACCCTCCAAGGGCATTTTGGTAATTTTCGTAACCCAAGGGTATTTCAGTAATTTACCCTCCAAGGGCATTTTGGTAATTTTGCAACCCAAGGGTATTTCGGTAATTTTCCCTCTAAGGGTAATTCAGTAGTTTTACCCACCAAGGGTAATTCGGCAATTTACCCTCTAAGGGTAATTCGGTAATCTCGTAACTAAAACTTAACTAGTAATTTGGGGCATACAAATTTAAACTGTCCATCTGCGTCATACTGACTAAATTAACCATAACTAGAGATAGAAAACTCAAAATCTAGATCCGTAAATTTTCTTTAAAACTAGACTCATATATCTTCTTACTGAAAAGTTTCCAGAATTTTTGGCCTAGCCATTTAGTATAGTTTATTCATTAAACTTTCCCTTGTTTCATTGTTTGACAATTCTGCCCTCTCTTAACAAAATCTCAGATATCTCATTGTACAGAACTCAAATAATGTTTTCATTTGCTCCAACTAAAAATAGACTCACTAAGGATTCTAAGGATATAAACCATGTCCCATAATTATTTGTTTACAATTTATAATGGTTTTTCCAAGTCAGAATAGGGGATCACGTAATCATTCTGAACCAGTCTCACAAAAATCTAAAATTCTCAAAACATACTAATATTTTGCTTACTCTGTTTCTTTTATAAGAAAATAGACTCAATTAGCTTTCAATCCATATCTCCTTCACTTTTTAATTCAAGTTTCACTAATTTTTGTGATTTTTCAAAATCACATCACTGCTGCTAACTAAAACTGTTTTATTGCAAAATATGGTTACCACTACGAACATACGTACGCCCGAGTGGTCACAGATGCCGGTTTGCGACTTTTCAGTATTTTGACCGAATCACAGAACATTTCATGCAAACATTCAGAGGGGTATGAGATTACACACCTTATTCGGAATCCGTAATACGATACTCTCCGCGGCACCTAAAGGTACAATCGGTCAACAATTAGTCCAAAGCCCAATTTACAACTTCAACCAAGTATTGCAATTGATTAACAATCTATATCACTTACCAACAATCCGAGTCTCTTATTAAGAGGGATAAGTGCTCGATTGGCCCTCTAATAAAGTACTTCGAGACTCTACTTACCAACCCTCTTCCGAAAGCCAAAGGCTAGAAAGATGACGAGAGTGTAAGCTAACACTCTACCGATTCGGTCCACACCAAGAGAACCAAGAGGATGGAAGTAGCGGCGACCTTGCAACCACTGAAAACCCGAGAAGGCAAAGAAGCTTCGGCAACCACAAGAACCAAGTTTCAGTTCGATGTCTGAAGGGCCGGAAGGGACTTTTTGCCCACATTTCTCTTTTCACCCGTTCTAGGTCCGAAACTCATTTTTTTATCTAGAACAATTGAATTTACTGATTTAATCACTTATAAATCATAATATACCATAATCTACTGTTTAGGCAAAATGACTATTTTGCCCCTACACTTTGGCAAAATTACAATTTTGCCCCTAGGCTCGTAAATAAATTTTCATCACATTTTCTTATTAAACAAGCCTAGCTGAACATTTAATCCTCTTACAACTATCCAAAATTCCAACTATTTCATGCCTTAATGAACAAATTATAACTTTTGCATTTTAGTCTCAATTAGGTGTTTTCATGACAACACCTTTCACAAAAGTTGTTTCTCATCATCTTATCATTCATTTTCTTCCATAAAAACTCAGAAACCAGCATAAACTCTCTAACGGCAAGTCCCTAGACTCTCAACCATATTGCAAAATAGTCCCCTCATTAGCTAGCTTAAGCTTTGGGGACTCTAAAAGTACAATTTTTATTAAGAAAAGTCATCAAAATCACTTACTAATAAAGGAGATAGCTTGGCTGAAAGTTCAAACCCCCAAAGCTCCATTTCTTCTTCAATTTTCGGTGGAGAGAAGGTAGATGAATAGTAAAAGATGATAGCATCTTTTACTCATCTTATTTTATTCATTTTATCACCTAATTCCCACCTATTTTGACCAAAATTAAAAATTCTTGTCCCCTATGTCACATGGCCGACCTGCTCACTTAAAACAAGGCCAAATTGCACAATTGGGGCCTTCAATTAATAGCCCATAGCTATTTGACACCTTTTGCAAATAAACTTGAACTTTCGCACTTTATGCGATTTAGTCCTTTTTCACAATTTAGCTAGAAATCGTTAAAATTAAGGCACCAAAATTTTCATACATCCTTATAAACATATTATAACACATAACATAACATGAAAATAATTTCTCTAGCCTCAAATTAGTGATTCCGAGATCACTGTTCCAACTATCCCCTAAATCGGGCTATTACACCCTCCATGCATTTTTTTTTTCACCTATTCCATTACCTTTCAAATCCCATCATTATACTTTGTTTTCACCAACTCCATTATTTTTCAAATCCCATCATTATATTTTTCTTTTAGTTCTTTCCCTTCTTTTTCCTTATTTTTTTCCTTACCTTATCTTTTTAGTCATCATTTCATTTTTCTTTTATTTCTTTCCTTTAATAATGTCATGGTTGACACTTGGAATAGCACACAAAAATAAATCCAAAATTTGCAAAAGATGGGATTTGAACCCCTTCCTCCATGCTCTCCACTTGATGCCATAACCTCTTTACCAATAGTTCATTTATGTTAACAATTTACTCACTTATTTCCATAAGCTTTGATGCCTCTTACTATTTCTCCTTAATAGGCTTAAACACAAACTTTCATTAAGGCCCAACATGAACCCGAAACTTCATAGAACCCCGTAACTTTCTAAAATCATCTTCTTAATAAGTCCAACTTGAAATAATGCCATTCTCTTGTTTCTCAAAAATTTTAAACACTCCTACGCCCAAGGCCCAATGGGCCCAATCCTACTAGGCCCAATTTCGGGATGTTACAATTCTACCCTCCTTAAAGAAAATTTCGTCCTCGAAATTTCCAATCAACTACTAAGCATACCGCTCAAATCACATCACTATGCTTTCGCTGCGCACTCTGATCTTAATAACACTAATGTACTTTTAACATAATCTTGAATCCTTTTTCACAACCAAACATCTAACCACAGAAGCAAGCAGTCATCTACCACTTATACTTAAAATTATTCTACACTCAATCATCACATCCAACCAAAACATACCTGACTTGATGGTGATAAAACAATCTCGAGCCTTATGCTCCTTAGACCCGCATCTCATACATGCTCCTGACCTCCTCCAGTATTCTCCCGGATGACGCCTTCTATAATAATCGCAAACCGAAATGTTTGGACGTGCTTTGACATGCTTTACGGAACGACACTACGACCCAAAAGAATCACGACCTCTTTTCTTCTTACAGTCCACACACTCAACTCAAAGTGCTTCACTGATTCTTTTAACCTCTTCCAATACTTCCTTAACTATCTGAGTTAGCTCATCAACCCCAGCTCGATCATGAGATCCCGTCTCAACCACTGGCGACGCCAGCGCCTCCCTTTTGGAAACATGCCCCGATGCTGAAGATCTAGCCTTAGCACCTCGGCCTCTACCACGTCCACATCTATCGCGTCCATGTCTTCTAGCATTCATGTTCACTAATGTCGACTTAATCTTATTACGAGTTTTATGAATCAGTATACTATTTCAGTGTTTATGAAACAATTAGCTTTCTCTAAAATTCTCAAAACATACTAATCCTTTGCTTTCTCTGTTTCTTTTATAAGAAAATAGAATCAATTAGCTTTCAGTCCATATCTCCATCACCTTTTAATTCAATTTCCACTATTTTTGGTGATTTTTCAAAATCACATCACTACTGCTAACTAAAACTGTTTCATTGCAAAATATGGTTACCACTACGAACATACGTATGCCCGAGTGGTCACAGATGCCGGTTTGCGACTTTTCAGTCTTTCGAACAAATCACAGAACATTTCATACAAATATTCAGAGAGGTATGAGATTACACACCTTATTCGGAATCCGTAATATGATACTCTCCGCGGCACCTAAAGGTACAATCGGTCAACAATTAGTCCAAAGCCCAATTTACAACTTCAACCAAGTATTGCAATTGATTAACAATCTATATCACTTACCAACAATCCGAGTCTCTTATTACGAGGGATAGGTGCTCGATTGGCCCTCTAATAAAGTACTTCGAGACTCTACTTACCAACCCTCTTCCGAAAGCCAAAGGCTAGAAAGATGACGAGAGTGTAAGCTAACACTCTACCGATTAGGTCCACACCAAGAAAACCAAGAGGATGGAAGCAGCGACGACCTTGCAACCACTGAAAACCTGAGAAGGCAAAGAAGCTTCGGCAACCACAAGAACCAAGTTTCGGTTCGATGTCTAAAGGGCCGGAAGGGACTTTTTGCCCACATTTCTCTTTTCACCCGTTCTAGGTTCGAAACTCATTTTTTTATCTAGAACAATGGAATTTACTGATTTAATCACTTATAAATCATAATATACCATAATCTACATTTTAGGCAAAATGACTATTTTGCCCCTACACTTTGGCAAAATTACGATTTTGCCCCTAGGCTCGTAAATAAATTTTCATCACATTTTCTTATTAAACAAGCCTAGCTGAACATTTAATCCTCTTACAACTATCCAAAATTCCAACTATTTCATGCCTTAATGAACAAATTATAACTTTTGCATTTTAGTCTCAATTAGGTGTTTTCATGACAACACCTTTCACAAAAGTTGTTTCTCATCATCTTATCATTCATTTTCTTCCATAAAAATTCAGCAACCAGCATAAACTCTCTAATGGCAAGTCCCTAGACTCTCAACCATATTGCAAAGTAGTCCCCTCATTAGCAAGCTTAAGCTTTTGGGGACTCTAAAAGTACAATTTTTTTTATTAAGAAAAGTCATCAAAATCACTTACTAATAAGGGAGATAGCTTGGCTGAAAGTTCAAACCCCCAAAGCTCCATTTCTTCTTCAATTTTCGGTGGAGAGAAGGTAGATGAATAGTAAAAGATGATAGCATCTTTTACTCATCTTATTTTATTCATTTTATCACCTAATTCCCACCTATTTTGACCAAAATTAAAAATTCTTTTCCTCTATGTCACATGGCCGGCCTGCTCACTAAAAACAAGGCCAAATTACACAATTGGGGCCTCCAATTAATAGCCCATAGCTATTTGACACCTTTTGCAAATAAACTTGAACTTTCGCACTTTATGCGATTTAGTCCTTTTTCACAATTTAGCTAGAAATCGTTAAAATTAAGGCACCAAAATTTTCATACATCCTTATAAACATATTATAACACATAACATAACATGAAAATAATCTCTCTAACATCAAATTAGTGATTATGAGATCACTGTTCCAACTATCCCCTAAATCGGGCTATTACACCCTCCATGCATTTTTTTTCACCTATTCCATTACCTTTCAAATCCCATCATTATACTTTGTTTTCACCAACTCCATTATTTTTCAAATCCCATCATTATATTTTTCTTTTAGTTTTTTCCCTTCTTTTTCCTTATTTTTCTCCTTACCTTATCTTTTTAGTCATCATTTCATTTTTCTTTTATTTCTTTCCTTTAATAATGTCATGGTTGACACTTGGAAGAGCACACAAAAATAAATCCAAAATTTACAAAAGATGGGATTTGAACCCCTTCCCTCCATGCTCTCCACTTGATGCCATAACCTCTTTACCAATAGTTCATTTATGTTAACAATTTACTCACTTATTTCCATAAGCTTTGATGCCTTTTACTATCTCTCCTTAATAGGCTTAAACACAAACTTTCATTAAGGCCTAACATGAACCCGAAACTTCATAGAACCCCGTAACTTTCTAAAATCATCTTCTTAATAAGTCCAACTTGAAATAATGCCATTCTCTTGTTTCTCAAAAATTTTAAACACTCCTACGCCCAAGGCCCAATGGGCCCAATCCTACTAGGCCCAATTTCGGGATGTTACAATTCTACCCTCCTTAAAGAAAATTTCGTCCTCGAAATTTCCAATCAACTACTAAACGTACCGCTCAAATCACATCACTATGCTTTCGCTGCGCACTCTGATCTTAATAACACTAATGTACTTTTAACATAATCTTGAATCCTTTTTCACAACCAAACATCTAACCACAGAAGCAAGCAGTCATCTACCACTTATACTTAAAATTATTCTACACTCAATCATCACATCCAACCAAAACATACCTGACTTGATGGTGATAAAACAATCTCGAGCCTTATGCTCCTTATACCCGCATCTCATACATGCTCCTGACCTCCTCCAGTATTCTCCCGGATGACGCCTTCTATAATAATCGCAAACCAAAAAGTTTGGACGTGCTTTGACATGCTGTACGGAACGACACTGCGACCCAAAAGAATCACGACCTCTTTTCTTCTTACAGTCCACACACTCAACTCGAAGTGCTTCACTGATTCTTTTAACCTCCTCCAATACTTCCTTAACTATCTGAGTTAGCTCATCAACCCCAGCTCGATCATGAGATCCCGTCTCAACCACTGGCGACGCCAGCGCCTCCCTTTTGGAAACATGCCCCGATACTGAAGATCTAGCCTTAGCACCCCGGCCTCTACCACGTCCACATCTATCGCGTCCATGTCTTCTAGCATTCATGTTCACTAATGTCGACTTAATCTTATTACGAGTTTTATGAATCAGTATACTATTTCAGTGTTTATGAAATAATGTTTTATCGCGTATAAGGGTAGAAGTGGTTTTCACAAATCACATCCTAGAGTCTCAATCTCTATAGTGTTTACTCCTAAAGCCAAAAGTTCTAGAGTATTTCTACGGTCATATCACAATAATCCTAATCATAAAATGGTAACATATACTTACTTGACTTGGTGCCGGATACTCGTGGTGCCATACTTCCTTTAAAACATATAATTCAAACAACTTTGGAAAACATTTTTTTTGAACCCAAACCACAGCCGAGTTTTGCAAATTGAGCTTTGATACCACTTAAATGTAACACCCCAAACCCGGCCTAGAAGTTAGGCCCGAATCTGGCATGTCACATTGAAAAGTTTTTCAAAAACCATGTTTTCATTAAAAACTCTTCTTAAAGAATTTAAAACTTTTTGCTATTCAAAACCTCAAATTTTGTTTGGTTATTTTCAAAATGTATTTAATTAAAGATAATTCCTTTACAAAAACATTATTACTACCATTTCCAAAAACTTTGTTTATAACAGTAATCAAATTTAGTGAATTGCGGAAACATAATATTTTGAGAAGCAGTTATTATCGTTTTATAAAAATCTAGAATTTAATCGTTTATAGTTTGAATATAAATGAAATGGTAATTCAAAGAAAAATAATTTCCAATGGCCTTATTATAAAAACCAAACCCAAGTTAAAATAAACTTAAAATAAAGCTAAACAGAAATTTACTAAAAATTTTGGAGAAGTATTCCGATGTATGGCCACCAACGAGTCCTCCGCAGCTCCAAATCCTCTAATGTTGGGGATTACCTACGAGGTTAAAGGAAAGGGGGGTGAGTTACGAGAACTCAGTGTGTAATCCCCTAATCGATCGTTAACTGGGCTGAGACCCATACAGAAAAAACTGGGCCGAAGCCCATATAAACATGATAATGCAGATAATGTAATGCAATTCCCAACCCAATCCTAATAATCCATCCGCTACACACCACCCGTACCAACCAAACACACCTGTGGGTGATCATCAGTCAACCCACCCCGCCAACACACCAAGAATGCAGCCGAGCTGCCAGATTATAAGTGGCTTAGAGCCTTCGGTAGGTCCACAGTCGTCTTGGGCGACTCGTGCGACCCTAAAAATCAAATTAGTGAGTGAAAAATCAAATCGTGAGTCCACAGTCATCTTGGGTGACTCGTGCGACCCTAACAAATCAAATCGATGAGTCCACAATCATCTCGGGTGACTCGTGCGACCCTAAAATCAAATCGATGAGTGAAAATCAAATCAGTGAGTTCACAATCATCTTGGGTGACTCGTGTGACCCTAAAAATCAAATCGATGAGTCCACGGTCATCTCGGATGACTCGTGCGACCCTAAAAATCAAATCGATGAGTGAAAATCAAATCGGTGAGTCCACAGTCATCTCGAGTGACTCGTGTGACCCTAAAAATCAAATTGATGAGTCCACAGTCATCTCGGGTGACTCGTGTGACCTAAAAATCAAATCGATGAGTGAAAATCAAATCGGTGAGTCCACAGTCATCTTGGGTGACTCGTGTGACCCTAAAAATCAAATCGATGAGTCCACAGTCATCTTGGGTGACTCGTGCGACCCTAACAAATCAATCACTTCCTCCAATTACATATCCCAACCCATGCAGTATGTCATGTATGCAAAGCACATTTCATAATGATGTATGAAATAGATTACCGTCATAACCAGATAAACAGAATACACACAGAGTCATGCTAATCAACCCATAGTGGTATAGCGGAAATTTTACCCACTAAGGGTAATTCGGTAATCTCGCAATCCAAGGGTATTTTGGTAACTTACCTTTCAAGGGTATTTTGGTAATTTCGCAACCCAGGGGTATTTCGGTAATTTACCCTCCAAGGGTATTTCGATAATTTTGCAACCCAGGGGTATTTCAGTAATTTACCCCCAAGGGTTTCGGTAATTTTGCAACCCAAGGGTATTTCGGTAATTTACCTTTTAAGGGTATTTTGGTAATTTTGCAACCCAGGGGTATTTCGGTAACTTACCCTCCAAAGGTATTTCGGTAATTTTGCAACCCAGGGGTATTTCGGTAATTTACCCTCCAAGGGTATTTTGGTAATTTTACAACCCAGGGGTATTTCGGTAATTTACATTCCAAGGGTATTTCGGTAATTTCGCAACCCAGGGGTATTTCGATAATTTACCCTCCAAGGGTATTTCAATAATTTCGCAACCCAAGGGTATTTTGGTAATTTACCCTCCAAGGGTATTTCGGTAATTTTGCAACCTAGGGGTATTTTAGTAATTTACCCTCCAAGGGCATTTTGGTAATTTTCGCAACCCAAGGGTATTTCAGTAATTTACCCTCCAAGGGCATTTTGGTAATTTTGCAACCCAAGGGTATTTCGGTAATTTTTCCTCTAAGGGTAATTCAGTAGTTTTACCCACCAAGGGTAATTCGGCAATTTACCCTCTAAGGGTAATTCGGTAATCTCGTAACTAAAACTTAACTAGTAATTTGGGGCATACAAATTTAAACTGTCCATCTGCGTCATACTGACTAAATTGACCATAACTAGAGATAGAAAACTCGAAATCTAGATCCGTAAATTTTCTTTAAAACTAGACTCATATATCTTCTTACTGAAAAGTTTCCAGAATTTTTGGCCTAGCCATTTAGTACAGTTTATTCATTAAACTTTCCCTTGTTTCACTGTTTGACAATTCTGCCCTCTCTTAACAAAATCTCAGATATCTCATTGTACAGAACTCAAATAATGTTTTCATTTTCTCCAACTAAAAATAGACTCACTAAGGATTCTATGGATATAAACCATGTCCCATAATTATTTGTTTACAATTTATAATGATTTTTCCAAGTCAGAACAGGGGATCACGTAATCATTCTGAACCAGTCTCACAAAAATCTAAAATTCTCAAAACATACTAATCTTTTTCTTGCTCTGTTTCTTTTATAAGAAAAAAGACTCAATTAGCTTTCAATCCATATCTTCTTCACGTTTTAATTCAAGTTTCACTAATTTTTGTGATTTTTCAAAATCACATCACTGCTGCTAACAAAAACTGTTTCATTGCAAAATATGGTTACCACTACGAACATACGTACGCCCGAGTGGTCACAGATGCCGGTTTGTGACTTTTTAGTATTTTGACCAAATCACAGAACATTTCATGCAAACATTCAGAGGGGTATGAGATTACACACCTTATTTGGAATCCGTAATACGATACTCTCCGCGGCACCTAAAGGTACAATCGGTCAACAATTAGTCCAAAGCCCAATTTACAACTTCAACCAAGTATTGCAATTGATTAACAATCCATATCACTTACCAACAATCCGAGTCTCTTATTACGAGGGATAGGTGTTCGATTGGGCCTCTGATAAAGTACTTCGAGACTCTACTTACCAACCCTCTTCCGAAAGCCAAAGGCTAGAAAGATAACGAGAGTGTAAGCTAACACTCTACCGATTCGGTCCACACCAAGAGAACCAAGAGGATGGAAGTAGCGGCGACCTTGCAACCACTGAAAACCCGAGAAGGCAAAGAAGCTTCGGCAACCACAAGAACCAAGTTTCGGTTCGATGTTTAAAGGGCCGGAAGGGACTTTTTGCCTACATTTCTCTTTTCACCCGTTCTAGGTCTGAAACTCATTTTTTTATCTAGAACAATGGAATTTACTGATTTAATCACTTATAAATCATAATATACCATAATCTACATTTTAGACAAAATGACTATTTTGCCCCTGCACTTTGGCAAAATTACGATTTTGCCCCTAGGCTCGTAAATAAATTTTCATCACATTTTCTTATTAAACAAGCCTAGCTGAACATTTAATCCTCTTACAACTATCCAAAATTCCAACTATTTCATGCCTTAATGAACAAATTATAACTTTTGCATTTTAGTCTCAATTAGGTGTTTTCATGACAACACCTTTCACAAAAGTTGTTTCTCATCATCTTATCATTCATTTTCTTCCATAAAAACTCAGCAACCAGCATAAAATCTCTAATGGAAAGTCCCTAGACTCTCAACCATATTGCAAAATAGTCCCCTCATTAGCAAGCTTAAGCTTTGGGGACTCTAAAAGTACAATTTTTATTAAGAAAAGTCATCAAAATCACTTACTAATAAGGGAGATAGCTTGGCTGAAAGTTCAAACCCCCAAAGCTCCATTTCTTCTTCAATTTTCGGTGGAAAGAAGGTAGATGAATAGTAAAAGATGATAGCATCTTTTACTCATCTTATTTTATTCATTTTATCACCTAATTCCCACCTATTTTGACCAAAATTAAAAATTCTTGTCCCCTATGTCACATGGCCGACCTACTCACTTAAAACAAGGCCAAATTGCACAATTGGGGCCTCCAATTAATAGCCCATAGCTATTTGACACCTTTTGCAAATAAACTTGAACTTTCGCACTTTATGCGATTTAGTCCTTTTTCACAATTTAGCTAGAAATCGTTAAAATTAAGGCACCAAAATTTTCATACATCCTTATAAACATATTATAACACATAACATAACATGAAAATAATTTCTCTAACCTCAAATTAGTGATTCCGAGATCACTGTTCCAACTATCCCCTAAATCGGGCTATTACACCCTCCATGCATTTTTTTTTCACCTATTCCATTACCTTTCAAATCCCATCATTATACTTTGTTTTCACCTACTCCATTATTTTTCAAATCCCATCATTATATTTTTCATTTAGTTCTTTCCTTTCTTTTTCCTTATTTTTCTCCTTACCTTATCTTTTTAGTCATCTTTTATTTCTTTCCTTTATTTCTTTCCTTTAATAATGTCATGGTTGACACTTGGAAGAGCACACAAAAATAAATCCAAAATTTGCAAAAGATGGGATTTGAACCCCTTCCCTCCATGCTCTCCACTTGATGCCATAACCTCTTTACCAATAGTTCATTTATGTTAACAATTTACTCACTTATTTCCATAAGCTTTGATGCCTCTTACTATTTCTCCTTAATAGGCTTAAACACAAACTTTCATTAAGGCCCAACATGAACCCGAAACTTCATAGAACCCCGTAACTTTCTAAAATCATCTTCTTAATAAGTCCAACTTGAAATAATGCCATTCTCTTGTTTCTCAAAAATTTTAAACACTCCTACGCCCAAGGCCCAATGGGCCCAATCCTACTAGGCCCAATTTCGGGATGTTACATGATCCATCCCAAGAAGCTGGAATTCTACTCAAGACGGCGGATTTCTCCTTCAATTCCTTCAGGGAGTTTTAGGGATTTCTTATGTTTTGTTTTATCTTTTCTCTTGAGATGTTTTCTTTATTTGTTATGAACTAAATCATTCAGATACCTGAAGGGGATGAAACCTAGATGAATCTTTATTATTTTCTGAATTATATGATAAATACTTAGTTTATTCTTAATTAAGCAAGCTTAATCCAAATTTGATGTGTTTAGGTGGAGGAGGAATAGACCCTGCCTAAGAGAAGATCTAGCATAATTAAGCAGAGTTGATCGCACGCCTAGAGATAGGGTGACGAGATTTTACCGGATTAGGGTGAAACCTAATATGGGAGTCCATAGATTGATTTACTGCTATTCTAGGGGGTTATTAAGTGAGAAAGAGATTTCCGTTAATTAACCTAGGGTTAGACGTTATTCACCTCGAGAGAGGGTTTAATATACGTTAGGAGTCTTACGGATCAAACTAAGTAAATAAATCGTATGGTTCAGGGTTAAATAATAAGTGAAGTCTAGGTGGATTCTTTCTGAGGGTATCGTCTTAATCAACTGAGTTTTTCCTAAAGTTATTTTCCCAATTCATCCTTTTTGTCTTTGTGTCTTTGGCTTAGTGATTAGTTTAGATTATATTAAAGCAACTTCACTTATTTTAGGCTAAATAATAAAAAGAAAGTTAGTATTAGTACTTTTAGTTCCTTTGGGTTCGATAATTCGGTCTTGCCTAAGCTATACTACTATTCGATAGGTACACTTGCCTTCAGTCATTGTCAGAGTTAGTTTCCAGGTTTGATCATTCTCTTTATAAATTTTAAAACTCGACAGACATACGATCAAGTTTTTGGCGCCGTTGCCGGGGAACTAAAATATTAAGAAAACTATTTTTATTACTTTAGCCATTATTTTTAATTTTTGCAATATACTTTTTTTTAGAATAATCTAGGTTTTGCTAAATTTTCTTTCTTTTTCAGCAGGTACCTCTAGTTTATGATTAAAAGGAACCCGAGAGGACTACTAGTATACGATAGTGAAATTGAAGCTACCGTTCGTAGGAATCGCAAAGAAATCAAGCGAGCCCTAAATTACACAGAAGAAAATCAAGAAGACAGATCCAATCCTACTGAAGGGATGGACGAAACTAATCCACAACCACATGATGTGGGAGAAAATAATGCTCCACGTACAATGTTTGATTATGCTAAACTGCATTTAATAGGAGCAGAATCGAGTATTGTTAGGCCTGTTATAGCTGCTAATAATTTTGAATTAAAGTCTAACACAATACAAATGATTCAACAATTTGTTCAATTTGATGGTTTGCAGGACGAAGACCCAAACACTCATAAAGCTAATTTCTTAGAGTTCTGTGATACCTTCAAAATAAATGGCGTTTCTGATGATGCCATACGTCTTCGATTATTTCCCTTTTCATTAAGGAATAAAGCCAAATAGTGGTTGAACTCGTTAGCACGAGGGTCAATCACCACATAGGAGCAAATGACTGAAAAGTTTTTATTGAAATATTTCCCACCGGCCAAAACGGCCAAATTATGGAATGATATCTCTTCTTTTGTGCAGATGGATTTAGAGACATTATACGACGCATGGGATAGATACAAGGATCTCTTGAGAAGGTGTCCACACCATGGTCTACCCTTGTGGCTACAAGTCCAAACTTTTTATAACGGTGTAAACCCCTCAACGAGGTAACTAATTGATTCAGCTGCCAGTGGAACCCTAAACAACAGAACTCCTAAAGCGGCCTACGAGTTCATTGAAGAAATGTCACTGAATAATTATCAGTGGCAAGTTACAAGGACTAAACCGACAAAATCAGCCGGAGTTTACAACATCGATGCAGTAACCATGCTATCAACGCAGGTAGAGATGATGAATAAAAGCTTGATAGTTTGTGTTCTTTGCAGGCACACCCAGTAATGCAGTATGACGCGAGTGGAACTGTGGCGAATCCTGAGTACCCACCCTACCAACCAGGCGTAGAGAGCGAACAGATGAACTATATAGGTAATAATTTTAGATCCAATAATAATCCTTATGGTAATACTTACAATCCAGGTTGGAGGAACCACCCAAATTTTTCATGGGGAGGTCAAGGAAATCAAAGGCAACAACCTCCTCAAAATTTCCAAAATCAACCATATCCGCAAGAGAAAAAGCCAAACCTCGAAGAGATGCTGATGAAGTTCATGGCAAGCACAGAAAATCGTCTCCAAGATACAGAGAAAACATTCAAAAATCAATAAACATCGTGTAACACCCCAAACCCGGCCTAAATGCTACGACCGAATCTGGTATGTTATAGAGTGAAGTGAAAATGATTTTTCAACTACTTTGGGAAAAATCGTAGTTTTGAAAACCTTTCAGTTAAGGCGGTGTCTTGAAAACTAAGATTTGCTAGTTTAGGAAGAATTCCAAGTTTCAATTAATCAATTATTTAGTTATACTAAGTGAAATTTGAAAGATAACATCCATTTTGTGAACTCGCTTTTTGTTAAAACCCCACTTTTAAAACTGTGACCAAGTTTGCATAGCTTCAGGTAAAAATATTAAATAAAACCAAATATCAATTCAGAGAGGCTTTATGGCCTCCACGAGTCTGCCTCGGCTCCCACATCCACGGTCTACTGATTACCTGAAAAGTTAGGAAAAGGGTGAGTCATAGAGACTCAGTGTGTAAAACCATCAAAACACATAACACGGCCCACGGCCTACAATCTCATATTTAGCCCATACATGATATTCTACAACTACATGAATGCATCAAGCCCAGCCCAACCTAGCATTTTTCCATCCTCTACACGCTATCCCGTACCAGCCATCACACCATGGGGATTTCTACAATCAACCCTCCATCTGCTACACGCCATCTCGACAATCATGCTGTCAGTTATAATGTCGATCACCATGTGACCTTATAATCAACTATGGCATAGCCACCGATCACTATGTGACCTTATAATCAACACTTCCCCTTTGTCATCGTATCCATATCCCATGCACAACATATATGTCATAATGAATGCAACATGCTATTATCAAGGCAATAGATTATCACATACGTCCAAATTCGCAATAAATTGTTATAGTTACATACCTGGCACTCCTTGCCTTACCCACAAGGGTATCTCGACTGTATACACAGCCTTTTCTGGCTTTTCAGCCCATACAATTAATATTATAGTTAAAATAAAGTGTGTGAAGGTTTACACACCTAGTAACACGCAAAATAATACTCTCTACGTCGACACTATCGATAGAAGAAACAACTGCTATCTGCCTACGACTCTGTTCTGAAGCCGGTCCACAACCCGGTGGCCAATCTCAGACTGCTGACACCGCACGCTTCTTAAACTTAGGGGCTGGGTTTACGGGTCCAACCCCCTCCTTTGCTTGATCGGTATTGGATTCCATCAAAAGATCTTGTCAGATGGTACTATAAAGAAATATGGTTGTTTAACAGCAACACAGGGTTAAGGTAGGGATTAAAGAAAAGTGAATCTAAACAAAAACCTAAAGAGACAACCCCTTACCTTGAAATCCCGAAAAGAGAGATAGGGTTCAAAGATTAATGACTTCCGGGCTTGAGATTCAGATGATTCGATTAGCTTGGATTCCCAGAATAGGCGCCCCCAAAGAGAAACAAGAAGATAGAAAATTATAAGTCCAAACGATAGCCTCATCAAGCCAATTAGCCATTCGGCTTTGGCTTTCAAAAAAACCGAAAGGGGAGATAAAGAAATAGAAGAAATCGCCACTTACCTTAACACAGAAGATTCGAATAACACCTAAGAGAATTCGGCACTAGCACAGCAGTAGAGAAGATTCGGCAATGACTATGGTAAAAGAGAACAAAGTGAAAGAACCGGAAATGAAAATAAAAGAACTTCAAATTGTAACACCCCCAAACCCGGCCCACAAGCCCTGACCGGATCTGGTTATGTCACTGCGGAAAAAAGGTTGAAAATCTATTTTTGACCTTAGAATAAAGCATGAGAATTTGATTACTTTTGAAAACCATGTTCATTTAAGTTTATAAGTAAACTTTGTTATAAAATGTCCAACTTAAAACGTTACATTCATATGTTTTGAATAAAACAGTTGCTAAAATAAAATCATCTTCCCATAGTAAATTGATTAATCAAGTCATAATTAAATAGAAATAAAATAATACCCAAAAATAATAATAAGGCCCTTATTACAACCAATACTTAAAACCAAATACTTAATATAAATAAGCTTAAAATAATTAAACATCTTCTTCTGCATGGGCCACCCTACATCCTCTCCTAACCCGGTCCAACTTTACGCATCACCTGAAATAGTTAAGAAAATAATTGGGTGAGTCTACAGACTCAGTGCATAATCATAACACATGTTCCACACATATGGGCTTGGCCCATATCCATACAATCCACGAACCATTCATGCAATCATGCATCACAGCCCAACCTAGGTCCGTCCATTACTCCAACCTTAGCAGTCTCCCTGCTCAAGGCCGTGGCTAATCCACCGATCACAATCGAGTGATCCCTCATATCTTACCTCGGCAGACCTGCTGCACAAGGCCGTGGCTGAGCCACCGATCAAATAAGTGATCCCAACGGTCATCCGTCTACGGTGATGCACACAGCCATCAACCGCCGAGATGGGCACCTAGCCAACATCTCCCTTGATGATACACACAGCTAGTCATCAACCGCTAATGTAGCACGAGGCTAACATTAGACCACGTACATCAATATGTACTCTCCGTCCTTCTGTGATCAAATCCAACCCCCATGCATATGTATAAGTGTAACATGTCGGTTCAACATAGCAAATAAGTATACATCACATGTTAATTACCATATCATATATATATACATCATAAATAACTTAATATCACAAACTACTCACCTGACATCCGATTAACCAAAACATGGGTACTCACCACTTAAGCCATTCTGATCGGCTACCACACATCATACACATGTATACACATTAATTAACAACTAACCGGAGAAACAGTGCGGTGATTACGCACCTAATCACTTGGAGTTCTAGACTCTCGATCCCAATGCTATCGCTAAACGAGACTACGGCTATCTGCCTAATCTGCTGCTCTGACGCTGGTCCACACCCTGATGGCCAATCTCGAACTGCCGAGATAGCTCTTTTCTTAAACTTCGGGATAGGGACTTTCCCTTGCCCTCCTTGACTGGTTGATGCCTCCATCAAAACGCTTAATCAGATCAAACGGTTAAACCTCCAAGTCATAAATCTAAATATCAAATCTTACCAAAAATTCCTTACCAAAACACACTCGAATCCCGGTTGCTCCCACAAACCTTGAGTAATGAATCTTAAAAGATCCTTAGCGCTCCCTTCCTTTTGGCTACACATGAAAGAAACAATATCAAGGCCCTACAAATAACATTCGGCCATCACCAAATACCAAGACCACCCTTTAGGTTTCGGCATCCAAACAGAAAGAAGCAAACCAACTACTAAAGTGGAGAGTACTTACTACCAAATGCTCCAAAAGACTAAGGGAGAGCACTAGACGGCCTCAAGAATCGGCTTAGCAAGATGTCACAAGAAGAGAAAGGTTTCGGCTAAGAGTACTTTCGGCTTTGGTGAAAACAAGAGAAGAAAAGAAATGTTGATGGCTTAAAGAGATGCTACGGCAACAAGGAATGGAGAGGGATTTCGGTGAAGTGAGGGAGGGAAAATGGAAGCAAAAGTGCCCCCAATAGTCTCTTGAAGTTTCGGCCAAGCTGTAAAGAAAAGAGGTGTTTTTGGTGTGGTAATGTTTGAGAAGAAAAGTGAAGGCTTAGGAGTAAAGGGCTAAAAATTCGGCAAAAGGAAGCTTACCACCCCTTATATAGCATTCGGCTATAGCTCCCCCCTAGAAGAAACCAAAATTCGGCCAACACCCAAAGTCCCTGCTAGCCACTAATTCAAACCGATTTGAATTAGTCCAACACCCAAATTTTCTCTCCAACACTTATTCAAAATAAGTTGAATAAGTCCACACTTATCCCCCTTCTATAAATCTCCTAACTTATTCAAAATAAAAAAATAAAAAAAATAAAACACTAATTATCCTACACTTCTAAAATAAATAACTAGATAAATAAAAACATTATCCTCATCTAATTAAAAGCCTTCTAGCCGTCCATCACTTCCCCCCTTGACTTGACGCCAAAAGCAAGACCAAAATGCTGCCTTAGCAGCTCGAACATGAGACCCCTTAGCACCTTGAGGCGTCACCTTCCCATGCTCAAAGTAGCGCCTCCCTTGCCACTCTACCAAAGCCATTCTTGTGTCTTAACCTCCCAAATAATTCTCTTAAGACCTCTAAAGCCAAGCTCCCCTTCTTAGCACTAAAAATTCAAAAATTTCCTAAGGCATCTCTTACCTTCTAGGGTTATCCAAACCCCTCAAAACTCATCCAAACACACCACAAGCCTACGATCACATGCGTTACGCACTAAATGCATAACCCCTAGAACCCGGGTGTTACACAAATGGAGGCTTAAGAGTTTCGACTTTTAGAGAGATTGAGAAAAGAACGCAGGAAAGAATGGCTAGGAGATTCGACCTATAGAAGAGATTTAGAGAAGAGAATAATGGGGCAAGGGGTGTTCGGCTTTAACAGGAAATGGAGAAGGGTTTCGGCTTTTAGAAAGAACAAATAAAGAAGAGAAAAGAAAAAAAAGAGATCACAGACGAAATGGTAGGTACTTTCTGCTTTGGGTGATGCAAAAGAGAAAAGAATTTGGGAAGTAGGGAGAACAATAGAAGTTTCGGCTAAACAAATAAAAGGTTCAAGAAGGAGGCAACAAGTTTCGGTTAAATGAAGAAGAAGTGGAGAACAAACAAGAAAAGAAGTGAAAAGAGAAAGAGTTGAAGCTAACCACAATTCGGCACCTATAACCCCCAGAGCCGAAAATTGCACAAAACAAAAAGAACTAAAGGTCCTATGGCCTAAGTGAATTTTGGCACACCCCAACACAAGCCAAAACTGATTCCCTCCTATACCAAGTGTTTGAAATTCAGCCAACACCTTGATCACATGCCCATCCCTTTCTTTTCTCCTTGGTTCACTCCTGAACACTTATTTGAATTAATTTGAATGCTTCAAACTCCCCTTTTTCCTCTCAGCCACTCATTCGAATTATTTGACTCAGTCCACTCTCCCATCCTGAAGTGTCCCAGCCGACTTTTGCTTCTGCTCCCTTTGACGCCAAAAAGACTCCCAAAATGTGCTTCATGCGACTTGAACCTGCTCCCCCTCTGTTCCCTTGTGGCGTCACCTTCCAACCCTTATGTGGTGTCACCTTGCCACTTTACCAACATCTTGTTTGTGTCAACCCAACACAACCAATATCCCTTAGGTCCTATTCCAGCCAGTTCTTCTACCAAAGTGCCCAAAAGAGAATTTTGGCCAGGGCTTCAGCTTATCCCCGGGCCTTTCCTAGACTCCCATACACCCTAAACTAGCACATTACACAAAGCATACACACAAAACACATCAAATGCATAGCCCCTAAATCAAGATGTTACACATCGGTTGACGAGACCAAGAACCGAATCGGGGAACTTACTAAGTCAGTAGGGGAAGTCACTAAGGTAGTCAGACAACTTGCAAAGTTAATGTCCGAACGACCGCAAGGACGTCTACCAAGTAACATGGAGATTAATCCAGAGGAGCAAATTCAAGCCATCACAGCTCATGATAGTAAAGTGGTAGACAGACCAAATGAGGTGGACAAAGGTAAAATAGAGGTAACATAAGAAAAGCCAAAACTGGTAATCAAGGAATACCAACCTCGCATACCTTACCCCGAAGCCATAAAAAGAGATGATACAGAGGAACAGTTCGATAAGTTTCTTAAACTTTTAAAGAAATTACATATTAACTTACCTCTTCTTGAAGCTCTTTTTCAGATGCCAGACTCGAGAAAATTTTTAAAACAGCTCTTGACGAACAAACGCAAATTAGACGAAGAGCCACATGTAGAATTAAACACAGTATGCTCAGCAATGTTACAGAATAGACTACTGCGGAAGCAAAAAGATCCAGGGAGTTTTACTATTCCATGTTTAATTGGTAGTTTAAATGTTAATAATGCGTTAGCTGATTTAGGGGCAAGTATAAATGTCATGCCTTACACATTGTTTAAACAACTAGGTCTAGGGAAGCCCAAACAAACTAGGATGAGTATTCAATTAGCTGATAAAACTGTTAGAATTTCTAGGGGCATTATCGAAAATGTTCTTGTCAAAATCGATAAATTCGTTTTCCCAGTTGATTTTGTTGTCTTAAACATGGATGAGGATAATTCAATCCCCTTAATTTTAGGAAGACCTTTCCTAGCAACTGCTAAAACTAAAATTGATGTTGCCACAGGAGAACTCATACTTTGTGTAGGTGATGAATCAATCAGTCTTCAAGCTCTTGACTCGGCTAGGACAGCAATCGATGCAGGTAAGAAAGACAATTCAGTTGATAATCAATTTTTACAACCTTCATAGCAGGAAATACCACAAGGACACAAACCTGAACCGAATCACGGACCTCATACCAACAAAGAGAATTTACATAAGGAACGAAGCCTTAAGGTCGACAAACTAGAGGAGCAGAAAACAAACTTTGAAGGGGAACCGAAACCACGTGAAGAGAAACCAAGGGAGCCCTCAGAAAAGATCGTAGGAACATCAAACCACTTCAAAATAGGGGACCAAGTATTGATCGACAAAGACGACCCTCGCATCTCCACTCCAGACCTGAAAGAAACTCCTCTTAAGGTACAAAATATCTTCCCATATAGAATAGTCGAGGTAAGCAATCCAACATCCGGCACTTTCAAGGTAAACGCTTCTCGACTGAAATTTTATCAAGAAAATAAAACTGAGAGCACGAAGGAAGATATTCAAACCTTTAAACCTCCCTGATTTTGTTACAAGGAAAGTCTAGCTTAAGACTATAAATGAGTGCTTCTTGGGAGGCAACCCGAGCACTAACCCTATTTTACTTTTGCATTTATTTTCAGTTTCTCGTCTTTCCTCTTTCCTTTCCTGAACATCTAGTTTTAAACTAACAAAAAGTGAAGAATTCCAGACCACACGGTCTTACACACGATCGTGTCTGTGACCGTGTAGACCACCAGAATCCTCGTACTGACATAGTAGACGCCGTGCGAATCAAATACCAACTAATTTCAACGTCACGGATCCAACCACTACCCCACGAGCACCGACAAAGTGGAACGGCCGTGCCCTACGACCGTGTGAAGCTACTGACTTACCAAGCACGGGTAGAACACGCCCGTGCCTCCCAACCGTGTTAACATACACGGGCGTGACTGGCTGAAACACGGGCATGGTGAAACAACACGCATGGACACACGGCCGTGTGAGGAGGCCATATGAATCGACATGCCCTCAGACCACAGGCGTGGGAACGTACCAGATTTGAGCCTCTATTTAAGCACCAATCCCCCTCCCCATTTTCCTACTTTCTACCTCTTTTGTTATTTCTTCTTCTCAGATTAACCTCTCCATATTATTCTTCAAAACTCTTGAGCTACACCGAAGCCATGCCGAAGAAGCGGAAGAAGGCAAGCATAATCTTCCCGAGGGAGACCCCAACAGATAAGTTCATGCCGGCCGCTTCATTCCAACAACAAGCCAAGGGTCTTTGAGACCATTTAGTTTCTATTTTTCTTTTCTCTTTTGCTTCAATTTCCTTATCTTTACTTCTCTTCTACTCTATTTAGTTTAATTTAGTTTAGTTTTTTAGTGTCAAGTTCAAAAGGCTGCTAGGGAATCACGCCACCTCCGCCACTGCCAGCATCTCCGCAGTCCTAGAGGTCACACCCACCTCGCGAACCATCCTACAATAAGGACTCTTCGGTCCATTCTTCTTTTCTTTTATTTTTATTTTCCTTCTTAGTCTCTTTCACTTTAGCTTGCTTTTCTTTAATTACATATTTATTTTATTTTAATTATGTATTAATAAACCCTGACTCATCCTTCACGAACTTCCTAATTTCTTTATCTAGCACAAGATCGTCATCCAGACCGAACCCTCCAAACATACACACCACGACCTCTACCATTCTCCAGGGACACCATCCAAAATTCAGGGAGTATTCTTTCCCCTTCTCTTTTGATTTATCCCGTGAATGTTATTATCTGTCTTTGTACATTGAGGGCAATGTACATCTTAAGTGTGGGGGGTGAATATTTATTTGAAGAAAGTGCCTAACTTTTTGCATTATTCTCATATTCGGCCAAACTTTTTTAATTATTCTCAAATCCCTAAATTTAATCTTGTTTTGAATCAATTTTCTCATATTACTAATTAGGATGAAATTTCTGATGATTTATGGTTTTTATTGACATGTTTTTGAGTAAGTCATTGATAATTATGCATTGATGATTAAATTTTAAGATACTAGAGAATCAAGCATGATAAGTCTAATTTTCAAAACTAAAACTCTCACTAGTTTCTTAACCTAAATTTAAATATTACCTTGAACTTTGAAATTTACAAGGTTGATATCAAAATACCCATAAATTTTTGTGAGATTTTGAGCCTTATAGAGCATATATCCCTTTTTTATGCTCACCTTTTGATTATGAGTGTGTCAACTATGAACTGTTATTCTAGAACTTGCCTCAATTATACATGTTGAGACCACACCATTGATTTGATACACAGAGATGATAAAGGCACCTAGGTTTTAACCCACTCACTCCACTAAAAAGTCTACCTTCACAATTAACCCCTAACGAACCCCGTTGACCCTAACAACCCTTTTTATTGACTCACCAGCTAATATTAACCCAAATCCCCTTTGTATTTGTTATCACCATTCCTTTTGACTACCCTTATATCGAGATTTGATTTGATTAGTTACCTGATTATATTATTAGTTCGATTTATCATTTATTATTAGTTTGTTCTTAAAAAAAATCGAAGCATATTCAGTAGTAGTAGAGAGCTTATACAGTTAAAGTCAAATTATCAAAAGAAAAAGCTCATATTAGTTGGTTTATTACTTTTCAGTTGATATAATTTTTATTTCGGTAATTTTTAAGTAGGTACTTGTCAATTCAATCTCGATTCTAACCTTCTAATTTCAGCCTTTATCCACACCTTTAACCCTAGCCCCGTTACAACCTTGACAAAGACCTTTTGATCTGTTTATCATCTCATTTTAAAGTGGTGGAGATTTGATTTTCAAGCAAGCCTATGGGATTAACTTTTCAGGTTCGACTTATGAGTGATTATTTTTTTCTGAACCTTAAACACTTAAGAGTGATTTGAGTGAATCTTTTGTGAGGATATCAATCCTTGTTAGTTTTGAACTAAAGGTAATTATTTAGATATGGGGAGACACCTACATTTTCGCGATACAAATGTATGACTTATCTTGTTTGAATCTTTAAGACTCTTTGAGTTGAATTATCCATGTATAAGTTATCTATAAATTATGATGAGGCATTGTTGATAAGAATTATGAATTATGGAAAGTTCGTTTTAATTGTAAGAAAATGAATTTTGCTTGAGGACAAGCAAAAGCTTAAGTGTGGGGGTATTTGATAAACCGTAATAGTAACATATTTTAATCCCACATTTAGTATGCTTTTGGATGATTTAAGCCTCGATTTATATAAAAAGGTGCTCTTAATCCTTTCTTTTCATGTCTTATACTCAGGAAAGCACCCGAGGATAAAAAGAACGAGAAACGGGCCCAAAATGGAGCAAATTGGGCCAAGGTGGAAATTGACACGGCTTGGACTTAAGCCCACACGGCCGTGCCTTGTTGATCATCTAGAACACGGCCTGACCCCTGATTTACACGGTCGTGCCTCATTAAAGAAATCCGAACACGGCCCAAAGACTAGTCACACGGGTGTGTGACATGGTCGTGTCCCTGTCGTGGCAATGAACAATTTCATTCGGATTTGGATACTTTGGGGCAAAGAAACACATTCCAAGAGCCTATATATACCCCTAAGTTCATCCTTGAAAAGGGTGGTTAGCTAGGCCAAGGAGCCAAGCTGGAAAGGTCAGATTTGTGGGAATCACTCGAAGATAGCCAGTTGATCCATCCCAAGAAGCCGGAATTCTACTCAAGGCGGCGGATTTCTCCTTCAATTCCTTCAAGGAGTTTTAGGGATTTCTTATGTTTTGTTTTATCTTTTCTCTTGAGATGTTTTCTTTATTTGTTATGAACTAAATCCTTCAGATACTTGAAGGGGATGAAACCTAGATGAATCTTGTTATTATTTTCTGAATTATATGATAAATACTTAGTTTGTTCTTAATTATGCAAGCTTAATCCAAATTTGATGTGCTTAAGTGGAGGAGGAATAGACCCTGCCTAAGAGAAGATCTAGCATAATTAAGTGGAGTTGATCGCACGCCTAGAGATAGGGTGACGAGATTTTGCCGGATTAGGGTGAAACCTAATATGGGAGCCCATAGATCGATTACTGCTATTCTAGGGGGTTATTAAGTGAGAAAGAGATTTCCGTTAATTAACCTAGGGTTAGACGTTATTCGCCTCGAGAGAGGGTTTAATATACGTTAGGGAGTCTTACGGGTCAAACTAAGTAAATAAATCGTATGGTTCAGGGTTAAATAACAAGTGAAGTCTAGGTGGATTCTTTCTGAGGCTATCGTCTTAATCCACTGAGTTTTTCCTAAAGTTATTTTCCCAATTCATCCTTTTTGTCTTTGTGTCTTTGTCTAAATAATTAGTTTAGACTATATTAAAGCAACTTCACTTATTTTAGGCTAAATAATAAAAAGAAAGTTAGTATTAGTACTTTTAGTTCCTTTGGGTTCGATAATCCAGTCTTGCCTAAGCTATACTACTGTTCGATAGGTACACTTGCCTTCAATCATTGTCAGAGTTAGTTTCCAGGTTTGATCATTCTCTTTATAAATTTTAAAACTCGACAGACATACGATCAGAATTTTCTTCCTTGAAAATCTAACTAGAGAAAAGATTCGGGTATTGCATTTTCATAGTCTCCTAGGGTTGCCGAGTGGCTTTCTCAACACCGTGATGCTGCGAAAGAAGTTTCACCAACGATATCTGTTTGTTCCTAAGTTCTTTAACTTCCCGAGCCAGAATCTTAACCAATTCCTCACTATAAGTCATATCAAGCTACAACTCTATCTCAACCAGAGAAATCGCGTGAGAATGATCTGATCTTTACCGTCTCAATATCAATACATAAAATATATAATGAATCTTTTCAATTTTTTCCGGTAATGCCAATCGGTAAGCTACTGGACCTATTCTTCCAATAATTTCATACGAACCAATAAATCTCGGATTGAGCTTTCGCTTTCGGCCGAAACGAAGAACCTTCTTCCAAGGTGAAACTTTGAGGAATACTTTCTCGCCAACGTAAAACTTGATGTCCTTTCTTTTTAAATTGGCATACGATTTCTGTCGATCTAAGGCAGTTTTCAAATAGTCCCAAATAACCTTAACATTATCTTCAGTTTCGCGTGTAACACCCCAAAAATATAGCGTCTTTAATTTTTCATGTTCTGACAAAATTGCTTGTATGCTTCAATGGTTAATTGATTTGGGTGTGTTTAGGGGTATTTAGGAATCCTGGGTTCAAGTATGACCTCTAGAAAAATTTTTATTTTTGCTATTTTGGAAACCTAGATGTTAGCTTGAAGGGCATATAATAAGTTGTGTTTGTTTTGTGACACAAGAGAGCTTGTGTTGTGGTGGCAAGTGGCGTGTTGGGCATTTAAGAGGGAGTGGGTTCGAATCCCATGGCATGCAAAGAGAAGGTTTTATTTTATGTCTTTGTGGCGTGAGAGGTAGAGTTTGATTCAAACTCTGCAGAGGTGGTTGGAGACTTGGTCATCAAATTTGAATGGATTTGAATGGGAAGTTGGGAGAAAATTAATGAGAAATCTGTGGAGATTTCTAAGGAATTGGGATGTAAGAGGAGTCTTGGCCGAATGGGGAAGCTTGAGTAAGGGAAATTCGGCTATGGGCATTCATTAGGTGCGTTTTTCGGCATTTGGGGAGAGTGTAGAAGTCGAATTCCTTCTCTACTATTTTGGGATTTTCTTTTTTTCATTTCAGGTTTTCTCTCTTTGTGGCATCTCGTGTAGCACTTTTGACCATTTGGGTCTTTTCCTTTTCATTTCACTTTTGCCGAAACACCTATACCAAGTGCCGAATTCTCCCTTGAAACCCTTCTTTTCTTCTGCACATTTTCTCTCTACTGATTTGGCATTCTTCTTCTTCTTTTTAGGCTAAATCGAATTAAGTTCTTCTGTTCCTCTCTTCTTGAGTGTAGCCAAATACCCTTCCTACTCCTCTCATCTTTTAACTTTGACAAGCCGAATATTAGGGTAAGTGACTGGTTTGTTCTTGTACTTTGCGATTTCCCTTTTAGGATTATAGTGTTGCTATTCAATAATCTTCTTTGAGTTTACTCTCTTTTAGATCGAACACAATACTTGATAAACCGTAATATCTACATATTTTAATCCCACACTTGGCATACTTTTGGATGATTTATCCCCTGAATTGTGAAATTTGATGCTCCTAATCCTTTAATTTCATGTTTTATACTTAGGAGAGCATCGGAGGATAAAAAGAACAAGAAACGGCCCAAAAACAGAGAAAATGGGCCAAAGTACGAAATTCACACGGCCTGGAGAAATCCACATAGTCGTGCCTCTTTAGCAAATCTGAACACGGGCTGGATTCGATTTACACGGGCGTGTCACACGGGCGTGTCCCTGACGTGACCTGTTTTAATTCTACTCGGAAAAGGGTACTTAGAGGAAAAGAAAGATATTCCAAAAGCCTATATAAACACCCTAGAGGGCAACCTAAAGGGGGCGTTCAGGTAGGCCGAGGAGCCAAGCCAAAGAGGGCCGAATTGTGGGATTTACTCGAAGACAGCCAGTTGATTCATCTCAAGAAGCCGGAATCATACTTAAGACAGAAGATCTTCCCTTTAATTTCCTTCTGGGGGTTTTAGGGTTTTTCATATATTTTGTTTTATACTTTCTTCTGAGATGTATTCTTTTATAAACATGAACTAAACCCCTTAAATACCTGAGGGGGATGAAACCTAAGACGGATCTTGTTATTGTTTTCTGAACTATATGATAAATACTTGATTTGTTCTTAAGTATGTGTTCTTAATTCTTACTTTGATATTTCAGTATATTGATTCAAGTATTAATGTATTTAGGCAGTGGAGCGAAAGTCCTTGTTTAAGAGTAGATCTAGCATAGTTAAGCGGAGTTGATCGCACTCCTAGAGATAGGACGACGAAAATCTACCGGATTAGGGTCAAACCTAATATGAGAGTCCATAGATCGAGTTAATGCAACACTAGAGGTTTTAATTAGAAAGAGATTTCAATTAATCAACCAAGGGTTAGACGTTAGTAGCCTCGAGAGAGGTATTAATATAAATTAGGGAATCCTACGGATCAAGTCAAGTGAATAAATCGTCTGGTTCAGAGTTAAATAACACGTGAAGTCTAGATGGATTCTTCCTCGGGTATTGTCTTAATCAATTGGTTTTCCCAAAAGTATTTCCCCAATTCACTCTCTGTGTCTTAGCATCTTTAGCTTAGTAATTAGTTAGTTTTAGATTAAACAACGATTCCCTTAATTCTTAGGCTGATAAACCTTAATTGTAACATATTTTAACCCATATTTAATATACTTTTTGATGATTTATTCCTTGATTTTTATAAACAGGTGCTTGTAATCCTTTCTTTTCATGTCTTATACCCAAGAAGGCACCCGAGGATGAAAAGAACACAAATCGGGCCCAAAACAGAGTAAATAGGGCTTAGTACGAAACTGACACGGCCTCAACTCCACCTCACACGGCCGTGCCTCAAGTTAGAAATCCAAACACGGTCTGAACTCGATCCACACGGGCGTGTGCCATGGCTGTGCTTCTGTCGCTGGAAAGAGCAATTTCAATCGGAGCAGGATACTTAGGGAGAAAGAATCACATTCCAAGAGCCTATATATATCCCCTAAGTGCCACCTTTGAAAAGGCGTCAAAGCTAGGCCAAGGAGCCAAGCCGAGAAGGTCAAAGTTAGGGAATAACGCGAGGATAGCCAGTTGATCCATCCCAAGAAGCCGGAGTTATACTCAAGGAGGCAGAATTCTTCTTCAATTCCTTCAGGGGGTTTTAGGGATTTCTTATGTTTTGTTTTATCTTTTCTCTTGCGATGTTTTCTTTATTCATTATGAACTAAACCCCTCAGATACCTGAAGGGGATGAAACCTAGACAAATCTTGTTATTTAGTTTTTAAGTTATATGATGAATTACTTAGTTTGTTCTTAATTATATTGCTTAATCCAAATCTAATGTGCTTAGGTGGAGGAGGAATAGACCCTGCTTAAGAGTAGATCTAATATAATTAAGCGGAGTTGATCGAACGCCTAGAGATAGGGTTACGAGATTTTTTCGGATTAGGGTGAAACCTAATATGGGAGTCTATTGATCGATTTACTGCTATCCTAGGGGGTTATTATAAGCGAACGAGAGTTCCACTAATTAACCTAGGGTTAGATGTTATTCGCCTCGAGAGAAGGTTTAATATAGGTTAGGGAGTCCTACGGATCAAGCTAAGTAAAGAAAGTGAAGTCTAGGTGGATTCATCCTGAGGGTATCGTCGTGATCAATTGAGTTTTTCTTTAAGTTATTTTCCAAATCGTTCTTTTTGTCTTTTTGTCCTTAGCTTAGTCATCGTCAATTTAGTTTAAAAGCAACTTCACTCTGTTTTTAAGGCTAAATAATAAAAAGAAAGTTAGAATTAGTACTTTTAGTTCCTTTGGGTTCGATAATCCGGTCTTGCCTAAGCTATACTACTGTTCGATAGTACACTTGCCTTTAATCGTTGTCAGAGTTAGTCTCCAGGTTCGATCATTCTTTTATAAATTTTTAAAGCTCTGATTTCAGCGATCAAGTTTTTGGCGCCGTTGCCGGGGAACTAAAATATTAAGAAAACTCTATTTTTATTACTTTAGCCATAATTTTTATTTTTCGCAATTTATTTTTGTTTTTATTTCTATTTTTACTTTTTGCTGAAATTTTCTTTCTTTCTTTTTCTAGCAGGTACCTCTAGTTTATGACTAGAAGGAACCCGAGAGGACCTTTGGTATACGATAGTGATATTGAAACGATCGCTCAAAGGAATCGTCGGGAAACCAGGCGAGCCCTAAATTACATAGAAAGAGAGGAAGAAGACAGATCCAATCCTACTGAAGGGATGGACGAAAACAACCCACCACCACGCGATGTGGGGGAAAATAATGCTCCACGTACAATGTTTGATTATGTGAAACCGCATTTGACAGGAGCAGAATCGAGTATTGTTAGGCCTGCTATAGCTGCTAACAATTTTGAATTAAAGCCTAACACAATACAAATGATTCAACAGTTTGTTCAATTTGATGGTTTGCAGGACAAAGATCCAAACACACATATAGCTAACTTTTTAGAGTTCTGTGATACTTTCAAAATAAATGGCGTTTCTGATGATGCCATACGTCTTCGGTTATTTCCTTTTTCATTGAGAAATAAAGCTAAACAGTGGTTAAACTCGTTACAACGAAGGTCAATCACTACATGGGATCAAATGACCGAAAAGTTTTTAATGAAATATTTTACACCAGCCAAAACGGCCAAATTACGGAATGATATCTCTTCTTTTGTGCAGATGGATTTAGAGATGCTATACGATGCATGGGAGAGATTTAAGGATCTCTTAAGAAGGTGCCCACACCATGGCTTATCCTTGTGGCTACAAGTCCAAACCTTCTATAACGGTGTAAACCGCTCAACGAGGCAACTGATTGATTCAGCCGCCGGTGGAACCCTGAACAACAAAACTCCAGAAGTAGCTTACGAGTTCATTGAGGAGATGTCACTGAATAATTATCAATGGCAGGCTTCAAGAACCAAATCGACAAAATCAGCAGGAGTTTTCAACGCTGATGCCATGACCATGCTATCAACGCAGCTAGAGATAATGAATAAAAAACTTGATAGTTTGTGTTCTTCGCAGGCACACCCAGTCATGCAATGCGACGCAAGTGGAACCATGGCAAATCCTGAGTACCCACCCTACCAACCGGAAGCAGAGAGAGTCCAGATGAACTATATAGGTAATAACTTCCGATCCAATAATAATCCTTATAGTAACACTTACAATCTAGGTTGGAGGAACCGCCCAAATTTTTCGTGGGGAGGTCAAGGAAATCAAAGACAACAACCTCCTCAAAACTTCCAAAATCAGCCCTATCCACAAGAGAAGAAACCAACCCGCGAGGAGATGCTGACAAAATCGGCAAACACAGAAAAACGCTTAAAGATACCGAGAGAACCCTTAAAAATCAACAAGCGTCATATGAAAAACTTACTGAGTCTTTTGGGGAACTCACTAAGATGGTCGGATTACTTACTAAGATGATTTATGAAATACGGGCAGAAAATTTTCCTAAAGGGACAGAACAGGTAAAAGCAGCCACACTAAGAAGTGGGAAGGAATTAGTCGACCCAAAGAAACAAATCCCAAACAAAGATAATGAGGGGATTGAGGATGTAAATCCAGTGCACAATGAGAGAAAATCACCAATCCCATATCCAGCAAAGTTAAAAAAAGAACGAATTGATGCCCAATACGGTAAGTTTCTTGAAATTTTTAAACAAATACATACTAACTTACCTTTTGTTGAAGCCATTTCACAGATGCCGAAGTACGCAAAATTCTTAAAGGAACTCCTGACAAATAAACGAAAACTTGAAGAAGTGTCAACAGTGGAGCTTAATGAAGAGTGCTCAGCCATCCTCCAAAATAAGCTACCAACCAAATTAAAAGACCCAGGAAGTTTTACTATCCCTTGTTTAATTGGTAGCTTGAATATTAAGAAAGCATTAGCTGATCTTGGTGCCAGTATAAATTTAATGCCTTACAAAATGTTTAAACAACTAGATCTTGGGGAACCAACACCTACTAGGATGAGTATTCAGTTAGCAGATAGATCCATTAAATATCCTAGAGGAGTTATCGAAGATGTCTTGGTAAAAATTGATAAATTTATTTTCCCTGTTGATTTTGTTGTGTTAGACATGGATGAAGACATTAATGTTCCTTTAATCCTAGGGCGTCCTTTTTTAGCCACTGCTAGAGCTCTTATTGATGTAGGTGATGGTAAACTCGCTCTAAGGATAGGTGATGAAGAAATAATTTTTCAAATTTATGAAGCCATGCGATATTTTAAAGAACAAGATGATTCCTATTATTTTGTTGATACTACTGACCATATCATTCAAAATTCATTACAGGAAATCATACATGACGACACGATGGAACTGTGCCTGACTCAAGAAGAGGGGGAAGAAGATGAAGACGATGAGTTGAATCTGAATACATCGTCGTCCAGACAAATGAAAGAAGAAAGCATTGAAAATGATGACGAAATAAAATAGAAACCCTCCATCGAAGAGCCACCTAAATTGGAATTAAAACAGTTACCAAAGCACTTAGAATACACATTCATCGGGGACAATTTTACGCTACCAGTAATCATCTCTTCAGAACTAGAACCCAAGGAAAAAGAGGAGCTGATAAAATTACTAAGAGAACACAAGAAAGCCATAGCTTGGAAAATTTTTGACATCAAGGGAATAAGCCCTGAGTTCTGCACCCACAAAATTTTAATGGAAGAAGAATACAAGTCGCGTGTGCAACCCTAGAGACGGTTAAACCCCAACATGAAAGAAGTGGTCAAAGCTGAGGTAATTAAACTTTTAGATGCAGGAATAATTTATCCTATTTCTGACAGCACTTGGGTAAGTCCTGTGCAGGTAGTTCCAAAGAAAGGAGGAATGACGGTAGTGCTCAATGAAAAGAATGAGTTAATTTGCACAAGAATAGTTACAGGTTGGAGAGTCTGTATAGACTATAGAAAGCTGAATGATGCCACCAGAAAAGATCACTTCCCTCTACCCTTCATAGATCAAATGCTGGAGAGATTATCCGGGCACATGTACTACTGCTTCTTGGACGGAATCTCCGGCTACTTCCAAATCCCCATAGCTCCTGAAGATCAAGAGAAGACGACATTTACATGCCCATACGGTACGTTTGCTTATTGTAGAATGCCTTTTGGATTATGTAATGCTCCTGCTACTTTTTAGCGTTGCATATTGGCAATCTTTGACGAACTTGTGGAAGACATCATGGAGGTATTTATGGATGATTTCTCGGTATTCGGTAATTCTTTCCATCTTTGCCTTAAAAATTTAAAACGAGTTCTAATGAGATGTGTGGAAACAAACCTTGTTTTGAATTGGGCGCTTTATGGTTAGAGAAGGACTTGTGTTAGGACATAAGATTTCTAGTAAAGGGATTGAAGTAGATAAAGCAAAGGTTGAAACCATAGAAAAACTACCTCCCCCTAGTTCTGTTAAGGCTATTAGAATTTTTTAGGACATGCAGGGTTCTATAGAAGATTTATTAAGGACTTTTCTAAAATAGCCTTTTAATTTCAATCAGGAATGTTTAGATGCATTTAATATCCTTAAGGATAAATTAATAAATGCGCCGATTATAATTGCACATGATTGGAACTTACCCTTTGAACTAATGTGTGATGCAAGTGATTTTGCAGCAGGTGCAGTTTTGGGACAACAAGAAGACAAGCATTTTCAGCCAATTTACTATGCTAGCAGAACATTAACACCCGCACAAGAAAACTACACCACCATAGAAAAAGAATTACTAGCTGTAGTTTTTGCTTTTGATAAGTTTAGATAATATTAAATATTGTCTAAAGTTATCGTTTACACTGACCATTCAGCTCTTCGTTATCTTTTAAACAAATCTGATGCAAAACCCAGACTCATACGATGGATTTTACTTTTACAGGAATTCGACTTGGAAATACAAGATAAGAAGGGAGCCGAGAATCTTGCAGCAGATCACCTTTCTAGACTTGAAAATCCACACACCAAAGAGCTCGGTGAAAGTGAAATAAATGATTCATTTCCCAAAGAACAACTCTTTTCTATAACACATTTTGAGGACCATGGTTCGCAAATATTGCAAATTATTTAGCAGCTAACGTCTTGCCAAGAAAATTAACACATCACCAACAGAAGCGATTCTTTGCTAATGTGAAAAATTATTTTTGGGAAGATCCCTTTCTTTTCCGCATATGTGCAGATCAGGTAATTCGAAGATGTATTACAAAGACAGAAGCAAGCAAAATCTTGGAGTATTGCCATTCAGGACCGTCAGGAGGACACTACAGTGGGATTAAGACAGCACACAAAATACTCGAATCAGGTTTTTATTGGCCCACCCTATTTAAAGATGCCAACAGGTATGTTACCTCATGTGATAGATGTCAAAGAATAGGTGATATTTCTAAACGTGATGAAATGCCTCAAACATAAATGTTATCATGTGAAATATTTGATGTATGGGGTATTGATTTCATGGGACCATTCCCTAGTTCGTTTGGAAACAAGTACATCCTAGTAGCAGTTGATTACATGTCAAAATGGGTAGAAGCGGAAGCTTTACCTGCCAATGATGCTAGGGTAGTAGTCAAGTTTCTCAAGAAACTGTTTTCAAGATTCGGCACACCAAGAGCCATCATTAGTGATAGGGGTACTCATTTCTGTAATACTCAACTTGAAAAAGTCCTAAAAAAATATGGAGTATACCACAGGACAGCCACCCCATATCATCCTCAAACCAGTGGGCAAGTTGAGGTAGCAAACCGAGAACTTAAGCGCATTCTAGAAAAAGCGGTTGAATCAAATAGAAAAGATTGGGTAGTTAAAGTGGATGATGCTTTATGGGCCTATAGAACAGCATTTAAAACACCTCTAGGGACATCCCCATACAAACTTGTATACGGGAAAAGCTGTCATCTACCATTCGAATTAGAACACAAAGCTTTTTAGGCAATAAAATTTTTGAATTCTGACCTTGAAATTGCAGGAAAGAGAAGAATGATGTAGATGAACGAGCTGGACGAATGGAGAACGGAAGCCTATGAGAACTCAAAACTATACAAGGAAGCAACAAAGCGACGCCACGATGCTCGTCTCAAGAGATCGAAACAATTCGAAGTAGGAGACCTGGTCCTACTATACAACTCAAGGCTTCCGGGAAAGCTGAAATCAAGATGGTCAGGCCCATTTATGATCAAAACAATTTTCCCATATGGTACCATCGAGGTAACTCATCCCACTAAAGGCACATTCAAGGTAAATGGTCACCGACTTAAAATTTACAATTGTGCAGATTTTGGAGATATGAGAGTGGAGCTTATGCTCCATGAGCCTTCTTTTAGAACCGAAAACAGGGAAAGTCTAGCTTAAGACTATAAACAAGCGCTTTTCGGGAGGCAACCCGAGCAGTAACCCACTAACATTTTATTTTCATTTTTCTAACACCACACTAAAATAGTTCAAAAGAAGTGCAGTTTTTTTAACACGGCCTTGAACACGGGCGTGTCCATAGCCGTGTGCAAGATAGGGGACCAACCACGGGCGTGCCAAGAGCTGTGCCCCAACAGGGAAAAATTTCTATCGATTAACATGGGCTGCAATACCAGACCACGCCCGTGCCATTTAAGCGTGCAAGGTCACTGACTTATCAAGCACGGGAATCCCACGCCCGTGCGTCACAACCGTGTGAAGCTACTGACTTGCACACCACGGGCGAAACACAGTCATGCCAAACAGCCGTACGAATATACTGACTTGCCACACACGGGCTATACATGCCCGTGCGGCCTTACCGTGCCAACACACTGATTTATCGAGCACGGGCGTGCCCAACGGACACATGGTCGTGCTAAGAAACCTGAACGCGCCCAATCCTGAAAATCGCGAAAAACACGGGCGATTTCAAATTGACACGGGTGTGGCGATAGACCGTGCCCCCTCCCCTATATATAAAACTTAACCGTCATCCCCCCAAAACCTAACCCTAAAATCAGTTTAGCCCCCTTCTCCCCAAATCCGGCAGCACAACCATCTCTCTCCATCGAAAATCGCCTCCCCTCGCCCTTTTTCTCCAAAAACTACCCAAAAACCATCCACACGCCCGCACCACAGCCGTGCTACCAAGCACTATGCCCACGCCACTGCCGTGTTCGTGCAGCAGAGCCCACACCACCGCCGTGCTCCGCCCGTGTTGATCGTATCACACCATCCCTGGTTCCCTTTTCTTGACTAAATCTTTGATAAACATTATGTCATTCTTATTTTGTTTTGATTTAGTTTTAAAAGCATGATTTTTATTTAGGGAATTTGTTTTAGTCCCCATAATATTTATTGGTTGTTAGATTTTATACTCATTTTCTTATTGAATTTTAAACATTTTCTTCTTGAATTTTAAACTCATGAAATTGATACATTGCTCTACCCACTATTGTTCGAGAATATTTTTCTCCTGCGAATTAACATGCTCACAATCATAAATTCTCAAATTTTTCTTGCCTTAGTGTCGCATTTGCTGGCTGTGCTATTGAAAAAGCTTGAAACTGCTTTATATTTGATTACAAATTTCAGGTACCATGTCAACATCCCGAGTCAAATGATCAGCCCCAAGCAAGAAAAGAAAGGGGCCCGGATCATCCTCCGCAAGTGCCTCTACCGAGCTTCGACACCCATTCCTTAGATTCCCTCAAGCAACTCAGGACGAACGGTACAAAGCAATCTGGGGAAGACCCCTAGGCACCGCTAGGCGCATCGACTGGAACGCAGTGCGAAAAGTTGGGCTCACAACAGATATTCAAGCATTACTCTCAACAGACCTGTGGGAGAACTTCTTCTCAATCGACGAGCCCACATATTTGGAGCTCACATTAGAATTTTGCACCGCCTTCACATTGCAAACGGTAACGACTCAGTTTGACGACCCGGGTGCTATCCAATTCTGTCTAGGGGGCTCAGTGCGTCGATTAAGTGTACCACAATTTGGCGCGGCTCTCTGACTTTACGCGCCAGAATTCATAGAAGAAAACCCACTTACCGGATTAAACCGAGAGCTCCACTGCACTCCGCTCGAATGCTGGCGAAACCTACACCCCACTACAAGCAACTACGACCCCAGTCGCTCTAAGGCGACGACACTTCTCCCTGTCCTAAGGTATATGCACGCCATTCTCGCACACACCATCACAGGTCGCAGAGAGAGCACCGGCGTCGTAAACAAGCAAGATGTTTACTTCCTATCATGCATGTCTGGAGTCAATCAACACTATCTGGCTCAAAATAAAGATTTAACAAAATGGGATTCAGATGAAAAAGAAAGATTATTTCATTACGAAAAAAATGATTTTCAAGCGAACTCATTACTGACTCAAGAATATAAACTGAATCAAGAACAAAAATATAAAAAAATATAATTTTAAAAAACACTATGGATATGATTTTTGATCATATAAATCTATTAATTATCAAGATAAGAGGGACCCGTATGCTTATGGATCACCATTCCAAGTAAATAAGAGGGAAGAGAGTTCTTATCATTACAATATCAGACAGAGCCACACAGGAAGGGGATTTTGTCAACGGGGCCATACATTACGAGGTTGGCTCGACACTTCAACCTCCTCAACACCGATGATCAGATCACCTCCCTCACACTGATGGGCAACATGGTACCTCAAGGCATCCAGACGATGCTACACATGAGGATGATCAAACAACATCGAGGGACCAACCCCCCTCAGTACAAACTAAAGACACCCACAAATGAGGGGGAGGACGAGGACATTCCTGACGATGTCCCCCACCATCAGAGGAGGCACCGAATCCGAGCCAGCATCCATACCGAGCAGTAACATCATTAGCAGACATCTCTGCACAACTCGATCGGTTCGAGCTGCATTTCGCTGAAATGGTTCGGCGCTTCGACGGGTTAGAGGCGGTGCTTCAACAAATATGCTAGCACCTTCACATTTCATCATTAGCACCACCACCGGATCCAACCAATGATAAGGACTTCTGAGTCCTTTTAATTTGTTATCCTACATTATATTTTCTTTTGTGATGTTTTTAATTCGAACTTTTATTATTGCAAACTTTTACCATTGGCTATCTAACTATTCAAGCATTCCTAACCACATATCTATTACATCATCGATAACTAGTAACTTTGCAGAATAAAATACACACTCCACATACACAAACGCACAACTAGGAGAAATACAAAAAGTCACCTGATGCCACACACTTTCCACATCCTCCAAGGATCTCATCCGTAAATCCAGGAAGTAACACTCTATCCCCTTCTCTTTTGATTTATCCCATTAATGATATTATCTATCTTTGTACATTGAGGGCAATGTACATCTTAAGTGTGGGGGGGTAAAAGTGTCAAACTTTTTCATTATTCTCAAATCCCTGATTTAGTCTTGTTTTTTATGCAAAGTTGTCATATTACTAATTAGGATGAAATTTCTGATGATTTGTGATTTTTATTGACATGTTTTAGAATAAGTCATAGTTAATTATGCATTGATGATTGAATTTAAAGAATACTAGAGAATTAAGCATGATAAGTCTATTTTTCAAGAATTAAAATTTTGCTAGGTTGTTGACCTAAATTTGAATACTACTTTGAAATTTACAAGGATGATGTCAAAACACCCATAATATTTGTGAGAATTTGAAACCTTACAGAGCATATATTCTTTTTCATGCTCATTCTTTGATTATGAGTGTGTCTACCATGAACTGTTATTCTAGAATTTGCCTTGTTTATGCATGTTGAGACCACACTTTATGATTTGATATACAGAGATGATAAAGGCAACTAGGTTTTAACCCACTTACAACACTAAATAGCCTACCTTTACAATTAACCCCTAGTGAACCCCGTTGATCCTAACAAACCCTTTTATTGACTCACCTACTAATATTAACCCAAAGCCTCTTTGAAATTGTTATCACCTTTTCTTTTGACTACCCCTTAATCGAGATTTGATTTGATTAGTTACCGAAGTATATTACTCTGGTAGTTAAAGATATCTTGAATTACTTAGTTTGTTCTTAAAAAAAATCAAAGTACTCAATATTAGTAATATGAAAAGTGAGCTTATACAAATCAAAGTTTATTTACAAAAGAAAAGTTCGTATTAGCAGGTTCATTATTATTTTCAACTGAATTAAATATTATTTCAGTATTCTTAGGTAGGTACTGGTCAATTCGATCTCGATTCTAACCTTCTAATGTCAGCATTTATCCACACCTTTAACCCTAGCCTCGTTACAACCCTAACAAAGACCTTTTGATCTGTTTATCATCTCATATTACAGTGGTGGAGATTTGATTTTCAGGCAAGCCTATGGGATTAACTTTTCAGGTACGACTTATGAGCGATCTTTTCCTGAACCTTAAACACTTTAAGAGTGATTTGAGTGAATCCATAATGAGGGCATCAATCCTTGTCGATTTTGAATTGAAAAGGTAGTTACTTAAATAAAGGGAGACACCTACGTTTTCGAAGTACAAACTCATGACTTATCTAGTTTAAATCTTGAGGACTCTTTGAATTGAATTATCCATGTATGAATTATCTATGAATTATGATGAGGCATTGTTGATAAGAATTGTAGATCATGGAAAGTTTGTTTTAATTGTGAGTTGAGAATTTTGCTTAAGGACAAGCAAAAGCTTAAGTGTGGGGGTATTTGATACACCGTAATTGTAACATATTTTAACCCACATTTAATATGCTTTTCGATGATTTATTCCTTAATTTTTATAAAAAGGTGCTTGTAATCCTTTCTTTTCATGTCTTATACCCAAGAAAGCACCCGAGGATGAAAAGAACACAAATCGGGCCCAAGACGGAGTAAATGGGCCTTAGTACGAAACTGACACAGCCTAGCCCGAAGTCCACACGGCCTGCCTCGACGATCACCAAGAGCACGGCCTCAACTCCACCTCACACGGCCGTGCCTCAAGTTAGAAATCCGAACACGGTCTGAACTCGATCCACACGGGCGTGTGCCATGGCCGTGCCTCTGTCGCTGGAAAGAGCAATTTCAGTCGAAAAAAGACACTTAGGGAGAAAGAATCGCATTCCAAGAGCCTATATATATCCCCTAAGTGCCACCTTTGAAAGGCGTCAAAGCTAGGCCAAGGAGCCAAGCCGAGAAGGTCAGAGTTAGGGAATAACACGAGGATAGCCAGTTGATCCATCCTAAGAAGCCGGAGTTATACTCAAGATGGTGAAATTCTTCTTCAATTCCTTTAGGGGGTTTTAGGGATTTCTTATGTTTTGTTTTATCTTTTCTCTTGCGATGTTTTCTTTATTCATTATGAACTAAACCCCTCGATACCTGAAGGGGATGAAACCAAGACGAATCTTATTATTTAGTTTTTAGGTTATATGATGAATTACTTAGTTTGTTCTTAATTATGTTGCTTAATCCAAATCTAAGGTGCTTAGGTGGAGGAGTAATAGACCCTGCCTAAGAGTAGATATAATATAATTAAGCGGAGTTGATCGAACGCCTAGAGATAGGGTTACGAGATTTTGCCGGATTAGGGTGAAACCTAATATGGGAGTCCATTGATCGATTTACTGCTATCCTAGGGGGTTATTATAAGCGAACGAGAGTTCCACTAATTAACCTAGGGTTAGACATTATTCGCCTCGAGAGAGGGTTTAATATAGGTTAGGGAGTCCTACAGATCAAGCTAAGTAAAGAAATTGTATAATTTATGGTTAGATAACAAGTGAAGTCTAGGTGGATTCTTCCTGAGGGTATCGTCGTGATCAATTGAGTTTTTCTTTAAGTTATTTTCCAAATCATTCTTTTTGTCTTTGTGTCCTTAGCTTAGTCATCGTCAATTTAGTTTAATAGCAACTTCACTCCATTTTTAAGGCTAAATAATAAAAAGAAAGTTAGTATTAGTACTTTTAGTTCCTTTGGGTTCGATAATCCGGTCTGGCCTAAGCTATACTACTGTTCGATAGGTACACTTGCCTTTAATCGTTGTCAGAGTTAGTCTCCAGGTTCGATCATTCTTTTATAAATTTTTAAAGCTCTGATTTCAGCGATCATAGGCTAAATAATAAAAAGATAGTAATTACTAGTACTCTTGGTCCTTGAGGATACGATATTTCCGGTCTTGCCATAGCTATACTACCAAACGATAGGTGCACTTGCCTCAATTGTTGTTATAGTTAACTTCTAGGCTCGATCATTCATTATAAAAATATTAAGACTTTCAGACACGATCAAGTTTTTGGCGCCGTTGCCAGGGACTAAGATATTACGAACACTTGATTTTTATTACTTTAGCCATTTTTTTATTTATTTTTTATTTTTATTTTCTATTTTTTATTTTCCTTTCTTTGCTTCTGATAGGTTTTTCTAGTTTATGACTAGAAGGAACCCGTCAGGACCCTTAATTTTTGACAGCGATATAGAAGGTACCGTGCAGAAACAAAAGAGAAATAAGATGAAGCTTACAATACATAGAAGAAGAGCAAGAGAACGATACCAATACTACTACAGAGATGACTGATAACAATCCGCTACCTCATGTGGTTGCCGCAAACCCGGTGAATCAAAATCCTGCTCCTCGTACTATGTTTGATTATGCTAAACCTAATTTAACAGGAACTGAGTCAAGTATTGTTTGACCTGCTATTGCTGCAAATAATTTTGAACTAAAACCTAACACAATTCAGATGATACAGCAATTTGTTCAGTTTGATGGTTTGCAGGATGAAGATCCAAATAATCACTTGGCGAATTTCTTAGAAGTTTGCGATACTTTCAAAATAAATGGCATTTCTGATGATGCCATTCGTCTTCAGTTGTTTCCCTTTTCGTTGAGGAACAAAGCTAAACAGTGGTTGAACTTGTTACCACGAGGATCAATCACTACATGTGTAACACCCCTTACCCGTAATCGAGCTGGAATAGGGTTTGAGGCATTACCTAACTGATCTTACTTAAACATCTGAAATAGGGTTATAAAAATTTCATTTAAACCCATCCTTTGTATAAACTTGGCCTAAAAGGCCCTAAACATACTTCCGAGAAGTCTGGAAACTATTTCCAGAACTTTTACGAGTTCAAGTAACTTTTTAACAAACAGGGGTCACACGCCCGTGTAGGTCTATGGACACACCCGTGTGTCTCTAAGACATGCCCGTGTCTTCCACCCGTGGTCTACACTGACCAATTCCACATGGCCTTGACACGCCCGTGGCCATAACCCGTGTGCTAAATCTTAGGATTCTGACTTATCCACATGACATATACACATGCCTGTGTGCTTCAGCCGTGGGGTGCATTAAATTCCATGTGCAAAGTGCAGACTTCACACGGCCTAGACACATGCCCATGTGCTAGCCGTGCCTCCCACATGGTCTAGACGTACTCCCGTGTGTCTACCCATGTGGACAATTATCAGGCTATCTAACAAGCCCTCTTCCACCCTACATTGCATACATCCATATGCTATTTCAAACATTCTCAAATCATCAATTAAAACACATGAATTAAAGACATTTAATCATAAAAATGAAGTCTTCCTCCCATACATGGGGTAGAACTATTTCTAGTACAATTTCAATCGACTTTTGTCATCATCTATGTTTATATACAAGCGTCCCATAACTCATTTAGGCCAACACATTTGGCACATTAACGACTTAATCAACCTTAAGTACTAGCCCTATACATGCCATAACTCATAAGGACTTGATACCTCATACCAAGTGTCTGCTCGATAGTGTGAAAACATCTCCGGTAATCTCCAACCCGAGCTAGCTAAATTAACCTATAAGAGATGAGAAAGGAAGAGGTGTAAGCAATAATGCTTAGTAAGTTCATCTGTATAAACTGAAAAATACTGATATTCATTAAATATACATGACTGCAAGGTATTATAAAGATTTTTTCTCATAAACTCATGGTTACTTACTCAACCATTCCTGAAGCTTACTCATTCTATTTCTTACCACGTTTTTACCATGCCACAAGCCAATTGCTTGTTTAATTAGCATACATTCCTGCACTGTTCACCACATGATCATATAAAACAATACATCAAGCATTTTTGATAAGCCACTCATACTACTAATATCTCGGTGGTTTCGCACTTATCCCACCATTGAATCTCTAATAAGGTAGTATCGCTCACATCCCACCAATCATTTATAAGCGATGGTATCACACATAGCCCATTACTAACTATTAATATGGTGATATCGCACATAGCTCACCATTATTATACATTCATGGATAGTTATTCACATGTATTTCTCTATTTTAAATGTTCATCCGAGAACATCCTCACACACTTCTATTCTTACTTAACTTTCTACGATACTCGTTCGCATTCTCATAATGCATTAATAAATCTATCTCATGCAACTAAGGTGTATTGATTACACATAACCCACTATAGGTTCATCATATACTGAATCCATCTCAATTAAATTCTAACACACACTTGTGCTTTTCATGGTACAACCACATACTTTCTTTCTTTCAACATATCTGTTGAATCACTCAAGTTGTGAAATAGCATTCTTGAGTCTCATACACATTGTGTCACATTGACATCCTACCCCATTAGGGTCTTACTTGCATTAACATATCGATGCCATATCCCTGACATGGTCTTATACGAATTTTTACACCGATGCCATATTCCAATATGGTCTTACATGAGACCATAATTATCATCATATCATGCTATATACATTTCTCATTACTCTTGGATTCAATTCTCTTAACCTCTCATTAAAAGATATTTCATACATTCGTCGAGTAAATATAAATTCCATACAACGTTGGAATATTAAGTTAACTCATACGTAATTGCAACATTTGCACATGAACTTACCTCGATGTCGAAAGGCCTAGAAGGGACTTTTTGCCCACATTTCTCTTTTCATCCGTTCTAGGTCCGAAACTCGTTTTCTTTGATCTAGAACAATGAAATTTACTGATTTAATCACTTATAAATCATACTACACCATAATATACACTTTAGGCAAAAATGACTATTTTACCCCTACATTTTGGCAAAATTACGATTTTGCCCCTAGGCTCGTAAATAAATTTTTTATCACATTTTCTCGTTAAACAAGACTAGCTGAACATTTAATCCTCTTACAACTATTCACAATTCCATAAATTTCATGCCTTAATGAACAATTTATAACTTTTGCATTTTAGCCCCAATTAGGTGTTTTCATAACAACACATTTCACAAAAGTTGTTTATCATCATCCTATCATTCATTTTCTTCCATAAAAACTCATCAAACAACATAAACTCTATCATGGTAAGTCCCTAGACTTTCAACCATGTTGCAAACTAGTCCTCTCATTAGCTAGCTTAAGCTTTGAGGACTCCAAAAATACAAAATAATAAAAAACAACCATCAAATTGACTTACTTGAAGAGAAAATGAGCTGCTGAAATTTCAAGCTTCCAAAGCCCTCCCATGGCTGATATTTTTGGTTGGAGAAGAAGACCAAATAAAAAGATGATAACTTTTGCTTATATCATCTTATTTTATTCATTTTCTCCAACTAATATCACCAACTTTTGACCAAAATAAATGCACTTGTCCCCTATGTACCCTATGGCCGGCCAACTCACTTAACAAGGCAAAATTGCACATTTGGGACCTCCAATTTATATTCCATAGCTATTTGGCACCTTTAGCAAATAAAATAGAACTTTCACACTTTATGCGATTTAGTCCTTTTTCACAATTTGGCTAGAAATTGCTAAAATTAAGGCACCAAAATTTTCATACATCCCTATAAACATGTTATAATAGAATAACATGAAAATAATTTTCTCTAACCTCAAATTAGTGATTCCGAGATCACTGTTCCGACTAGCCCCTAAATCGGGCTGTTACAAAATGGGAACAAATGACCGAAAAATTTTTGTTAAAATATTTTCCGCCAGCTAAAACGGCTAAGTTGAGGAATGATATCTCTTCCTTTGTGCAGATGGATTTAGAGAAACTTTACGATGCATGGGAAAGATACAAGGATCTTTTGAGAAGGTGCCCACACCATGGGTTACCCTTGTGGTTACAAGTCCAAAGCTTTTATAGCGGTGTGAACCCCTAAACCAGGCAGTTGATTGATTCAGCCGCCGGTGGAACCCTGAATAAGAAAACACTTGAGGCTTCCTATGAATTCATTAAAGAAATGTCACTGAATAACTATCAGTGGCAAGTCACGAGGACAAGGCCAACAAAAGCCGCCAGTGTTTTCAACCTCGACGTAGTAACCATGCTATCAAATCAGGTAGAGATGTTAAACAAAAATATTGATGGTTTATGTGGTTCTCCACAGGTACATCCAGCTATGTAGTGCGAGATGAATGGAGGAGGGATGAGCAATACAGAATGTCCACCTTACAAACCAAGCGCTGAAAACGAGCAAGTTCACTATATGGGTAATAATTCTAGACCTCAAAATAACCCTTATATTAATCTTACAATCCAGGTTGGAAGAACCACCCCAATTTCTCATGGGGTGGTCAAGGAAACCAAAGACAACAACCCCTCCAAGGCTTCCAATAGTAAACCTACCCACAAGAAAAGAAGCAGAACCTTGAAGAGATGCTGACAAAATTCATCGCGGTGTCAGAAACTCGTTTCCAAAACACCAAGACAACACTTAAAAATCAACAAGTATCGATTTAAGGGATCGAGAACCAATTAGGACAGCTTGCTAAGTTGATCTCAGAACAACCACAAGGCAACTTGCCAAGTAACACAGAAACAAACCCAAAGGAGCAACTTCAAGCCATAACAGCTCATGATAGTGAAGGGTTAGATGAGCCCAAACTAAGATAAGAGAATGTGGTAGAGGAAGGTAAGGTTGAGGTTAGCCATCAAACCAAAATCGGTAATTAAAGAATACCAACCTCGTGTGCCATACCCCAATGCGATAAGGAAAGACAACACAGACGAACAATTCGGTAAATTTCTTAAACTTTTAAAGAAATTACATATTAACTTACTGCTTCTTGAAACTCTTTCACAGATGCCAGATTCAATGAAGTTTTTTTTAAAAGAGCTTTTGACAAACAAACGGAAGTTAGACGAAGAGTCGTATGTGGAACTAAACACAGTGTGCTCAGCAATTCTACAAAACAAACTACCACGAAAATTAAAAGATCCAGGGAGTTTTACAATTCCATGCTTAATTGGTAGTTTATCTGTTGATAATGCTTTAGCTGATTTAGGGGCAAGCATCAATGTTATGCCTTATAAAATGTTTAAACAGCTAGGTCTAAGGAAACCCAAACAATCTAGGATGAGCATTCAATTAGCTGATAAAACTATTAGAATTCCTAGGGGTATAATTGAAGATATACTCATGAAAATTGACAAATTCATATTCCTAGTAAACTTTGTCGTTTTATACATGGATGATGACAATAATATTCCTTTAATTTTAGGAAGACCCTTTTTAGCAACTGCTAGAACTAAAATTGATGTTGGTACAGGAGAACTCATACTTCGTGTAGGTGACAAAATGATCATTCTTCAGGCTCTTGACTCGGCTAGGACATCAAGCAATCAAGGTGAGAAAATAAATTCTATTAATGACCATTCGGTTAAACCTTCTTTTCAGGAAGCACCACGGAACTACACACCTGAGCCAGATCCTAGACCCCATGCCAAAAAAGAAATAACTCATGAGGAACGAATGCTTCGGATCAATGAACTAGACGAGTGGAAGACACATTTCAATGAGAAACTAGGAATACACGAAGCAGAACCAACGCCATTCCATGGGACAAACAAATTTAAGATCGGAGATCAGGTATTGTTAAATAAAACAGACCCTCGGATCGCCACTTCAGACCTTGATACAAATGAAGAAATACCTTTTGAGGTACTGAATATCTTCCCACATGGAACAGTCGAGGTAACCAATCCCAAGTTTGGCACTTTTAAGGTAAACGCTACTCGACTCGAACTATATAGTAATCTTAGAACTGATAGCAGGGGTGAGGAGTTTCAACTCCTCAAACCACCATGAATGTGTGAATGAAAGGTAAGTCTAGCTTAAGATTATAAATGAGCGCTTCTCGGGAGGCAACCCGAGCACTAACCTCATTAATTTTCATATTTTTATTTTCATTTTTACTTTCAGCATCTAACTACAAACTAACCAAATTAATGAAACACATATTTCCATACCACACGACCTTACACACGGGCGTGCCCGTGGCCTTGTGGACACCACGAATTTCCGTACCAGCTTTGTAACATCCTGAAAATGGCCTATGCATTTTCAGTTTAATTGTACAGAATGACAAGTCTTAAGTATTATGAATAAATTTTTGAATATTTTGGAAACCTAGAAATGCATGGAAATGGAAATGAAACATTTTGGAAACCTGAAACATTTTGGAAACCTGAACATTTTGGAAACCTGAACATTTTGGAAACCTGAACATTTTTGGAAATGATTCAAAAATGGAAAGTAAACATTTCTGGAAACTTGGAAATGTAAGAAAATGGCAAGTTTACAGAGCCGATCGAAAATTTTAGGAAACTTAGAAATGATGCCGAAATGTCAAATTTTAAAGTTCAAAATAGGAAATAAGGGCTAGAGTGCCTTAAAAGAAAAAGTTGGAGAATTTTGACACACAAACAGGCTTGGAAAAGTGGCCTGAAGATGCCACTTAGGGCCTAAGGAAATGGCGTCACATGCAGGGGAAAGGGGCCTGAGTTCGAGTCACTTGAGGAGCAAATAAATAAGTTTTATTTTTGCTTCCAGAAGGCTGAGGTGGACGGCATTGGTTTCTAGAAAAGGGAGGTGTTTTATTTGCATAAATATGTGAACAATAAGTGATAAATAAAGGATTTTCTTTTAATTGGATTATTGAGGAGATAATTGATGGATTAAAGGCTTTTATCTTTAAATAAAAGAGATAATATTATCAAAAAGAGGAGTGGTGGCCAAGTAAGGGACTCCTAGGCTGATAATTTCGGCTATAAAAGGAGGGCAGGAGGGCTACTCATCAACTTTTGCTTCCTCTTTCTCTCTGCCGAAATTTTCCCTAAGCAAAACCCCCTCTGCCGAATTTTCCTTTCATCCTTTCTTCTTCTCTTTTCTTCATCTGTCAAGCCAAAACCTTTCCTGATTAAAACTCCATAGCCGAAACTCTGAGACTCTAGGCAAGGAAGCAATCGATCAAGGCATTAAAGGTAAGGTTAAGCTATTCAAATTCCTTTCTTTTCTATTTGCCGAAAGAGAAAGGCCTAATCCCTATTCTTGTTCATGGCCGAATCTGCAAGGATCTCTCAGGATCTTTTTACAACTGTCGAATACAAGGGGGAATCTTTCGGGAAATCTAAGGATCTAAGGTAAGATAAATTTATTTGATTAAAGGTTATGATGTATATGTTAGATTAAATCTAACATGAAGATTTCGACAGGCATATAAAGGAATTCTCTTCAGATTTGGAATTTGTATGGTAAGTGATTTTCGGCCAAGGCTTATTTTTGATATTTGGAATTATTCTTCATTATTTCAAAAGCCGAAAACTCACATGGTTACATGAATTAGTGTTAGCCGATTCCAAGGAAAAGGGATACTAGCATTTTTGGGACTTGATTTACAATCATCCAATTCGGCAACAAGGTAAGTAATACAAATCCTACTAGGATTTGGTTTTTAAGCCAAATAGGTTTGTTAATATGTTTTAATAATTGGCCGAATATAGGATATAAAGATCTAGATCGGTAGATCGTTCTTCGGGATTTCAAGGAATCTATTAAGCAAATCCGGTGTGTACTCACATTAATTTTCGATATATCATATGGCAATTATTTCTAATATATGAATATGCATAAGAATGTGAATGTGGCTAAGTACCACAAATGTGGTAAGAGTACCTAGGTACGTTTCCTACTTTCGATAGGATTACGAATATGTTATATTGTTAACATGTGAATAATGAGAAATTAAGTATGTTATGCATGATATAGAATTTATGGGGCATTCGGGATATAGGTGAAAGGGGAAGAAGGTGTTGACTTTGGTCTCACCAACGGAATATGGTGACTACGGTCACAAAATTTGAATATGGTAACTCCGGTTACATTATCTGAATTGGGTAACTTCGGTTACATTATTTGAATATGGTGTCTAATGACACAAATTATATGGGCGATGAGCACGTCGACTGCAGCGACTGCCTTCGATGGTGTGTAGCGGATGGAGGGTTGACTTAGTAGTCCCCACGGTGTGACTGGCAGGTACGGGTGGTGTGTAGCGGATGGACCATTAGGCTTGGGTTTGGGTTGCATCATTTATTTTATATGAACATGAACTTGATATGAACTTGTATGCCTGATTTGTTGAATGTTAATGTTGTGTACACATTAAGTCTGTTGACTCACCCCGTTGTGGGAACTATTTTCAGGTGATGAACAGTGACGGACCGGGACGGTAGACCTTGAGGTGGCCATGCTCCATTTGAAGATTTTATTTAATTTGGACTTTATTTCTTTTAGTACCTTTTAATTTTATTATTGGGTTTTACTTGATGTAATAAGGCCATAAGGCCCAGTGGATTTTCTTTATTTCTGCTTTACTTTTAATTATTTTGTTACAAACGATTTTTGGATTAAATTTTAAGTGAAATATATTTTTATAAACCTTAACAATTATTTTGTCACCTTAATAAAAATTGGATTTTCAAATAGATTAAATGGGTTTCTCAATCTAAGCCCAGTCCACAACAACATTTTTCTAAAAATTATGCACATTTTTCTCTAAGTAACAAAGAACTTGAAAACCGGTTTATTTAAGGAACATACCAGATCCGGTTCAGGCTCGTGAGCCGGGTGTGGGGTGTTTCAGCTTGGTATCAGAGCCCAGTTTTAAAACTCTCGGCCTGTGGGCTAAGGCCCAAAACGTTTTGAATTCGAGCCCAAATGATTTTCTTTGAACATAAGCAGGTTTTATGGCATGGCACCTAAGTCTCCGACCCGCAGTCCACCAGGTAAGTACCCCTAATTCTATGTGTGATTCTGTGAATTATGAACTGTATAAGGGTAGAACAGGCATGGAACGTAGAATAGAATGATAGGAACTTGAACCCTAGGACTAGTCTACTCAAACACAAACACATAAGACTTAATGCACTAAACAACCCTATGGCTAAGTCACTGAGCTAAGGGTGTGGTAACCCCTGTGCGCATGTCTAGGATTGGATCCGGAAGAGCCTGGTATTTAAGCAGTCCTAGTGACTCACCTCCTCTTCGCAGGAATCCTACCTGGTGCGTAGCTTCGGTTCACCCTAACTCAGAGGGCTCAGTGGTGTGGCAACCTCTGTGCGCATGTCTAGGAATGGTTTCGATGGGAGCATGGTATTTAAGCAGTCCGCGTGACTCACCTCCTCTCCATTCGAATCCTGCCTGGTGCGTAGCTTTGGTTCACCCTGACCAAAGAGGGCTCGGACATAGGCTAAACATAATGACTAAAACCCGAAAGGGAACTAGCCATGTTTTTTTTTAAAAAAAAAAAAGAAGAAAGAACAAAACAACAAACCCTAGTTTTTTTTAAAAAAACTTTTCAAACTTTCTTTTAAATCTGAGAAAATTATTTTTACAACATTTTCTGAAAAACTCCTGATTTGCGAAAATTACAAAAATGCCCTTAGTGGTAAAATTACCAAAATGCCCTTGGTTTATAAAATGTTCAACTACTCAACAGCTTCACCAAAATTTCATTATTTTATAAACATTAAAAAAAAACCCCCTAATTTGTAAAACATCAAAACACCTTGATTTTGGAAAATTACAAAATTGCCCTAACTTACAAAATTACCAAAATGACCCTAATTTCCAAAATTTTTGCAACATCCCCATCTTTAAAGGAACAATTTTCAAAAAGAACCCTCAAAGTTTTACAACTTTTGAAATATCCCTAGTTTATTAAATTTACAAATTCACCCTGATTTGTGAAAAATTACCAAAATACCCCTGAGGTCAAAATTTATCGAAATACCCCCGGATTTTGAAATTTTTCCAAATTACCCCGAGACTTTGAAATTTCCAAAATAATTTTGACGAAAACACCAAGGAACGTTTTCTCCTGAAAAATTACGGAAATGCCCCTGTAGGACAAAATTACGAAAATACCCCTGGGTAGTGGAAAACAACAACATCGAAAACTACAACGTTTCTCTGAATGAACGAAAGTTCATACTTGTCTGATGGATGAATGAATGAATGGAAAAGACTGTGTGTTTGTATGAATACGAAAGAACCACTCTTAAATTTCTTTTCATAAAACTCCTTCGCGGTAAATAAGTGGAACAATGACTAATCCATAAAATTCTTTAATCAGATCCCGACGCTAGAAAATGAGCTCTAGAGGACGTGGTCGTCGTGGATGAGGTAGAGGAAGGATGACCGTGTCGGAACCCGTTAGATCGGGTCAAGGGTCCGACAATGAAATACCACCGCCACCATCACCCCCAGCTGTTAATGTTGAGCAGCAAGCTCAGACGGGGGAAGATGCTGTGTCGCAGGCTGTGCTGCGAGTTTTGGAATTGGTGGCTGGTACGGGAGGAAATTCAGGAAATCGTAAGTCTGTGCCTGAACGGCTCCGAGCTAATGGAGCTGAAATGTTTCGAGGAGTATCTAGAGTGGCACCCAGTACAGCTGAGTACTGGTTGGAAGCAATGGAGCGTATCATGGATGAGCTCGATCTGACTCTCGAGGAAAAGTTGAAAGGGATGGTGGCATTGTTACGCGATGAAGCGTATCAATGGTGGCTAACTGTTCGAGATGGTGCCACGGCGGAGGATCTGACCTGGGAATATGTTAAGGAGGCATTCCAGAAGAAATATGTGGGAACCAGGTATACAGATGAGCAAAGAAAGGCTTTTCTGGGGTTGGTACAAGGGAGCAAGTCCGTAGCAGAATACGAGGCAGAATTTCTGAGGTTGAGTCGTTATGCTCGAGGTGTAGTGGCAACTGAGCATGAACGCTGTGTCCGTTTTGAGGACGGACTGAGGGACAATCTGAGACTGTTGATAGCACCGCATCAGGAGCGGGAATTCTCTGCTTTGGTGGAAAAGGCCAAGGTGGCCGAGGGGATTAAGGATGCTACCAAACAGATTGTGGATAGGAATAAGCCCAAAAGAGGTTTTGGACCATCTGGAAAGGGTCACAAGAGGCCTAGAGTTGACGGGCCACGAAATCAACAAGCTGGTACGGGCTGGCAGTATCGCCCTTGTGAGCATTGTGGAAAGAAGCACTTGGGAGAGTGCTGGAGAAAGACGGGAGGATGTTTCAAGTGTGGGTCCAAGGACCATATGCTTAAGGATTGTCCCAAGCAACCAGATGAGAGCCGATCGGCAGTTCAGAATGCTAGCCAAACTGGTAGAGGCGGACAGCAGCCTCAACGGGGTCGTGGTTCGGGTAACCGAGGTAGTGGTGCTGGCAGAGGCCATGGAACACAGGGCCGAGGTACTGCTAATACAGAAGCAAGACAACCGGGTTTGGTTTATGCGGTTTGCCGAAGGGAAGATGGTGACGTGCCAGATGTAATAACCGGTACGTTCTTTATTTTTGACAAACCCTACTTTGCTCTGATTGATGTGGGCTCGACCCATTCCTATGTTACATGTAGTGTAGTGGAAACACTAGGCCTAGACTCTGAACTTTCTGATAGACAGATGACTGTAGTAAGCCCATTAGGTCAAACTATTGTGGTAGACAAGATCTTTCGAAATGTGCCCTTAGAGATTCAGGGAGTGAATTTTTGGGCTGACTTAATGGAGTTACCCTTCGGAGAATTTGAACTCATACTCGGAATGGATTGGTTAGTAGAACACCGAGCCATGTTGGATTGTGCGGCTAAACGTATGGAACTAAGAACCCCGGAGGATGAAGTGGTAGCAATGATCGGAGAAAGGAGGAACTACTTGTCTAGCGTAGTTTCGGCGCTGAAGGCCGAGAAGATGGTTAAGAAGGGGTGTAAGGCATTCTTAGCCTTCATTAGTACGATAGGTGGGAAGGAAGAAGGTATTAATGGAGTTAGGACGGTAAGGGACTTCGTGGATGTATTTCCAGAGGAATTACCAGGAATACCCCCAGATAGGGAGATGGAATTTGGGATAGATTTGCTACCAGGAACAGCTCTTGTGTCGATCACTCCATACCGAATGGCGCCAAAGGAGTTGTGGAGCTCAAGGCTCAAATCCAAGAACTGTTGGATCGTGGGTTCATCCGACCCAGTGTGTCTCCATGGGGAGCACCGGTCCTATTTGTAAAGAAGAAGGACGGAACTATGCGTATGTACATAGACTACCGTCAGTTGAATAAGCTGACCATTAAGAACAAGTATCCTTTACCAAGGATCGATGATTTGTTCGATCAGCTGAAGGGGGCCGCATTATTTTCAAAGATCGACTTAAGGTCGGGATATCATCAGTTGAAGGTGAAGGAGGCTGACATCCATAAGACCGCTTTTAGGACAAGATATGGCCACTTTGAGTTTGTAGTGATGCCGTTTAGGTTGACGAACGCTTCAGCCACGTTCATGGACATGATGAATCGGGTTTTCCAACTCTATTTGGACAGGTTCGTCGTTGTGTTCATCGACGATATTTTGGTGTACTCGAAGTCGGAAGAGGAGCATGATAAGCATCTTCGAGTTGTATTGGAAGTGTTAAGGGAGAAGAAGCTTTATGCCAAATTCAGCAAGTGCGAATTTTGGCTTAAGGAGGTGGCATTCTTAGGACATGTGGTATCCGCAGAGGGAATAAGAGTGGATCCTAGGAAGATCGAAGCAGTGCTGGATTGGAAACCACCTAGGTCTGTGGCTGAAATTCGAAGTTTCTTAGGCTTGGCAGGCTATTACAGAAGGTTTGTGGAAGGGTTCTCGTCAATAGCCGCGCCTTTGACAAAGTTGCTAAGAAAGGAAGTACCTTTCGAATGGACTAATAAGCAGCAGGAGAGCTTTGAAAAGCTTAAAAGGGTGTTGACGGAAGCTCCAGTGTTAATTCAGCCAGAGGCAGGAAAAGATTTTGTGGTGTACTGTGATGCTTCGCATACGGGGTTAGGCTGTGTGCTAATGCAAGAGGGTAAAGTGGTCGCCTATGCGTCACGACAGTTAAGGCCTCATGAGGTTAACTACCCAACTCATGACTTGGAACTAGCAGCAGTGGTTTTTGCCCTTAAAGTTTGGAGGCACTACCTTTATGGAGAAAGGTCAGTGATCTACACAGATCACAAGAGCCTTAAGTATCTGTTGACTCAGAAGGAGTTGAACTTGAGGCAACGAAGGTGGGTGGAATTGCTGAAGGACTACGATTGTTCGATAGAATATCATCCGGGCAAGGCGAATGTGGTAGCTGATGCCCTAAGTAGGAAGGTTGTGTCAGATCTACGGGCTTTGTTCGCTCATTTAAGTCTGTATGATGATGGAAGCCTGTTGGCAGAATTGCAAGTCAAGCCCACATGGCTGAAGGAGGTGAAAGAGGGACAGTTGGCTGATAAGGACTTAAGTACTAAGTTACAGCAAGTGCAGCAAGGAGGATTTAAGGACTATGGCGTCAATGATGAAGGAGTATTGTGCTACAAGGGAAAGATCTATATGCCGAGGAATAAGGAGTTGAGACAAAGGATTCTTCGGGAAGCGCATGGTAGCCCTTATGCTATGCATCCCGGAGGCATCAAGCTGTATAGAGATCTAAGGGAACAATTTTGGTGGTCTGATCTGAAACGAGAGGTGACTGAATTTGTGGGGAAATGTTTGACGTGTCAGCAAGTTAAGGCTGAACACCAAGTTCCATCAGGATTGCTTCAACCAATCGAAGTTCCCCAATGGAAGTGGGAAAGAATTACCATGGACTTCGTTAGTGGGCTTCCCCTTACGCCTACTAAGAAGGACTCGGTATGGGTGATAGTGGACCGTTTGACTAAGTCCGCGCACTTCATCCCAGTAAGAATGGATTATTCTCTTCAGAAGTTGGCCAAGTTATATGTGGCGGAGATTGTGAAGTTGCATGGAGTACCAAAGTCGATCATCTCTGATAGAGACCCAAGGTTTACGTCTCGATTTTGGAAGGCACTTCATCAAGCTTTAGGCACTAAGTTGGACTTCACTACGGCTTTTCATCCACAATCAGACGGGCAGTCTGAACGGGTTATACAAGTGTTGGAGGATATGTTGAGAGGCTGTGTAATGGATTTTCGAGGGAGTTGGGAAGATTACTTGCCTTTAGCTGAGTTCGCTTACAACAACAGCTATCAGGCCAGCATTCGGATGGCACCATACGAAGCATTGTATGGAAGGAAGTGTAGAACACCTACTTGTTGGACCGAGTTAGGAGAACGCCGAGTTTTGGGTCCAGAGTTGGTGGCAGAAACTTAAGAGAAGGTTGAGTTAATTCGGGCACGGTTGAAGGAAGCCTCTGATAGGCAGAAGTCATACGCAGATCTTAAGCGGAAGGAAATAGAGTTTGAAGAGGGAGACCAAGTATTCTTGAAAGTCTCGCCTTGGAAGAAGGTAATGAGGTTCGGTCGAAAAGGGAAGTTAAGCCCAAGGTTTATAGGGCCTTATCGAGTATTGAAGCGAGTTGGGCCAGTGGCATACCAATTAGAGTTGCCACCAGAATTGCAGCAGATGCACGACGTATTTCATGTATCCATGCTACGTCGCTACCGATTGGATCCATCTCATATAGTACCTGTGGAAGAGGTGGAGATAAGGCCAGACTTATCCTATGAGGAGGAACCGATTCGGATCTTGAAACGTGATGTGAAAGTACTACGAAGGAAGTCGGTTCCTCTAGTCAAGGTGTTATGGCACAATCATGGAGCAGAAAAAGCTTCGTGGGAGCCCGAGGAGACAATGCGACAGCAATACCCTCAAGTATTTTAGTTAGGAAATTTCGGGGACGAAATTTTGTTTAAGGGGGATAGAACTGTAACATCTTGAAAAGGGCCTATGCATTTTCAGTTTAATTGTACGGAATGACAAGTCTTAAGTATTATGAATAAATTTTTGAATATTTTGGAAACCTAGAAATGCATGGAAATGGAAATGAAACATTTTGGAAACCTGAAACATTTTGGAAACCTGAACATTTTGGAAACCTGAACATTTTGGAAACCTGAACATTTTTGGAAATGATTCAAAAATGGAAAGTAAACATTTCTGGAAACTTGGAAATGTAAGAAAATGGCAAGTTTACAGAGCCGATCGAAAATTTTAGGAAACTTAGAAATGATGCCGAAATGTCAAATTTTAAAGTTCAAAATAGGAAATAAGGGCTAGAGGGCCTTAAAAGAAAAAGTTGGAGAATTTTGACACACAAACAGGCTTGGAAAAGTGGCCTGAAGATGCCACTTAGGGCCTAAGGAAATGGCGTCACATGTAGGGGAAAGGGGCCTGAGTTCGAGTCAACTTTTGCTTCCTCTTTCTCTCTGCCGAAATTTTCCCTAAGCAAAACCCCCTCTGCCGAATTTTCCTTTCATCCTTTCTTCTTCTCTTTTCTTCATCTGTCAAGCCAAAACCTTTCCTGATTAAAACTCCATAGCCGAAACTCTGAGACTCTAGGCAAGGAAGCAATCGATCAAGGCATTAAAGGTAAGGTTAAGCTATTCAAATTCCTTTCTTTACTATTTGCCGAAAGAGAAAGGCCTAATCCCTATTCTTGTTCATGGCCGAATCTGCAAGGATCTCTCAGGATCTTTTTACAACTGTCGAATACAAGGGGGAATCTTTCGGGAAATCTAAGGATCTAAGGTAAGATAAATTTATTTGATTAAAGGTTATGATGTATATGTTAGATTAAATCTAACATGAAGATTTCGACAGGCATATAAAGGAATTCTCTTCAGATTTGGAATTTGTATGGTAAGTGATTTTCGGCCAAGGCTTATTTTTGATATTTGGAATTATTCTTCATTATTTCAAAAGCCGGAAACTCACATGGTTACATGAATTAGTGTTAGCTGATTCCAAGGAAAAGGGATACTAGCAATTTTGGGACTTGATTTACAATCATCCAATTCGGCAACAAGGTAAGTAATACAAATCCTACTAGGATTTGGTTTTTAAGCCAAATAGGTTTGTTAATATGTTTTAATAATTGGCCGAATATAGGAGATAAAGATCTAGATCGGTAGATCGTTCTTCGGGATTTCAAGGAATCTATTAAGCAAATCAGGTGTGTACTAACATTAATTTTCGATATATCATATGGCAATTATTTCTAATATATGAATATGCATAAGAATGTGAATGTGGCTAAGTACCACAAATGTGGCAAGAGTACCCAGGTACGTTTCCTACTTTCGATAGGATTACGAATATGTTATATTGTTAACATGTGAATAATGAGAAATTAAGTATGTTATGCATGATATAGAATTTATGGGGCATTCGGGATATAGGTGAAAGGGGAAGAAGGTGTTGACTTCGGTCTCACCAACGGAATATGGTGACTACGGTCACAAAATTTGAATATGGTAACTCTGGTTACATTGTCTGAATTTGGTAACTTCGGTTACATTATTTGAATATGGTGTCTAATGACACAAATTATATGGGCGATGAGCACGTCGACTGCAGCGACTGCCTTCGATGGTGTGTAGCGGATGGAGGGTTGACTTAGTAGTCCCCACGGTGTGACTGGCAGGTACGGGTGGTGTGTAGCGGATGGACCATTAGGCTTGGGTTTGGGTTGCATCATTTATTTTATATGAACATGAACTTGATATGAACTTGTATGCCTGATTTGTTGAATGTTAATGTTGTGTACACATTGAGTCTGTTGACTCACCCCGTTGTGGGAACTATTTTCAGGTTATTAACAGTGACGGACCGGGACGGTAGACCTTGAGGTGGCCATGCTCCATTTGAAGATTTTATTTAATTTGGACTTTATTTCTTTTAGTACCTTTTAATTTTATTATTGGGTTTTACTTGATGTAATAAGGCCATAAGGCCCAGTGGATTTTCTTTATTTCTGCTTTACTTTTAATTATTTTGTTACAAACGATTTTTGGATTAAATTTTAAGTGAAATATATTTTTATAAACCTTAACAATTATTTTGTCACCTTAATAAAAATTGGATTTTCAAATAGATTAAATGGGTTTCTCAATCTAAGCCCAATCCACAACAACATTTTTCTAAAAATTATGCAAATTTTTCTCTAAGTAACAAAGAACTTGAAAACCGGTTTATTTAAGGAACATACCGGATCCGGTTCAGGCTCGTGGGCCGGGTGTGGGGTGTTTCAAGCTTGGCAGAGATAGTACGAAACAGGACAAAAAATATCTTCAAGCCATGGGCTCCGACTAAACACCACAGCTGTGCGATACAGTCGTGGTCGACACTATTTTATTAACATGGTTGTGGCTAGGGGTGAGCAAAACTCGATTCGATTCGAAAAAATCGAAAAAAAATTCGAATTTCGAATTATTCGAATCGAGTTAATCGAGTCAACTCAAATTTTGAGTTTCGAATTTCAAGTTCAAATCAAGTTGAATTTTCGAATTCGAATAATTCGAATAAACCGAATATAAATTATATATTTGTTTTATTTTTTTTTAAATTTTGGGCTTTTACCAACCCATTTCCCCCAAGCCTTTTTATTATTCGAAGAGTTATTCTATTAGCCTTTTTATTACCGACCCATTTCCCTCAAGCCTTTTTTTAAAATTTATTCTATTATAAATTTAACATTTTTGGAATAATCAAAAAACTCAGCCCCAATTTTTTTTTTCCCAAATCCCAGTTCCCACCCGATTCCTCCCCCCCCCCCACAAATCAAACCCCTAAGCCCTAGCTTTACTTCTCTTCTTCTCCAATCGTGCACTGCAAATTCTTCCCTAGCTCTACTTCTCATCTTCTCAAATCGTGCATTGCTGCAGATTCTTCTTCTTCAATCCCCCAATTTAATTTTTTTCTTCTCTATTCTGACTCTCAGCAACTGCACCTTTCTCTGTAAGTGGTAAGTTGTCTAATCTCTGAGTAGAGGTATGATTTTCAAAGTTTACTTTAAGGTTTTGAATTTTGTTAGTCTAAACTTTGATTTGTTTCTTTTCCCCGGTATGATTCAATATGGGAATCATATGAGTAATCTTTTTCATGTGTTTCAGTTATGACATATGTTCGAAGTTTATTTTTGTAGTAAGTTTGTTCCTAAGCTTTGATACTTGATGATGGTATTAATCAATTATGGATTGTCATTGTAGTGGATAAAGTTTACTTTTTTATGCTATGAGTATTTGCCAATTTGGAGTAATTTTTGATGGTTCATTTACCATTGTTGTAGATATCTTGTAAGGTAGATGTATATATATGCATTTTTGTTGGAGATATTTTATGTCAAATCATATCGTATTTTGTGTCATATATGTTGCTTAGTAGCATCCAAATTTTGGAATATAGAAATTTGGTATAATTTTGAATTTCATCCTTATACTTTAAGGGAACTAAGATGATAGTCTTCCTAATTGGGCTTGTTAGAATATGCTTGTATTTTTCATAAACTGAGAAGATGGTTTTGAGGGTAAATTTTAACAGTTGATTTTTGTTAATTTATTTTGTATATATATAAACATGTAAAATGTGGTTTACTAATGTTATTCAATTGGACTATTTTTTCAATTTTTTAAGATAAGAGAATAAATTCTTGACAAATTAAAGAGATTAATTTTTAAGTGGAGGGGTTCTCTTAAATTGATGTAAAGTAAAGTGGTTTTTACTTCTATATTTTTTATATAATTAATATTTTAATAATTCAATGATTATATTTTATGTTGATGTTGTGTTGCTTTTGTTTATTCCCTTATTTACTTCAATTTTTTGTTGTACGATCATGTTTAAAAACTTTAAAGAATTTTTTTTTGAAACATTACATAAAAATAAAAAACACTAAAGTCATTTTTTTAAAACTTAACTCGAACAAATATATCGATTCGAAATTTGTCTCACTCGACTCGATTCGAAAAAATTTCAAATTAAGTTAGGATAATAAAATATGATTCGAAAACTCGATTAACTCGAAAATTTTCGACTCGATTCGATTCGATTCGATCGAATGCTCACCCCTAGGTGTGGTGACCTGCACACAGGCGTGGGAGAAACGAACGAAGCACAACACGGCCATGCGATACGGCCATGTGACCTAACACGCCCATGGTACACGGGCGTGGGAAATCACCAGATCCCTATTTCTATATAAACCCCCTTTTTTCTGCTCACTTTCCCCACCAAACCCCTTTCCTCTCAACCCCAGCCACCATAGTTTTTCTCCCTTTTTCACCATCCTTACCACTATCACTCAATGCCCAAAGGTAAGGCCAACATTACCATTCCCATGTCGAAAAAGCGAACGGACCATAGCACAATCTCCCCGTACGAGACTGAATTACATAAGTTCATGCCGATCGCTTCATTGATTCGCCGAGCCAAGGACATTTGAGTCCATTTAATTTTTCTTTTTCTTTTCCCTTCTCCTTTATTTTCCTTCTCTTTATTTCTCTTATGCTTAATTTAGTCTATTTTATTTTGTTTTCTTTGATTTAGGTTCTAAAGGCTGTTAGGGAATCACCACACCACGCCCTTAGAAATCAAACCCACCTCGTGAACCATCTAACAATAAGGACTTTTTAGTCCATTAATCTTTTCTTTTAATTTTATTTTACTTTTTACACTCTTTTTTTTTATCTTTCTTTTCTTTAAATTTATAATTCGGATATTTTGAATTATTCTTACTATTTCCTGGCTAATTCTTCACGAGTTACCCAATTTCTTCATCTAGCGCAGAGATTGTTGGCGGCCACCATAACACCACTAGAGATGCCTCCTCCAACTTATCTTTCACCTCCGAATCAAATTTCTACACTTCCAACTCAAGGAACCCATCCAAAATTCAGGAAGTTTCACTTCTCCCTATCTCTTATGATTTCATATATATCTTTGTACATTGAGGGCAATGTACATCTTAAGTGTGGGGGTGAATTTTATTTTGAAAAGTTCCTAACTTTTTGCATTATTCTCAAATCCCTGAATTATGTCTTGACCTTAAGTAATTTTCTCATTTTACTATTAGAATGAAACTTCTATTGACTTATGATTTTTATTGATATGTTTTGGATTAAGTCATTGATAATTGTGCAGTGATGATTTAAACTTTAAGAGACTAAAGAATCAAGCATGATGAGTCTATTTTCAAAAACTAAAAATTTTGTTAGGTTGTCTACTTGAATCTAATTATTACCTTGAAGTTTGAAATTTACAAGGTTGATATCAAAAACCCATAATTTTTGTGAGATTTTGAGCCTTTTAGAGCATACATTCTTTTCTTGCTCACTTTATTGATTATGAGTGTGTCAACATTGATTTGTTATTCTAGAACTTGCTTTGATTATACATGTCGAGACCACATCACTGAGTTGATATACAGATATGATAAAGGTACTTAGGATTTAACCCACTTACTCCACTAAAAGCCTAGCCTCACAATTAACCCCTAGTAAACCCCTTTGATCCTAACCAACCTTTTATTGACTCACCCACTAATTTTAACCCAAAACCCATCTTGTATTTGTTATCACCATTTCTCTTAACTACCCTTATATCGAGATTGATTTGATCAGTTGTCTAACTATATTCTTTATTTCAATTGTTAAAATCTATCTATTTGATTTGTTCTAAAAAAAATGGAAAATATTTATTAGTTCTATGATTAAGTGAGCTTATACGTTTAAATTCCACATCTTGAGAAGGAGCTTGTATTATTAATAATGAAGTTTTAATTAATGTAATTATTCAAATCTTATTTCATCTTTCTAAGTTAGGTAATTTGTTAATTCAATCTCGATTCTAACCCTTTAATTCAACCTTTATCCATACCTTTAACCCGAGCCCTATTACAACCCTTTTTAAAGACCTTTTGATTTGTGTATCATCTCATTTTATAGTGGTGGAGATTTGATTTTCATGCAAGCCTATGGGATTAACTTTTCATGTTTGACTTTTGAGTGCTTAATTTGAACCTTAAACACTTTTGAGTGATTTGAGTGAATCTTTAGTGAGGATGTCAATTCTTGTTAGTTTTGAATCAGAGGTAATTATTTAGGTAAGGGGAAACACCTATGTTTTCGTGCTATAAAAACTATGACTTTGACTGTTTGAATCTTTAGGACCCTTCTACTTAAATTATCAATGTATAAATTATCTATGAATTATGATAAAACACTATCGATGAATATTATGAATTGAGGACGTTCATTTTAATTGTGAGTTGAGAATTTTGCTTGAGGACAAGCAAATGTTTAAGTGTGGGGGTATTTGATAAACCGTAATATGTACATATTTTAATCCCACATTTGGCATACTTTTGGATGATTTATCCCCTGAATTGTGGAATTTGATGCTCATAATCCTTTAATTTCATGTTTTATACTTAGGAGAGCATCAGAAGATGAAAAGAACGAGAAACGGGCCAAAAACGGAAAAAATGGGCCAAAGTACAAAATTCACATGGCCTAGAGAAATCCACACGGCCGTGCCTCTTTACCAGATCCGAACACGGCCTGGATTCGATTTACACGGGCGTGTCCCTAACGTGACCTATTTTAATTCTACTCGAAAAGGGTACTTAGAGGCAAAGAAAGATATTCCAAAAGCCTATATAAACACCCTAGAGGGCAACCTAAAGGGGGGCGTTCAGGTAGGCTGAGGAGCCAAGCCAGAGAGGGCTGAATTGTGGGATTTACTCGAAGACAGTCAGTTGATTCATCTCAAGAAGCCAAAATCATACTCAAGACGGAAGGTCTTCCCTTTAATTTCCTTCAGGGGGTTTTAGGGTTTTTCTTATGTTTTGTTTTATACTTTCTTCTGAGATGTATTCTTTTATAAACATGAACTAAACCCCTTAAATACCTGAGGGGGATGAAACCTAAGACGGATCTTGTCATTGTTTTCTGAACTATATGATAAATACTTGATTTGTTCTTAATTATGCATTCTTAATTCTTGCTTTGATATTTCAGGATATTGATTCAAGTATTGATGTGCTTAGGCAGTGGAGCAAAAGTCCCTGTTTAAGGGTAGATCTAACATAGTTAGGCGGAGTTGATCGCACTCCTAGAGATAGGACGACGAAAATCTACCGGTTTAGGGTCAAACCTAATATGGGAGTCCATAGGTCGAGTTAATGCAACGCTAGGGGTTTTAATTAGAAAGAGATTTTAATTAATCAACCTAGGAATAGACGTTAGTAGCCTCGAGAGTGGTATTAATATAAATTAGGGAATCCTATGGATCAAGTCAAGTGAATAAATCATTTGGTTCAGAGTTAAATAACAAGTGAAGTCTAGGTGGATTCTTCCTCGGGTATTGTCTTAATCAATTGGTTTTCCCAAAAGTATTTCCCCAGTTCACTCTCTGTGTCTTAGTATCTTTAGCTTAGTAATTAGTTAGTTTTAGATTAAACAACGATTCCCTTAATTATTAGGCTAAATAATAAAAAGATAGTAATTACTAGTACTCTTGGTCCTTGAGGATACGATATTTCCGGTCTTGCCATAGCTATACTACCAAACGATAGGTGCACTTGTCTCAATCGTTGTCATAGTTAACTTCTAGGCTCGATCATTCATTATATAAATATTAAGACCTTCAGACACGATCAATACTCCACCCACGTGTGCCGTTCTTTTAAGTCAACTTTCAGTTCTGAGGGATTCGGTAAGTGTTTGGCCGAATGTTACTTTCCCTTTTTAGAGGAAAGGTTGCATGTACTTTCTTTGGACTGATGTGTGCTAAACCATGGTTTTAGACCGACGTGATTGATAGGTTGTATTTGTAATGCAGTTAATCGTCAAAGAGAATTATGATCAACTCTAGCCTGTGATCTAAGGGAAATAATTCGATTAGCGATCAGTCAAGGTAAGTGGGGATTGTCGTTTTGGGCTTGGACGGTTATTAACTTTATTGGTTGTAAATCTGATACGATATGTTGGTTGATTATAGGATTCAGAGAGCGTAGATCTTAGCTAGTTTCACGAACAGGTGTGTAATCGTATGTAGTATTCGATGATCGGCTGAAAAGCTGAAAGTATGTAATGTTACACTGCTATGACTGTAGATCGGCAAAATACCGAAAAGCCAAAAATAGGGCGTATGATACCACACGAGCATGCGATCGTGCGTGTGGTAAACCGAGCCCATGAACATGGGCGCTAGACTGTAGAAGCCATCACAAGCGTTCTCGTGGGCTTAGGTCGTAATGGGCCGAAATGGGCCATGTGGGCCAAATGGGCTCATGGGCCTCAAATGGATAGAATCCATGGTAAGTGAATAATAATGGATTGGGCTGCAAAGTTCGTATAGCCATGACTGAAATTGGGTTGAATGGGCCACACGAGCTTATGGGCCCACTTGGGCCAAATAGTGGGCTTTAGGCCCATTTACACTGTTTCGACCAAATGGATTATCTGTGTCACTCGAGGCGACTGTAGGCCTTAGGAAAGGTCGTAAAATGATTGAAATACCCTTAATGAGTAAAATGACTGAAATACCCTTAATGAGTACAATGATTGAAATACCCTTAATGAGTAAATGACTGAAATACCCTTAATGAGTAAAATGACTGAAATACCCTTGTAGGGTAGAATTACCAAAATACCCCTGAGGGGTGAAATTTACCGCTTTACCCCTAATTGACGAAATGACCATTATACCCCTTGTGGTAGTTTAGTTGATGTGTCTATTAAGGACGAGGAAGTGGTTGTGTTAGGGGAGCAAAGAGATTATCTGTCTAATGTAATCTTAACATTAAAGGCCGAGAAACTAGTTCACAAGGGTTGCGAGACATTATTAGCTTATGTCAACAGTTCTGACTCTAAATGTCCTTCGGTTGGGGATGTTAGAACTGTTAAGGAGTTTTGGATGTATTTCCTGAAAAGCTTCCTAGGTTGCCCCCAAACCGTGAGGTCGAATTTGGTATTGAGCTTCTACCGGGAGCAGCTCCGGTGTCCATCTCCCTTTATAGGATGGCATTGAAGGAGTTGGTAGAGCTAAAGGCTCAAATTCAAGAGCTACTGGACCGGGGATTCATTTGGCCGAGTGTGTCTCCATGGGGAGCACCAGTGTTATACGTGAAGAAGAAGGATGGATCCATGTGCATGTGCATCGATTATCATCAACTAAGCAAAATGACTATTAAGAACAAGTACCCTTTACCGAGGATAGATGATCTGTTTGACCAGCTGCGAGGAGCTTCGATTTTCTCCCAGATAGATCTTCGATCTAGGTACCATCAGCTAAAGGTTAAGGAAGCGGATGTGTATAAGACTGCGTTTAGGACTCATTATGGTCATTACGAGTTCCTAGTAATGCCGTTTGGGTTGATGAATGCACCAATTGCTTTCATGGATATGATGAACCGAGTATTTCAGCCCTATTTGGATCGGTTCGTAGTGGTGTTTATAAACGAAATCCTGGTATATTCCAGAACCGAGGAGGATCATGATGCACATCTTCGAATTGTGTTACAAATTCTGAGGGAAAAGCAGCTATACGCAAAGTTTAGCAAGTGTGAGTTCTAGTTGCGAGAAGTTACATTTCTGGGTCACGTGGTGTTTGCCGAGGGGATTAGGGTTGATCCTCGAAAAATTGAAGCCGTATTGAATTGGAAACCACCAAAAATAGTATCTGAAATTCGAAGCTTTCTGGGTCTGGCTGTGTATTACAGACGTTTTGTTGAGGGGTTTTCACTGATTGCTGCACCTCTGACTAAGTTACTGCGTAAAAGGGTACCGTTTAATTGGACCAATAAACAGTAAGAGAGTTTTGAGAAACTGAAGAAAATTCTGACTGAAGCTCCTGTGTTAATACAGCCAGAGTCTGGGAAAGAATTCATTGTCTACAGTGATGCGTCGCACACTAGATTGGGCTGTGTGTTGATGCAAGAGGGTAAGGTGGTTGCTTAAGCGTCTCGTCAGTTTAAGCCTCGCGAGGTGAATTACCCCACTCATGACTTGGAGTTAGCTGTGGTGGTCTTCGTACTGAAGATTGGAGGCATTACTTATACGGTGAGAAGTCTATTATTTACACAGATCATAAAAGCCTCAAGTACCTCCTTACTCAGAAAGAGTTAAATCTTAGGCAACGAAGATGGATAGAGTTGCTTAAGGATTATGATTGTTCAATTGAGTACCATCCTGGTAAAGCTAACGTATTAGCCGATGCACTGAGCCGTATGGTTGTATCTGATTTGAGAGCAATGTTTGCTCGTCTAAGCCTGTTTGAAGATTGTAGTTTGTTGCCTAAACTCCAAGTGAGACCGACTTGGATTGATCAAATTAAGGAGAAATAGTTGTTGGATGAATCATTGGTTCCTCGTTTCCGATTGGTTGAGAAGGGGGAGACTATAGATTTTAGGCTGAATAGTGAGGGAGTACTATGTTTCCGTGGGAGAGTTTGTATACCGAGATATTCTGAGCTGAGGCAGTCTATCCTACAGGAGGTGCATATTTGTCCTTATGCCATGCATCCTGGTGGAAACAAGTTGTATCGAGATCTGCGTGAACTGTACTGGTGGCCAGGGCTTAAGTGCGAGGTTACTGATTTCGTGGGCAAATGCCTGACATGCCAGCAAATTAAAGTTGAGCACCAACTACCTTCTGGTTTACTGCAGCCAGTAAATATTCCACTCTGGAAGCGGGAGAGGGTAACCATGGATTTTGTAAGTGGGCTACCCTTAACGCCGACTAGGAAGGACTCGTTATGGGTTATTATTGATATACTGACTAAATCTACCCACTTTATATCGGTCCACATTGATTATTCGCTGCAGAAGTTGACTAAGTTATACGTGGCTAAGATTGTGAGAATGCATGGGGTACCAGTTTCTATCATTTCGGACAGATCCTAGATTCACATCTTGATTTTGGAAAAAGTTACACGAGGCTTTAGGTACAAGGTTGGACTTTAGTACTGCATTTCATCCTCAGACTGGCGATCAGTCGGAGAAGGTGATTCAGATATTGGAGGACATGTTAAGAAGCTGTGTAATTGATTTTAAAGGCAGTTGGGAAGACTACTTGCCGCTAGCAGAATTCACATATAACAACAGCTACCAATCCAGTATTCAGATGGCACCATACGAGGCATTATATGGTCGTAGGTGTCATACCCCTACCTGTTGGACAAAACTGGGTGAGCGGCGAGTGTTGGGGACAGAGTTAGTTTCTAAAACTGAAAAAAAGTAAAGTTGATCCGAGATCGGTTAAAAGAAGCATCTGATAGGCAGAAGTCTTATGCAGATTTAAGGCGTAAAGAGATAGAGTACTCTATGGGGGATTATGTCTTTTTGACGGTCTCACCATGGAAGAAGATTCTGAGATTTGGACGGAAAGGCAAACTGAGCCCTAGATTCATCGGACCTTACTGAATATTAAAGTGAGTGGGACCGATTGCCTATCAACTTGAGCTGCCTCCTGAGTTAAACAGGATACATGATGTGTTCCACGTCTCCATGCTGAGGCGATACTGCTCTGATCCCTCACATATAGTACCGGTGGAGGAGATTGAGGTTAGACCTGATCTAACTTTCGAGGAAGAACCGGTGCAGATACTGAATCATGATGTTAAGGTATTAAGGAGGAAATATGTTCCTTTGGTCAAGGTGCTTTGGCGTAACCGAGGAAGCCACGTGGGAGCCTGAGGAGGTGATGCAACAACAATATCCTCACCTATTCTGACTAGGTAAATTTCGAGGCTGAAATTTCTTTTAGGGGATAGAGTTGTAACGCCCTAAAAATATAGGGTCTTTATTTTTTCATGTTCTGACAAAATTGCTTGTTTGCTTCAATGGCTAAGTGATTTGGGTGTCTTTGGGGGTATTTAGGAAGCCTGGGTTCAAGTATGGCCTTTGGCAAAATTTTGATTTTTGCTTTTTTGGAAACCTGAATGTTAGCTTGAAGGGCATATATTAAGTTGTGTTTGTTTTGTGACACAAGAGAGCTTGTGTTGTGGTGGCAAGTGGTGTGTTGGGCATTTAAGAGGGAGTGGGTTCGAATCCCATGGCATGCAAAGAGAAGGTTTTATTTTATGTCTCTGTGGCGTGAGAGATAGAGTTTGATTCAAACTCTGCAGAGGTGGTTGGAGACTTGGTCATCAAATTTGATTAGATTTGAATGGGAGGTTGGGAGCAAATCAAGGAGAAATCTGTGGAGATTTAGAAGGAATTGGGATGTGAGCGGAGTCTTGCCGAATGGGGAAACTTGAGTAAGGGAAATTCGGCTATGGTCATTCATTTGGTGTGTTTTCGGCATTTGCGGAGAGTGTAGAAGCCAAATTCCTTTTCTTCTGTTTTGGGATTTTCTTTTTTTCATTTCGGATTTTCTCTCTTTGTGGCATCTCATGCAGCACTTTTGACTATTCGGGTCTTTTCCTTTTCAGTTCACTTTTGGCAAAACACCTATACCAAGTGCCGAATTCTCCCTTGAAACCCTTCTCTTCTTCTACACATTTTCTCACTACCGATTTGGCACTCTTCTTCTTCTTCTTCTCTTTGGGCTAAACCCAATTAAGTTCTTCTGTTCCTCTCTTCTTGAGTGTAGCCAAATACCCTGCCTCCTCATCTCATCTTCTAACTCTGACAAGCCGAATATTGGGGTAAGTGACTGGGTTGTTCTTGTACTTTGTGATTTCCCTTTTAGGACTATCGTGTTGCTATTCAATAATCTTCTTTCGGTTTACTCTCTTTTAGATCGAACACAATATTCCACCCACGTGTGCAGTTCTTTTAAGTCAGCTTTTAGTTCTTGAGGATTCGGTAAGTGTTTGGCCGAATGTTACTTTCCCTTTTTAGGGGAAAGGTTGCGTGTACTTTCTTTAGACTGATGTGTGCTAAACCATGGTTTTAGACCGACGTGATTGATAGGTTGTATTTGTAATACAGTTAATCGTCAAAGAGGAGTGTGATCAACTCTAGCCTATGATCTAAGGGAAATAAACTGATTAGCGATTAGTCAAGGTAAGTGGGGATTGTCGTTTTGGGCTTGGACAGTTATTTACTTTATTGGTTGTAAATCTGATACGATATGTTGGTTGATTATAGGATTCGGAGATCGTGGATCTTAGCTAGTTTCGCGAACATGTTTGTAATCATATGTAGTATTCGGTGATTGGCTGAAAAGCTGAAAGTATGTAATGTTACACTGCTATGACTGTAGATCGACAAAATGCCGAAAAGTCGGAAATAGGGCGTATGATGCCACATGAGCGTGCGATCGTGTGTGTGGTAAACCGAGCCCATGAACATGGGCACTAGACTGTAGAAGCCACCACGAGCGTTCTCGTGGGCTTAGGTCGTAATGGGCCGAGATGGGCCATGTGGGCCCAATGGGCTCATGGGCCCCACATGGATAGAATCCACTGTAAGCGAATAATAATGGATTGGGCTATGAAGTTCGCATAGCCATGACTGAAATTGGGTTGAATGGGCCACACGAGCGTGTGGGCTTACTTGGGCCGAATAGTGGGCTTTAGGCCCATTTACACTGTTTCGACCAAATGGATTATTTGTGTTGCTCGAGGCAACTAAGGCCTTAGGAAAGGTCGTAAAATGATTGAAATACCTTTAATGAGTAAAATGACTGAAATACCCTTAATGAGTAAAATGATTGAAATACCCTTAATGAGTAAATCACTGAAATACCCTTAATGAGTAAAATGACCGATATACCCTTTTAGGGTAGAATTACCGAAATACCCTTGTAGTGTAGAATTATTGAAATACCCCTAAGGGGTGAAATTACCGTTTTACCCCTAACCAACGAAATGACCATTATACCGCTAGTGGTAGTTTAGTTGATGTGTGTTTGATATCTATATGACTGGTTATGAATATGACAAACTGCATACACGTAAAATTTATGACACGACATTCTGCATTGGGGTTGGGATTCTGATTTGGAGGAAGTACTATACTAGTGGCTCTGCCACGTTTTTACTGTTCTAGTGGCTTCGCCACGTATTCTGATTTTAGTGGCTTGGCGACGTTTACTATTACTAGCAGCTTTGCTGCGTTACTATCAGCAGCTATGCTGCGATATTGGTGTGTTGGCTGGGTGGGTCGACTTAGTCCCCACATGGTGTGTTGGTTGGTACGGGTGGTGTGTTGGCTGGATTTGGGTTGGGTTGCATCTCTATTCTGCACTGTTATTACTTGGGCTTAGACCCACTCTGTTATTGTATAGGGCTAAAGCCCAGACTGATCTGTTACTGTATAGGGCTTAGGCCCAGTCTGTTCTGCCTACACCGATTGTTATTCGACTGATAGGGGATTACACACTGAGTTTTCGCAAACTCACCCTTTCCTTTTAACTGTACAGGTAATCCCCAGCCTTAGATGATTTGGAGCTGCGAGGGACTCGGAGGTGGCCACATGTTCGTGAGTATTTTAATTTATACCTAGCTTTTTAAATATTTTATTTTGGGGTTGATATTTATGTAATAAGGCCATTTGAGGTGTTAACCTTTATTTGGTTTTAACTTCTTACTTTAACCTGCTAGATTAGAAAACACAGGTTTTCAACATAATAACTGTTTCCAAAGGAAATCACGCATTTCAAATTTTAAAGTTTACAACTAGAAAAGTTTCCGCAGTTTTTAATTTAGATTAATAAACTTGTTACAAATGACATGACCAATAATAGTCATCATGTTTTGTTTTTACAACACTAACGTTTTTAATAACAACTAGTTTAAAGGGACTTTAAACTTTAGTCACAAACTTTCATCGACAAGACCAGTTTTCAAATCAACACTTCGATGTGACACGTCAGATCCGGTCGTAACGTCTAGGCCGGGATTGGGGTGTTACATCGCGAATCAAATCTGTACCAAAAATCTTTCTATCACTTAACTCAGTCCAGTACAACGAAGTTCTGCATTTCCTTCCATACAAAACTTTGTACGGAGCCTTTTTAATGTTCAACTAGTAACTGTTGTTGTAAGAAAATTCAACCAACAAAATAAACTTTTCCCAACTACCTTCAAACTCAAGTATACAATATCGGAGCATATCTTCAAGTATATAAATTACCCATTCTGACTGACCATTTGTTTGCGGATGAAAAGCTATACTGAATTTCAATTTGGTACCCAGAGCTTTATGCAGTTTACCCCAAAATCTGGAAGTAAACCTCGGATCACGATAAAAAATAATTGATAACGGGACACCGTGTAACTTGACTATTTCCGATACATACAATTCTACCAATTTATCAAGCGAGTAATATGTACGTACAGGTATAAAATGTGTAGACTTCGTCAATCGATCAACTATAACCCAGATTGCAACTTTCTTTCTTAGCTTTAATGGTAACATCGATACAAAGTCCATGGTTACACACTCCTATTTCCACTCGGGAATCTAAATAGGCTACAACAACCCAGATGGAACTTGATGCTCGGATTTCACCTGTTGACACACAAGGCATTTAGATACAAACTCAAAAATTTCACGCTTAATTGCCAACCACCAATACATTTGTTTCAAATCACAATACATTTTTATACTTCATGGGTGTAACGAATAAACACTATTATGAGTTTCATTCAAAATATTTATTTCAATTGTAAATCATCAGGTACACACAGTTTGTTACGAAAATATAAATTGTTATCTGCGTCAATACTAAAATCGGCTACTTGACCATTTTCAACTATTTTTCCTTTGACTATAAAATTCGGATCATCAAATTGCAACTCCTGAATATTCTATAAAAACGAAGTTTTAAACCTCAACTCAACCAAAATAGAACCATCTTGCTACAATTGTAGTTGAACATTCGTCATTCACAAAGCAAAAAGATATTTGCGACTCAAAGCATCGACAATGATGTTTGCTATAACACCCCAAAATTGGGCCTCGGAGTTTTAAGCGTATTTTAGGAATTTTATCTCTAGAGTGCTCGAAAATCTAGTAGCATGGTGAACAAAAAAAAATATTCGACAATGGCTTTTTGATTGTTAAATCAATTTTTGAAAATAATGTTCCAAAGACTTTCAATTTTGAATTACGGACTGATTTGTAAATGGCTCAAGATTTTGTGTGTTTATGAAGAAAATAAACCAAATTTTAAAATTCACATCCAAGAAAAACACCCAAAAACACCATAAATTCCTCTATTGTCAAGTTTGTGGGTTTTTCGCATTTTCGATCAAACAACATTTTTTCATCAACTAAGATAACGATTCAATTCCTAATTAGTTTTAAATGATATCTGGTCTTTTAAAAGGAATTTTTGCTATTAAATCGCATGTTTTAAATAAAAGCTGAAAATTAGGTCATTAATGGTGGATTTTAGAATTTTGGGTAAAAACGTGGTTTCAAAGTGTTTTTCAACTTGTTTTAACATGATTAGAAGATTTATAAACTTACTTTAAAGTTACTTTAAGGAATTCTAAGGATTTAATGAATTTTTGTGAAAATAGCCATAAACATGTCGAAAATTTTGATACCATGAATTGAATAGTTTTTTATAGTTTAAAGGTTGAGAATTAGTTGTAGGTGAATAATTAGATGAATGGAATTGGTTGTAGGCAAAAAGATTAAGTATAAAGGAAAGATATTTGAGTTTCAAGCCTGTTAGTCGAAATTTCAGTTTCATGAGGAATGTAGCTTAGACTTGCATTTTTGGTTGGTTTAAGTGAGTGTTTGGTTGGATAATGATTTTTGGTTGGTTTAAGTGAGTGCTTGGCTGGATAATGATTGTGTATATTGTGTGGTTATTATGTGTAAAGCGTCGAAACCGTTGGAACCTTCTTTGAGCAAGGCGAAAGGCAAGGAAAAGCTAGTTTAAGCTTTCGATTTTTCGACGAAAGCGTAATCGGTGAGTGTTTGGAATCACTACTAGTAGACACAATTCGTAGTATTAATTGGGAGCTTAGGAATAGCCTAAATCCCTATCCTAAGTTCCGAGTGTAAGGTTTCTATTTTTCTTATTTTATTTTTGGTAAATTATATGATTATGAGAATAATTATGGATTGATTATTATGATGCGGTATTGTCATATGAGACATGTGTGATGACTATTGTGAATTTTATTGTCCTATGAGAATATTAAATATGCCGAACAATAGTGATGATGTTATGTTAGTAATATAAATGTGTAGTGAAAGTGCGCAAAAACCGATAAGTACGTATGGGTTGAATTATGAAATGTAATGCTAATGTAACAGGTATGTATGTGATAAATTTATTTTAATGCACTCATATGTGGTTGGACACGTGGTGGCTCAATGAGCATTATTGTGGCACTTTAAGTGCAATTAAATGCGAATTCGATAAGCATGCATTGTGTACAAGTTTGTCATGTGAATTGATGAATATGAACAGAGATGGTGTGTATTAAATCAATAATTAAAATTGTGTAATTATGGATATTTTGTCCTTGTGACCTTAAAAGACCATTTGGTATAGTTGGCATGCCATAGGATTGTGAATACTCACCTATATATGTTTTGTGGTTTAGGCATTGAGGCCTTGAGACATGTTAGAGAGATAAAGGAGCTCCATTCAGCGAGACATGTTTGGGGTGTTGGAGAGTGTTAGCTTTATGCTTCACTTTTGGCATATGCTCGACTCTATGACTCATTTGGTGTGTTGGAGATCCGTGTATCCAATGTGTGGTGGTAGAGCCCACTTTTATGTTTCATAGCCTCAAGTGTCAAATTATCTTAAAATGTATATATGTGTAATGTGATGTATGCCTAAATGAGTATGTGGTTGCTATGCAAATTATCATTTAATTGTGATCTTATATGTTGTAATAATACAATGTGAGATGGATGCAAAAACATGCGAATAATATGCTAAATGAGTTTATTTAAGTTTCATGAAAATGAATGTTCTTATAGTAAATTGTGTATGTAATTGTGGTTTGGATCGTTTCCATTTAACTTGTGAATGCATGTGAATATATCAACTAGACTTGTGGGTTATTAAAGCATGTATACATTGTTTAGTTTTGATAAATTATTGTTAAATGAGTTATATATAAGTGAGTTGAATGTAATTGAATTTAGGAGTATATGTTAGTTTTATGATTTAATGAAATTTGAATATGATATTTTGACTTGATTAGAATATGGTTGTGAATGTGTTGTAGTATGCTCTTGTTTAACCTTTGATATTGTGTGTACATTGTGGTTATTCTGAGCATTCACTGAGCTTGTTAAGCTCACCCACTCCTTTAAAACCATTGCAGATTAGTAGCACCTTAATGTGAATGATGTGGTTTTAAGGGGTGATCTAAGCAAGTCCATTTTTGTGATTTCGTAGGTGTTATTTTTATTTGTTTATGTTTTGGGAATAAGGTAATGTGGTAGACTTTTAATGATATTTTTCATGATGTTTTGGAAGTTTCATAGCTTAAATGCTCTTAGGATTTTGAGAATTGAATCGTATTATGTCGATTACCATTTGAATTTATTTTTGATGTTTGAGACTATTATTATGACCTTTTTGTTTTGTTTATTTGATGATGATATGATAACATGATGAATTGGTACAAGTTGGAATGACTTATATGCTTAAAAATGTTGTATTTTTCTGGTTTGAAGTTATAACAGCTCGTTTTTTAGTGGTGTTAGAAACAGTGGTTTCGGGGCCACCAAATTTGACGAGTAAGTTCGTAAATAGTATTATTTAATATTTACGAGTCATATGTGATTTTAAAAAGGTTTTTGATTTGATAATTTATGTTATATAAGTGATTTATTAAGTTCAAGTGGTAAGATCCTAAGGTCAAGTGGTTTTAGAAAATGAGGTATCGGGATCTCGCTTTTATAAACCGAGTCATAATTATTTTTATAAATATTTACAAAGTGTCATTAAGATGGTATTAAAGTTTCTTTGAAAAAATTTAACATTTCGATAGTTAATTAATTAAAAATGATTAAATTGTAAAAGTTAAAAAAGTCAATCGCTATTAGTTTAAAGGTGTTAATTGATTAAAGAATTATAATTGGATGACCTTATTGAGTAAATTAACCATCCTAAAGATAGTGGGACGGCAAGGGAACTTTAAAGTTTTGGTTTTATATATGTATAAAGGTTAAAAATTAAAAATAAGTATTATAATTAAAATAAAGTTGAAAATTATGATTTGTTTCTTCATTCTTCTTTAAACACCGAATATCACCATGGATAAAGAAAGGGAGAAGCTTCAAGCTTCGGTCAAACAAAAATGGGTGCATGTAAGTGATTTATTTATCGGTTTCTTATAATTTTTATGTTTTTGAAATCGTTGGAACTAGGTCCAGCTAGCCTGTACCTTCAATTTTGAAACTGTTAAAGATTTTGAATGTTTCCATTAATGAATCTAGTGATTTTTTATGTTAAATTATGAATTTGAAACATTATTTGTTATTTAAATGTATTCTATTAAGTGATTTTTGATGAATTTATCGATTGGGGACTAAATTGCTAAAATAATAGAAGTACAAGAATTTGATTGAAACTATTACAAAAATGAGATGAAATGGAGGCCATGAATATTTAGCTATAGTAAAATTTCAATAAAAATGGTTAGTTTGCATGTTTTTGCTCAGGGACTAAATTGGATAAAAGTAAAATGTTAAGGGTAATTTTGTAAAAATGTCAAAATGACTAAATTGCATAAAATACATTTTTTACCATCTAAATTAATAGATTGAATGAAATTATTAATTTAGATCAAGATCGGGTGGAAAATTGAAGAGAATAGAGAATTACCAAAATGCCCCTATAATTTGACATTTCTGCAATTTAGCCAGGTAAGTTCGTATGTTTAAATAGCATTTTAAATTATGTTTTAAATGCTATCATTTTATAATATCAAATTATGTCTCGGCGAAAAATCCAACAATGTATCGGCGATCATCGACCAATGAAAAGGGATAGCTTCGGCTATCGATTATGAAAAGGGATGGTGACGACCATCAATTAATGGAAAGGGACGGTTTCGACTATCGAATATGAAAAGGGACGGTTACAACCATCGTTTAGCACACTTTGTGTGAGCTCTAGTAAGGATTCTGATTGACTTTACTATGACGAATATGGAAAGGTATAATGTACTAATGACCAAAGTATGAATATTCATGTCTATGAAAGGTATAATGTAACGCTCTAAAATTTTAATTTTTGATTTCGTGTATGTGTGACACACAATGTCTATTTGTTTCAGTGGTTATGTGTTCTGGGTATGCGTGAGAGGTCTCAAGTTCAAGCCTTACTTGGGCAAATTTTGGTATTTTTATAAATAAAGCCTTAACCTTGTGCAAAGGGCTTAAGTTTAAATGTTGAGTAAATTACATTAGAATGGGCCTACTGGTCTAGTGGTTAAGTGGTGTGTTATTATGGTGGAGTGGGAATTAGGGGAGAAGATTAAGGGATTTTGGGGGTTATCGGGATTTTATTTTATTTTTGTTTCCCATAACTGAATTTTGGCTCCCTTTTCCAAAAAAAAAATTTGCCCTCTATTCTTCTCCCTCTCCTCATGCCGAAATTCTCTAAGTTTTTTCCATCTTTCTCTTCTTTTTCTTTTTCATTTATTTTTCCCTAATCTATTTATTTTCCTTCATTTTCGCACGCAGTTACTGCTCGCTTAGTTTCGGTAAGTGTTTCTCTTCGTTTTTGTCATGAATCTCTTAGCGACTAATATTTTTCTCTGTGATTTGGGCGTAGGGGGAGGCTCGGACTGGTGAATTCAGTGCTCTCATCTTAACAATAGTTAAACGGAGGGTTATCATTGGCGGTAAGTTGGGTTTCTGTTCGTTCTTGGTTGTCAATTCGCTTGTAAATTCGTTAAATTGATGTTGAGTATCTTGATTTTAGGCCTTGAAGTGCTCGGGAGTGATTAGGCATCAAAACGATACCAGGTGTGTACCTGAAACACAGAAAACGAGATTCAGAAAAAAGATGAAATTGCTTGCTGTCGAGAAATAAGAGAAAATGATACGAAAAATTGTAGAGAAAGGAAATAAGGGTGTTAAAAACTAGGAAATCAACATTTTGCACTAAAACAGTTTTGGATAGCAGCAGTAGTCTAACTTTGAAAAATCATCAAAAATAGTGGGAATTGTGTTAGAGGTTGAATAAAATATGAAATTAAATTTTATTGAGTCTAGTTTTTCATGGAAGAAACATTGTAAGCAATGGAATTGTAAATCATGAGATATAATAAATTTTGTGAGACAAGGTCAGAATGATTTCGGGTTCCCTTGTTCTGAATTAGGAAAATCATCAAAACTTGAAACAAAATAATTAGGGGCTTAAATTTATATGTTTAAATCCTTAACGAGTCTATTTTCAATAGAAAGAAACGAAAACATCATCTAAATTTTGTACTAAGAGATAAATAATTTTTAGTAAGGAAAGGATGAAGCTGTCAAACAGCAGAATAGGGATAACTTTAAAGATTTTACTATACTTATTTGATAAACTATAAATTCTGAAAATTTTATAGTAGAAAGGTATTTGAGTCTAGTTTCAAAAACATCAAGTGGATCTTAATTTGGAATTCTGTAGCTCAAGATATAAATAATTTAGTGATAATGACTCAAGTAGACAGCTTTGAATGAACATATAAGTAAATAGTGAAAACATATATGAGTATTGAGCCAGCATGGGTTACTTTAAAAATGGATCACACGGCGAAGGCCAATTTGGGTCGAGTGGGCCACAAGGGCATGTGGGCCCACACGGGCAGATCACATGGCAGGTGGGCCCATTTTTATCAAAATGTTTTTAAGGTTACACGGGTCATCCAAGTCGACTGTGAACCAACTGTAGGGTCGGTAAGCGCTACTTAGACCCCTAAATGTGTGAAATTGACTGAATGATATCTGTACTGAGCATGTTAATATCTTAACTGAATATATGTACTGAAATTGCATAATAGCATATCATCCATTGTATGTTGCATTGCATTGGATTGGGGGTTGTTATTCGGAGGAAGTGTACTGAAAGGCTTTAAGCCTAATTTACTAGAAGCTCAGCTGCAAACTACTGTTTTGTGCCGCATTCGGTACTACTTGGAGTGTAGGGATGGGTGGGTTGATTATATCCCCACATGGAGTGTAGGGTTGGACGGAGATGGTGTGTAGAGGCTGGTTGGGTAAGATTTTGCTAATGCATAACTGTTACTGCTACTGATACTGTGATGGGCTAAGGCCCTACTGCATTTTTGACACTGTACTGAGATGGGCTAAGGCCCAAATTGTCACTGATACTGAAAAGGGCTTAGGCCCAAGTCTGTTCAACTGTGCACTGTGAATACTGATTGTTTGTTTGTTTCTGCGGGATTACACACTGAGTTTACGTAAACTCACCCTTTTGTTTAATGTGCACAGGTTATCCCTAGACTTGGACGGATCGGTGCGACAGAGGACTCAGGGTGACCATAGTAATTTTTGGACTTCATGGTTTGCAATTTACGATTTATGATTTGATTATTTGGGTTGTAATTTAATGACCCTCTGGGACTTTGGTTTTAAATTTGGGTTTTTATTTATTTATTTTACTTTATGGATTTATACCTGCTGGTCATAGGAAATTTGATTTTCAAAAAGATAAAGTAATTTCTAAACGCATGATCACCTAGACTATTTTATTAAAGCTTCCGCAACGAGGGATGTTTCAAAAAAATGTTTTAAATGAATAAAAACGACTTCCTAAGTTCTAACAAAAGTTTACTAAAGATAATAACATGGAATGTTTTCATCGTAACAACGAGGTTTCAAAAACACTATCATGTGACATTGCCAGATACGGCCATAACGTCTAGGCTGGGTTTGGGGTGTTACATATAATATAAATGATGCTATGTTATGTACCCATATCTTACCATGTGATGATATTGCTAATTTATGTGTTTGATCACTAACTTGTGGCTATGGTTAATGTTATGTTATGTCTTATGTGTATGAAAATGAAATGGTAAGTGTTCAACAAGAGCTAAGACATGTTTATATGAAACTCAATGAAGTAGTGATACATGGAAAAACATGATATGTTGTGATGGATGATAAATCCAATTGAATAATACTCAAGTATAATGGTTATCCATGTCAAATTCATATGAATCATGTTTAAATGAACTAACATGTGTGGTTGATGTGTTAGGGCTTATGCCAAGCTTGTGGTTATGATTGATGTTTATGATTATGCTTGTACTACGCACATGAAATGGGTAAAAAAAGGAAATAAAACTGTAAGTACGTAATTGGGATGTATTATGATGTATTATATGTGAGAAAATTGCTTATGCTATGGATAAATACACTAAATTAAAAGTTAATAATGTTGTTTAGGCTTATGATAAGCTTTGGGGACAGAATGGAAAGTAAGTAATTAGAAACATATATAATCTTATAAAAGGGATTGATGATATATATTATGTCTCATGAAATCCTATCATGTTATGAATGGTCAACAAATATGCGACATTAATAAACTTACTCATTTGTGACTTGGTGATCATATCGATTTATGAATCTTATAGCATTGGCATAGATTTATGTTTATTCTATAAAGTTGAATATTGAAATGGAATATTATGCTTAAAGTTTATAAGAGCTTACTAAGCATTCATTGCTTACGTTTTTTCTTTTACCTTCTAGATTATCAGAAGCTCGATCGGGTTAGAAGCTAATCGGAGATCCATCACATTGTCCATCGATGTTATCGGTAGATTTTTATGCTTTGGTCGCAGTTGGCATGTATAGGTGTTTTGTGCTTGATGATATGGCCATTATGTTTGGCTTGTAAATATGGTTTTATGATTGATGACATTTTGGCTTTTTTGGACTTGATGGCTAATGTTGAAATGGTTTAGTGATGATATGTTTTGAATGGACAAATTGGTTTGCTTGTGTGTGATATTGACATGTAATTTTTCTTTGAATTTTTGAAACTTATGTTATTTTGATGCCTTGATGTTTGGTGTGCTTTTGACACTTTGATGCTTAATGTTGGTGTTATATGATCAAATTGATGCATGATTTTATGGCTGAAGTGGTATGTGTTGGAATGTTTACAAAGTGATCATTTAGGGCATGTTTTGATATATGATTTAATCAAATATGTTTGGTTGAATTATGACCATTTGGAGCTAAATTTGGTATATATATATATATTGGATGTTAGAACTATTTGGTAATGGTTAGTTTTGTGTCATTTATATGGTATTGATACATAAGAGAAGTGGTTCAAATGGTAAAGTTATTTTGTTATGGTATAAATCTAAATTGGTAAGGTTGGTATGTGTCAAAAGTGGTATGTTATGGTATGGAAACAAGTTAGTTGCTAAATGGTTAAATATGCACATGTTTAAGTAAGTTTAATGTGTGTGTTTGATGTACCTTTACGGCATATTAGTTGAATGGAAATTGGTCATTTTATGAATAGTTGAACATGTTTCGATACCTTGGTCATAAGTGCAAATGGCTTGTTTAGGTATGCTTGAATTGGGTGAAAGAAATGGCTTGAATTGGGCCTATTTCTTGTCTACACAGCCTAAGACATGGGCGTGTGTCTCAGCCATGTGTGACACGCGGCCACGCGACATGGTCGTGTGTCCTTTGTAGGTTTTTAAAGGTTGCATTTCGAGAGTTACACGGCCTAGCACAAGGGCGTGTGCTTTGGCCATATGATCCAAGTCAGAGAGTTACACGGGCACAGACATGGGTTGGAACACGACCGTGTGTCCCTATTTTGAATGTCCACGCGGCCTGAGACACGGGCGTGTGTCTCAGCCATGTGAGTCACACAGCTTGGCCACACGGATGTGCGACCCCTGTAGTGTGAATTTTTTCATCTTTTTTCATGAAGTTGTAAATGTTTCCAATCTAGTCTCAAATCTTTTCTAAAGTGTTTCTAAGGCCTCGAAGACTCGATTAAGGGACGATATGCATGTGTTTGAATGGAATATAATGTGATTCATGAAATGATTTGAAATGAATGTTTTGATGTTTAGTTTTACAGTAATGCTTTGTAACCCTATTTCGGTGACAGATACGGGATAGGGGTGTTATAGAAGTAGATGTATCGATATTCGTGTTGTAAAATCGATACCTCTGTGATTTTGAAATGTGTAGGAAGTCAGAATCAAAAATTGATACCGATACCCTTTCACGAGTATCTATACTTGGGGTAATTTTATCGATACTTTTTCAACTATATTGATATTTTTTTATTATAGACGAGAAATAAAATGTCGATTTGGTACTAATTTTCCATACGGTATCGATACTGTGTAAGAAAAATATCGATACCAATGTTCTAGTATCGATACCTACGTAATTGTCTTAGAAATTTTGCTAAGTGGTCCTAATGCATGTTTAATTATTTTTATAAGTTTATTTAAAGTATGTTTGGCATGTTCTAATGATGACTAATATATGTTTGACTAAAAATTCATAAGATTACAAATAAAGAGGATGATTTCTTAATAATATGACAATTTGCTATGAATATAATGTGTCACGATCGTGTGACATCCTACTATTCGGGCTCGGCGACTAGGTCGGGTATGGGGTGTTACATTTGCTTTACTCGAATGATAGTTTATCACCAAATCGTAATGTTTTAACAACTTTAGCCACCTCCGTTGTCGTGGATTCAACTCTTTTTTTGTCATTAGGTACTTTAAACTTTTGTGATCAGTATAAACATGACATTTCTCGCCGTATAAGTAATGGCGCCAAATTTTCAACGCAAAAAAATTGTATCTAACTCTAGATCATGCGTCAAGTAATTCTTTTCGTTGGTTTTAAGCTGTCGAGAAGCATATGCAATAACCTTGCCTTTCTGCATCAAAACACATCCCAAATTGTTCAAAGAAGCATCATTATAACCAACAAATTCTTTCCCTGGTTCAGGCAATGCCAACACCTCTGTCAACATATTTTTCAACTGATCAAAACCTTGCTAACATTTCTTAGACCAAACAATGTTAACATCTTTCTGTAATAGTTTCATCATAGGTAATGCTATTATCAAAAATTTGTTAACAAACCGTTGATAACATCCAGCTAATCCTAAGAAACTACGCACCTCAAAAATGTTTTGTAACACCCCAAACCTAGCCTAGAAGTTAGGCTCGAATCTGGCGTGTCACATGGAAGTGTTTTTCGAAACCATATTACTTGTTGTTAAAACTTGTTTGAGAGTTAAAGCCTCTTTGTTAAAACTCAAAACACTTAAGCAATTGTCATCCACTTGGAAACGTAATTACTTTTAAAAACTTATCTGTTGCGAAAGCATATTTAAAATAAACAATTTACAAAAACGTGATGTTTAAAAATTGAGTTGCAGAAGCATTTTGAAAACGTTGCGGAACCATAGTGTTTTGAAGACAGTTATCATTTTGGAAATCGTATTCCACTTTTAGCAGTTATAAAACGTCATAAATAAATATCACAAATAATAAGTTAAAAATAGAGAGGCCTTATTACAACCCAAATCAAAATATTTGAAAGTAAATAATCAAAACAACAAGCATAAGCAGTGTGTGGTCTTCCCCGAGTCCCTCGCAGCTCCGATCCGTCTAAGGCTAGGGATTACTTGCACAGTTAAAATGGGGTGAGTTTGCGAAAACTCAGTGTGTAATCCCCTCCTAACTAAAATAGTTAGAAAAACAGACAGAATTTAGAATTAGTCTAGGCCGGAGCCCAATTACAGTAACAGAACAATGTGTGTGGGTCTAAGCCCAGTATAATTACACTCGGGTCTCGGCCCTTATCAGAATCAATTAGGCCTAGCCCATTCTCCATATCAGTAACAGTTGGGCCTAGCCCATATCAGAATCAATTCCATATGCATAATGTGTGTTGCATGCTAACCTATCCCATCCAACCCTGCACTTGTCTCCGTCCAACCCTGCACTACTTGCGGGGAATAAATCACCCACGCCATCCCTACACTCCCAATGTTAGCATCGGTTGCGGCACTAACCAAAATCGCAGCATAGCTGCTAGTATTTATGCGGCTTTAAGCCTTCAGTAACGGTCATATAATTGGCACATAGCCATCGGTAACTCTAATAAGACCGGCACATAACCATCAGCGACGGTAATATAATCGGCACATAGCCTTGGGTAAATATGATCGACACAGAGTCATCAATATATATTTTAGGCACATAGCCACGGGTAAATACGATTGGCACAAACCCATAATCAAGATGGCACAGAGCCATATTTAGGTTGCATAGAGCCATAATCAGATTACGTGTCTTTAAGCCGTCCGTTGGTCCACAGTCGTCATGCGACCCGTGCGATGCTATCAGAACTTCCTCTGTATCAATGTCCCAACCCCATGCAATATGTCGTGTATGTCATGCTCAATCATTACACATGTATGCAAAATGGCCATGCTCAGTAACAATCATTTAAACATGTAATAAAAGCATATCAGTCATACAACCATAGTCAAATTAGTCAACTCATAGTCTAAGTCAGTCATTTACCCACAAGGGCAAAATAGTCATCTTACCCTATAAGGGTATTTCGGTAATCCTACCCTACAGGGGTATTTCAGTAATTTTGCAAATCGGGGGTATTTCATTAATTTCACAAACCGAGGGTATTTTAGTAATTTCACAAACTTGGGGTATTTCGGTAATTTTGCAAACTAGGTATTTTGGTAATTTTACAAACCTAGGGTATTTTGGTAATTTCGCAAATTGGGGGTATTTCGATAATTTTACAAACTGGGGGTATTTTGATAATTTTGTAAATTAGGGATATTTCGGTAATTTTACAAATTGGGGGTACTTCGATAATTTTACAAGTCGAGGGTATTTTAGTAATTTTGTAAACCAATGGTATTTTAGTAATTTTGTAAATTAAGGGTATTTCAGTAATTTTGTAAACCATGGGTATTTCAATAATTGTGTAAACCAAGGTATTCTAAACAGAGATAACGATGCCCTTTGCCATTCTCAGCCCAAATGGGCTCACACGCTCCTGTGGCCCATTTAGCCCAAATCTAGCCACAGATATGAGATTCACATAGTCTAGTCCAATATTTACTACACAATCATACAACTTATCCGATTGGGCCCACGGGCCCATTAGCCCCACATGGCCCCTTCCGGCCCATCGTGGCCCAAACAGCCTAAACCCACAAGAACACTCATGATGGCCTCAACTATCGCGTCGAAGCTCCCACACGTGCACTCGCACGCTTATGTGGCTACCATCACCGTGTGATCGGCATTTCGGCATTTGCCGCTTTATAGCTAGAGTAGTGTGAGATACACACCTAATAGAAATCTAGAGTTAATCCGCGCTCCGAACACTCCTATGCCCAAACGCCAACCAAGATATGCTTACTCTCCTCATAGATCGCTCTATTTAAAGCCAGCTTCTCGCCTACTCTCATGCTAGCTTCCCGATGTGGGATTTCACCTTCAGCAGAGTTTAATTCCATCACAACCACCTACCGTCCCAACTTAGCAAAATAAATATCCCTTTTTGCTTGCAATGGGATTCGAACCCTTGCCCTTTTCTATGCTCCAGACACTACATGTCACCACAACACAAGCTCCTTTTGTGACGTAAAACATGCGCAACTAAATATAAGCCTATGGGCCAAAGTCTAAGTTCAATTAAAAGGAAATCAAAATGAATTGCAAGTGCCAAGACTTGAACCCATGCTCCCTTGCAACCTTAATGACGCCTTGCCACTAGACCACTTACTTCCTTGTGTCATTTATTTCCCATAATTTATTCTTAAAGCCTACTTACTTACTCCTAGGGTTTTATCCACATGAAACCAATTTTTTTCCTAAAGCCCAGGGTTGAACCCAGGACTTCATGGGAGCCCCCTAACCTTCAAAAATCACTCACCCAATGGGTCCAACTTGCATTAGTGTCGTTCTCTTATTCTCAACAATTTTAAACGCTCCCATGCCTAAGGCCCAATTCTACTAGGCCCAAAAATTCGGGGCGTTACATGTTTCATAGAGGCTTCCAATTCAAAATAGCAGAAATCTTGCTCAGATCAACTCGTATCCCTTCAGTCGAAATCAAATGACCGAGAAATCCAACTTCTTTGAGCCAAAATTCGCATTTACTAAACTTTGTGTACAATTGCTTTTCATGCAAGGTTTGTAATACGATATTTAAATGTTGAGCATGCTCAGATTCATTTCTGGAATAAATCAGAATGTCGTCAATAAGAAACAACAACGAATCTGTCAAGATGTGGCTAAAAATCCTGATCCATCAAATCCATAAATGTTGTAAGGGCATTCGTCAGTCCAAATGGCATAACTAGAAACTCGTAATGTCTATAACGAGTTCTGAATGCTATTTTTGGCACATTGGCATCTTTCACTTGCAATTCATAATAACCAAATCTAAGATCGATATTCAAAAACATTGTGACTTTATTCAATTGCCGATAATCTATACACAACCTCATTGACCTGTCTTTCTTCTTCACAAATAAAATAGATGCACCCCACGGTGATGTGCTCGGTCGAATAAAACCTCTGTCAATTAATTTTTGCAACTGAGCTTTTAGTTCTTTTAGTTCGGTTGGAGCCATTTGATATGGAGCAATTGAAATCAAAGCAGTCCCTAGCATTAACTCGATAATAAATTCAACTTCTCGCTTTGGTGGTAAACCTAGTAATTCTTTAGGAAAAGTATTTGTAAACTCGCATATCATTGGCACTTGATCAAGTTTCTTTTCCGATACTCTAGAATCCAAAATATAAGCTAAAAATTCATAAAAACCTTTTCGGCTCAATTTCTATGCTGAAATCGCTGAAACTATATTTGAAACACAATCAGACTTTGTGGATTCAACAAAAATCAATTTCCCATTTTGGCATATCAAATCAATTTGTTTTCAACGACAAATCACAACAGCATCATGAACAGTCAGCCAATCCATTCCCAGGATATTGAAAAATTTGTTAAATGACAGTAACATCAAATCGGCAGGAAATTCGTAGCCCTGAATTTTCAATGGACACTGTTAGCATATCAAATCAACTACGATACTCTGGCTTAACAGATTTGTTACTTTAATGACATATTCGGTTGACTCAACTGGTAAATTCTTTGTAGTTACTAACATACTACATATATATGAATCTGTTGATCCAAGGTCAACTAATGCATATATAGTAACACCAAAGATAGAAAATGTACCAGCGATAACATTAGGAGTTGAGTCCTCTTCACATGCACGGATCGCATAAGCTCTGGCGGGAGCTTGAGCTTCTGTTGTGTCTTTGGTCCCACTTTTGCTGACTCTTGTAGCACCACTATTTCCTGGTCTTCTGCCTCTGGAAGAAGTAACAACATGTTTTGCATTCTGATCTCTGTTTGCCTCACTTTGCTTTGGGCAATCTCTTTTGAAATGATCAGAAGATCCTCAAATAAACCAGGATTCGTCGTTCTTCATACATACACCAAAGTGATTCCAGCCACACTCACTACATTCTAGCTTGTTTACATGTCAGATGCTACCCACGTTAGTCACTAAAGGTGCCGATGATCTTATATTGTTCTGTATAGAGCAATCTTTTTCCAGAAAACCCTAATGGCTCAGAAAAATGGTCATCAGATTATTTTATCTTCTTCTATGGAGGAGCAGAAAATGTTCTGCTTGAATTGCATTTATTGAAATCACAAGCTTTCTTCTCATTTTGTTTCTTATTTTGTACCTCTTCCATCTTCTAAGCTCTGTCGACAAAACCACAAATTCTCTAATTCCCATTGCACCCACAAGTAACTTGATCTTATCATTTAAGCCATCTTCAAAATGAATACACATTTATTCCTCAAAAGATAAAATTTCATGAGTATACTTACTGAGTTAAGCAAACTCACGCTCATATTCCGCAACTGATCTATTACCCTGATCTATTACCGTTCCTTAGGTACAACGTGATTAGAATAGTCTACCAGTAAAAAGTTTCCTCTTTTAACAATGAGGTGGCACATCTCAGAAAATATTTAGGAGGACACAACATTTCATCTAAAACTCTTTACGCATGCTCTAGCCAATATTCAGATTTGGTCGAATCATTGCTCACGTTACTATAAAAAAATTTACCCCACACTTTCGGACTTTATCAATAGGAACTCTACGAATAATCGGTTGATTAAAACTTTCAGGGCGTAGGGGTGGAGGTTGTCAAACAGCAGGATTGACTCTCATATAAGCATTAAACATGTCTTGTATCACATCGAAAACGGTTCCATGAGTTTCTTCACTAGGCTCTTGAAACTCGGTTGTTATGAGCAACCCCTTGATTAGTGGCTAGAATATTACTCCGTGCTTCGTCGGATACTGTTCGATCGAAATCAGTTGACATCTTTAATCTATAAGAAAACAAGTCAACCTGATCAGGAGTCATCACACTATCGCAAGTTATAAAGTGGCATGTATATCAATACTTAATGCATGCTACTTTCAGTACTATAACCAACTAAAATATAGCTATGATACCACTAAATGTAACACCATACCCATTTCAGTAGCTCGACTGAGCTATAAGGTATTACAACAATAATCTTTAGGCATTTTTCAAAATTTCAATCAAATAATTCATATTCAATAAGTTCCATGTTTTTCAATTAATTTTGGACCTAATTCGAGTTTACTGAAAAACTAAAATAAGCTGGAATCAAATCTAAATTAAATTGAACCCGAAATTCTGAGTAAAAAGTGCAAATAGGGGTCACACGTCCGTGTGATAGAGCCTAGGCTATGTGGCTTAGGGAGATGGTCGTGTGGCCAAAGCATGTACAAATCAAAATTAATGTCCATAGTCTTGTCACTAGACCATGTGCTCAATCATGTGTAATTCAAAATAGGGTCACACGACCGTGTCGCAAACCATGTGCCAAACCATGTGCAATTCAAAATAGGGTCACACGGCTGTGTAACACCCCTTACCTGTATTCAACACCGGAACAGGGTACGAGGCATTACCAGACTTATCTTGCTTGAACATACAACTTTGGGCTATAAAATTTCATTCCCACTTAAAACTTCCCATTCACATTCATACCATCCTTATTATGGGCCTATGAGGCCTTAAACATGCAAATGGAGGGTTTCAGAATCAAACCAGGAACTTTAGTATACATAGAAAAGTTTTGCCTAAACAGGGCCACACGCCCGCATGAAATGGGGCACGCCCGTGTGGGCAGGCCGTGTGGTCACACACGCCTATGTCCCTAGCCCGTGTGGAATTTATTTTTCTTTTTGAACCTATAGGGGCTTTCACACGGCCGGGCACACGCCCATGTGTTTGGCCCATGTCCTCCACATGGCCTAGACACACCCGTGTCCTCACCTATGTGTGAAAACCTGGGTAATCTATTTATGACGTCAGCAACCTCATAAGGGGGCACACGGCCTGTCACACGCCCATATGCTCCACCCGTGGTCAACACTGACTTGCAACACTAACATGCAGGGGACACACGGCCCAGCCACACACCCATGGGACTAGCCGTGTGTCACACACGGCCTAGACACACGCCCGTGTGCCTACCCTTGTGGACAAGAACAGGGTTATTTGCCAAGCTCTTTTTATCACCCTAACTCATACAACATAAATCACATTCAACCATTAACCAAGCAACTGAATCATGCATCATGCATATTCATGAATAACCTCGTCTTTCCATATATTAATAATAAGGGAGCCATTAAATATGGCCATTTACAAAAGAGTTCATTTTTAAAGGAGCCAACACACTTGGCCAAAACAACAAGACATTTCACTAAGTCTAGCCCCTATACATGCCATACTCATAATGCTAGGTCTAAATATACCGAAATGAGCTGATAGTGTGGATGATCTTCAGATTATCTTCGTATCCCGGGCTGGCTCTTTGACACTATAAAATAAGGGAAAAGAAAGGGAGTAAGCTTTAAGCTTAGTAAGTATACATGCAAACAATAAGCATCATACCATATGCAAAACAACCACAAACATTGTATAATGTGTAAGAACAATTCACATTTTCATAATCATGCTTACTCGTTTCATTTCTTACCACCTTCCAACCATATACATGTATATTGCTCACATTTACTTGCACATATTCCCTGCACTCATCATCCACAAGCCACATGAAATATATTTACTTAGACAATTTCTCGATGAACCCTTCAGAATGATACTAAATACCCGGTGGTTTCGTACACAGCCCACCAATAATCAATAATAGGGTGGTACCGCACATAGCCCACCAACAAGAATAATTACAGTGTTTTCGCACATAGCCCATCGTGAATAAATAATAAGGTGGTATCACACACAGCCCACCAACAAGAACAATTACAGAGTTTTTCGCACTAACATTTCCATTCCGGGGTTCTTACGAGAATTACTCACTATTTATCAATTTCAATTAATCTCACTCATAATTAATCTCATTCATACAATGCATCAATAAGTAACTACATATGTATTAAAGATGTATCGTTTACACATAAACTTACATCGGTGCAAAATGTATTAATCGGCGACTTAGTCCATAACCTTTCCTTTTCCTCGGTCAAGGTTATTTCCGCATTCTTCTTGATCTAAAATGATAAAATTTATTCATTCAATCACTTTATAACTCATGATACATCAAAATTTCTACTTAGACAAAAATGACCATTTTGCCCTTATACTTTGGTAAAATTATGATTTTGCCCCTAGGCTTGTAAATCGTTTTTCGTCACATTTTCTCATTAAACAAGCCTAGCTGAACATTTATTTCCCTTACAACAACTCAAAAAACCAAGCATTTCATGCATTTATTACTCAATTACAACTTTCACAAATATGTCCCATTTAGGTGTTTTCATGTTAACACCTTTCACAAAAGTTATTCCTTACTCACTAACATTCATTATCTTCCATAAAAACTCAGCAAACAACATAAACACTCTCATGACAAGTCCCTAAACTTTCAACCATTTTGCAAAATAGTCCCCATTAGCTAGCTTAAGCTTCAAAGGCTCCAAAAGTACAAAAATTATCAAGAAAAACCTCTAAAATCACTTACTTGCAAGAGATTAGCTTGGCTGAAAATTTGAACTCCAAAAACCCCTATTCTCTCTACAATTTTCGATGGAGAAGAAGTGTGAATAGTAAAAGATGACAACTCTTTTATTTATCTTATTTTATTCATTTTTGGTCACCTAATTTCACCAAATTTTTTACCAAATTAATGTCATTGTCCCCCTTGGTCGACCATCACCCTTTGAGTGGTGTATTTGCACTTTAAAGACCTTCAATTTAATATTTCATAGCTAATAGACACCTCTAGCTTGTAAAATGGAACTTTCGCACTTTATGCGATTTAGTCCTTTTTCTCAATTAAGCATACAATCGCTAAAATTAAGGCACCAAAATTTCCATGCATCCTTATAATCTTGCTATAACACATAAAATAATATCAAAATAATTTATTCAACCTCATATTAGTGGTCTCGAAACCACTGTTTCGACTAGCACCAAAATCGGGTTGTTACAGGCCGTGTAACAACCTGTGATCGTGTGAGAAAAACTTGTACCAAAATTAAAGAATCACACGGTGGTGTCACACGACCGTGTGGCAGCTCATCTTACAGGTCGTGTGTGCCCAAAATTTCCTTCAAAATCAAGTTAGCTCACATTCAAATGCCTGGTCTCTAAGCAATGCAATAACCAAAAACCGAACTTATCCAAAATGTGCCTAAAAGAGTCAAAACATACCAATTCACACTCAACCTATACCTAACCAATATGCATTCATTGACACCACAGTTCAAACATAACATCAATCATACAACCCAAGACATAACCAACTTATTAATATTATTCAAACATTCAACCAAATCTCAAATACCTTATGTCAAAATCATCCATTCATATTAAGTGTCCAAAGGCTATTATAATCAAACCTAAGTTTCATAAGTTACCAAAATACAATTACCATTTCACAACATTTTATCAAAAGAAGCATCCATAAATTTTAAGCAATTCAAATTAGCAAACATTCATAAACATATTTACATCTCAATTGGCCAAAATGTCATTAAGATACCTATTAACTTTAGCATATCAAAGCCCTATTCCACGCCACTTATAACTGGACCAAAATGAACAAAAAGACTACCGAAGTGATTAAGATACCTATAATCAAACATATCATACCTTTCAATTTCATTATAATCACAAACATGAAACTAACTACTTCTTTATTGAACTCTATCACTGGTACATGTCGAGGGTATTTTAGTAATTTTGTAAACCAATGGTATTTTAGTAATTTTGTAAATTAAGGGTATTTCAGTAATTTTGTAAACCATGGGTATTTCAATAATTGTGTAAACCAAGGTATTCTAAACAGAGATAACGATGCCCTTTGCCATTCTCAGCCCAAATGGGCTCACACGCTCCTGTGGCCCATTTAGCCCAAATCTAGCCACAGATATGAGATTCACATAGTCTAGTCCAATATTTACTACACAATCATACAACTTATCCGATTGGGCCCACGGGCCCATTAGCCCCACATGGCCCCTTCCGGCCCATCGTGGCCCAAACAGCCTAAACCCACAAGAACACTCATGATGGCCTCAACTATCGCGTCGAAGCTCCCACACGTGCGCTCGCACGCTTATGTGGCTACCATCACCGTGTGATCGGCATTTCGGCATTTGCCGCTTTATAGCTAGAGTAGTGTGAGATACACACCTAATAGGAATCTAGAGTTAATCCGCGCTCCGAACACTCCTATGCCCAAACGCCAACCAAGATATGCTTACTCTCCTCATAGATCGCTCTATTTAAAGCCAGCTTCTCGCCTACTCTCATGCTAGCTTCCCGATGTGGGATTTCACCTTCAGCAGAGTTTAATTCCATCACAACCACCTACCGTCCCAACTTAGCAAAATAAATATCCCTTTTTGCTTGCAATGGGATTCGAACCCTTGCCCTTTTCTATGCTCCAGACGCTACATGTCACCACAACACAAGCTCCTTTTGTGACGTAAAACATGCGCAACTAAATATAAGCCTATGGGCCAAAGTCTAAGTTCATTTAAAAGGAAATCAAAATGAATTGTAAGTGCCAAGACTTGAACCCATGCTCCCTTGCAACCTGAATGACGCCTTGCCACTAGACCACTTACTTCCTTGTGTCATTTGTTTCCCATAATTTATTCTTAAAGCCTACTTACTTACTCCCAGGGTTTTATTCACATGAAACCAATTTTTTTCCTAAAGCCCAGGGTTGAACCCAGGACTTCATGGGAGCCCCCTAACCTTCAAAAATCACTCACCCAATGGGTCCAACTTGCATTAGTATCGTTCTCTTATTCTCAACAATTTTAAACGCTCCCATGCCTAAGGCCCAATTCTACTAGGCCCAAAAATTCGGGGCGTTACATGTTTCATAGAGGCTTCCAATTCAAAATAGCAGAAATCTTGCTCAGATCAACTCGTATCCCTTCAGTCGAAATCAAATGACCGAGAAATCCAACTTCTTTGAGCCAAAATTCGCATTTACTAAACTTTGTGTACAATTGCTTTTCATGCAAGGTTTGTAATACGATATTTAAATGTTGAGCATGCTCAGATTCATTTCTGGAATAAATCAGAATGTCGTCAATAAGAAACAACAACGAATCTGTCAAGATGTGGCTAAAAATCCTGATCCATCAAATCCATAAATGTTGTAAGGGCATTCGTCAGTCCAAATGGCATAACTAGAAACTCGTAATGTCTATAACGAGTTCTGAATGCTATTTTTGGCACATTGGCATCTTTCACTTGCAATTCATAATAACCAAATCTAAGATCGATATTCAAAAACATTGTGACTTTATTCAATTGCCGATAATCTATACACAACCTCATTGACCTGTCTTTCTTCTTCACAAATAAAATAGATGCACCCCACGGTGATGTGCTCGGTCGAATAAAACCTCTGTCAATTAATTCTTGCAACTGAGCTTTTAGTTCTTTTAGTTCGGTTGGAGCCATTTGATATGGAGCAATTGAAATCAAAGCAGTCCCTAGCATTAACTCGATAATAAATTCAACTTCTCGCTTTGGTGGTAAACCTAGTAATTCTTTAGGAAAAGTATTTGTAAACTCGCATATCATTGGCACTTGATCAAGTTTCTTTTCCGATACTCTAGAATCCAAAATATAAGCTAAAAATTCATAAAAACCTTTTCGGCTCAATTTCTATGCTGAAATCGCTGAAACTATATTTGAAACACAATCAGACTTTGTGGATTCAACAAAAATCAATTTCCCATTTTGGCATATCAAATCAATTTGTTTTCAACGACAAATCACAACAGCATCATGAACAGTCAGCCAATCCATTCCCAGGATATTGAAAAATTTGTTAAATGACAGTAACATCAAATCGGCAGGAAATTCGTAGCCCTGAATTTTCAATGGACATTGTTAGCATATCAAATCAACTACGATACTCTGGCTTAACAGATTTGTTACTTTAATGACATATTCGGTTGACTCAACTGGTAAATTCTTTTTAGTTACTAACATACTACATATATATGAATCTGTTGATCCAAGGTCAACTAATGCATATATAGTAACACCAAAGATAGAAAATGTACCAGCGATAACATTAGGAGTTGAGTCCTCTTCACATGCACGGATCGCATAAGCTCTGGCGGAAGCTTGAGCTTCTGTTGTGTCTTTGGTCCCACTTTTACTGACTCTTGTAGCACCACTATTTCCTGGTCTTCTGCCTCTGGAAGAAGTAACAACATGTTTTGCATTCTGATCTCTGTTTGCCTCACTTTGCTTTGGGCAATCTCTTTTGAAATGATCAGAAGATCCTCAAATAAACCAGGATTCGTCGTTCTTCATACATACACCAAAGTGATTCCAGCCACACTCACTACATTCTAGCTTGTTTACATGTCAGATGCTACCCACGTTAGTCACTAAAGGTGCCGATGATCTTATATTGTTCTGTATAGAGCGATATTTTTCCAGAAAACCCTAATGGCTCAGAAAAATGGTCATCAGATTATTTTATCTTCTTCTATGGAGGAGCAGAAAATGTTCTGCTTGAATTGCATTTATTGAAATCACAAGCTTTCTTCTCATTTTGTTTCTTATTGTGTACCTCTTCCATCTTCTAAGCTCTGTCGACAAAACCACAAATTCTCTAATTCCCATTGCACCCACAAGTAACTTGATCTTATCATTTAAGCCATCTTCAAAATGAATACACATTTATTCCTCAAAAGATAAAATTTCATGAGTATACTTACTGAGTTAAGCAAACTCACGCTCATATTCCGCAACTGATCTATTACCCTGATCTATTACCGTTCCTTAGGTACAACGTGATTAGAATAGTCTACCAGTAAAAAGTTTCCTCTTTTAACAATGAGGTGGCACATCTCAGACAATATTTAGGAGGACACAACATTTCATCTAAAACTCTTTACGCATGCTCTAGCCAATATTCAGATTTGGTCGAATCATTGCTCACGTTACTATAAAAAAATTTGCCCCACACTTTCGGACTTTATCAATAGGAACTCTACGAATAATCGGTTGATTAAAACTTTCAGGGCGTAGGGGTGGAGGTTGTCAAACAGCAGGATTGACTCTCATATAAGCATTAAACATGTCTTGTATCACATCGAAAACGGTTCCATGAGTTTCTTCACTAGGCTCTTGAAACTCGGTTGTTATGAGCAACCCCTTGATTAGTGGCTAGAATATTACTCCGTGCTTCGTCGGATACTGTTCGATCGAAATCAGTTGACATCTTTAATCTATAAGAAAACAAGTCAACCTGATCAGGAGTCATCACACTATCGCAAGTTATAAAGTGGCATGTATATCAATACTTAATGCATGCTACTTTCAGTACTATAACCAACTAAAATATAGCTATGATACCACTAAATGTAACACCATACCCATTTCAGTAGCTCGACTGAGCTATAAGGTATTACAACAATAATCTTTAGGCATTTTTCAAAATTTCAATCAAATAATTCATATTCAATAAGTTCCATGTTTTTCAATTAATTTTGGACCTAATTCGAGTTTACTGAAAAACTAAAATAAGCTGGAATCAAATCTAAATTAAATTGAACCCGAAATTCTGAGTAAAAAGTGCAAATAGGGGTCACACGTCCGTGTGATAGAGCCTAGGCTATGTGGCTTAGGGACATGGTCGTGTGGCCAAAGCATGTACAAATCAAAATTAATGTCCATAGTCTTGTCACTAGACCATGTGCTCAATCATGTGTAATTCAAAATAGGGTCACACGACCGTGTCGCAAACCATGTGCCAAACCATGTGCAATTCAAAATAGGGTCACACGGCTGTGTAACACCCCTTACCTGTATTCAACACCGGAACAGGGTACGAGGCATTACCAGACTTATCTTGCTTGAACATACAACTTTGGGCTATAAAATTTCATTCCCACTTAAAACTTCCCATTCACATTCATACCATCCTTATTATGGGCCTATGAGGCCTTAAACATGCAAATGGAGGGTTTCAGAATCAAACCAGGAACTTTAGTATACATAGAAAAGTTTTGCCTAAACAGGGCCACACGCCCGCATGAAATGGGGCACGCCCGTGTGGGCAGGCCGTGTGGTCACACACGCCTATGTCCCTAGCCCGTGTGGAATTTATTTTTCTTTTTGAACCTATAGGGGCTTTCACACGGCCGGGCACACGCCCATGTGTTTGGCCCATGTCCTCCACATGGCCTAGACACACCCGTGTCCTCACCCATGTGTGAAAACCTGGGTAATCTATTTATGACGTCAGCAACCTCATAAGGGGGCACACGGCCTGTCACACGCCCATATGCTCCACCCGTGGTCAACACTGACTTGCAACACTAACATGCAGGGGACACACGGCCCAGCCACACACCCATGGGACTAGCCGTGTGTCACACACGGCCTAGACACACGCCCGTGTGCCTACCCTTGTGGACAAGAACAGGGTTATTTGCCAAGCTCTTTTTATCACCCTAACTCATACAACATAAATCACATTCAACCATTAACCAAGCAACTGAATCATGCATCATGCATATTCATGAATAACCTCGTCTTTCCATATATTAATAATAAGGGAGCCATTAAATATGGCCATTTACAAAAGAGTTCATTTTTAAAGGAGCCAACACACTTGGCCAAAACAACAAGACATTTCACTAAGTCTAGCCCCTATACATGCCATACTCATAATGCTAGGTCTAAATATACCGAAATGAGCTGATAGTGTGGATGATCTTCAGATTATCTTCGTATCCCGGGCTGGCTCTTTGACACTATAAAATAAGGGAAAAGAAAGGGAGTAAGCTTTAAGCTTAGTAAGTATACATGCAAACAATAAGCATCATACCATATGCAAAACAACCACAAACATTGTATAATGTGTAAGAACAATTCACATTTTCATAATCATGCTTACTCGTTTCATTTCTTACCACCTTCCAACCATATACATGTATATTGCTCACATTTACTTGCACATATTCCCTGCACTCATCATCCACAAGCCACATGAAATATATTTACTTAGACAATTTCTCGATGAACCCTTCAGAATGATACTAAATACCCGGTGGTTTCGTACACAGCCCACCAATAATCAATAATAGGGTGGTACCGCACATAGCCCACCAACAAGAATAATTACAGTGTTTTCGCACATAGCCCATCGTGAATAAATAATAAGGTGGTATCACACACAGCCCACCAACAAGAACAATTACAGAGTTTTTCGCACTAACATTTCCATTCCGGGGTTCTTACGAGAATTACTCACTATTTATCAATTTCAATTAATCTCACTCATAATTAATCTCATTCATACAATGCATCAATAAGTAACTACATATGTATTAAAGATGTATCGTTTACACATAAACTTACATCGGTGCAAAATGTATTAATCGGCGACTTAGTCCATAACCTTTCCTTTTCCTCGGTCAAGGTTATTTCCGCATTCTTCTTGATCTAAAATGATAAAATTTATTCATTCAATCACTTTATAACTCATGATACATCAAAATTTCTACTTAGACAAAAATGACCATTTTGCCCTTATACTTTGGTAAAATTATGATTTTGCCCCTAGGCTTGTAAATCGTTTTTCGTCACATTTTCTCATTAAACAAGCCTAGCTGAACATTTATTTCCCTTACAACAACTCAAAAAACCAAGCATTTCATGCATTTATTACTCAATTACAACTTTCACAAATATGTCCCATTTAGGTGTTTTCATGTTAACACCTTTCACAAAAGTTATTCCTTACTCACTAACATTCATTATCTTCCATAAAAACTCAGCAAACAACATAAACACTCTCATGACAAGTCCCTAAACTTTCAACCATTTTGCAAAATAGTCCCCATTAGCTAGCTTAAGCTTCAAAGGCTCCAAAAGTACAAAAATTATCAAGAAAAACCTCTAAAATCACTTACTTGCAAGAGATTAGCTTGGCTGAAAATTTGAACTCCAAAAACCCCTATTCTCTCTACAATTTTCGATGGAGAAGAAGTGTGAATAGTAAAAGATGACAACTCTTTTATTTATCTTATTTTATTCATTTTTGGTCACCTAATTTCACCAAATTTTTTACCAAATTAATGTCATTGTCCCCCTTGGTCGACCATCACCCTTTGAGTGGTGTATTTGCACTTTAAAGACCTTCAATTTAATATTTCATAGCTAATAGACACCTCTAGCTTGTAAAATGGAACTTTCGCACTTTATGCGATTTAGTCCTTTTTCTCAATTAAGCATACAATCGCTAAAATTAAGGCACCAAAATTTCCATGCATCCTTATAATCTTGCTATAACACATAAAATAATATCAAAATAATTTATTCAACCTCATATTAGTGGTCTCGAAACCACTGTTTCGACTAGCACCAAAATCGGGTTGTTACAGGCCGTGTAACAACCTGTGATCGTGTGAGAAAAACTTGTACCAAAATTAAAGAATCACACGGTGGTGTCACACGACCGTGTGGCAGCTCATCTTACAGGTCGTGTGTGCCCAAAATTTCCTTCAAAATCAAGTTAGCTCACATTCAAATGCCTGGTCTCTAAGCAATGCAATAACCAAAAACCGAACTTATCCAAAATGTGCCTAAAAGAGTCAAAACATACCAATTCACACTCAACCTATACCTAACCAATATGCATTCATTGACACCACAGTTCAAACATAACATCAATCATACAACCCAAGACATAACCAACTTATTAATATTATTCAAACATTCAACCAAATCTCAAATACCTTATGTCAAAATCATCCATTCATATTAAGTGTCCAAAGGCTATTATAATCAAACCTAAGTTTCATAAGTTACCAAAATACAATTACCATTTCACAACATTTTATCAAAAGAAGCATCCATAAATTTTAAGCAATTCAAATTAGCAAACATTCATAAACATATTTACATCTCAATTGGCCAAAATGTCATTAAGATACCTATTAACTTTAGCATATCAAAGCCCTATTCCACGCCACTTATAACTGGACCAAAATGAACAAAAAGACTACCGAAGTGATTAAGATACCTATAATCAAACATATCATACCTTTCAATTTCATTATAATCACAAACATGAAACTAACTACTTCTTTATTGAACTCTATCACTGGTACATGTCGAGGGTATTTTAGTAATTTTGTAAACCAATGGTATTTTAGTAATTTTGTAAATTAAGGGTATTTCAGTAATTTTGTAAACCATGGGTATTTCAATAATTGTGTAAACCAAGGTATTCTAAACAGAGATAACGATGCCCTTTGCCATTCTCAGCCCAAATGGGCTCACACGCTCCTGTGGCCCATTTAGCCCAAATCTAGCCACAGATATGAGATTCACATAGTCTAGTCCAATATTTACTACACAATCATACAACTTATCCGATTGGGCCCACGGGCCCATTAGCCCCACATGGCCCCTTCCGGCCCATCGTGGCCCAAACAGCCTAAACCCACAAGAACACTCATGATGGCCTCAACTATCGCGTCGAAGCTCCCACACGTGCGCTCGCACGCTTATGTGGCTACCATCACCGTGTGATCGGCATTTCGGCATTTGCCGCTTTATAGCTAGAGTAGTGTGAGATACACACCTAATAGGAATCTAGAGTTAATCCGCGCTCCGAACACTCCTATGCCCAAACGCCAACCAAGATATGCTTACTCTCCTCATAGATCGCTCTATTTAAAGCCAGCTTCTCGCCTACTCTCATGCTAGCTTCCCGATGTGGGATTTCACCTTCAGCAGAGTTTAATTCCATCACAACCACCTACCGTCCCAACTTAGCAAAATAAATATCCCTTTTTGCTTGCAATGGGATTCGAACCCTTGCCCTTTTCTATGCTCCAGACGCTACATGTCACCACAACACAAGCTCCTTTTGTGACGTAAAACATGCGCAACTAAATATAAGCCTATGGGCCAAAGTCTAAGTTCATTTAAAAGGAAATCAAAATGAATTGTAAGTGCCAAGACTTGAACCCATGCTCCCTTGCAACCTGAATGACGCCTTGCCACTAGACCACTTACTTCCTTGTGTCATTTGTTTCCCATAATTTATTCTTAAAGCCTACTTACTTACTCCCAGGGTTTTATTCACATGAAACCAATTTTTTTCCTAAAGCCCAGGGTTGAACCCAGGACTTCATGGGAGCCCCCTAACCTTCAAAAATCACTCACCCAATGGGTCCAACTTGCATTAGTATCGTTCTCTTATTCTCAACAATTTTAAACGCTCCCATGCCTAAGGCCCAATTCTACTAGGCCCAAAAATTCGGGGCGTTACATGTTTCATAGAGGCTTCCAATTCAAAATAGCAGAAATCTTGCTCAGATCAACTCGTATCCCTTCAGTCGAAATCAAATGACCGAGAAATCCAACTTCTTTGAGCCAAAATTCGCATTTACTAAACTTTGTGTACAATTGCTTTTCATGCAAGGTTTGTAATACGATATTTAAATGTTGAGCATGCTCAGATTCATTTCTGGAATAAATCAGAATGTCGTCAATAAGAAACAACAACGAATCTGTCAAGATGTGGCTAAAAATCCTGATCCATCAAATCCATAAATGTTGTAAGGGCATTCGTCAGTCCAAATGGCATAACTAGAAACTCGTAATGTCTATAACGAGTTCTGAATGCTATTTTTGGCACATTGGCATCTTTCACTTGCAATTCATAATAACCAAATCTAAGATCGATATTCAAAAACATTGTGACTTTATTCAATTGCCGATAATCTATACACAACCTCATTGACCTGTCTTTCTTCTTCACAAATAAAATAGATGCACCCCACGGTGATGTGCTCGGTCGAATAAAACCTCTGTCAATTAATTCTTGCAACTGAGCTTTTAGTTCTTTTAGTTCGGTTGGAGCCATTTGATATGGAGCAATTGAAATCAAAGCAGTCCCTAGCATTAACTCGATAATAAATTCAACTTCTCGCTTTGGTGGTAAACCTAGTAATTCTTTAGGAAAAGTATTTGTAAACTCGCATATCATTGGCACTTGATCAAGTTTCTTTTCCGATACTCTAGAATCCAAAATATAAGCTAAAAATTCATAAAAACCTTTTCGGCTCAATTTCTATGCTGAAATCGCTGAAACTATATTTGAAACACAATCAGACTTTGTGGATTCAACAAAAATCAATTTCCCATTTTGGCATATCAAATCAATTTGTTTTCAACGACAAATCACAACAGCATCATGAACAGTCAGCCAATCCATTCCCAGGATATTGAAAAATTTGTTAAATGACAGTAACATCAAATCGGCAGGAAATTCGTAGCCCTGAATTTTCAATGGACATTGTTAGCATATCAAATCAACTACGATACTCTGGCTTAACAGATTTGTTACTTTAATGACATATTCGGTTGACTCAACTGGTAAATTCTTTTTAGTTACTAACATACTACATATATATGAATCTGTTGATCCAAGGTCAACTAATGCATATATAGTAACACCAAAGATAGAAAATGTACCAGCGATAACATTAGGAGTTGAGTCCTCTTCACATGCACGGATCGCATAAGCTCTGGCGGAAGCTTGAGCTTCTGTTGTGTCTTTGGTCCCACTTTTACTGACTCTTGTAGCACCACTATTTCCTGGTCTTCTGCCTCTGGAAGAAGTAACAACATGTTTTGCATTCTGATCTCTGTTTGCCTCACTTTGCTTTGGGCAATCTCTTTTGAAATGATCAGAAGATCCTCAAATAAACCAGGATTCGTCGTTCTTCATACATACACCAAAGTGATTCCAGCCACACTCACTACATTCTAGCTTGTTTACATGTCAGATGCTACCCACGTTAGTCACTAAAGGTGCCGATGATCTTATATTGTTCTGTATAGAGCGATATTTTTCCAGAAAACCCTAATGGCTCAGAAAAATGGTCATCAGATTATTTTATCTTCTTCTATGGAGGAGCAGAAAATGTTCTGCTTGAATTGCATTTATTGAAATCACAAGCTTTCTTCTCATTTTGTTTCTTATTGTTTACCTCTTCCATCTTCTAAGCTCTGTCGACAAAACCACAAATTCTCTAATTCCCATTGCACCCACAAGTAACTTGATCTTATCATTTAAGCCATCTTCAAAATGAATACACATTTATTCCTCAAAAGATAAAATTTCATGAGTATACTTACTGAGTTAAGCAAACTCACGCTCATATTCCGCAACTGATCTATTACCCTGATCTATTACCGTTCCTTAGGTACAACGTGATTAGAATAGTCTACCAGTAAAAAGTTTCCTCTTTTAACAATGAGGTGGCACATCTCAGACAATATTTAGGAGGACACAACATTTCATCTAAAACTCTTTACGCATGCTCTAGCCAATATTCAGATTTGGTCGAATCATTGCTCACGTTACTATAAAAAAATTTGCCCCACACTTTCGGACTTTATCAATAGGAACTCTACGAATAATCGGTTGATTAAAACTTTCAGGGCGTAGGGGTGGAGGTTGTCAAACAGCAGGATTGACTCTCATATAAGCATTAAACATGTCTTGTATCACATCGAAAACGGTTCCATGAGTTTCTTCACTAGGCTCTTGAAACTCGGTTGTTATGAGCAACCCCTTGATTAGTGGCTAGAATATTACTCCGTGCTTCGTCGGATACTGTTCGATCGAAATCAGTTGACATCTTTAATCTATAAGAAAACAAGTCAACCTGATCAGGAGTCATCACACTATCGCAAGTTATAAAGTGGCATGTATATCAATACTTAATGCATGCTACTTTCAGTACTATAACCAACTAAAATATAGCTATGATACCACTAAATGTAACACCATACCCATTTCAGTAGCTCGACTGAGCTATAAGGTATTACAACAATAATCTTTAGGCATTTTTCAAAATTTCAATCAAATAATTCATATTCAATAAGTTCCATGTTTTTCAATTAATTTTGGACCTAATTCGAGTTTACTGAAAAACTAAAATAAGCTGGAATCAAATCTAAATTAAATTGAACCCGAAATTCTGAGTAAAAAGTGCAAATAGGGGTCACACGTCCGTGTGATAGAGCCTAGGCTATGTGGCTTAGGGACATGGTCGTGTGGCCAAAGCATGTACAAATCAAAATTAATGTCCATAGTCTTGTCACTAGACCATGTGCTCAATCATGTGTAATTCAAAATAGGGTCACACGACCGTGTCGCAAACCATGTGCCAAACCATGTGCAATTCAAAATAGGGTCACACGGCTGTGTAACACCCCTTACCTGTATTCAACACCGGAACAGGGTACGAGGCATTACCAGACTTATCTTGCTTGAACATACAACTTTGGGCTATAAAATTTCATTCCCACTTAAAACTTCCCATTCACATTCATACCATCCTTATTATGGGCCTATGAGGCCTTAAACATGCAAATGGAGGGTTTCAGAATCAAACCAGGAACTTTAGTATACATAGAAAAGTTTTGCCTAAACAGGGCCACACGCCCGCATGAAATGGGGCACGCCCGTGTGGGCAGGCCGTGTGGTCACACACGCCTATGTCCCTAGCCCGTGTGGAATTTATTTTTCTTTTTGAACCTATAGGGGCTTTCACACGGCCGGGCACACGCCCATGTGTTTGGCCCATGTCCTCCACATGGCCTAGACACACCCGTGTCCTCACCCATGTGTGAAAACCTGGGTAATCTATTTATGACGTCAGCAACCTCATAAGGGGGCACACGGCCTGTCACACGCCCATATGCTCCACCCGTGGTCAACACTGACTTGCAACACTAACATGCAGGGGACACACGGCCCAGCCACACACCCATGGGACTAGCCGTGTGTCACACACGGCCTAGACACACGCCCGTGTGCCTACCCTTGTGGACAAGAACAGGGTTATTTGCCAAGCTCTTTTTATCACCCTAACTCATACAACATAAATCACATTCAACCATTAACCAAGCAACTGAATCATGCATCATGCATATTCATGAATAACCTCGTCTTTCCATATATTAATAATAAGGGAGCCATTAAATATGGCCATTTACAAAAGAGTTCATTTTTAAAGGAGCCAACACACTTGGCCAAAACAACAAGACATTTCACTAAGTCTAGCCCCTATACATGCCATACTCATAATGCTAGGTCTAAATATACCGAAATGAGCTGATAGTGTGGATGATCTTCAGATTATCTTCGTATCCCGGGCTGGCTCTTTGACACTATAAAATAAGGGAAAAGAAAGGGAGTAAGCTTTAAGCTTAGTAAGTATACATGCAAACAATAAGCATCATACCATATGCAAAACAACCACAAACATTGTATAATGTGTAAGAACAATTCACATTTTCATAATCATGCTTACTCGTTTCATTTCTTACCACCTTCCAACCATATACATGTATATTGCTCACATTTACTTGCACATATTCCCTGCACTCATCATCCACAAGCCACATGAAATATATTTACTTAGACAATTTCTCGATGAACCCTTCAGAATGATACTAAATACCCGGTGGTTTCGTACACAGCCCACCAATAATCAATAATAGGGTGGTACCGCACATAGCCCACCAACAAGAATAATTACAGTGTTTTCGCACATAGCCCATCGTGAATAAATAATAAGGTGGTATCACACACAGCCCACCAACAAGAACAATTACAGAGTTTTTCGCACTAACATTTCCATTCCGGGGTTCTTACGAGAATTACTCACTATTTATCAATTTCAATTAATCTCACTCATAATTAATCTCATTCATACAATGCATCAATAAGTAACTACATATGTATTAAAGATGTATCGTTTACACATAAACTTACATCGGTGCAAAATGTATTAATCGGCGACTTAGTCCATAACCTTTCCTTTTCCTCGGTCAAGGTTATTTCCGCATTCTTCTTGATCTAAAATGATAAAATTTATTCATTCAATCACTTTATAACTCATGATACATCAAAATTTCTACTTAGACAAAAATGACCATTTTGCCCTTATACTTTGGTAAAATTATGATTTTGCCCCTAGGCTTGTAAATCGTTTTTCGTCACATTTTCTCATTAAACAAGCCTAGCTGAACATTTATTTCCCTTACAACAACTCAAAAAACCAAGCATTCATGCATTTATTACTCAATTACAACTTTCACAAATATGTCCCATTTAGGTGTTTTCATGTTAACACCTTTCACAAAAGTTATTCCTTACTCACTAACATTCATTATCTTCCATAAAAACTCAGCAAACAACATAAACACTCTCATGACAAGTCCCTAAACTTTCAACCATTTTGCAAAATAGTCCCCATTAGCTAGCTTAAGCTTCAAAGGCTCCAAAAGTACAAAAATTATCAAGAAAAACCTCTAAAATCACTTACTTGCAAGAGATTAGCTTGGCTGAAAATTTGAACTCCAAAAACCCCTATTCTCTCTACAATTTTCGATGGAGAAGAAGTGTGAATAGTAAAAGATGACAACTCTTTTATTTATCTTATTTTATTCATTTTTGGTCACCTAATTTCACCAAATTTTTTACCAAATTAATGTCATTGTCCCCCTTGGTCGACCATCACCCTTTGAGTGGTGTATTTGCACTTTAAAGACCTTCAATTTAATATTTCATAGCTAATAGACACCTCTAGCTTGTAAAATGGAACTTTCGCACTTTATGCGATTTAGTCCTTTTTCTCAATTAAGCATACAATCGCTAAAATTAAGGCACCAAAATTTCCATGCATCCTTATAATCTTGCTATAACACATAAAATAATATCAAAATAATTTATTCAACCTCATATTAGTGGTCTCGAAACCACTGTTTCGACTAGCACCAAAATCGGGTTGTTACAGGCCGTGTAACAACCTGTGATCGTGTGAGAAAAACTTGTACCAAAATTAAAGAATCACACGGTGGTGTCACACGACCGTGTGGCAGCTCATCTTACAGGTCGTGTGTGCCCAAAATTTCCTTCAAAATCAAGTTAGCTCACATTCAAATGCCTGGTCTCTAAGCAATGCAATAACCAAAAACCGAACTTATCCAAAATGTGCCTAAAAGAGTCAAAACATACCAATTCACACTCAACCTATACCTAACCAATATGCATTCATTGACACCACAGTTCAAACATAACATCAATCATACAACCCAAGACATAACCAACTTATTAATATTATTCAAACATTCAACCAAATCTCAAATACCTTATGTCAAAATCATCCATTCATATTAAGTGTCCAAAGGCTATTATAATCAAACCTAAGTTTCATAAGTTACCAAAATACAATTACCATTTCACAACATTTTATCAAAAGAAGCATCCATAAATTTTAAGCAATTCAAATTAGCAAACATTCATAAACATATTTACATCTCAATTGGCCAAATGTCATTAAGATACCTATTAACTTTAGCATATCAAAGCCCTATTCCACGCCACTTATAACTGGACCAAAATGAACAAAAAGACTACCGAAGTGATTAAGATACCTATAATCAAACATATCATACCTTTCAATTTCATTATAATCACAAACATGAAACTAACTACTTCTTTATTGAACTCTATCACTGGTACATGTCGAGGGTATTTTAGTAATTTTGTAAACCAATGGTATTTTAGTAATTTTGTAAATTAAGGGTATTTCAGTAATTTTGTAAACCATGGGTATTTCAATAATTGTGTAAACCAAGGTATTCTAAACAGAGATAACGATGCCCTTTGCCATTCTCAGCCCAAATGGGCTCACACGCTCCTGTGGCCCATTTAGCCCAAATCTAGCCACAGATATGAGATTCACATAGTCTAGTCCAATATTTACTACACAATCATACAACTTATCCGATTGGGCCCACGGGCCCATTAGCCCCACATGGCCCCTTCCGGCCCATCGTGGCCCAAACAGCCTAAACCCACAAGAACACTCATGATGGCCTCAACTATCGCGTCGAAGCTCCCACACGTGCGCTCGCACGCTTATGTGGCTACCATCACCGTGTGATCGGCATTTCGGCATTTGCCGCTTTATAGCTAGAGTAGTGTGAGATACACACCTAATAGGAATCTAGAGTTAATCCGCGCTCCGAACACTCCTATGCCCAAACGCCAACCAAGATATGCTTACTCTCCTCATAGATCGCTCTATTTAAAGCCAGCTTCTCGCCTACTCTCATGCTAGCTTCCCGATGTGGGATTTCACCTTCAGCAGAGTTTAATTCCATCACAACCACCTACCGTCCCAACTTAGCAAAATAAATATCCCTTTTTGCTTGCAATGGGATTCGAACCCTTGCCCTTTTCTATGCTCCAGACGCTACATGTCACCACAACACAAGCTCCTTTTGTGACGTAAAACATGCGCAACTAAATATAAGCCTATGGGCCAAAGTCTAAGTTCATTTAAAAGGAAATCAAAATGAATTGTAAGTGCCAAGACTTGAACCCATGCTCCCTTGCAACCTGAATGACGCCTTGCCACTAGACCACTTACTTCCTTGTGTCATTTGTTTCCCATAATTTATTCTTAAAGCCTACTTACTTACTCCCAGGGTTTTATTCACATGAAACCAATTTTTTTCCTAAAGCCCAGGGTTGAACCCAGGACTTCATGGGAGCCCCCTAACCTTCAAAAATCACTCACCCAATGGGTCCAACTTGCATTAGTATCGTTCTCTTATTCTCAACAATTTTAAACGCTCCCATGCCTAAGGCCCAATTCTACTAGGCCCAAAAATTCGGGGCGTTACATGTTTCATAGAGGCTTCCAATTCAAAATAGCAGAAATCTTGCTCAGATCAACTCGTATCCCTTCAGTCGAAATCAAATGACCGAGAAATCCAACTTCTTTGAGCCAAAATTCGCATTTACTAAACTTTGTGTACAATTGCTTTTCATGCAAGGTTTGTAATACGATATTTAAATGTTGAGCATGCTCAGATTCATTTCTGGAATAAATCAGAATGTCGTCAATAAGAAACAACAACGAATCTGTCAAGATGTGGCTAAAAATCCTGATCCATCAAATCCATAAATGTTGTAAGGGCATTCGTCAGTCCAAATGGCATAACTAGAAACTCGTAATGTCTATAACGAGTTCTGAATGCTATTTTTGGCACATTGGCATCTTTCACTTGCAATTCATAATAACCAAATCTAAGATCGATATTCAAAAACATTGTGACTTTATTCAATTGCCGATAATCTATACACAACCTCATTGACCTGTCTTTCTTCTTCACAAATAAAATAGATGCACCCCACGGTGATGTGCTCGGTCGAATAAAACCTCTGTCAATTAATTCTTGCAACTGAGCTTTTAGTTCTTTTAGTTCGGTTGGAGCCATTTGATATGGAGCAATTGAAATCAAAGCAGTCCCTAGCATTAACTCGATAATAAATTCAACTTCTCGCTTTGGTGGTAAACCTAGTAATTCTTTAGGAAAAGTATTTGTAAACTCGCATATCATTGGCACTTGATCAAGTTTCTTTTCCGATACTCTAGAATCCAAAATATAAGCTAAAAATTCATAAAACCTTTTCGGCTCAATTTCTATGCTGAAATCGCTGAAACTATATTTGAAACACAATCAGACTTTGTGGATTCAACAAAAATCAATTTCCCATTTTGGCATATCAAATCAATTTGTTTTCAACGACAAATCACAACAGCATCATGAACAGTCAGCCAATCCATTCCCAGGATATTGAAAAATTTGTTAAATGACAGTAACATCAAATCGGCAGGAAATTCGTAGCCCTGAATTTTCAATGGACATTGTTAGCATATCAAATCAACTACGATACTCTGGCTTAACAGATTTGTTACTTTAATGACATATTCGGTTGACTCAACTGGTAAATTCTTTTTAGTTACTAACATACTACATATATATGAATCTGTTGATCCAAGGTCAACTAATGCATATATAGTAACACCAAAGATAGAAAATGTACCAGCGATAACATTAGGAGTTGAGTCCTCTTCACATGCACGGATCGCATAAGCTCTGGCGGAAGCTTGAGCTTCTGTTGTGTCTTTGGTCCCACTTTTACTGACTCTTGTAGCACCACTATTTCCTGGTCTTCTGCCTCTGGAAGAAGTAACAACATGTTTTGCATTCTGATCTCTGTTTGCCTCACTTTGCTTTGGGCAATCTCTTTGAAATGATCAGAAGATCCTCAAATAACCAGGATTCGTCGTTCTTCATACATACACCAAAGTGATTCCAGCCCACACTCACTACATTCTAGCTTGTTTACATGTCAGANTTCTTCTCATTTTGTTTCTTATTGTGTACCTCTTCCATCTTCTAAGCTCTGTCGACAAAACCACAAATTCTCTAATTCCCATTGCACCCACAAGTAACTTGATCTTATCATTTAAGCCATCTTCAAAATGAATACACATTTATTCCTCAAAAGATAAAATTTCATGAGTATACTTACTGAGTTAAGCAAACTCACGCTCATATTCCGCAACTGATCTATTACCCTGATCTATTACCGTTCCTTAGGTACAACGTGATTAGAATAGTCTACCAGTAAAAAGTTTCCTCTTTTAACAATGAGGTGGCACATCTCAGACAATATTTAGGAGGACACAACATTTCATCTAAAACTCTTTACGCATGCTCTAGCCAATATTCAGATTTGGTCGAATCATTGCTCACGTTACTATAAAAAAATTTGCCCCACACTTTCGGACTTTATCAATAGGAACTCTACGAATAATCGGTTGATTAAAACTTTCAGGGCGTAGGGGTGGAGGTTGTCAAACAGCAGGATTGACTCTCATATAAGCATTAAACATGTCTTGTATCACATCGAAAACGGTTCCATGAGTTTCTTCACTAGGCTCTTGAAACTCGGTTGTTATGAGCAACCCCTTGATTAGTGGCTAGAATATTACTCCGTGCTTCGTCGGATACTGTTCGATCGAAATCAGTTGACATCTTTAATCTATAAGAAAACAAGTCAACCTGATCAGGAGTCATCACACTATCGCAAGTTATAAAGTGGCATGTATATCAATACTTAATGCATGCTACTTTCAGTACTATAACCAACTAAAATATAGCTATGATACCACTAAATGTAACACCATACCCATTTCAGTAGCTCGACTGAGCTATAAGGTATTACAACAATAATCTTTAGGCATTTTTCAAAATTTCAATCAAATAATTCATATTCAATAAGTTCCATGTTTTTCAATTAATTTTGGACCTAATTCGAGTTTACTGAAAAACTAAAATAAGCTGGAATCAAATCTAAATTAAATTGAACCCGAAATTCTGAGTAAAAAGTGCAAATAGGGGTCACACGTCCGTGTGATAGAGCCTAGGCTATGTGGCTTAGGGACATGGTCGTGTGGCCAAAGCATGTACAAATCAAAATTAATGTCCATAGTCTTGTCACTAGACCATGTGCTCAATCATGTGTAATTCAAAATAGGGTCACACGACCGTGTCGCAAACCATGTGCCAAACCATGTGCAATTCAAAATAGGGTCACACGGCTGTGTAACACCCCTTACCTGTATTCAACACCGGAACAGGGTACGAGGCATTACCAGACTTATCTTGCTTGAACATACAACCTTTGGGCTATAAAATTTCATTCCCACTTAAAACTTCCCATTCACATTCATACCATCCTTATTATGGGCCTATGAGGCCTTAAACATGCAAATGGAGGGTTTCAGAATCAAACCAGGAACTTTAGTATACATAGAAAAGTTTTGCCTAAACAGGGCCACACGCCCGCATGAAATGGGGCACGCCCGTGTGGGCAGGCCGTGTGGTCACACACGCCTATGTCCCTAGCCCGTGTGGAATTTATTTTTCTTTTTGAACCTATAGGGGCTTTCACACGGCCGGGCACACGCCCATGTGTTGGCCCATGTCCTCCACATGGCCTAGACACACCCGTGTCCTCACCATGTGTGAAAACCTGGGTAATCTATTTATGACGTCAGCAACCTCATAAGGGGCACACGGCCTGTCACACGCCCATGCTCCACCCGTGGTCAACACTGACTTGCAACACTAACATGCAGGGGACACACGGCCCAGCCACACACCATGGGACTAGCGTGTGTCACACACGGCCTAGACACACGCCCGTGTGCCTACCCTTGTGGACAAGAACAGGGTTATTTGCCAAGCTCTTTTATCACCCTAACTCATACAACATAAATCACATTCAACCATTAACCAAGCAACTGAATCATGCATCATGCATATTCATGAATAACCTCGTCTTTCCATATATTAATATAAGGGAGCCATTAAATATGGCCATTTACAAAGAGTTCATTTTTAAAGGAGCCAACACACTTGGCCAAAACAACAAGACATTTCACAGTCTAGCCCCTATACATGCCATACTCATAATGCTAGGTCTAAATATACCGAAATGAGCTGATAGTGTGGATGATCTTCAGATTATCTTCGTATCCCGGGCTGGCTCTTTGACACTAAAATAAGGGAAAAGAAAGGGAGTAAGCTTTAAGCTTAGTAAGTATACATGCAAACAATAAGCATCATACCATATGCAAAACAACCACAAACATTGTATAATGTGTAAGAACAATTCACATTTTCATAATCATGCTTACTCGTTTCATTTCTTACCACCTTCCAACCATATACATGTATATTGCTCACATTTACTTGCACATATTCCCTGCACTCATCATCCACAAGCCACATGAAATATATTTACTTAGACAATTTCTCGATGAACCCTTCAGAATGATACTAAATACCCGGTGGTTTCGTACACAGCCCACCAATAATCAATAATAGGGTGGTACCGCACATAGCCCACCAACAAGAATAATTACAGTGTTTTCGCACATAGCCCATCGTGAATAATAATAAGGTGGTATCACACACAGCCCACCAACAAGAACAATTACAGAGTTTTTTCGCACTAACATTTCCATTCCGGGGTTCTTACGAGAATTACTCACTATTTATCAATTTCAATTAATCTCACTCATAATTAATCTCATTCATACAATGCATCAATAAGTAACTACATATGTATTAAGATGTATCGTTTACACATAAACTTACATCGGTGCAAAATGTATTAATCGGCGACTTAGTCCATAACCTTTCCTTTCCTCGGTCAAGGTTATTTCCGCATTCTTCTTGATCTAAAATGATAAAATTTATTCATTCAATCACTTTATAACTCATGATACATCAAAATTTCTACTTAGACAAAAATGACCATTTTGCCCTTATACTTTGGTAAAATTATGATTTTGCCCCTAGGCTTGTAAATCGTTTTTCGTCACATTTTCTCATTAAACAAGCCTAGCTGAACATTTATTTCCCTTACAACAACTCAAAAAACCAAGCATTTCATGCATTTATTACTCAATTACAACTTTCACAAATATGTCCCATTTAGGTGTTTTCATGTTAACACCTTTCACAAAAGTTATTCCTTACTCACTAACATTCATTATCTTCCATAAAACTCAGCAAACAACATAAACACTCTCATGACAAGTCCCTAAACTTTCAACCATTTTGCAAAATAGTCCCCATTAGCTAGCTTAAGCTTCAAAGGCTCCAAAAGTACAAAAATTATCAAGAAAAACTCTAAAATCACTTACTTGCAAGAGATTAGCTTGGCTGAAAATTTGAACTCCAAAAACCCCTATTCTCTCTACAATTTCGATGGAGAAGAAGTGTGAATAGTAAAAGATGACAACTCTTTTATTTATCTTATTTTATTCATTTTGGTCACCTAATTTCACCAAATTTTTTACCAAATTAATGTCATTGTCCCCCTTGGTCGACCATCACCCTTTGAGTGGTGTATTTGCACTTTAAAGACCTTCAATTTAATATTTCATAGCTAATAGACACCTCTAGCTTGTAAAATGGAACTTTCGCACTTTATGCGATTTAGTCCTTTTCTCAATTAAGCATACAATCGCTAAAATTAAGGCACCAAAATTTCCATGCATCCTTATAATCTTGCTATAACACATAAAATAATATCAAAATAATTTATTCAACCTCATATTAGTGGTCTCGAAACCACTGTTTCGACTAGCACCAAATCGGGTTGTTACAGGCCGTGTAACAACCTGTGATCGTGTGAGAAAAACTTGTACCAAAATTAAAGAATCACACGGTGGTGTCACACGACCGTGTGGCAGCTCATCTTACAGGTCGTGTGTGCCCAAAATTTCCTTCAAAATCAAGTTAGCTCACATTCAAATGCCTGGTCTCTAAGCAATGCAATAACCAAAAACCGAACTTATCCAAAATGTGCCTAAAAGAGTCAAAACATACCAATTCACACTCAACCTATACCTAACCAATATGCATTCATTGACACCACAGTTCAAACATAACATCAATCATACAACCCAAGACATAATATTATTCAAACATTCAACCAAATCTCAAATACCTTATGTCAAAATCATCCATTCATATTAAGTGTCCAAAGGCTATTATAATCAAACCTAAGTTTCATAAGTTACCAAAATACATTACCATTTCACAACATTTTATCAAAAGAAGCATCCATAAATTTTAAGCAATTCAAATTAGCAAACATTCAAACATATTTACATCTCAATTGGCCAAAATGTCATTAAGATACCTATTAACTTTAGCATATCAAAGCCCTATTCCACGCCACTTATAACTGGACCAAAATGAACAAAAAGACTACCGAAGTGATTAAGATACCTAATCAAACATATCATACCTTTCAATTTCATTATATCACAACATGAAACTAACTATTCTTTATTGAACTCTATCACTGGTACATGTCGAGGGTATTTTAGTAATTTTGTAAACCAATGGTATTTTAGTAATTTTGTAAATTAAGGGTATTTCAGTAATTTTGTAAACCATGGGTATTTCAATAATTGTGTAAACCAAGGTATTCTAAACAGAGATAACGATGCCCTTTGCCATTCTCAGCCCAAATGGGCTCACACGCTCCTGTGGCCCATTTAGCCCAAATCTAGCCACAGATATGAGATTCACAGTCTAGTCCAATATTTACTACACAATCATACAACTTATCCGATTGGGCCCACGGGCCCATTAGCCCCACATGGCCCCTTCCGGCCCATCGTGGCCCAAACAGCCTAAACCCACAAGAACACTCATGATGGCCTCAACTATCGCGTCGAAGCTCCCACACGTGCGCTCGCACGCTTATGTGGCTACCATCACCGTGTGATCGGCATTTCGGCATTTGCCGCTTTATAGCTAGAGTAGTGTGAGATACACACCTAATAGGAATCTAGAGTTAATCCGCGCTCCGAACACTCCTATGCCCAAACGCCAACCAAGATATGCTTACTCTCCTCATAGATCGCTCTATTTAAAGCCAGCTTCTCGCCTACTCTCATGCTAGCTTCCCGATGTGGGATTTCACCTTCAGCAGAGTTTAATTCCATCACAACCACCTACCGTCCCAACTTAGCAAAATAAATATCCCTTTTTGCTTGCAATGGGATTCGAACCCTTGCCCTTTTCTATGCTCCAGACGCTACATGTCACCACAACACAAGCTCCTTTTGTGACGTAAAACATGCGCAACTAAATATAAGCCTATGGGCCAAAGTCTAAGTTCATTTAAAAGGAAATCAAAATGAATTGTAAGTGCCAAGACTTGAACCCATGCTCCCTTGCAACCTGAATGACGCCTTGCCACTAGACCACTTACTTCCTTGTGTCATTTGTTTCCCATAATTTATTCTTAAAGCCTACTTACTTACTCCCAGGGTTTTATTCACATGAAACCAATTTTTTTCCTAAAGCCCAGGGTTGAACCCAGGACTTCATGGGAGCCCCCTAACCTTCAAAAATCACTCACCCAATGGGTCCAACTTGCATTAGTATCGTTCTCTTATTCTCAACAATTTTAAACGCTCCCATGCCTAAGGCCCAATTCTACTAGGCCCAAAAATTCGGGGCGTTACATGTTTCATAGAGGCTTCCAATTCAAAATAGCAGAAATCTTGCTCAGATCAACTCGTATCCCTTCAGTCGAAATCAAATGACCGAGAAATCCAACTTCTTTGAGCCAAAATTCGCATTTACTAAACTTTGTGTACAATTGCTTTTCATGCAAGGTTTGTAATACGATATTTAAATGTTGAGCATGCTCAGATTCATTTCTGGAATAAATCAGAATGTCGTCAATAAGAAACAACAACGAATCTGTCAAGATGTGGCTAAAAATCCTGATCCATCAAATCCATAAATGTTGTAAGGGCATTCGTCAGTCCAAATGGCATAACTAGAAACTCGTAATGTCTATAACGAGTTCTGAATGCTATTTTTGGCACATTGGCATCTTTCACTTGCAATTCATAATAACCAAATCTAAGATCGATATTCAAAAACATTGTGACTTTATTCAATTGCCGATAATCTATACACAACCTCATTGACCTGTCTTTCTTCTTCACAAATAAAATAGATGCACCCCACGGTGATGTGCTCGGTCGAATAAAACCTCTGTCAATTAATTCTTGCAACTGAGCTTTTAGTTCTTTTAGTTCGGTTGGAGCCATTTGATATGGAGCAATTGAAATCAAAGCAGTCCCTAGCATTAACTCGATAATAAATTCAACTTCTCGCTTTGGTGGTAAACCTAGTAATTCTTTAGGAAAAGTATTTGTAAACTCGCATATCATTGGCACTTGATCAAGTTTCTTTTCCGATACTCTAGAATCCAAAATATAAGCTAAAAATTCATAAAAACCTTTTCGGCTCAATTTCTATGCTGAAATCGCTGAAACTATATTTGAAACACAATCAGACTTTGTGGATTCAACAAAAATCAATTTCCCATTTTGGCATATCAAATCAATTTGTTTTCAACGACAAATCACAACAGCATCATGAACAGTCAGCCAATCCATTCCCAGGATATTGAAAAATTTGTTAAATGACAGTAACATCAAATCGGCAGGAAATTCGTAGCCCTGAATTTTCAATGGACATTGTTAGCATATCAAATCAACTACGATACTCTGGCTTAACAGATTTGTTACTTTAATGACATATTCGGTTGACTCAACTGGTAAATTCTTTTTAGTTACTAACATACTACATATATATGAATCTGTTGATCCAAGGTCAACTAATGCATATATAGTAACACCAAAGATAGAAAATGTACCAGCGATAACATTAGGAGTTGAGTCCTCTTCACATGCACGGATCGCATAAGCTCTGGCGGAAGCTTGAGCTTCTGTTGTGTCTTTGGTCCCACTTTTACTGACTCTTGTAGCACCACTATTTCCTGGTCTTCTGCCTCTGGAAGAAGTAACAACATGTTTTGCATTCTGATCTCTGTTTGCCTCACTTTGCTTTGGGCAATCTCTTTTGAAATGATCAGAAGATCCTCAAATAAACCAGGATTCGTCGTTCTTCATACATACACCAAAGTGATTCCAGCCACACTCACTACATTCTAGCTTGTTTACATGTCAGATGCTACCCACGTTAGTCACTAAAGGTGCCGATGATCTTATATTGTTCTGTATAGAGCGATATTTTTCCAGAAAACCCTAATGGCTCAGAAAAATGGTCATCAGATTATTTTATCTTCTTCTATGGAGGAGCAGAAAATGTTCTGCTTGAATTGCATTTATTGAAATCACAAGCTTTCTTCTCATTTTGTTTCTTATTGTTTACCTCTTCCATCTTCTAAGCTCTGTCGACAAAACCACAAATTCTCTAATTCCCATTGCACCCACAAGTAACTTGATCTTATCATTTAAGCCATCTTCAAAATGAATACACATTTATTCCTCAAAAGATAAAATTTCATGAGTATTACTGAGTTAAGCAAACTCACGCTCATATTCCGCAACTGATCTATTACCCTGATCTATTACCGTTCCTTAGGTACAACGTGATTAGAATAGTCTACCAGTAAAAAGTTTCCTCTTTTAACAATGAGGTGGCACATCTCAGACAATATTTAGGAGGACACAACATTTCATCTAAAACTCTTTACGCATGCTCTAGCCAATATTCAGATTTGGTCGAATCATTGCTCACGTTACTATAAAAAAATTTGCCCCACACTTTCGGACTTTATCAATAGGAACTCTACGAATAATCGGTTGATTAAAACTTTCAGGGCGTAGGGGTGGAGGTTGTCAAACAGCAGGATTGACTCTCATATAAGCATTAAACATGTCTTGTATCACATCGAAAACGGTTCCATGAGTTTCTTCACTAGGCTCTTGAAACTCGGTTGTTATGAGCAACCCCTTGATTAGTGGCTAGAATATTACTCCGTGCTTCGTCGGATACTGTTCGATCGAAATCAGTTGACATCTTTAATCTATAAGAAAACAAGTCAACCTGATCAGGAGTCATCACACTATCGCAAGTTATAAAGTGGCATGTATATCAATACTTAATGCATGCTACTTTCAGTACTATAACCAACTAAAATATAGCTATGATACCACTAAATGTAACACCATACCCATTTCAGTAGCTCGACTGAGCTATAAGGTATTACAACAATAATCTTTAGGCATTTTTCAAAATTTCAATCAAATAATTCATATTCAATAAGTTCCATGTTTTTCAATTAATTTTGGACCTAATTCGAGTTTACTGAAAAACTAAAATAAGCTGGAATCAAATCTAAATTAAATTGAACCCGAAATTCTGAGTAAAAAGTGCAAATAGGGGTCACACGTCCGTGTGATAGAGCCTAGGCTATGTGGCTTAGGGACATGGTCGTGTGGCCAAAGCATGTACAAATCAAAATTAATGTCCATAGTCTTGTCACTAGACCATGTGCTCAATCATGTGTAATTCAAAATAGGGTCACACGACCGTGTCGCAAACCATGTGCCAAACCATGTGCAATTCAAAATAGGGTCACACGGCTGTGTAACACCCCTTACCTGTATTCAACACCGGAACAGGGTACGAGGCATTACCAGACTTATCTTGCTTGAACATACAACTTTGGGCTATAAAATTTCATTCCCACTTAAAACTTCCCATTCACATTCATACCATCCTTATTATGGGCCTATGAGGCCTTAAACATGCAAATGGAGGGTTTCAGAATCAAACCAGGAACTTTAGTATACATAGAAAAGTTTTGCCTAAACAGGGCCACACGCCCGCATGAAATGGGGCACGCCCGTGTGGGCAGGCCGTGTGGTCACACACGCCTATGTCCCTAGCCCGTGTGGAATTTATTTTTCTTTTTGAACCTATAGGGGCTTTCACACGGCCGGGCACACGCCCATGTGTTTGGCCCATGTCCTCCACATGGCCTAGACACACCCCGTGTCCTCACCCATGTGTGAAAACCTGGGTAATCTATTTATGACGTCAGCAACCTCATAAGGGGGCACACGGCCTGTCACACGCCCATATGCTCCACCCGTGGTCAACACTGACTTGCAACACTAACATGCAGGGGACACACGGCCCAGCCACACACCCATGGGACTAGCCGTGTGTCACACACGGCCTAGACACACGCCCGTGTGCCTACCCTTGTGGACAAGAACAGGGTTATTTGCCAAGCTCTTTTTATCACCCTAACTCATACAACATAAATCACATTCAACCATTAACCAAGCAACTGAATCATGCATCATGCATATTCATGAATAACCTCGTCTTTCCATATATTAATAATAAGGGAGCCATTAAATATGGCCATTTACAAAAGAGTTCATTTTTAAAGGAGCCAACACACTTGGCCAAAACAACAAGACATTTCACTAAGTCTAGCCCCTATACATGCCATACTCATAATGCTAGGTCTAAATATACCGAAATGAGCTGATAGTGTGGATGATCTTCAGATTATCTTCGTATCCCGGGCTGGCTCTTTGACACTATAAAATAAGGGAAAAGAAAGGGAGTAAGCTTTAAGCTTAGTAAGTATACATGCAAACAATAAGCATCATACCATATGCAAAACAACCACAAACATTGTATAATGTGTAAGAACAATTCACATTTTCATAATCATGCTTACTCGTTTCATTTCTTACCACCTTCCAACCATATACATGTATATTGCTCACATTTACTTGCACATATTCCCTGCACTCATCATCCACAAGCCACATGAAATATATTTACTTAGACAATTTCTCGATGAACCCTTCAGAATGATACTAAATACCCGGTGGTTTCGTACACAGCCCACCAATAATCAATAATAGGGTGGTACCGCACATAGCCCACCAACAAGAATAATTACAGTGTTTTCGCACATAGCCCATCGTGAATAAATAATAAGGTGGTATCACACACAGCCCACCAACAAGAACAATTACAGAGTTTTTCGCACTAACATTTCCATTCCGGGGTTCTTACGAGAATTACTCACTATTTATCAATTTCAATTAATCTCACTCATAATTAATCTCATTCATACAATGCATCAATAAGTAACTACATATGTATTAAAGATGTATCGTTTACACATAAACTTACATCGGTGCAAAATGTATTAATCGGCGACTTAGTCCATAACCTTTCCTTTTCCTCGGTCAAGGTTATTTCCGCATTCTTCTTGATCTAAAATGATAAAATTTATTCATTCAATCACTTTATAACTCATGATACATCAAAATTTCTACTTAGACAAAAATGACCATTTTGCCCTTATACTTTGGTAAAATTATGATTTTGCCCCTAGGCTTGTAAATCGTTTTTCGTCACATTTTCTCATTAAACAAGCCTAGCTGAACATTTATTTCCCTTACAACAACTCAAAAAACCAAGCATTTCATGCATTTATTACTCAATTACAACTTTCACAAATATGTCCCATTTAGGTGTTTTCATGTTAACACCTTTCACAAAAGTTATTCCTTACTCACTAACATTCATTATCTTCCATAAAAACTCAGCAAACAACATAAACACTCTCATGACAAGTCCCTAAACTTTCAACCATTTTGCAAAATAGTCCCCATTAGCTAGCTTAAGCTTCAAAGGCTCCAAAAGTACAAAAATTATCAAGAAAAACCTCTAAAATCACTTACTTGCAAGAGATTAGCTTGGCTGAAAATTTGAACTCCAAAAACCCCTATTCTCTCTACAATTTTCGATGGAGAAGAAGTGTGAATAGTAAAAGATGACAACTCTTTTATTTATCTTATTTTATTCATTTTTGGTCACCTAATTTCACCAAATTTTTTACCAAATTAATGTCATTGTCCCCCTTGGTCGACCATCACCCTTTGAGTGGTGTATTTGCACTTTAAAGACCTTCAATTTAATATTTCATAGCTAATAGACACCTCTAGCTTGTAAAATGGAACTTTCGCACTTTATGCGATTTAGTCCTTTTTCTCAATTAAGCATACAATCGCTAAAATTAAGGCACCAAAATTTCCATGCATCCTTATAATCTTGCTATAACACATAAAATAATATCAAAATAATTTATTCAACCTCATATTAGTGGTCTCGAAACCACTGTTTCGACTAGCACCAAAATCGGGTTGTTACAGGCCGTGTAACAACCTGTGATCGTGTGAGAAAAACTTGTACCAAAATTAAAGAATCACACGGTGGTGTCACACGACCGTGTGGCAGCTCATCTTACAGGTCGTGTGTGCCCAAAATTTCCTTCAAAATCAAGTTAGCTCACATTCAAATGCCTGGTCTCTAAGCAATGCAATAACCAAAAACCGAACTTATCCAAAATGTGCCTAAAAGAGTCAAAACATACCAATTCACACTCAACCTATACCTAACCAATATGCATTCATTGACACCACAGTTCAAACATAACATCAATCATACAACCCAAGACATAACCAACTTATTAATATTATTCAAACATTCAACCAAATCTCAAATACCTTATGTCAAAATCATCCATTCATATTAAGTGTCCAAAGGCTATTATAATCAAACCTAAGTTTCATAAGTTACCAAAATACAATTACCATTTCACAACATTTTATCAAAAGAAGCATCCATAAATTTTAAGCAATTCAAATTAGCAAACATTCATAAACATATTTACATCTCAATTGGCCAAAATGTCATTAAGATACCTATTAACTTTAGCATATCAAAGCCCTATTCCACGCCACTTATAACTGGACCAAAATGAACAAAAAGACTACCGAAGTGATTAAGATACCTATAATCAAACATATCATACCTTTCAATTTCATTATAATCACAAACATGAAACTAACTACTTCTTTATTGAACTCTATCACTGGTACATGTCGAGGGTATTTTAGTAATTTTGTAAACCAATGGTATTTTAGTAATTTTGTAAATTAAGGGTATTTCAGTAATTTTGTAAACCATGGGTATTTCAATAATTGTGTAAACCAAGGTATTCTAAACAGAGATAACGATGCCCTTTGCCATTCTCAGCCCAAATGGGCTCACACGCTCCTGTGGCCCATTTAGCCCAAATCTAGCCACAGATATGAGATTCACATAGTCTAGTCCAATATTTACTACACAATCATACAACTTATCCGATTGGGCCCACGGGCCCATTAGCCCCACATGGCCCCTTCCGGCCCATCGTGGCCCAAACAGCCTAAACCCACAAGAACACTCATGATGGCCTCAACTATCGCGTCGAAGCTCCCACACGTGCGCTCGCACGCTTATGTGGCTACCATCACCGTGTGATCGGCATTTCGGCATTTGCCGCTTTATAGCTAGAGTAGTGTGAGATACACACCTAATAGGAATCTAGAGTTAATCCGCGCTCCGAACACTCCTATGCCCAAACGCCAACCAAGATATGCTTACTCTCCTCATAGATCGCTCTATTTAAAGCCAGCTTCTCGCCTACTCTCATGCTAGCTTCCCGATGTGGGATTTCACCTTCAGCAGAGTTTAATTCCATCACAACCACCTACCGTCCCAACTTAGCAAAATAAATATCCCTTTTTGCTTGCAATGGGATTCGAACCCTTGCCCTTTTCTATGCTCCAGACGCTACATGTCACCACAACACAAGCTCCTTTTGTGACGTAAAACATGCGCAACTAAATATAAGCCTATGGGCCAAAGTCTAAGTTCATTTAAAAGGAAATCAAAATGAATTGTAAGTGCCAAGACTTGAACCCATGCTCCCTTGCAACCTGAATGACGCCTTGCCACTAGACCACTTACTTCCTTGTGTCATTTGTTTCCCATAATTTATTCTTAAAGCCTACTTACTTACTCCCAGGGTTTTATTCACATGAAACCAATTTTTTTCCTAAAGCCCAGGGTTGAACCCAGGACTTCATGGGAGCCCCCTAACCTTCAAAAATCACTCACCCAATGGGTCCAACTTGCATTAGTATCGTTCTCTTATTCTCAACAATTTTAAACGCTCCCATGCCTAAGGCCCAATTCTACTAGGCCCAAAAATTCGGGGCGTTACATGTTTCATAGAGGCTTCCAATTCAAAATAGCAGAAATCTTGCTCAGATCAACTCGTATCCCTTCAGTCGAAATCAAATGACCGAGAAATCCAACTTCTTTGAGCCAAAATTCGCATTTACTAAACTTTGTGTACAATTGCTTTTCATGCAAGGTTTGTAATACGATATTTAAATGTTGAGCATGCTCAGATTCATTTCTGGAATAAATCAGAATGTCGTCAATAAGAAACAACAACGAATCTGTCAAGATGTGGCTAAAAATCCTGATCCATCAAATCCATAAATGTTGTAAGGGCATTCGTCAGTCCAAATGGCATAACTAGAAACTCGTAATGTCTATAACGAGTTCTGAATGCTATTTTTGGCACATTGGCATCTTTCACTTGCAATTCATAATAACCAAATCTAAGATCGATATTCAAAAACATTGTGACTTTATTCAATTGCCGATAATCTATACACAACCTCATTGACCTGTCTTTCTTCTTCACAAATAAAATAGATGCACCCCACGGTGATGTGCTCGGTCGAATAAAACCTCTGTCAATTAATTCTTGCAACTGAGCTTTTAGTTCTTTTAGTTCGGTTGGAGCCATTGATATGGAGCAATTGAAATCAAAGCAGTCCCTAGCATTAACTCGATAATAAATTCAACTTCTCGCTTTGGTGGTAAACCTAGTAATTCTTTAGGAAAAGTATTTGTAAACTCGCATATCATTGGCACTTGATCAAGTTTCTTTTCCGATACTCTAGAATCCAAAATATAAGCTAAAAATTCATAAAAACCTTTTCGGCTCAATTTCTATGCTGAAATCGCTGAAACTATATTTGAAAACACAATCAGACTTTGTGGATTCAACAAAAATCAATTTCCCATTTTGGCATATCAAATCAATTTGTTTTCAACGACAAATCACAACAGCATCATGAACAGTCAGCCAATCCATTCCCAGGATATTGAAAAATTTGTTAAATGACAGTAACATCAAATCGGCAGGAAATTCGTAGCCCTGAATTTTCAATGGACATTGTTAGCATATCAAATCAACTACGATACTCTGGCTTAACAGATTTGTTACTTTAATGACATATTCGGTTGACTCAACTGGTAAATTCTTTTTAGTTACTAACATACTACATATATATGAATCTGTTGATCCAAGGTCAACTAATGCATATATAGTAACACCAAAGATAGAAAATGTACCAGCGATAACATTAGGAGTTGAGTCCTCTTCACATGCACGGATCGCATAAGCTCTGGCGGAAGCTTGAGCTTCTGTTGTGTCTTTGGTCCCACTTTTACTGACTCTTGTAGCACCACTATTTCCTGGTCTTCTGCCTCTGGAAGAAGTAACAACATGTTTTGCATTCTGATCTCTGTTTGCCTCACTTTGCTTTGGGCAATCTCTTTTGAAATGATCAGAAGATCCTCAAATAAACCAGGATTCGTCGTTCTTCATACATACACCAAAGTGATTCCAGCCACACTCACTACATTCTAGCTTGTTTACATGTCAGATGCTACCCACGTTAGTCACTAAAGGTGCCGATGATCTTATATTGTTCTGTATAGAGCGATATTTTTCCAGAAAACCCTAATGGCTCAGAAAAATGGTCATCAGATTATTTTATCTTCTTCTATGGAGGAGCAGAAAATGTTCTGCTTGAATTGCATTTATTGAAATCACAAGCTTTCTTCTCATTTTGTTTCTTATTGTGTACCTCTTCCATCTTCTAAGCTCTGTCGACAAAACCACAAATTCTCTAATTCCCATTGCACCCACAAGTAACTTGATCTTATCATTTAAGCCATCTTCAAAATGAATACACATTTATTCCTCAAAAGATAAAATTTCATGAGTATACTTACTGAGTTAAGCAAACTCACGCTCATATTCCGCAACTGATCTATTACCCTGATCTATTACCGTTCCTTAGGTACAACGTGATTAGAATAGTCTACCAGTAAAAAGTTTCCTCTTTTAACAATGAGGTGGCACATCTCAGACAATATTTAGGAGGACACAACATTTCATCTAAAACTCTTTACGCATGCTCTAGCCAATATTCAGATTTGGTCGAATCATTGCTCACGTTACTATAAAAAAATTTGCCCCACACTTTCGGACTTTATCAATAGGAACTCTACGAATAATCGGTTGATTAAAACTTTCAGGGCGTAGGGGTGGAGGTTGTCAAACAGCAGGATTGACTCTCATATAAGCATTAAACATGTCTTGTATCACATCGAAAACGGTTCCATGAGTTTCTTCACTAGGCTCTTGAAACTCGGTTGTTATGAGCAACCCCTTGATTAGTGGCTAGAATATTACTCCGTGCTTCGTCGGATACTGTTCGATCGAAATCAGTTGACATCTTTAATCTATAAGAAAACAAGTCAACCTGATCAGGAGTCATCACACTATCGCAAGTTATAAAGTGGCATGTATATCAATACTTAATGCATGCTACTTTCAGTACTATAACCAACTAAAATAGCTATGATACCACTAAATGTAACACCATACCCATTTCAGTAGCTCGACTGAGCTATAAGGTATTACAACAATAATCTTTAGGCATTTTTCAAAATTTCAATCAAATAATTCATATTCAATAAGTTCCATGTTTTTCAATTAATTTTGGACCTAATTCGAGTTTACTGAAAAACTAAAATAAGCTGGAATCAAATCTAAATTAAATTGAACCCGAAATTCTGAGTAAAAAGTGCAAATAGGGGTCACACGTCCGTGTGATAGAGCCTAGGCTATGTGGCTTAGGGACATGGTCGTGTGGCCAAAGCATGTACAAATCAAAATTAATGTCCATAGTCTTGTCACTAGACCATGTGCTCAATCATGTGTAATTCAAAATAGGGTCACACGACCGTGTCGCAAACCATGTGCCAAACCATGTGCAATTCAAAATAGGGTCACACGGCTGTGTAACACCCCTTACCTGTATTCAACACCGGAACAGGGTACGAGGCATTACCAGACTTATCTTGCTTGAACATACAACTTTGGGCTATAAAATTTCATTCCCACTTAAAACTTCCCATTCACATTCATACCATCCTTATTATGGGCCTATGAGGCCTTAAACATGCAAATGGAGGGTTTCAGAATCAAACCAGGAACTTTAGTATACATAGAAAAGTTTTGCCTAAACAGGGCCACACGCCCGCATGAAATGGGGCACGCCCGTGTGGGCAGGCCGTGTGGTCACACACGCCTATGTCCCTAGCCCGTGTGGAATTTATTTTTCTTTTTGAACCTATAGGGGCTTTCACACGGCCGGGCACACGCCCATGTGTTTGGCCCATGTCCTCCACATGGCCTAGACACACCCGTGTCCTCACCCATGTGTGAAAACCTGGGTAATCTATTTATGACGTCAGCAACCTCATAAGGGGGTACACGGCCTGTCACACGCCCATATGCTCCACCCGTGGTCAACACTGACTTGCAACACTAACATGCAGGGGACACACGGCCCAGCCACACACCCATGGGACTAGCCGTGTGTCACACACGGCCTAGACACACGCCCGTGTGCCTACCCTTGTGGACAAGAACAGGGTTATTTGCCAAGCTCTTTTTATCACCCTAACTCATACAACATAAATCACATTCAACCATTAACCAAGCAACTGAATCATGCATCATGCATATTCATGAATAACCTCGTCTTTCCATATATTAATAATAAGGGAGCCATTAAATATGGCCATTTACAAAAGAGTTCATTTTTAAAGGAGCCAACACACTTGGCCAAAACAACAAGACATTTCACTAAGTCTAGCCCCTGTACATGCCATACTCATAATGCTAGGTCTAAATATACCGAAATGAGCTGATAGTGTGGATGATCTTCAGATTATCTTCGTATCCCGGGCTGGCACTTTGACACTATAAAATAAGGGAAAAGAAAGGGAGTAAGCTTTAAGCTTAGTAAGTATACATGCAAACAATAAGCATCATACCATATGCAAAACAACCACAAACATTGTATAATGTGTAAGAACAATTCACATTTTCATAATCATGCTTACTCGTTTCATTTCTTACCACCTTCCAACCATATACATGTATATTGCTCACATTTACTTGCACATATTCCCTGCACTCATCATCCACAAGCCACATGAAATATATTTACTTAGACAATTTCTCGATGAACCCTTCAGAATGATACTAAATACCCGGTGGTTTCGTACACAGCCCACCAATAATCAATAATAGGGTGGTACCGCACATAGCCCACCAACAAGAATAATTACAGTGTTTTCGCACATAGCCCATCGTGAATAAATAATAAGGTGGTATCACACACAGCCCACCAACAAGAACAATTACAGAGTTTTTCGCACTAACATTTCCATTCCGGGGTTCTTACGAGAATTACTCACTATTTATCAATTTCAATTAATCTTACTCATAATTAATCTCATTCATACAATGCATCAATAAGTAACTACATATGTATTAAAGATGTATTGTTTACACATAAACTTACATCGGTGCAAAATGTATTAATCGGCGACTTAGTCCATAACCTTTCCTTTTCCTCGGTCAAGGTTATTTCCGCATTCTTCTTGATCTAAAATGATAAAATTTATTCATTCAATCACTTTATAACTCATGATACATCAAAATTTCTACTTAGACAAAAATGACCATTTTGCCCTTATACTTTGGTAAAATTATGATTTTGCCCCTAGGCTTGTAAATCGTTTTTCATCACATTTTCTCATTAAACAAGCCTAGCTGAACATTTATTTCCCTTACAACAACTCAAAAAACCAAGCATGTCATGCATTTATTACTCAATTACAACTTTCACAAATATGTCCCATTTAGGTGTTTTCATGTTAACACCTTTCACAAAAGTTATTCCTTACTCACTAACATTCATTATCTTCCATAAAAACTCAGCAAACAACATAAACACTCTCATGACAAGTCCCTAAACTTTCAACCATTTTGCAAAATAGTCCCCATTAGCTAGCTTAAGCTTCAAAGGCTCCAAAAGTACAAAAATTATCAAGAAAAACCTCTAAAATCACTTACTTGCAAGAGATTAGCTTGGCTGAAAATTTGAACTCCAAAAACCCCTATTCTCTCTTCAATTTTCGATGGAGAAGAAGTGTGAATAGTAAAAGATGGCAACTCTTTTATTTATCTTATTTTATTCATTTTTGGTCACCTAATTTCACCAAATTTTTTACCAAATTAATGTCTTTGTCCCCCTTGGTCGACCATCACTCTTTGGGTGGTCTATTTGCACTTTAAAGACCTTCAATTTAATATTTCATAGCTAATAGACACCTCTAGCTTGTAAAATGGAACTTTCGCACTTTATGCAATTTAGTCCTTTTTCTCAATTAAGCATACAATCGCTAAAATTAAGGCACCAAAATTTCCATGCATCCTTATAATCTTTCTATAACACATAAAATAATATCAAAATAATTTATTCAACCTCATATTAGTGGTCTCGAAACCACTGTTTCGACTAGCCCCAAAATCGGGCTGTTACAGGCCGTGTAACAACCTGTGATCGTGTGAGAAAAACTTGTACCAAAATTAAAGAATCACACGGTGGTGTCACACGACCGTGTGGCAGCTCGTCTTACAGGTCGTGTGTGCCCAAAATTTCCTTCAAAATCAAGTTAGCTCACATTCAAATGCCTGGTCTCTAAGCAATGCAATAACCAAAAACCGAACTTATCCAAAATGTGCCTAAAAGAGTCAAAACATACCAATTCACACTCAACCTATACCTAACCAATATGCATTCATTGACACCACAGTTCAAACATAACATCAATCATACAACCCAAGACATAACCAACTTATTAATATTATTCAAACATTCAACCAAATCTCAAATACCTTATGTCAAAATCATCCATTCATATTAAGTGTCCAAAGGCTATTATAATCAAGCCTAAGTTTCATAAGTTACCAAAATACAATTACCATTTCACAACATTTTATCAAAAGAAGCATCCATAAATTTTAAGCAATTCAAATTAGCAAACATTCATAAACATATTTACATCTCAATTGGCCAAAATGTCATTAAGATACCTATTAACTTTAGCATATCAAAGCCCTATTCCACGCCACTTATAACTGGACCAAAATGAACAAAAAGACTACCGAAGTGATTAAGATACCTATAATCAAACATATCATACCTTTCAATTTAATTATAAATCATACACAAACATGAAACTAACTACTTCTTTATTGAACTCTATCACTGGTACATAGTACCTGATAAACAACTGTCAACGGATGCCGTAGCATGTTTCAGCTATGGTCTTAGTCCTATTTACAATGATACCATTGCATCTTTCAACCATGGTCTTACTCACTTTTGTCATGATTCCACAGTGTCTTTCGACTATGGTCTTACTTGTTTTCATCATGTTACCATAACATTTTTCGACTATGGTCTTACTCGTTTCCGTCATGTTTAAGATAACATATATGTATATGTATACAAAAACACATGAGTAACTAAATTCACATCAATTAAAAGATTATAATAAACCTAATATGAACTTACCAAAGTGCGATAGCTAACGACACGTGATGACGATTACTCGACGACTTTTTCCTTCCCCACTTATCGATAGACTGGTATGTTTCTTTATTTTAAAATAATATTTTAATTTAATTAAACAAATTAAACATATTAAATCACTTAAATTCAAGCAATTAACCCTTTTATGACATTTTACACATTTACCCTAAACTTTCACCTTTTATTCAATTTGATCCTTAAAACCAAAATTCTCACAATTATCACAAATTAATCCAAAAACCCTTGTGCCGAATTCTATATGGTCCGTAAACAGTCCACTTTTATCACTTTATTACAAGAATTACTTGATATTTAATAATTTTAACAACATAGTTCTTAAACTTTAAAATTAACTAAAATCATTTTACAAAATAGTCCTATTTAACTATCAAGCTTAATAATCTGTCATCAAACTTCAAAAACATTAGAAACTCGTCAATGGCATAATTCTAAACATTTAATTTTTTTACGAATTCGTCCCTAGTTTAGCTAGATTAAGCTCCAACGATCTTAAAAATATAAAAATGACTAAAAACGAGATTAAAACCAACTTACATGCCAGGTTACAATCTAGCCGAACTTCAAGCTATGAAAATGGTGTTTTTCCCTTACTCAAAAATCGATGGAGAGTTTTTGGAAGATGACAACATGTTGATTTCCTTTTATTTTAAAATTACTTAACTATTTAATTACAAATTTTCCCTTTAACACTTAATCTAATTTCATGTAATACCTTGTCCCAATCGTCCACTAAAAGTCCATGTTGTCTAATTACCACATAAGTCCATCAATTACAATTTCTATATCCGTTTAACACTTTTAACTATTAGCAATTAACTTTTTTAGCCTTTACGATTTAATTATTTTTACTTAATTAACTATCTAAATGTTAAAATTTTCTAATCAAATTTTAATATAGTACTTTAATAACCTTATAAATAATAAGTAAATAATAAAATACTGATTAACTAGTCAAAATCGTGGTCTCGAAACCACTATTTTCGACACATATGGAAAATAGGTTGTTGCAATTATTATAATGGCTTAAGATCCAGCATGTGTTGTGGATTCTTTGAAGCTTGTGTGAGCAACAATGAACTAAGCTTGTGTGAGAAACCCTGGTCTAAAGTTTGTGTGAACAGCCCAAATATGTTAGCTTGTGCGAGCAAATCAATCTCGTGTATTCGAGTTCAATTTACTATAATTCTCCGAGCGAGAATAGAAATGAAAACGTATTAGAATGGTAATGTAATAGTTGAAATGAACGTATTTGAATGGAATTATATATGTTAGCAATTTGACTATGATTTAGTTTTCATATGCTATAAAATGGATTGTTATATATATATGATTGTGATATAAGTTCATGATATACAAATAAACTGAACTATTTGATGTATTTTTTGAATTGCATACGAAAGTATAAGATGCCAAAGGGATTCCATGCTTAATTCCAATGTATTTTAATTACCTAATAATTGATATGTCAAGGTAAGTTAAGTAATTTCATATAGACTTATTAAGCATTCAAAATGCTTACCCCGTTGTTTTCTCTTTTCCTTTAGATTGTTGACTTGTTGAACGTGTTGATTGGATCAACTCGAAGACCAAACTATCCTACCATAGACCCGGTAGTCTTTTGATTGTTTTAGTCCGATTATGTGGCATGTACATATGTGCTTATATATTTTTAATTTGTGATTGATTGTTTAGTTTAAACCTTGGTTAATTTTGATTTTGGTAAGCTAATGTCAATATACTCATAAGTGTATGTTTTGGAAATGTGATAAGCTTTATGTGTCACTTGAATGAAAATTTTGAATATGAAATGTTATGATAAAAGATTGTTTAGATTGATCAATGATAAAATTGAATAGACTGAACTTATATAATTTGACTTGGTATGTTCGGCAGTCAATTAGAAGTTATATTGATTGAATGCTTAGAATTGGTTGAATGTGATGATTTGGTATGCTTTGGAATGATTTTATGCAGGTTTGAATATGCACAAATGCACCAAAGGTGAAAATGGTTAGGCTGACAAGAAATAGGTATCAAATGGCTTAATGATTGTTGTTTTGTCGAGTTTTAAATTTATATGAATGAGAATGATCGAACCCGGAAACCAACTCTGACAACGATTTAAGGCAAGTGCACCTATCGAACAGTAGTATAGCTTAGGCAAGACCGGATTGTCGAACCCAAAGGAACTAAAAGTACTAATACTAACTTTCTTTTTATTAGCTAGCCTAAAATAAGTGAAGTTGTTATCTAATCTAAATTTAACTAACTACTAAGCTAAAGACTCAAGACAAAAAGAACAAATTGGGGAAATGCTATTGGGAAAAGTCAGTCGATTACGACGATACCCTAGGAAGAATCCACCTAGACTTCATTTGTTATCTAACACTGAACCAGACGATTTCTTCACTTGACTTGATCCGTAAGATTCCCTATGTTATATTAAACCCTCTCTCGAGGCGAATGACGTCTAACCCTAGGTTGATTAATTGAAATATCTTTCTAATTAAAACCCCTAGAATCACATTAACTCGATCTATGGACTCCCATATTAGGTTTCACCCTAATCCAGCAAAATCTCGTCACCCTATCTCTAGGCGCGCGATCAACTCCGCTTAATTATACTAGATCTACTCTTAAGTAGGGACTTTTGCTCCTCCACCTAAGCACATCCAACTTTAATCAATATCCCAGAAATATTAACACAAGGATTAAACACACATAATTAAGAACAAATTAAGTATTCATCATATAGTTTAGAAAATAATAACAAGATCCGTCTTAGGTTTCATCCCCTTCAGGTATCTGAAGGGTTTAGTTCGTAATAATAAAAGAAAACATCTCAGAAGAAAAGATAAAACAAAACATAAGAAATCCATAAAACCCCCTGAAGGAATTGAAGGAGAGATCCGCTGTCTTGAGTAGAATTCCGGCTTCTTAAGATTGATCAACTGGCTATCTTCGAGTGATTCCCACAAATCTAACCTTTTCGGCTTGGCTCCTTGGCCTAGCTAACCGCCCATTCCGGCTTCTGCTGAACTCCTCTTCAAGTTGCCCCCTTAGGTGTTTATATAGACTTTGAGATGCCTTACTTGGTCCCTAAGTATCATAACTCAAGTAGAATTCCTACTAGGGTGTTTGAATAGGCTTTGGAATGTGTTTCTTTACCTCCAAGTATCCAAATCCGAGTAAAACTCCTCTTGGCCGCGGCAGGGACACGCCCATGGCACACGCCCATGTAAGTCATGGCCAGGCCGTGTTCGAACCTGTTGAATGTGGCACGGCCGTGTGGTCTTGGGCCCAGGCCATGTGGATTTTGTGATATGGCCCATTTACTCCGTTTTGGGCCCGTTTTCCATTCTTTTTGTCATTGGGTGCTCTCCTAAGTATAAAACATGAAAACAAAGGATTAAGAGCACCAAATTACACAATTCATGGCTTAAATCATCCAAAAGCATGCTAAATGTGGGATTAAAATATGTTACTTTTACGATTTATCACCTAACTTGTACCAAAATGCCCCAACGGCCACATTTTCTCGTTGCAATGACGGCCGACAGTATGTTACGTTGTGACTTCGAGTGGCCTAACGTCGTGACATGAAAAACTGTTTGGCGACATCACGACGTAGAGAATGTGACATCACAATGTCGACCTTGATTTTCAAAACTTCACAATTTGATCATATTTGGTGCTCGGGTCAATAAAAGAGCTTTCATAAGCTTGATTAAGGCTCGAATTTAATTGTATAGCATATTATGAATTTTTTTTTAAGACATGAATGTTTGTTTAAATGTTATAATTATGGTATATTTGGCGATAGCTACTTCAAAAATGAATGTGACATCCTATAGCTTGGATCCAGCGGTCAAGGCAGGCAAGGGGAGTTACACATATTGGCACATCTAGGGCATTAAGGCCACCCCATAATTATCACATATCAAATATCAAACATATACTACCATTTCTAATTCGTATTGAAGTTTCCATTTATGTTTAGTTGAATTTCACCCGACAGAACTATAGTAAAACGTGCTCGGATACACGAGAATAAGTTGTTCACACAAGTTGACATCATATCAAGATTACCTATCCAGGCTAAACCTACAATACATATAACCCAAGAATCTGCAACAAATACTATATCTCGTAATAACATGTAAAATCCCTTATCAAATGCAAGTATAACCCTAATGGGATGCCATACATATCATAACATTTTATTAAGTTCACATAGGCATCATTTTCGTATATATGTCATTGCCAATCCCTGTACATAATTACATAATACATTTAAAATTTCCATCATCAACCAACATTCACATTTGCACTCTATACTATTTCATAATAGTCAATGTTCACATGACTTTTCAATTTAGTCCATTTTAAGCCACATATGCCAAATTCACTAAATTCTATTTAAATCTAACATATAGATAAAATCAAACACAATTCATACATAACATAAAATAGGATAGTAAGTTCCATATGAACTTGCCTGTTTAAAATATGAAAAGTGGATAATTCAGGGACTAATTAGAAATTTTATCTTTTCCCCAATCAACTCTACTTCAACCCAATTCTTGATCTAAAAAATTATTTTATATCATCAATCAATACCAAATATCTTCATACCATGCTATGATATTTATGCATCTATATGAACATGATTTTTTAATATCCTTAAAATTTTACATTTTATTCAATTTAGTTCCTACACTCAGGGATAGTCATAACTTTTAATTCCTAGCTTCGGATTAAAATCCAATTTCATATATTCTCATTAGGGACCTTATACTTTCTATTTATAACATAATTTCATGACAAATTGTACATTTATTCAATTTGGTCCCTAATGTAACTAAGTTAACAAACAAGCTAAATTAACTTTACAATCTAGTCCTTTTTATATTCTAAGCTTAAAATCTATCAATTTCAAGCCTAATTTTTCAAGAAATAAACAATGGAAACTTTATAAAATTTCAACAGTTTTACAAATTAGTATATGGGCTAGCTAAATCAAGCTCCCATGACTCCAAATTCATAAAAATTGCAAGAAGAAGACTTGAAATCACCTTAATATTTATAGCCGAATGCTTTTGGAGCTAAAAACCCATTTCTCCTTTGGTTTATAAGGCTTTGGATGGTTGAAAAGAAGAAAAAGATGACAAATTTCCACTATTCTATCCTTTTATACTTTGATTAAACATTAATTATCCTTAATTAATTAACTAAACCTTTAATTATTTTACCTTAATCACCATTAACCTTATTAATGGAAATCAACATCATCATCCAGTATATTATGCTATAAAATGGTTTATTTACCCATTTTAGGCCTTTGGTCAATTGTTATTTAAGTCCCCAAGCCTTTAGCTAATTAAAAACTTATAACGATTGAAACTTTACAATTTAGTCCTTGGGCCTTAGTTAACTATTTAATTGACAAAATTGCTCAACCAATCTTCGATATATTTGAAAACTAATATTTATGAGCTCGGTTTACAAAAATAGGGTTCCGAAACTGTATTTTTCAGTACCAGTGAAAATCAAGTTGTTACAGAACTCGTAATTGTACCTTTAAATCCCATGACACAATAATCCATGAAAATCGTTCGTGCTAGTTGTGCACTAGAAGGAACCCCAAGTACAAAGAATCCTAAAAGGCCAAGGGTTAGCCTTCCTTTTACCTTTCCCATTTTGAACTCCCAAAATCTCCATATCACCACCCTAACCGTGAGTACTCCTCACCATTCTCCCTCTAACAAATAAGAAAGAAAGATCAATAAAAAAAACTTATCGAAACTAGACATTAGATTGATTTAAAAAAGCAACGAAAGACTAATACTTAAAGGAAAGAAAGAAAGGAAAATAAATCGAACCAAAAAGAAAAAGAAAAGCATAAAATTTTAATCCGAAAACACTTCAACTATAATAAAACATCCTTGGGGTAAAAAAACGAAAACTTTATAAATGTTTTTCCACCACAGAAGCTTGCAGAACATGTAACACTCTATTTCCCATTAACCCAAAATTGAGAATGATTAAGGGACTAAATTGGAAGAGATCGCAAGTCGGTAGCTTATATTGGAAGAAACGAGAAATCTAGAAACCGAATTAGACATAGTTAAGATCCAATTTTGGTTTGGTTAGGATGGAACCAGTCAGTTCCTTAGTGGGAAACATCATAATTGGCAATGGACGATTCTTATAAGGTTGGTGATAGCACAAGAAGGGTTATAAATAGCTAGGAGATGGCTCTCAAGGATGATTTTCTTGCTGACCTTGTTTCCATTTCTCCTGCTTTTCATATTCTTCGGTAGCTTAGAGAAGGAATAATCATGGAAGATTTTGCATGAAATAGACTTCGTGAATGATAAGATGGAAAAGTAAAGAAACCAGTGAGCTAGTAAGATTCTTAGCCCTTCTATGTACGTAAAAGTTAGGGAAATGAAGCAATAGACTTCAGAACCATTTTGAGGGTTCTGCATGTTTTTGGAAAATAGATTTAAGCTAAGAATATTGAGTATAACCAATGATTTTTGGTTGTAATGCTTAACTTCTAGGAGAATGGAAGCTTTGGCATTCGAAGGAGCTAAGCTATGGGAACGGTAAAGATTTAGGTGAGTTCCAGACTCGAAACCTGTTATTAGGGTCTACACTGTTAAATATGTCATGTTTGCATAAGCATGAAATATGATGGCATGAGCACACATTACATGATTGTGGGAAACCTAAAGGGGTTAGATGCAGTTAGGATGGGAATGAGGGGAGAACCCATTAGTTACCACCTCAGGTGAAGTTTCGGGCCTTGCAGAGGTAACACTGTAGTGTTTGAGCATTAAGGTTAGGTGGCATAAATGAGGTAATAGGAGGAGGATTTGAGTAATATGAATCATGGAATGGTATTTACAGTGACTGCGGTATTGGCTAGTCCTTCAGGGTGACACCGTAATAACGGTATATGTCGTAAGACCATAGATGAAAGACGCTATGGCAGTCTGGTTTGTGGTACTTAGTGTAAGACCATGGATAAAAGACACCATGGCAGTCTACCATGGTACACGGTAAAAGGTATGTAACACCCTAAAACCGGTCCAATTGCCAGACCCGAGCTATAGGATGCTACAATAGTAAACTAGAACATTCCCAAACAATTTATTCAATATTATTCAATAATCAATAAATAAAAGTTAATTCCTTGTTAAACATGCATTACAATCAAAATCGATTCCTAGTCGGGTTTACGAAAACCTTTGAACAAGTTCAGAATTAAATTGGAACCAATCTGAAATATTTACAAAATAACAGGAAAATGCAAATTAGGGGTTACCAATCACTCAAACAGAGCCAAAAGATCAATTCATAATAAATTACAATCATTTTCATTTTATATAATCATATCGGGACCTAAATTAAACTTATGGAACATTTAAAAAAACCGAGAATGATTATGTATTAAAACAAAAATTTTACAAAATATAGGTAATAAATGAAAACAGGAGTCACGTGACCGTGTGGCTAAGTCGTGTGAAAAAGGCAGAGGCCTTGTGATGCAGGGACATGGTCATGTCGCCAAACCATGTGCAAAGGCATAGACTGTGTAAGAGGATACACATGGTCGTGTCTCCAGACCATGTAACTAATTGATGCCATGTGTTAGACTGTGTGGTAGACCGTGTGTGCTATATGGTACCTTGAAATGCAAGATTTTCAATAAAAGTTTACTTAAATCACAATAATACCAAAAATCCTGAATTCAACTACTTAAAACACATAAAAAAATATACCAAAACATGTCAAATTTCTAATTCAAACTAATATACAATAAGGCACTTTCACATCCAACCTAATTCTCAAATCAAACATTCTCCTAACCACATATATAATCACCAATGTTTAACATACCAAATTTTCCATCCAACATGTTTATAATCCAACTCAAACCATATTCAACTAATACCAAATGAAATCCTATCATTGCATTACATAACAACATTCTCCAAACACTTGTATATATACAAACCAACATCTAATCGTTCATCATAATCAATTAAGTTTAGGCCTAACATTATATTTCAATGTCAACCATTCCACCAAAATAAAATCAGGTTGGCATTTCCAAAATAACTTCACCATAACCATATGACAAATTTGAAAATTTACAATATCAATTAGAGTTTTAATTTCATCAACTCCAAATACCCTATATACTTATTCAACGCTTACCATATCAATGAAACAACCTAAACCAATAAATGCTTGTATCACAACTATCAACGAACATATATACCATACATTTCATTCAAGATTTACCATTTACCAACTATTTCATGAACCAAGATGAAACATACTATCACCACACATGCATTCTTCACATACCATACAAGCATACATAAGAATCTTTAAATTCAACATAATACAAAGCAACCATTATAACATAATACAACTGCAACTTAAACTTCCAAACCATCAACCCAAAATAACCTATATACATGCCACAAAACCAAAATCAAATTAGTCAAAATCTACTAAGACTGAAGCTTGGTAGTGTGAGCTTTGAAGTTGATCTGACTGCCTAGTTCTGCAAAACGTCAACTACAAAAAATAGGAAAAGAAACAAAGTAAGCTTATAACGCTTAGTAAGTTCATAGGTATTTAAAGAAAGCTCTTATCTCGATTTACAATTAAGTAAATGAATATAAATAAATTTAATACGATTTCCTGTCAATACATTTAAAACAATTAGGTGAGTGTTTCACATATCAATCGTATAATATCTCAATCATTTAATATGACGTATTTCCGTATCATTCAATAGGAAAGATTCAACATATAAAATGCATCAACCATTTGATCATTTCAATTCATTTTCATGTTCCATTTCTTTTAAACACATAATTCTATCACCAATATTGCATTTACAAAGAGAGCGTTTCATAACTATAATTTTCCAGATATTTCATATCGTTTCAAACAACCTTTAAACACATCATCATTATTTATTCAATTTCATCATTTAACATTTAAATATTCATATAAACATATCATATCCAAATAATTCATGAATTCAAAATATATATTTTCTTTCAACAGATGGCCCGATGAACTATAGTAAAGTAATTCAGATACTCGAGTACCCAAAACACACCAGAGAGCACCGAAATGCAATCTCGTACAACCACACATCCTAACCCTATTAGCATGCCAATCGTATCCTAATCGTTTACTACGTTCAAACATGCATTTTAACTTAATTCATCACATTAATAAATCAAAGGAACTTCCATAATATTCGTATACATACTGTAAATCCATTACATCCATTTCAAGATCATATAATCATATAATTCATATTTCACAATCATTCATCAATTTCCAATTAAATACTCTTTCACCTCATACTTAATTGTAAACAATTTATCATTACAATCCAGTATTAAATAACCACCTATCATTTTTATCTAATTCAAAATAGAAAAATTATAAGTATTTATATATACATTCATTACATTTCAAGTAAATCTTACTCACCTTACATTCAACCTTAAATAATTAATATCCTCAATTCCATATTAATGATTCAATCACAAATTAATTAATTAATTAATTCATACAACATATAACCTTGAACATACAAACATATATCTAATCTATGAACTTACCTAATACAACTAGCAAGCAAATTTGTTCGTAGGGACTATTCTATGATTTTCCATTTTTCCTCAGTTTTCCTCCGTACGATTCAATCTTTGATCTATATAACAATTAATTTTAATTTATTAAATTAAAATAAATTATCATATTCATTTTTATTAATATGACTTATAATTTCCATTTTATAAAATTTCCTTAAATTTTTACATTTTGTTCAATTTAGTCCTTAAAATGGAACTTATCATAACTTTCAAATTTGGACTTCAAACTTTAAACCAATTTCAAATACATTCAATTACAACCACATATTATCAAAAATCATGAAAATTACACATCAATTTCAAGATATTAACAATTTAGCCCTTATATTCAAATTAACAAACATCACTTTATAAAATAGTCCTTAAACATTTCATAGCTTCCATATCCACCATTTTCTATCAAGAACATCTAAAAATAATAAATAGTAATTTTAACAAGCTTTAACAGTTTTGAAAATTGAAATACGAATTAGTTAGACCTAATTGCAATGATCTCAAAAACATATAAATTACGAGAAACGGGTGAAAAATGGCTTACCAAGCAAAGATGAAAGCTTAGCCGAACTTAAGGCTTCAACCATGGCTGTTTGTGTGTTCTCTTTTTAGTAAAATAGGTGGAATATTGAAAGTGACGAAGATAATCACTTTAAAATATGTTTTTATTATATTTTATTAATATTAAAACATTATTTAATATATAAATTTCCCTTAAAACAAACATCCACCGTCTACTATCATTAAAAAGTGGTCAATTGTCACTTTGATCCTCAAATATTTACATTTTTAAGCCATATAACTAATAATACTCTAAAGTGATTAAATTTTATAATTTTTACAATTTAGTCCTTACACCTAAATTAGTCATTTAATCACTAAAATTTGGACCAAAACTTAATATACCTACATAATCACTCTGTAAATATAAATATTTATAAGCTCGGTTTACAAAAATAAAGTCCCAATACCTCATTTTCTAAAACCATTTGACTTTCGAGACAAACTACTTATACTTAATTATTTGTTCAATTAGTAAAATTTAAACAAATCAAATTCATTATAAACTATATTTGACTTGTAAATATTAAATAATAATATTTACGGACTCACTCATCAAATTTGTGGTCCCGAAACCACTATTTTCAACATCACTGAAAAACAGGCTGTTACCACTATATGGCATAAGACCATGGATGAAAGACTTCATGGTGGCAAAGTATTAGGTATACGGTGTAAGACCATAGATGGAAGACGTTATGGTAGCCAGGTATAATGAGTAAGACCATGGATGAAAGACTCCATTGCCTCAATTGATGGTAAGCCAAGATGACAGATAGGTGTAAGACCATGGATAAAAGACTCCATGGCATCCATAGAGCCAAGTCATCTAGGACAGTAAACACGGGTAAGTCCATCGGGACAGTAAACACTGGGTAGGTCCGTTAGGACAAGGGAAATGGGATGAGAAAGGCTTAAGACCATAGCTTGGCTATGGCAGCCAATATAGTCCACAAGGATATTAAAAGCAATGTATGTTACCAGTACACCAAGAATGAAGAACCATACGTAGAATGAGAGTTAAAAGAAAATGTAAGTATGGTAATCGAATCATGAGGAATCCGCTAAAAATGGTGATAGAGATGGAAGTCATCCAGGCATGGACGAAGACCTAATAAGAATTAAAGCAAGATAAGCCATGTGAAAAGCTGGCCTAATTATGAAGATGTGAGAGGGGAAATTATCCAAGGATCACAAGATAAGATCCGCAATCAAAAGCCACTAGGAATGGTGCAATAAAGTAGTAAGAGAGAAGTGAATGTCCTCGTCAGGAGGAAACAAGCAAGTGAGATGACAAGCTTGTATAATTGTAGGGGCAATAACATGTTAGTTCAGCAAGTTGGACCGCCCTTCACTTATGAGGCAAAAGAATACCCAAGAAAGGGCTGGTGTGAGAGGCGGATTACTAGAAGTAAACCCCCTTCTCTAAAAAGTAAGGTGGAATAAGGATGGGTTCGCCAGAGTGACGAGTCATGTTGAATGTTAGCACCTCATGGAAATGTCAATGAGTCCTTTGGGACTAAGGTATGAAAAGAAAGAGTCTGCCAAGGACTGGTACGATCAAGTGTACCAAGGAACGCATGATCTAAGGACCCTTCAGTAAAAGAAGAGTAAGCACTACCACAGAGGTACGAGATGTTCGATAGACGTACAACCAAGTAAGATAAGGGGTCAGCAAACACTATGTAAGTAGTGTACATGAAAGTAAAGAGAAGATGAGGAGTAAGGATAAGACGCGCTAATAGGGAGAAGCATTTAGGATGCGAACGAGTTAAGAGTCCGACTAGATAAAGGTCTCATGGTGGGCCGGGTAGCTCAAAGATTCAAGTGGAGTTTGCCACCCTGATGTAGAACGCTAGTCGTGAGCGAGCAGGAAGTGTCTATATTTATTTTGTTATACATTCGTTACCCTTGTGTGGTGGGTTTAATTTATGGTACAAAAAAGGAACTCATAAGTTCATTTTAATTTACAGGAGTTTGTATGATGATCGAAGGATTTGCAAGATTGATTGAGGAATTCAAGGAAGAACCAAGCCAAATGTTGCTGAGCGCGGGAATCTAAGGCAGTTGAGTCATGCACATGGGATGAGGGTGCCATTGGAGACTCCACTTTAGGAATTGCAGCACTATAAATGAATAGAACCCTTAGAATCTAGACAATGGAATAGTTAGCCTAGCTAAGACTTGTAAGGGGGCTCATTGTAAATAAACAAACTGATTAAAGTTAGAAATTTAAGAGACTAAGAATTCTGGGGCAAGGCCTTAGTTGTAAGAATAATTATTAATATTATTATATTGATTTTATTTTAATCTGTTCCCTAGTAACTAAGCTAGAAAAATTTAAGTATAGGTCTATTTTTTAGGCTCCATATCTGGATTCGGTGGGTGGGTTGCGTGTGGGGTGTTATAGAACAAACCTCAAAGTATAACCATCAGACGACTGACACTTGTCCAGCAAAACGACACATCGCAATAGAATCTGACCACGTCGTTTCCCGAGAACGAGTTGTACCACATGGTAATCAATACAAGTACATGCATGCATAGAAGGAAGGAATGATGCAAACCGCACATATGCTATATACAACAAAGCCAAAATGATTCTGTAACAGCCCGATTTTGGGGCTAGTCAGAATAGTGGTTTCAGAACCACTAATCTGAGGTTGGAGAAATTACTTTTAATATTATTTTATGTGTTATAGCATGATTATATGAGTGCATGAAAATTTTGGTGCATTAATTTTAATGATTGCATGCTTAATTGCAAAAAAGGACTAAATCGCATAAAGTGCGAAAGTTTTAATCTACAAGCTAAAAGTGCCAAATAGCTATAGAACCTTAAATTGGAGGTCTTTAATGTGCAATTAGACCCTTAGGAAAGGGTTGGCCGGCCATAGGGGACAAGAAAATAAGAAATTGGTCAAAGTAGTTGGAATTAGGTGGCTTAAATTGATGAAATAAAATATAATAAGGAGAAAGATGATATCACCTTTCACCTTCATCTTCTTCCACCAAAAATATCAGCCAAGGAGGGGCTTTGAAAGCCTAAAATTTTCAGCAACTTCTCACCCTTGCAAGTAAGTGATTTTGGTGGCCTTTCTTAATAATTTTTGTACTTTTGAGACCCTTGTAGCTTGAGCTAACTAATGAGGGGACTAATTTGCAAAATGGTTGAAAGTATAGGGTCTTTCCATGAGAGCATTAGTGTTTTTTTCTGAACTATTATGGAAGAAAATGAGTCTTGGTTGTTAAATATACAACTTTTGTGAAAGGGATTTCCATGAAAACACCTAAAAGGGCCTTTTTGCAAAGGTTGTAAAATAGGTGGTAAATGTGTGAAATAATTGGTATTGTGAGTTGCTATAAGAGTAATAAATGTTCAGTTAGGCTTGGTTAATAAGGAAAATTGATGAAAATCGATTTACGAGCCTAGAGGCAAAATCGTAATTTTATAAAATTCTAAGGGTAAAACGGTAATTTTGCCAAATTATGACTTTTGAAATGTCTTGATCAATATGGTGATTAAATGAGTGAAATTGTTATTATAGATCAAGAAGAACGTGGAATTAACCTTGACTGAGAAAAAGGCAAGGTTTCGGACTAGATTTGAAAATTGGCATATTTTGGTACCGAGGTAAGTTTATGTGTAATAATTCAACATCATGTTATTATGTTTTAAAATGCTTGACATTTCGTGAAGATGTATATTCTATGAAATTGATCAATGATGTTTCGATGAGAGTATGATGAAAATTTATGATGTGAAAGTCTCGGTTAACCTTCGGAATAGAAAGGATACTATTGTCAAGACATGAGATTCATAAGGCCCCGTATAAGACCATGTCTGGGACATGGCGTCGGCACCGAATTGAGATCCCTTATAAGACCATATTTGGGATATGGAATCGGCATCGAATATGAAAATAGTGTAAGACCATGTCTGGGACATGGCATCAATATACGATCTCGAATAAGACCATATTTGGGATATGGCGTCGACATCGATATGTGATTCCATATAATACCATATCTAGGATATGGCATCGGCATCGACATGTGATCCCATCTAAGACCATATCTGGGATATGGCATTGGCGTCTTACTACGTGTATGACGAATTCTGGGTATCCCCGATATTCCAAGTGGTTCAACGGGTAAAGAGCTAAGTTTACATTAAATATGGTAAAGAGCTATATTTATGTTCAAGATAGTAAAAGTGCTAAAGTTATGTGATGAAGTGATACAGGTACATATGAGATACTCACAAGAATTTAGTCTGATATGTTATGTGATATGTGATTGGTAAGAGTAAGCATGAGTAAGCTATGTTAATATGCTTGAGAACTTGTGTTATTACTTAAAGTGAAGTATGAATGTATCATAAGATTTTATGTTGTTATCTATTGCATTCAAACTTACTAAGCTTTATGCTTACTCCCTCTCTTTTCCTTTTCCTTGTAGTATCGCCAAGCTAGCTCAGGGATCGTAGGACGTCGGAGCTCGGTTCACACTATTAAGCTATTCTTTTGGTATAGTAAAGTTTGATTATTTTGGGTATGGCATGTATAGGAACTTGGTTATTTTTTTGTATGTCATATTGATTATCCAAGATGTTGGCTATTAATGTTATTCAATTCATTTTGTAAATGGCCATTGGAATTGTCCAATACTGGTTATGTTATATCTATTCAATGATGATGAAATTCATGAAGTGAAAGCTTGTGAAATTGAATGAGTAATGAGTTAAGTATAAACATGATGTGTGTTGCATTGAAGTGGTATAAGTGTGGTTGCTTTTTAGGGTGGCAATTGGCTTGGTAAATAGCCTTATAATTTTCCACACGGGTAGACACACGGGCATGTGTCTAGGCCGTGTGTGACACATGGTCTGCCCCGTGGGTGAGTGGTTTGGTCGTGTGTCCCCCTACATTCTAGGTTGGAAAAATAGAATGCCTAGTATTAACCACACAGGCTGAGACACGGCTATGTGTCTCAACCGTGTGGAAGACACGGTCATAGGATATGGGCGTGTGCCCAGGCCGTGCGAAGTCTACACCCGAATTTAGGAATTTAATTCGCCACACGGTCTAAGGACATTGGCGTGTGCCTTGACTCTGTGTGTAACAGTCCGATTTAGACCCTAGTCGGAATAGTAGTTTCGGGACCACAAATATGAATCTGAAAAATATTTTTAATATTATTTTCTGTGTCTGCGGTATATGATTTAGGATGTGTGAAATTTCTGTGAATTAATTTAATCGTTTGCATGCTCAATTTGAGAAAAGGATTAGATTGTATTAAATGCAAAACTAGCATGATATTTGTAAAAGTACCTATGTGTTGTGGCTTTTAAATGTTGTCGCCTTATGTGGCAATTAAACCACTTCACAAGTTAGTGGATGGATAAAGGACATTAATGCCCTTAATGTTATATATATATATATATATATATATATATTTAGTATAAGGTTAATATAGTAAATAGATTAATAATATGATTATGATAAAAACAAAGCATGAAAATGGGCATAAATTCATTCATCTTTTGATCGAATATTAGAGAAAGAAGAAAGGGTTTAGTTCTTTTGATTTTCGGCACTTACAAGCTTTGATTAAGGTATGTTTTGACTTTGGTTTTTGATGATTTTTATGTTTTTGAGATTGTTGCTTAGTCTACTATCAAACTCATGTTTTAATTTGAAGAATTGATGATGTTTATGAGATGTGCCATTGATGAAATGGTGAGCTTTGTGATGAGTATTGGTGTTAAATGAAAGATATGTGTTTAATGAACATGTTTTGTTCTTGAATTTTTGATGAATTTAGCTAATTAGGGCTAAATTGAGAAAATAATATTTTGGATGGACTTGGTCCTTAGGGATATGCACTTGTGTATATTTGATGTTTTGAGAAAAATAGACTAAATTGATAAAATATGCAAATGTGAAGGCTAAGTTGCAAATAACCCTAAATATATGTATTTGGATTGAATTGGATGAATTAGTGAACAAAAAGGTTAAATTTGAATATGTATAGATCAAGAACCGAAGAAGACGGATTTAGATCGGGGAAAGTCGAAAATCATTGAATAGCCGTACATTTCCGTTAAACCGAACTCGAGGTAAGTCGATATACAAATAAATGTATTTGCATTGAATTATTTGTGTATAAATGAAATTTGAATTGTTTTGAATATCCATTGAGATGGAAGGTATGTGAAATCCGAGATTACGAATAAGTCGTCAAGTTGTTAAGGCCCGAGAAGTCCTGTTTGAACCTAGGGATAGATAGGATAGTATATGTCATGACATAGGTGTCCGTTATGTGATATCATGTAAGACCACGTCTGAGACGTTGGCATTGATTCGAGATTTCATGTAAGACCACGTCTGGGACGTTGGCATCGATATGAGATTTACGTGTAAGACATGTCCGGCACATTGGCATCGTATTGATTCGTGTAAAACCCTGTCTAGGACAGTGGCATCGATATCTGATTACATGTAAGACCACGTCGGGGACGTTGGCATTGTACGACTATTCCGAGCATTCTGAATATCCTATTAGTTCCAAACGGTTTAACGGGAAAATCTGATATAGGAACAATTATGTGATTTGTATATCCGTTTCAGGTACGTTTGAAAAGTACACTATGTGTGTATGAAAGGTAAGTGTCTATATGAACTTACTAAGATGAATATGTGCAATGAAATGATGGAATGATATGTGAAGATATGCTTAAATGAGCTCTGTGTATAGGTGATAAATGAGTTGAAGAATATGGTAAAATATGGCTAAGCAAATGAGCCAAAGAATATATGTGATGAATTTGCTATGAGAACCATTATTGTCATTGTATCAATATGGTTATGTGCATTTTATGCTAAATTTATTTGTGTATGGCTTACCAAGCTTTTGAAAGCTTACTTTGTGTGTGTTTGCTCTGTTTTATAGATCGTTAAAGCTACGAAAGGCTCGGGGACCGTCGAGGATCGTCATCACACTAATCAAACTCATTTTGGTACTTTAGAAATGTGTATATAGTTAAATATGGCATGTATAAGCTAGTCATTTTGGGTTATGTTTGAAATGTGTATAAATAGCCATGAGATGTGGCTAGATAAATGTTGGTAATATGCATGAGTAGATATGATATATGATGTATGTTTTGGTATGGTTTGATGGAAAATGAAATGGTCAAAGCTATAGTAAGCATATGAATGCATTTTGAGTAAGTATGTTTGATCAAAGAAATGGTTATATGAAAGGTAAATATGGATGAATCATGCTTGAATGTATATGTGTTTTAGTTGTGCAAATTGGCATGATTGGGAATGAGATTGAATGTGGAGATTTGTTGATCATTTGACATGACTTTGGTTGTCAATTGTACATGAAATGAATTGGTATGTTGCTTGTAGAGTTAACTCAAGTGTGGGTGGCATTTTGGTCTTGCAAATGGCTTGTTTTGCCTACACAGCTGTGGCACACGGGCGTGCCTGGTAGCCGTGTGATCAAGTCAGTAGCTAGCTTAATGTTACATGGCCATGGCACACGGACGTGTTTGGTGGCCGTGTAGATAAGTCAGTATACATGCTCTGTATTGGCACAGCCAGGACACATTGGTGTGTCTGGTAGCCGTAGGAGGCACACGGCCTGCCCACACGGACATGTGACCTCTGTAGCTTAGAAAAGTTTTAAATTTTTGAGAAATTCTATATTTCGGTTTAGTCCCGACCCTATTCTAAAGCATGATTAAGGTCTCGTTGACCTATGAAAGGGACATTTAATTGTGATTGATAACTTGTATTATGAAATGTTTGTAAAAGTTTCCAATCTGTCCGGTAATGCCTTTAACCCTAATCCGGTGACGGATACGGGTTAGGGAAGTTACAGTGTGACCATATGAGGTTGTTGACGTCAAAAATAGAATGTCAAGGTTTTTGCTCACGGGTCAAGACACGGGAGTGTCAAGGCCGTGTGAGAGACACGGGCCATGAACACGGGCGTGTGTCAAGCCGTGTGAAAACCCCTGTAGGCTCGAATTGAAATAATAAATCCACACGGGCGTGTCCCTATATGCTTAGGCAGTGTGAATTACATGATCTGTCAACATGGCCATGTTATCAAGTCACACGGGCATGTCACACTTCCACACGGGCGTGTGTCCCTGTTTTCAGTGATATTTTCCAAAGTTTTCTAAAGAACTCGGTTTGGTCCTGAACCATTTCTAAAGTGTGTTTTGGGCCTCGTAAGCCCATATTAAGGATTTTGAATTGAAGATTGAAAAGTTTTAAATTTTGAACGAACTTTTATGATTTAGAAATATATGTGAGTATGTGTTTAAGTTAGGTAACGTCTCGTACCCTGTTCTTGCGTCAAACACGGGTAAGGGGTGTTACAGATTCAAATTAGAAAATCCCAACGAACACTTTGAACTTAGTCAACACGTTTTAACGTCTAGAGGTATATCACTTTATAACCTCCCTTTAGACTTGGAGGCAATTGTAATGCCCTCAACCCCTCGAGTACAACTCCTCAAGGATCAAGGCAAACACCCCATAGAATACCCCCAAAGTGCCACTCATCAAAAATAAGGTCCACTCCTTGGAGCAAATGCCACACCTCAGGAAAACCCCTTGCATGTCACTGATAAATGCCAAAAGCAACATGTTTTAACCTCATTCTTAATGCAATTTTGGATGATTATTTGAGTTAAAATGGTGAATTTTATGCTCCTAATCCTTTAAATTCATGTTTCTATACTCAGGAGAGCATTTGGGAGCAAAAGGAACAAAAAACGAGCGAAAAATCGAAGCAAGTTTCAAGAGCCACACGGGTTGGACACACAACCGTGTAAGACACATGGGTTGCCACATGGCCATGTGCCAGACCGTGTGGATTTCACAAACTACACTCCGAAAACGCAAAAAAAATACAATTTTTAGGTTTTTTGGGCATTTTAAGACCCATATATACCAAATATAAGGAATAGGAAGTAAGCCGTCAGAGAATATTGAAGAAAACAACTCGAAAAATACCATTGAAGCTGACTCTGAAGTAGATTTCCATCAAGATTGAAGATATCATTTTAATTTGTTTGAAGTTTATTATGAGTTTCTTTATTTCTTGTAGTTATACTGTTTTTGAGATGTTTTTATTTGTTATTATAAACTAATTTTCTAAATACCTAGGGGAGATGAACCCTATGATGAATTTTGTTATTTGTTTTCTATTTTTACGCAATAAATACTTGGATCTTATTCTCAATTATGTGTGCTTAATTCTTGGTTCAATATTTCTAGGCTATTAATCCATGTTTGATGTGTTTAAATCAGAGGAGGAATAGACCCTGTTTAAAAGTATATCTAGTATAATTGAGTGGAGTTGCATGCAATCCTAGAAATAGGATAACATAAATCTACCGGATTAGAGTCAAATCTAATAGGGGGATCTATAAATCTAGTTAATGCGATAGAGGAGTTTTAATTAGAAAGAAATTTCAATTAATCAACTTAGAGTCAGTTGCTCTTAGCCTTAAAGAGGGATATTAACATAAGTTAGGGATTTCTACTGATCAATATACTAAGTGAAGAAATTGTGTAATTTAGATTGACAGTGGCAGATGAAGTCTAGGTAGATTCTTTCCTGGGTGTTGTTTTGCTTCTTGGTTGTTAATCGTTTTTTTTTCCTGATTCATTCTTTGCCGTGTTCTTTAGTTAATTAATGTAGTTAATTTTAGTTTTAATCAATCACTCCAACTTGTCGGTTAAATAATAAAAAGATAGTAATTACTATTACTTTTAGTCTTCATGGGAATGATATTTGTGCTCACCGTAGCTATACTATTAATTAATATGTGCACTTGCCTTTGTCGAATTTTTAGTTGGTTTACAACTGCATTAGTAACCTTTAGGAGCACCAAATGAACAAACTCATCACCTATCACCTCTCTTGGAAATGATATTAGAATTCCTCGAAAAATCTTCAATTTAAGCACACCTATACATAAACCACATATGGGCCCCATGTAAAGGCCCTACGGTACCTCCACTTATGAAAACAAATGCTAGACACTGATTCTGTTTGACATGATTGACCACTTGTCCAATCGTCACCCTAGCAACCACACCTAAACCTAGACCTGCCACAATAGACTAGTTTATGTAATCTCCCCTATCACCTAGAACACCAAGACACGTGGAGCTTAGAGATCATAACCTGCCATATATAGCCAACAACAACTCACAAATTTGGGGACGAAATCTCTTTCTCTCCCCTTCTAACCTTGTGCCTTTCTTCTCTGTTTGCTCTTTTAACCACCAAAGATAAGGGCTCTTCGCCTCACATTAAACCAGATGGACCGCCAAAAACCATTGTAACCCTCCCTTGTTGAATCCTACCCTCAACATTTAGAAATGACATTATCTTTTATAGTGTTTATTATACAATTAAACTAAACTAAATTCGTTTTTATAAAACAAAACCATTTTAATTTCTTTAACAATTATTACAATAATAAAGAAAACAGCTCAAACTGTGATCCAAAATTCTGTGGGCCGCGCCTTCTGTACTAAGCCACGTGTATAAAAACAATGTCAAATAATAAAAGAAAGTTTTTTTGGATAACGGAAAATAAAATTCCTCCTCATTAATCTACAAAATTAATTAATATTTTTGTTCCAGACAATTTAAAAAAAAAAAAAAGAAAAACGCTTTCCTCCCCTTAAATACCCTCCACTTTCCTCACACACTCTCTCTCTGTATTTTCTTTTTCTAATTTCCTTAAATTTGTTATGTCCGATTGATCGCCAGAACACCGCCGGTTGCTCAGCTGATAACAATCCGGCGATATGCCTTTTCAAGTGACTCGTTCCAAAATTTCGATCAATCAACGGTGACAATTTCCAATAAGAACAGATGGAAATCCTATTCTTTTTCTAATCTAAAATCTTCCCTTCCTTCAGATCCATATTTGAAATTTGTTCCTCAGATGCAATTATACCATGCATGCCTGTCCATTGAGCCTAAGAAATCCCTAGCTCGATTGCTCAACCTAATCTTTCTTAGGTTTTTCTTTATATTTTGGTTCAAAATGTTTAAGAAAATTATGAAAGGAGGGCATCGGAAGCCTTCCAAATCGGATTCGACAGAAAAATACGCGTTCGGTCCACCAGGCTCCCACAATCCCGGTTCGGTGGTCGTCAACCATGCTTCTCGGCCCGTGTTGAACGCGCCAGAGCAGAATTCCAGCCCCAGTGTTCCCATAGCCCCGCCCCCGCTCTCGACGGCCGCTGTTGAACCTTTGCCGTTATTACGAGACGTCCCCGTTTCGGAGAGACAAAGTCTATTCTTGCGAAAATTACAGATTTGTAGCTACCAATTAGATTTCACAAATATGTTAAAAACGGTCCGAGAAAAAGAGGTGAAGCGGCGAACGTTGCTGGAACTCGTCGATTTTTTTCAATCCGGTTCAGGTAAAATCACGGAGGTGTGCCAGGAAGAGATGATTAAAATGGTCGCAATCAACATTTTCCGGTGCCTCCCTCCGGCGTCTCATGAAAACACGGGTCAAGAAGTCACGGATCCTGAAGAAGAGGAAACCCATCTGGAACCTTCGTGGCCGCATTTACAGCTTGTTTACGAGCTTCTTTTGAGATATGTCGTGTCTTCGGATACGGATACTAAGGTTGCGAAGAGATACATTGATCATTCTTTTGTTTTGAAGCTGATCGATTTGTTTGATTCAGAGGATCCCAGGGAAAGAGACTATTTAAAGACGATTCTTCATAGGATTTACGGTAAATTCATGGTGCATCGTCCTTTTATTAGGAAGGCGATAAATAATATTTTCTATAGATATATATATGAAACGGAGAGTTATAACGGGATCGGGGAGCTTTTGGAGATCCTAGGAAGCATTATTAATGGTTTTGCGTTGCCGATGAAAGAGGAACATAAGTTATTCCTTGCGAGAGCATTGATTCCTTTGCATAAGCCCAAACCCGTGGCTACGTATCATCATCAGTTGTCTTATTGCGTTACTCAGTTCGTTGAGAAGGATTATAAGCTGGCTGATACTGTGATTAGAGGGCTTTTGAAGTATTGGCCTGTGACTAATTGTCAGAAGGAAGTTCTCTTCCTTGGAGAACTAGAGGAAGTACTTGAAGCAACGCAATCTGCTGAATTCCAACGATGTATGGTTCCTCTTTTCAGGCAGATTGCACGTTGTCTTAATAGCCCTCATTTTCAGGTAACTTTCCAAAGCCTTTTTTATTTTTCTTTCTTTTATAATTATGTCTTTATGAGTTCCCAGATTTCCAATAATAAATTGTGAAGTTCAATTATTGGATTAACAAACATTATGATAGTAATTATATTCATGCCAAATTTTGTCAGCTATAACTGCCGGGTACTTTAATGTAATTTCCTGTGATTCTGAATGTTGAATTCTCATTCATGAAGCATAACCTTTGGCACTATGGGAAGGTTCTGTATTTATGATGTGTTTCCGGAAAGTTGTATGGCTTTGCCAGTTTTGACCATTGTATTTGCATTCCAATGGTTTTTCTCTTTCAGCATCCATTTTTTTTTTTTTTTGGTGAGATTATAATAACAGGGCAAAGCCTTTACAATAAAGGCGACTAGCGCGACTCGAACCCAGGCCTCACCTGGGGTGTTGAACACTCTTAGCCATCTAGACTACACATGGGGTTCCTTTCAGCATCCATTAATAGACTGTAGAGTGGCTCAGTGTCCAATTCTGTAAACTACTAGTTTCAGTTTTATTCTGTGGTTAGTTTATCTATGCTTGCTTGAATTGCTCGAGTCATAATTTTTGTGGTGATTGAGATCCGGTCAAAAAGAAGAATAATCAATTGTTTTTGCTTTATGTAATGTCTAAATCATTGGTTTTCTATTGTCCTTTTCTTTCTCCATATATAATATTTTATTGCCCTGCAATGTGGCTTCTAGAATAAACTTATGATGATCAGGTAATTTTAGAGTTTATAAAAGTATATATGATGACCCAACCATCAAATTTGTGGTTGCAGGAAGCTCTTTCTGTTGTCTCCTATTACTTCTGTTCCATTCATTTCCCTGCATGGTTGCTTATTATGAAATATAGTTCACCAAAATTGGAATAACAATCTCTTCTTAACAAATGTTCAATTCAAGTACACTTATTGCCTGTAGATTCTGCACTTTATAGCCTCGTCTTGATTATAATCTTCAGTGATTTATTCTTTCTATATCTTTTACGTCTTTTCGTATTTCTTTAGTCTTTTAAATGGCATTTTACCAGTTGGGTTAAGTTGCCCACGTATGATAGGTTATGTTTTGTAGAGGATAGAATGGAATTTAGGAGTTGTCGGAGGGAGCTGGTTGCTACAGAATTATTGGTTTCTATAAAACTTCCTAAGATCTTTTTTTATATTGTAGGTTTCGGAGAGAGCCCTCTTCTTCTGGAACAATGAGCACATTGTAGGCTTAATTGCTCAGAACCGGCATGTGGTATTACCACTCATCTTCGAGGCGTTAGAAAAGAATATTCTAGGACACTGGAATCAGGCGGTTCATGGATTGACCGTGAACGTGCGGAAGATGTTCATGGAAGTGGATGCTGAGTTGTTTGAAGAGTGTCGGAGACAATACGAAGAGAAAATGGCCAGAGCTAGAGAGGTGGAAGACCAACGAGAAATGACATGGAAAAGACTAGCAGATGTGGCAGCGGAAAGAGGGGAAGGGAATTTGGTCGCAGTCTAACTGATTAATCACAACCGGTATGTGCAGCAAAAAAAAAAAAAAAAGGATTGGATTTAAGCTAATGGCTCTGCTTCCGTTCCCTTCTCCATTTTGGTGGTATTCTACTATTCTTTCTTCAATCTTCTTCTTCTAGTTTTTTTTCTTTTTCTTTCCACATTAATATTTTTTTGTGTCTAAATCTGATCATTGAATATACCTGCCCCGAGAAAATTAAATGTGTAATCTAAAATGCAACATGCTGCAGATTAAGCATGATCTGTAAATGTATGGAATTTGTGTAGTAAACATACTGAGGATGAAGCATGATCTGTGAGGAACGACTTGTATATTATTTTGCAATGTTACTTGGTTCTTCCAACACAAAAAGAAAAAAGATGTATAATATGTTTTAGTTGGTATTCATAATTCATAGTATTTATCGAAATATTTATTGTGCAAGACCAAGTAGGATAAAGTTGTTAGAAATTCAGGCAGATGGTAATGAAAAATGCCTCAGGTTTTGGTTGCTTTATTATTGCCTAATAGATAGGACTGACAGACTGGGATTCCCATTTTCGTTGTCTATCTGTTTGACAGTGCATTGTTAAGATGTAGGATAAATCTTGTCCTTACTAAAATTACACAAAATCTAATTATCAAGTCAACATAAATAGATATTATGTTTTATTGTATTAATTTACTCTTTAAAAAGAAAAAGAATAAGAAAGAGGTTGTATAATATTATTTATTTTGTGTTTTAATAACATTATCTTTTTATTTTATTTTTTTATTATAAATAACATAAGTTTTGAGTTAATTGTTTTTTGTGTGTAATTTAAATAGTGAGAAGTGTTAAAATCAACATCAAAAATGGTTTAAAAAGTAATTTCAATATTGTCTATGATTTATGATATTATCTGATCTTTCCATTTATATTATCTATAATATAAACAACTGATTTCAAGCATTCTTCAAACTTAGCTTTTAGACTTTAAACTTATTTATTAGGTTTGTTATAACCAATCCTTTAGTTGCTATAACAAGCAAACAAACAACAAGAGTTAGTGCTTTAACTATCAATCCTTTACTTACAATAATATCCAAAAATTGAAAACCAAGCAAGTGAGCCTAATGTTGGTGCATGTTTTAATGTTTTAAATTTGATGATTGGAGGAAGGAGGAATGATGCATGCTCCAGAATCCCATATTGTCAAATGTCCAAACAATTGACTCTTTTGCACAGTATTTTGATCTCTAGAGGGTAAATTGAAGAGTAATGAAAATCAAGCTTAAATAATAATAATAATAATAATAATAATAATAAAAGTCCTTAAATTAGGAAGAACTCTTGTTTTAAGCATTGTAAAAGAGTTTCTTCCTCTCAAAATTTAATTGGTTGGTTACATTGTCTTCGCAAAATGGTCCTTAAAAATTTATTTGACTACTTAGTTCTAAAATTTATTATCTGGCCAAGTCAAGAAACCCTAAATCGAATTTTTGTTGACCTTTTACTTTCAATATTTTCTTTATTATTTGAAGACTGATTTATGGAGACAAGTTTCCTTCTGCACATACTCAACACCCTATTTTTGGTTTTGAATTCGTTTTATTCTTTTCAAGTTGAAATTGGCTCCAGGGTTTCGCATCAGTTAGGCTATTTGAAAATTTCCATCAAGCGATAAATTGGTTTGCCATTTCTGGTTCGTTTTGATGTCAACATTTAGCATCCTCGAGCCGAGCATCATCCAGTGATGTTAAAGTGAATCAGTCTTGGGGATAGCCTTCTATCTAGAAAGTAAAAGAATTTTGCATGGAGTGCATATCACAATGCCATGGCTACTAAAGAAAACTCGGCAAGACATAGAGATCACTAGTGTCCAAAGAGAGTGGAGGATAAGTCTATAATTTTCTTCCATATGGTTGGATAAGGCCTAAGCATTGTTGAATAAAAACATTGTTTTCAAAATCGATACAACTTCAAAACTATGGTTGGATAAGTCTTGTTGAATAAAATGCTATCCACATTTTAGAGGACTTGCTCTATTTTCCATACTACATCTTGTTTTGAGTTTAGGAGTTGAGCCGAACCCAAACCCAAAGTTTTGTTTGGATTTCATGACATGCCGAAGAAAGGAGGAGCTTCCTTGCGAAAGGATGCTCCATGGAGGGCCTCTGCTGCAAAATCCATCCCCAGAATCCACCACTCCCCTCTTCTGCGTCTTCCCATAACCCCTCTTTCCAATTACGCCCTCGCCGTCATGAACCACCCTGACCCTATCGGAACTGGCTTAGCCACTGACGCTATTGTCGAAGCCGCCGGACCCGAATGCATTGTTCCTGGCCACATTACTCCTATTAGATTACTTGGTCTTAAGGTATTTCCTTTCTTTGGAGGAAACTATGACTGTTTTTCTAATGAATGTTCTGTTCAATTGCTACCATTGAAGTGATAATTCAATACCCAAATCTAACTATCGGGTTATATTCTGAATATTGTTCAATGTCTTATTTATTCTCCTAATCATATAAGTCCTAACAGTTAGTAGTTTAAGTATAATTACAAGTGAATCCTTTGCCTGGACTATTGGATACGAAATTCTTGCCCAAGTGGACTTCTAGGAATGGATTTATCAAGGGTTTATGGAGATTTTACTGTGGAGTGTGTTAGACCCTTTGAAGTGGTTTCTTGAACATTGGCTGTTGTATTTAGTTTTAGCAAAAGATACTTTTATCATGTTCTTATGCTGTGTTTGCCAACCTTTGTTGCATGATCCCTTATCCTCATCCTAATTAACTTTGGGCTATAAAGTGACTACCCCTCCTTTGTCTCTCAGAAATATCTATTTTTCCCATGCAACCATTTGATTAGATTTTTTATATTAAACTTTCATGTATTGTACATACTTTGGGAAGGGTATAACAACTTACCAATTCAATCTTCTTTGATGTAGTACTCTAGAGTATTATCCATTTTCAGAAAAGACTACATAAACTCAAAAGATGTACTATATCGTTTCATCTTCATTTTCTTATCTTTTGGGTGTAAGCCTTGCTTGTCATACACATATTTTTGGAGCCATATTGACTGGTGTACTCATTCTTCTTTTCCTTATTGCTAGGTGTGGCCAATTGAAGTTAACATGAAATTTTTGGAACCAGTTGGTAAAGAACTAAAGTTACTTGGAAAGGTAAAATCCGTTGTTTTACATGCTGTCCTCTCACAAGAACACCCTCGCTTGCATTCTGAATAAGGAACTTTTAATTTTAATGACTTAGTTTTAGTGTAAATTTGTCATATTCATTTGAAGCTAATCAACATCATTAAGAAAAGCTTTGGGGTGTTGAGATAAAGTAGTTTGTGATGAAGCCAATACCTATTGTTTTGTGTTTAGAAAACGTTGTATGTGGCCTAGAGGCCTTACATGTTTTGATAGGGTGGGTCAGGGGCCCATATTTTGTTGGAAGAAATGGACATGGTTTTGTTTTATGCATGGCTTAGATCGTTTTTCCTTTTCTTTTACTCTTTTTATTGTGAGTTCTCTCCCTACTGGAAATAAGCAAAAAGAGCCTTTCGAAATATGGTCTGGTTTCCATACTTATTGTTTGGTGAAGTAATTTATTTGAGCCCCAGCTCTTGTTATTGTTACAAAAGTGCTTGCCGATGTAAAATCTGTGAATCATAACAACTTTTGATTTGTAATGCAGTTCATGGATGATGCTGTCAACCTCATGAAAAAGTCATTCATAGATCGCTAACAGTTAGGCTTTTCAAACAACTGAAAGAAGAGGCAGAAGCAAATATGGGTTGCAGAGTATAGTGGATTGTTGTTGCAATGAAGAGTTGCATCATATGGACCAGCTGAGTGATTGTAAATAGGATGCTTATACTATTCTTTGTATTTTTCCCCCACTTTTCTCACTAAATAGAGGTGAAACAGTTAGGTCAGGAGAGATACTAACACAAAACACAAAGAGGCTTATATATATAAAGAACTTGTTCATCCTTAGAAACTGTAACATTTGTCTATGAGTTTGGTTCATCAATTTGAATAAATATGGTCTCATTTTTAGCTTGATTCCATTGACGTGTAATCTATGTTGTGTTTGCAGTTTTATCCTTAGTAAAATGACAAGCCCTTAAAGTAATTTTTATTGCAAGATTTATGATTCGGATAGTGGCACTGCAGGTTGGCCACCGTCCTAAATGGGGTTAGCTGAGAAGCATAGGTGCCAAGCCTATGCCGTCGCTACTATTCAATCTATCATAAGATGTGTGTATTATTCAAGCAAACATCCATCCCAATATTCTTTGCTTCATTCATGGAACTGCTCATTAGTCATCTCCAATAAAGGCCTTATCACTAAGATTAGGCGGCTAAGATGAGGTCTTAGCCTTTTAGAAGAATCGCATTTTCTTGGATTTGGAGGGCGACATATCTTATTTATGATGATTTGACTGCTAAATACCATCATTTAAAGGTGACTATATAAATCAATTTACTTAAATCTCGAGTTTAATTTAAAGTTTTTTTTTATTCTATTTAGATATTACCTATAACCTAATACTATCCGTATCCTTTAATCTTTCTCTTTATTGATCATCTTACGTTACTGATATAATAAAATATTGCACTTCTGACCTTCATATTACCAGTTATTGTTGAAGCATAGAATGACATCTGCATATACCGACAGAAATGATGATGATATTCATTCATTTAAAGAAAAAAAATTAGGGAAAAAAATCCTATTGGAAAGACCTATTTGAAAAGCTTATTAGGATGAAATCATGTCGGCCAATTGTGGAGTTCCCACAAAAGGTAGTGTTCTCCAGCTATGGTGCCATGTAAGATTTTCTGGTCACCCTTTCTTTTCCATTTTTTAGCCATACTTTTTGCCACATCAGTAGTTCCTCATATAAGATCACTTGAAACGCCCCCTACTCATCTGTCATCTGTAACAATGGCTAACGAAACAACTACAGCAGCCATGCAAGGAGAAAATTTGCGTAAAGGGCCTTGGCACGAGGAAGAAGATGAGCGATTAATAAGTTTTGTGAAGCTTTTGGGAAGCCGGAGATGGGATTATGTAGCTCAAACTTCCGGTACTCGTGATGATTCTTTCTTTTTCTTGTACGAAAAGCTTTCTTTTTCTTAATAAAGTTGTTTGATTTCAGGCCTAAAGAGAAGTGGCAAGAGTTGCAGGTTAAGGTGGGTGAACTATCTGCGTCCTAATCTAAAGCATGGCAGTATCAGTGCTGAAGAAGAGATGATCATCCTAAAACTTCATCAGAAATGGGGAAACAAGTGAGATTCTTTCAACTTCTTCAACTTTCTTTTTTATCAGTTGTGCTATTCCTTTTCCTCCTTTAAACATACTTTTCCGCAGATGGTCGATGATTGCGCGAATGTTGCCGGGACGAACCGATAATGAAATAAAGAACTACTGGAGAACTCATTTAAGAAAGAAAGCTGTAATTCAAGACCAAGGTGCACTTCGATTCCCCTTTTAGCTGATTGATATGCATCTCTCGTATTTACCTTTTCAATCACTTCCGAGTTCTAACAGCTTAGCTTTCAACAGGAAATTTTCGATTCATACAAGAAGATGATAACAGTCCCAATTCCAAAACTTACAATGGTGAAAGCTACAATCCTTTTGTGGATATTTCAGATACTCAAAACAGTTGTTATGCTGCTGCTCCAGTGTCAGATTTTGAAACTTCTCCGTATGAAACCAGGTTATCAGATTGGATATCAGAGTTTCAAAGTGATCAAAGTGAAATGAAATCTCAGCTAGACTCTACTACTACTACTACACATTCATGCAACTTTTATCCTGTATGGTTTTATGAGGAGAATGATGTATGGGGATATTCAGGCTCCCTCTGGAACATGGATTAATATCACTGTTCAAATGTCTATATTCATTGGCTTTTAATTAACAGTGTGTACCCATTAATGCATTACCTGTAAATCTACTTGTTTATATACATATACATTGTTCTTAAAGACTGAATTCATCATTACTTTTGTGCTGTAAGATCCAGTATTTACCTTATTGAGGCTGAAGCAGTGGTATGGTACTCTATATACAAGTGATGCTATTTCAATTCACTAAAAAAATCACAAATCAGTCTATTACTTACAGAGGTCTTGACTTAATGACAAAGTTGAGTTCTTGTGAACTTTGAAGTCTCAAGCTTGTGCGAGTTAATTAGTTTAAATTAATTGGTCGAGCTAATTATTCGATTCACTGCTTATAATAATAACTTATTTGCGGGATTATGCGATATAGTGTAACAGAGAAACACCCATTTTTATTTCTTCCTTTTATCTTTATATTTGTGGTCTATCTATCTATCAGTGTCATCACTAAAATGACAGTTCCTGCTTGCAATGTTATATGCTATAACGTAGCTTCATTGGACACAAAGTCGGACAAGTGTATTAATAATAAATAACTAAAGACAATCTTATCCATTTCTGCATCTAGTTAGGCTGTGGGGGTGGGAAATTAGACCAAACACCCCTTATAAACAAATCTAGTACCTTGAAATCGGAAAGATGGAACTGCATCATCTTTTGTCCGAGTGTTATTCAATTGTCAGATATGATATATGTTCCACATAAGTATACTTATTATTTTTTTAAAAAAATTCATACAATTTGAGAATCATATCTAATATTTAAATTCGAATTAAATCAAATACGAATATTAAAAAATCTGACTAACATAACAATTTATCAAATATAAGCCTTGGACTTGGTGATTGGATAGTGGATGTAAAGCATTTTAGTGGCAAATGAGTGGCTTAGAACTGAATACAAATTGCAGAATATCAACATCATCATCTTGTATCCAGAAACTATAGTTTCTAATTTGATGCCCTAAGACAGAAGATGATAATAAAAGGTAGTTTGGTTCTAGTGTAAAATTATAGTTGATTTCATTCAATCTTGTATACCTACCTTCTCAAGGGATGAGAGCACTCTTTAGTTGATAAGCATATGCAATTAAAGAAATAGCTAATCTAACCTTTAATTCGACCTTTTTTAAAAAAAAAAATATTTTTGCTTTTAAATATTCATATAAATCAATTTAAAGATTATATATATATCCGAAATGGAGTTGAAAAGGGTGAGAAAAGTGAAAATTATTCCAAAATGGTGGAGACAAATTGTGTGTTAGCATGTGTGGATATTCTCAAAATAAACAACATTATCATGTGTGAAGTATACAAGAGTTGGATGTAATGGTCTGGAAATTCAGGTCATCCCCTTCTTCAACTTGCTTCACACTTTTTATCCTAATTAAAGCCTAAGATCTTTTTTTATATGAAAATGCTGGATTAGTTCTAAAATGATTTGTTCAACAGAAATAAAATATAATAAATAAAGAGCAGCCAGCACATAGATATGTGAAGCTAATTTCTTGAGTTCTGATAATAACTATTGTTGTAACCATTTTTTGACAAAACGGGAATCGACTTTTAAAAACATGGAGTCGCCACCGATCTTTTATTAGGTGTGGTCGGATCATCTTTGTTTTAATAAAACATTTTGGTTTATTAAAACAGAGTTTTTGGTCTACGAATGTTCGAGAAAACAGGTTCGGGAGTCGGTTACGTGCGAGGAAGGATTAGCACCCTCGCAATGCCCAAAATCGGTACCAAATTGACTGATGTTGTCCCAATGTTGAAAACTTGAAAATACTTGGGGGTAAAAAGAATTAAAAGAATGGGTTAATTGAATTGGGGTTGAATCTCAAGATTAACTTGTTTCAAAGGAATAAAAGTACCATACCCAACACGTTAGGATATAACACATTTATACTCTGACACTAAGATCATCTTCGATCTTCAAAGCGTATAATTTAAAAGGGGTATTTGGCTATCTGGTTGAATAGAAAATTTACACCCAGTACGTTAGGGCATAATTTTCCAAACTTCCAAACATACAAACATTGCCTTATCTTTTGAGAGAAATCTTATGTACGTGAAATTTTAAAATGAACTTAATATATACAAGATATTAAGACAACAAGACATATAAAATAATAATAATGTATAAACATGTATAGAATAAATAAATATATAATTTAGGGTAAGGTCTTTTAAAGAAATAAATTATACATAACAAATACATACATAAAGTAATGCAAAATCACTAATATATACATAAAGATAATTTGATATAAATCATTGAAAATAATAGTAAATTAATAAGGGGATAAAATACTATATACAACACTTAATAAAATAAAACAATAATAATGATAATATTAACAGTAATAATAACAATGTTTAAATAATGGCAAAATAACTAGATAATTAAAGAAAACAACACATAAAAAAAGGGACTAAATTAAAAGTGAAAACAGGAATCTGGGGAAAAGTTAAAAATAAAAGGAAATCAAGGGATTTAAATGAAATGCGCGCAAACGATCAAGGATTGAAATGGCAATTATTCCTGAAGCTCAAAACGCAGCGCCCAAATTGGATTAACTTAAAAAGTGCACAATATTTAAGGGGAAAAATTAAAGAACAAAAGAAATGGAATTAGGACTCAATCAATTGATGGCACGAAACGTAGGGATTGAATGCACAAATACCCCTAAAGATCAAAACACGCGGATCCTCGTGGATACCGGGTCGGGTCAAATCGGGTTACTTAGTACGGCGCCGTTTTGTTCGGATTAAAAGATTAACAAGACCTAAAAAAACTACTCAGAGGCTCGGTTCCCCTCTTTTCCTCCTAAGATCTAAACCCTAGCCGTCTAGAACAAACTCAGGTCCCTTCCCTCGCTACTCTGCCGATTCCGAGGATTGCGCCGTTCAACCACCAATCTGCCATTGTAATCGGCGTATGGTGGCGCTTAGCGACGCCTTCCTGCACTTTCGTTTAGGACCGAGACTCCAAAGACCATGCAATTCCAACCCGAAATCCCCGTCGAGGCTTCGATTTCGGCGGAGGAGACGAGGGCTTCGATGGTCCCCTTTAAACAGGTATCCTTCTTCCCTCCTTTCCCCCTTCTATTATCCGTTTGTTCATGCAAAGACTTGAGATAATGAAAACAGTAAAATGAGCAATAGATAACGGAAGGAAAGTGAATGTAAAATCAACCTCTTAATGCTTTTACTTTTCTATTTCTGATTAATTGTAAAAGGACAAAAATACAAAAGTTCTTTTTAGTTCTTTTCCTGATTTTTTTCGATTTTCGAATGCGTAAAAAAAAAGTCCCTGGTTACACTGTTCTTGAGTGGCTTTATAGCCGAAACACCCTACTGTTTTAGTATTCTATTACTCGTTCCATGCTTCTTGGTTCCTGTTGCCTCTGTTTCTTTGTTTGTCAGTCATTTTTGCAGGGTACGGGTGAGGCGTGCGGGTGATGGAGGCCGAGGTGTCTGGGGTAGCTCGAATCGTCAGAGCGCATGGGCGCGCGGGATGGGCAGTGGCAGACACGACGCAAGAGCGCGTATGGGGGACGTGGGGAGGCCAGGAGGCATGCGGCGCTAGTCCAACCAAAAGGAAACCTAGGGTTCTGTTTAGTTTATGATCTTGGGCCATTGGGCTATATTGGGCCACTTAAGCTTTGGGCCTGTTTTGTTTAGTGGGTTTGGGCTAGAACTTTGGGCTAGGATGAGTGGGTTCTGATTTTGGATTGACTGATTGTTTGTTTTTATTTGGGTTTAATGGGCTTGTGTAATTTGGACATTTTATGGACTGTTTCATTTATTGGATTTTTGGTTTTATTATTGGGTTTATCTTTAGCTTGGTATTGGGCTTTAATGGGCCGGGCAAATTTGGTTATTACAACTATCATTTCACTTTTTATAACAATAATAAGTCATTGCAATGAAAATAACTGGGTTTGAAAACGATTGTTACAGAAGGAGGGTAGAATTGTAATATCCTAAAAATATGAGTATCGTTATGTTGCATGTTTTTTGTGCTTAGCTTGTGAATGATTAAATTTGTGTGCTTAATATAGTCTTGAGAAGGCACGGGATTATTCGGAATTAGAATAAATTTTAGAAATGAGTACTTTATTGAAGTGGAACAAGTGACCCTGATGCTTAAGGTAATTAAGTGTCAAAAGCTAGCATAAGATGAGCTAGTAGCAAGGTGGAGTTGGCGCCATGAGTGTTGCTTGAGGGGAGAGGTTCGAATCCCATGGATAGCATTTTGGTGACTTTTATTTTTGCACCTATATAACATGTGTCGGTCAAGCCTTACTTAGGGTAAGGTTGGACTTTTTCTTTTATGGCAAGATGACTATTGGTTAAGGTAAGCTTGGAACTTGGGGAAAGAAATCCTAAGCTTATGGAAGGTAGGGGGGACACAAGGCATATTCCAAGGGTTATGTTTTGGAAACATTTGAATGACCTATTTGTCCATGAACTTGGACGGCTTTGTGGACTAAAAGGGGAGCCGAATTTTGGTGGTAAGTTTTGGGTAAAGTTTGGTAGCTTGATAGAATTTTCATTTGGTCATTTTGCTCTCCCAAAAACATCTTTCTCTCATCTTTTCTTCTCTTGGCCGAATGTGCTTGTGTTAGGAGAAAATAATCTTTGCTTTGTTTCTTTTGGTCATTCTTTTTGAGCATTTGGTCATTTTTGCAAAACCCCTCAAGTGCTTCATCTTGTATTTCTCTCCTAGTGCCGAAATTTTCAACACAAAAAGCCATTTCTTTTTCCTTCTTTTTCCCTATTGCCGAATACATATTTGTTCCTAAACTCCTCTCTTTTCTCTTCTCCCTATTCTCTTTTCTTCTCCATTTTACTTATCATTCAAACACATTCTTCCTTCATTTTCCTTCCATGGCCGAATGCTTGTGACCATCCCCATAGCCGAAATTATTTTCCCTATCCAATAAATCATAGCTGAATCTCTTTTTCCTCATAGACCTTATTCTCAATCATTTCTTCCATTAAGTTTTGGACAACCGGTAAGAATCATTTTTTTTATCCTTGATTTCTTTTGTTATTTGGTCACCTTGGCCGAATCTATAGGATGGCCTAGGAAGAGCCTTTAAATCGATAATCGTCCATTTTGTTAAACGTTTTCTTTCGTTATATTTTAGTGAAATAGTGGAGGGTCGAATCACCATCTTGTCAAAGTCATCTTGAAGTTATTCAAGTTCGGATCATATCTAGCAAGGTAAGAAGGAACTCTTCAAGGATTCTCGATCACCCTCGTTTTTATCAATGATTATCATTGGGATTATTATAACCGAAAGTTTTTATATAGGAATCTTTTGGAAATCTCTCGGGACTTTAAGGTAAGCCGAGTTCGCCCTTTTAAGTCATTAGTCTTAAAATTTCCGATATATTGTTAGGACTAATAATCCTTTGTTAATGGAGGCAAACAAGATAGGGTCGAAAAGAGTGGTTAATAGCGATCGGAAGAGGGGCGATTTTGCTATTCCCTCCAGATTCAAACGAAGGGTTGTTTCAGCAATCCGAGACTTTCCACCGGGTTGTGGACCCTCATCCGAGGAGAATCGATTATTCGAAGTTGTTCGCAGTTCAGAGCCATTAGCGGTTCGGGATTTCCCATTGGGTTGTGAACCGTCAACCGGGGAGAACCGACAAATAATTGTCATTCGAGATTCCGAGGGTAAAGATCTAGATCGTTCATTTTTAGTATAGATTTATATAAGTATTAGTGTTCTAATCAAGCTTGACACGTATTTAGGTATCGACGAGTGGGAAAGTATAGTTCTCACCGTAATCAGGTGTGTAGTTTCACACTTATCTCATGGGTTATATTATACCGTAAGCATTAGAATAAAAATCGTAAATTCGGTAAAATTGGAAAATATGATATATTAGCACTTTTTGTGTGAATGCATGAAAATGGTATTAAAGTTGTGGTAAATTACAAATTTACCCTTAATGAGCTATATTGTTAAAAAGTGATAATTTGGGCCATAATAATTATTTTGATAAATTGGCCAAGTGAGAAAATTGTGAAAAAGGCCTCATGTGTTTAATGGGCCAAATTTGCTAGATCGATAAATGGGCTAAATTTGCTAGATCGATAAATGGGCCAAATTGCTAGATTGCTTAATGGGCCAACTTGTATTATGGGCCTTATGATGAAATTATTATATGAACATTCTTATGCTTGGTACATGCATACATGAATGCATGGGTTGGGATAAAATTGAAGAGAAGTGCTGGTGGCTCTGCCACAATCTAGTTCAGTGGCTCTGCCACAATCTAGTTCAGTGGCTCTGCCACAATCTAGTTCGGTGACTCTGTCACAATCAAGTTCGGTGGCTCTGCCACAATCTAGTTCGGTGGCTTTGCCACAAATATTTTAAATGGCTTTATGCCTGTGATTGGTGTGTTGGCGGGGTGGGTTGACTTGATCCCCACAGGTGTGCTGGTTGGTACGGGTGGTGTGTAGCGGATGGAAATTAGGCTTGGTTGGGAATTGCATATCACATGCATTTTGTATTTGATATATATATTGTACATTAGTAAATGGGCTCAAGCCCAAATATATGCTTATATGGTTTTGGCCCAGTGGACACGGTAAGTGGGTTACACATTGAGTTCTAAGTAACTCACCCTGTTTTTCTTACCCTTCTCAGGTAATGACAATTGATGGAGGCTTGGGCCGAGGATGACTTCGTGGAGGCCATACTTCAAATGATGGTTTTTATGAACTTTAAACTACTCTTTAGTATTTTTGCTTAATTATTATTTTTGGGATGTAATAAGGCCTCTAGTATTATTTTAAGGATTTTATCTCGTGGATGGATTTTAATATGTTTTAGATACTTAAATGTGACTATTTTAATTTTTATAAAAGTTCTCTTAAACTTACGTATAAAAAAGGGTTTTTCTTAAATATCGCTAACTCGTAAAATTTTCTGTAAAAAACTTTTTTTTATGAAAGCAATCAATCAATTATTTCTCTGAAAATCAAATTATAAACCCTTACGTTTTAAAATCATGGATTTTAAATAAATCTCGATTTTTTTGATAAACTCCATCACCAAAATCGTTTTTGAAGTTTTGTTCTCTTAAAATCATTGATGATTAGATGTAAATTCGATTTGTGTGGTATGCCAAATCTGGACTTAACGCATAGGCCGGGTTTGGGGTGTTACATTTTATGGTATCAGAGCCAGTTTTAAAACTCGGCTGTGGTTTGGGTTCAGCAACAATTTTTGTTTTAAAAACTGTATAAATTTCTAGACTTTATGTTTTAAAGGAAGTATGGCACCACGAGCATCCGGCACCAAGTCGAGTAAGTATTTGTATATTGAATTTATTATTGTGATATGATCATAGGAACACTCTAGAACTTCTAGTTTTAGGTGTTGAAAATAATAGAGATTGAGACTATAGGATTGAATGCGAAAACAACTTTATCTCTTACATCTCATAAAATATCGTTAATAAACACTGAAATAGTATTCTGATTCATAAAACTTGTAATCAGATAAAATTGAATTAGTCATTATGAGCACTAGAGGACGTGGTCGTGGACGCGGTAGACGTGGCCGTGGTAGAGGACGAGGTGCTAGGGTTGCGTCTGAAGCGCCGGGTTATATGCCAGAAATGGATGCACCTGCATCACCCGGGAGTAACACTGGATCACATGACCATCTGAGAGAGGACAATGCTTTGACTCAAGCAATGTTGCGAGTCCTAGAGAGGGTTGCTGGGACTAGAACTGGTCCAGCAATTCGTGGATCTATATCGGAACGACTTAAATCAAATGGTGCCGAGGTTTTTAGAAGTGTCTCTGGTGTAGCTCCGAATGTTGCGGAATATTGGCTCGAGGCTGTAAAGCGGATCATGGAAAATTTGGAGTGCACCACCAAGCAGAAGCTAAGAGGAGCCGTGTCCTTGTTAAGGGACGAGGCGTATCAATGGTGACTTACTATTTGAGAAGGTACCAAGGCTGCATTGGTTACTTGGGATTTCTTCAAAGCTACTTTCCAAGGGAAGTACGTCGGGACAAGTTATGTAGATGCCCGGAGGAAGGAATTCCTGAATTTGGTTCAAGAAAATAAGACGGTGGCAGCTTACGAGGCAGAATTTCTTCGTTTGAGCCGTTATGCTCGTATAATAATGCCGACTGATCATGAGCGCTGTGTACGCTTTGAAGATGGGCTAAATGATGAGTTGTGGGTACTGATAGCCCCACAACAAGTACGGACTTTTGCCTCGCTTGTAGAGAAAGCTAAGATAGCCGAAGAGGCTAAGAACTCAGAACGCCAGAACCGGGAAAGAGTCAGAGGCAAGAGGGATTTTAAGTACTTGGGTTCTTCTAAAAGGTTCCAGAAGAGGCCTCGAATTGATGAGTCAGCTCAAGTTAGAGCACCTGTGACTACCAATCAGAGTCGAGACTGTGCTGACTGTAGGAAGCGACACCCCGGGGAATGCTGGAGGAAAACTGGTGCCTGCTATAAATGGGGTTCCAAGGATCATCAGTATAAGAATTGTCCTTAACGGACTGATAAGACTCAGGAAGCTCGTAACCCTGATGCTTAGCCAGCTAGAGGTACTCAGAAGCCACCGAGAGGCCGTGGACCAGGTCGTGGTGGTAATGGTGTTGGACGTGGTCAAGGTACACCAGGTCGAGGTATTGGCTTAAGAGGTACCACGGAAGCAAGACAGCCGGGGTTGGTCTATGCGGTTAGGCATCGTGAAGATGGTGATGCACCTAATGTGATAACTGGTACGTTCTTCATCTTTGATGTACCTGTTACTGCTTTGATAGATATCGGGTCTACCCACTCGTATGTTGCTAGTGCCATATCTGGAAACTTGAATATTAGATCTGAGATTACCGATAGAGAGATGACGGTAATTAGTCCTTTAGGACAGTCTGTAATCATGAATAAATTGTTTAGAGACGTGCCCTTGGAAATTCAAAGAGAAATATTTTTGGCAGACTTGATGGAGTTGCCTTTCGGCGAGTTTGATCTTATTGTGGGCATGGATTGGTTGGTGAAGCACCAGGCGCAATTGGATTGTGCTGAAAAACGGATGTCAATAAGGACTGTGGATGATGAGGAGGTAGTAATGATAGGCGAGCGAAGGAACTTTTTGGCAAATGTGGTATTTGCATTAAAGGCAGAGAAATTGGTGCGGAAAGGGTATAGAGCATTCCTAGCCTTCATTAGTGCTTTAGATGCCAAGGAATTATCAGTGAAAGGTGTGAGAACGGTGAAAGAATTTCCAGATGTCTTTCCTGAAGAACTTCTGGGTTTACCTCCAGATCGGGAAGTAGAGTTTGGCATTGAGCTTTTGCCCGGAACGGCTCCGGTGTCTATTGCTCCTTATAGAATGGCGCCGAAGGAGTCTTAAAGCTCAAATTAAAGAATTGTTAGATCGGTGCGTCTCCGTGGGGAGCACCGGTTTTGTTCTTCAAGAAGAAGGATGGGTCGATGCGTATGTGCATTGATTATAGGCAGTTGAATAAGTTGACGATCAAGAATAGGTATCCTTTGCCGAGAATCGACGACCTGCTTGATCAATTGAGAGGAGCTTCAGTTTTCTCCAAGATTGATTTGAGATCGGGTTACCATCAACTCAAGGTTAAAGAGACAGATATTCATAAGACGGCATTCCGAACTCGTTATAGACATTATGAGTTTTTGGTAACGCCGTTTGGTTTGACCAATGCACCAGCTGCATTTATGGACATGATGAATCGAGTCTTTCAACCCTATCTAGACCGGTTCTTAGTGGTGTTCATAGATGATATCTTGGTATATTCGAGAAATGAAGAATAGCACAACTCACATTTGCGCATTGTGATGTAAATTTTGCGAGCAAAGCAAATTTATGCCAAATTCAGTAAATGCGAATTTTGGCTGAAGGAAGTGACTTTCTTGGGTCATGTAGTGTCAGCCGAAGGAATAAGAGTTGATCCTCGGAAGGTAGAGGCAGTGTTGGATTAGAAACCGCCGAAGTCAGTGGCTGAGATTCGGAGTTTCTTAGGTTTGGCTGGTTACTATAGACGCTTTGTTGAGGGGTTTTCGTTGATTGCTACACCCCTAACTAAGCTGTTGTGAAAGGGAGTACCGTATGTGTGGACCGATAAACAGCAAGAAAGTTTCGAGAAACTAAAGAAGATTTTGACGGAAGCGCCAGTACTGATTCAACCTGAGGCTAGAAAAGAGTTTGTCGTTTACTGTGATGCGTCACACACGGGTTTAGGATGTGTGTTGATGCAAAGTGGAAAAGTGGTAGCTTATGCTTCTCGACAGTTGAGGCCGCACGAAGTCAACTATCCTACTCATGACTTGGAGTTGGTTGCGGTGGTGTTTGCCTTAAAGATTTAGAGGCACTATCTCTATGGTGAGAAGTCAATCATTTATACGGACCATAAAAGTCTTAAGTACCTCCTTACCCAAAAATGAGTTGCACTTGAGACAATGGAGATGGGTGGAGTTGTTAAAGGATTATGACTTCTCAATCGAGTACCATCCTGGAAAGGCTAACGTGGTGGCAGACGCGTTGAGTCTTAAGGTAGTATTGGAGTTAAGAGCAATGTTTGCTCATTTTAGTTTGTATGAGGATGACAGTCTGCTAGCGGAACTTCAGGTGAAGCCTCTGTGGTTGGAACAAATCAAGGAAAAGCAGTTATCAGATGAAAAGTCGGGTCCTTTAATGCAACAAGTTGAAAGTGGTATAATAGGGGACTTTGGAATGAACAAGGATGGTGTGCTGTGTTTTCATGGAAGAGTTTGTATGCCCATGGATTCGGATTTGAGACAAATGATTCTACGAGAGGTGCATAGTAGCCCTTATGCTATGCACCCCGGAGGAAATAAGATGTATCGAGATCTCCGTGAGCAGTATTGGTGGCCAAGGTTAAAGCGGGAGGTTACTGATTTTGTGGGAAAGTGCTTGACGTGTCAACAAGTGAAGGCGGAACATCAATTACCATCGGGTTTATTGCAACTGGTAAAGATTCCTCTATGGAAATAGGAGCGGATAACGATGGATTTTGTTAGTGGGTTACCCTTAACACCTACTAAGAAAGACTCTGTTTGGGTGGTAGTTGATCGATTGACGAAGACTGCTCATTTTCTACCAGTTCGTATGGATTACTCGCTGCAGAAGTTGGCTAAGCTATATGTATCTGAGATCGTGAGGTTGCATGGGGTACCAGTGTCTATCATATCGGACAGGGATCCTAGGTTTACATCGCGGTTTTGGAAAGCTTTACATGAGGCTTTGGGAACAAAGTTAAATTTCAGTACGGCTTTTCATCCTCAGTCAGATGGTCAATCAGAAAGAGTAATTCAGATTTTGGAAGACATGTTACGAGGTTGTGTGATCGATTTCAGAAGTAGTTGGGAGGATTTTCTACCGTTGGCTGAGTTCGCTTATAATAACAGTTACCAATCCAGTATCCAAATGGTGCCCTATAAAGCGTTATACGGTCATAGGTGTCGAACCCCTACTTGTTGGACTGAATTGGGGGAACGACAGTTGTTGGGTCCTGAGTTGATATCTGAGACGGAAGAAAAGGTGAAGGTGATTCAAGCGCGGTTAAAGGAAGCTTCGGATAGACAAAAGTCGTATGCGGATCTGAAACGTAAGGATATTGAGTTTGCGGTGGGAGATCAGGTCTTTCTGAAAGTCTCACCTTGGAAGAAGATTTTCAGATTTGGAAGGAAGGGCAAGTTGAGCCCTAGGTTCATTGGACTGTATCGTGTGTTGAAGCGTGTAGGACTAGTGGCCTATCAACTTGAATTACCTCCGGAGTTGAGTCAGATTCATAGTGTCTTCCATGTTTCTATGCTGAGGCATTATAGATCTGATCCGTCTCACATAGTATCGGTAGAAGAAGTGGAGTTAAGGCCAGACTTGTCTTTCGAGGAGGAACCAGTGAAAATCTTAGACCGTGATGTTAAGGTGCTAAGAAAGAAGACTATGCCGTTAGTTAAGGTTCTATGGCGTAATCACGGAGTGGAGGAAGCTACGTGGGAGCCTGAGGACGCAATTTGGCAACAATATCCTCACCTCTTTTAACCAGGTAAATTTCGAGGACGAAAATTTCTTTAAGGAGGGTAGAATTGTAATATCCTAAAAATATGAGTATCGATATGTTGCATGTTTTTTGTGCTTAGCTTGTGAATGATTAAATTTGTGTGCTTAATATAGTCTTGAGAAGGCACGGGATTATTCGGAATTAGAATAAATTTTAGAAATGAGTACTTTATTGAAGTGGAACAAGTGACCCTGATGCTTAAGGTAATTAAGTGTCAAAAGCTAGCATAAGATGAGCTAGTAGCAAGGTGGAGTTGGCGCCATGAGTGTTGCTTGAGGGGAGAGGTTTGAATCCCATGGATAGCATTTTGGTGACTTTTATTTTTGCACCTATATAGCATGTGTCGGTCAAGCCTTACTTATGGTAAGGTTGGACTTTTTCTTTTATGGCAAGATGACTATTGGTTAAGGTAAGCTTGGAACTTGGGGAAAGAAATCCTAAGCTTATGGAAGGTAGGGGGGACACAAGGCATATTCCAAGGGTTATGTTTTGGAAACATTTGAATGGCCTATTTGTCCATGAACTTGGACGGCTTTGTGGACTAAAGGGGGAGCCGAATTTTGGTGGTATGTTTTGGGTGAAGTTTGGTAGCTTGATAGAATTTTCATTTGGTCATTTTGCTCTCCCAAAAACATCTTTCTCTCATCATTTCTCTTCTTGGCCGAATGTGCTTGTGTTAGGAGAAAACAATCTTTGCTTTGTTTCTTTTAGTCATTCTTTTTGAGCATTTGGTCATTTTTGCAAAACCCCTCAAGTGCTTCATCTTGTATTTCTCTCCTAGTGCCGAAATTTTCAACACAAAAGGCCATTTCTTTTTCCTTCTTTTTCCCCATTGCCGAATACATATTTGTTCCTAAACTCCTCTCTTTTCTCTTCTCCCTATTCTCTTTTCTTCTCCATTTTACTTATCATTCAAACACATTCTTCCTTCATTTTCCTTCCATGGCCGAATGCTTGTGACCATCCCCATAGCCGAAATTATTTTCCCTATCCAATAAATCATAGCTGAATCTCTTTTTCCTCATAGACCTTATTCTCAATCATTTCTTCCATTAAGTTTTGGACAACCGGTAAGAATCATTTTTTTTATCCTTGATTTCTTTTGTTATTTGGTCACCTTGGCCGAATCTATAGGATGGCCTAGGAAGAGCCTTTAAATCGATAATCGTCCATTTTGTTAAACGTTTTCTTTCGTTATATTTTAGTGAAATAGTGGAGGGTCGAATCACCATCTTGTCAGAGTCATCTTGAAGTTATTCAAGTTCGGATCATATCTAGCAAGGTAAGAAGGAACTCTTCAAGAATTCTCGATCACCCTCGTTTTTATCAATGATTATCATTGGGATTATTATAACCGAAAGTTTTTATATAGGAATCCTTTGGAAATCACTCGGGACTTTAAGGTAAGCCGAGTTCGCCCTTTTAAGTCATTAGTCTTAAAATTTCTGATATATTGTTAGGACTAATAATCCTTTGTTAATTAAGGCAAACAAGATAGGGTCGAAAAGAGTGGTTAATAGCGATCGGAAGAGGGGCGGTTTTGCTATTCCCTCTAGATTCAAACGAAGGGCTGTTTCAGCAATCTGAGACTTTCCACCGGGTCTTGGACCCTCATCCGAGGAGAATCGATTATTCGAAGTTGTTCGTAGTTCGGAGCCATTAGCGGTTTGGGATTTCCCATTGGGTTGTGAACCGTCAACCGGGGAGAACGGACAAATAGTTGTCATTTGAGATTCCGAGGGTAAAGATCTAGATCGTTCATTTTTAGTATAGATTTATATAAGTATTAGTGTTCTAATCAAGCGTGACACGTATTTAGGTATCGACGAGCGGGAAAGTATAGTTCTCACTGTAATCAGGTGTGTAATTTCACACTTATCTCATGTATTATATTATACCGTAAGCATTAGAATAAAAATCGTAAAGTCGGTAAAATTGGAAAATACGATATATTAGCACTTTTTGTGTGAATGCATGAAAACAGTATTAAAGTTGTGGTAAATTACGGATTTACCCTTAATGGGCTATATTGTTAAAAAGTGATATTTTGGGCCATATGAATTATTTTGATAAATTGGCCAAGTGAGAAAATTGTGTAAAGGGCCTCATGTGTTTAATGGGCCAAATTTGCTAGATCGATAAATGGGCCAAATCTTGCTAGATCGAATAATGAGCCAAATTGCTAGAGTGCTAGATCGGTGACTCTATCACTCAAGTTCGGTGGCTCTGCCACAATCTAGTTCGGTGGCTTTGCCACAAATATTTTAAATGGCTTTATGCCTGCGATTGGTGTGTTGGCGGGGTGGGTTGACTTGATCCCCACAAGTGTGCTGGTTTGTACGAGTGGTGTGTAGCGGATGGAAATTAGGCTTGGTTGGGAATTGCATATCACATGCATTTTGTATTTGATATATATATTGTACATTAGTAAATGGGCTCAAGCCCAAATATATGCTTATATGGTTTTGGCCCAGTGGACACGGTAAGTGGGTTACACATTGAGTTCTAAGTAACTCACCCTGTTTTTCTTACCCTTCTCAGGTAATGACAATTGATGGAGGCTTGGGCCGAGGATGACTTCGTGGAGGCCATACTTCAAATGATGGTTTTTATGAACTTTAAACTACTTTTTAGTATTTTTGCTTAATTATTATTTTGGGGATGTAATAAGGCCTCTAGTATTGTTTTAAGGATTTTATCTCGTGGATGGATTTTAATATGTTTTAGATACTTAAATGTGACTATTTTAATTTTTATAAAAGTTTTCTTAAACTTATGTATAAAAAGGGTTTTTTCTTAAATATCGCTAACTCGTAAAATTTTCTGTAAAAACTTTTTTTTATGAAAGTAATCAATCAATTATTTCTCTGAAAATCAAATTATAAACCCTTACGTTTTAAAATCATGGATTTTAAATAAATCTCGATTTTTGATAAACTCCAACTCCAAAATCGTTTTTGAAGTTTTGTTCTCTTAAAATAATTGATGACTAGATGTAAATTCGATTTGTGTGGTATGGAAAATCTGGACTTAACGCATAGGCCGGGTTTGGGGTGTTACAGAGGTGCCTGACTATGGGGCTGCCAACCACACCCTCCTACTAAAATCACAAAATTTTCATTCTAAGTCTTTTACAATTTTAAATTATTAAATTAAACTTATACTTTAACTCCATTAAAAATGATAACTTTCGATTTAATCCTCTAAAATAACAAAGATATAGGCTATTAAAATGGTGAAATTGCATCTCTACTACCGTAAAAATTACAATTTAATTTCGGCCCCCTAAAATGTTACAATTTATATAAAATTAAAAATATACATGTAAAAGAACTAAAAAACATGTCTAGAATAGATATGGACAAATGTTTATCCAAATGCATTTGAATCCGAACAACCATCTTTCTAGGTACTTTCTTGTTGTAAATTTTTTTTTTATATTTTTAATTTAAAAAATGATAATAATATAAATAACTGACATTCTATAAAAATAAATAAATATAAACTTGCTAAACAAATATCTAGAATAAATTTGGACAAATAGATGTCTAGATTCATATATATTTGGACAACCTCTTATCTAGATTCATTCTAAGTGAAAATGAATTTATACTTTTTTTATTAATTTTTATATTTTAAAATTTTAATTATTTATGTTTTTCATGTGGAATATTGAGAGGTTGCCATGTGGCATCGTTGGATTGGCTATCAATGCCACATTGTCACAAATTAACGGTGTTAGTGTGGAGGTACCAACCTGGATGACAGAATACAAATTCAGGTACCGACTAGATCCAAAAAAATTAGGTACCAATTAGGCACAAATGGACAAGTTTAGGGGACAAAATATATATTAACACGTATATTAAAAAAATAAAATAACAACTAAATGTAATGTTGATTGAAATTGTAAAGTTGAGTTAGTGAAAGTTATGATCAAATGAGTTCAAATCTTATTATTCTCATTATGTGTTCTATTTTTCTAAGACTTATCAAAATTCAAAAAGATATAAATAGTCTCACAATAATATTTCTTTGTTGAAGAATGAGACTTTTGGTAATTTCGTAATTGAGTTAGTGAAAAGCATGATGACTTGGGTTCAAATACTATCATACTCATTATATGTATCTATTTTTCTAATATTTATCAAAATTCAAAAAGATATAAATACTCCCAAAATAATATATTTTCTTACTTTGTTGAAGAACTTTTCGGTAATCTCTTAATTGAGTTGGGACTTGTTTAATATGTGACACCAACTCATTCAGCTCATACATGAATTTTAAGAATTAGATTTTGTCACACCTACAATGTGGCTTAAAAAAATTATGCAACAAATTGATAAAAAAAATTGTTATAAAAACCAAATGTGACTTTGGTGGTAAAGTTGAGATAATAAAAAATATAGTATCATGGGTTCAAATCTCATGGTTTCTCATTATGTGTATATATTTTCTTAAATTTATCGAAATACTAAAGATATAGATTTCCTCAAAACAATATTTATTACTTTATAAAATAAATGGTATTTTTTTTAATTTCTTAACTGAATTGGGACTCGATTGAAGGGTAATATCAACCTCTTTTAATACATACTTACATGTAACATTTAGTATGATGGAAAGTGATAACTTTATTGGAAATTTAATTAATTGGAAAATGATTTCAATGTTTGGTATGTAAAAAATATTTACTTTTTTTGAAATCTAACTGTCCTCATGTAGATTGGAAAGTTGAAAAGATATTAAAGGCAAAATTAACATTATTTTATTTTGGTTTAGAGTATTAATCTATTAAACGTAAAAAAGAAAAGAAGAAGAAGAAGCAACTATTATCTCCTTTTCACTGTCAACTCTCTTGTTATTCAACTGATTCTTAGAAAGTAATTTTTTTAAAAAAAATTATTTTTGATATACATATTTAATCATCTACATAGTATATTGTTTACATATTATATTTATTTTCTATTTTCTTCCTCTCTTTCCCTTTCAGTATAATGATTGAAATTTCAATTTTATTATAATATTCATTCCAAAACAAATTTTATATATGCTTAAAACATTCATGCAAAATAAATTTGAAATGATTTTTCAATTAAAATTATAAATAAGAATAACTAATTTAAAAATTATCAATTAAAATATTATTATTAAATCTTCAATCCAAAGAAGTATTTCTGATAAAGTTTATTATAAAATATTAAATACATGAATATTAGTTTTATTTAATAAAGGTAAATTTGTAATTATCATTATATTTCCAGGAAAGTATTTAAGGAATCAAATATGATAATGTAACTTTTCAAAGATTTTATTCAATACTTTCGAATGTATACCAAACATTGCAAAGTAACTTTCCCAACAATCACATTCTGTTAGAATCATACCACGAAAAAATATCAAATGCTAGCATATAATATAAATTATTTTCCAGGTGCCAATACGAGCATAAAATTAGAGCAAACCTGATTGGAACCCAAAAGAGCCCAATAAAATGGCTAAATCAAATCATCAACTAATTCAGACTTCTTGAAAGCCCATTTTTCTCGGTTTGGGCTTTATCTATATGACTACAATTTTTTTTTTTAGTTTTTTGAAGTATTCATCGGAGCAAACCCAGTGACACATATTTTTTTATAAACATGATTACATAGTTTTTGAACTTTTCTTTTAGGTCCAAATACTTAACGAAAAATAAAATAAAATAAAATAAAAATCTTTGCTTCTTCGATGAAATTGAAAAGAAAAGAAAAATTGAGATCATTTTGTTCAATGACAGGATATTCAAAAAAAAAAAGATTAGGCAATTGTTTGCAATGATGTAGTTGAAACTTGAGCTTTCTCATCATCATAAGACCTACAAAAATGGAGGAAGCTAATAGTGATTTTTTTATTTCTTTTCATGTTTGTTTTACCATTAATGTCTAAATTTCATGGTTATCTCTTCTAATAATTTATTTCCAAAGTTCGAACTTATTACTATATGAGAAATTTCTTCAATGTGACACCTCACACCCGACTTGGTCACTGGATCTGAGTAGGTGATGTTACATTGTTGCTAAAGAAATTATAGACTAACTCATTTAATTTATTATGAATTTAGCTTAAAATTTGCACTCATATCAAATGAATCATCACTCAAAACCACATACATGAATTATAGGTGTTGAATATCTTTAATTAATTGAATCTCAGGGTTACACAGGTTCAAAATCAAAGTTAGGACTTGAATCCAACTTAAAATGCAAAAGTTCAACAATGTGTCTCGAGACTAGCCTTCCTTAATTATTATTTTTACTTCAAAGTAACTATGTCTCAAGACATTGGGGTTTATGTCTCGAGACTAGACCCTTCATGTCTTAAGATTGGTCTCAAGATATGCTTCCCCTATTCCTTAATTTAGTTTCGATGTTTGGATGTCTCGAGACAAGGGATTCGTGTCTAGAGACCTAAAACAGACACATCTATTTCAGGTAGGATTTTTGCTGGTCTCGAGACCAAAACTGAAAAATGTACGAAATGGTCATTTTTGCTCCTAATGTCTCGAGACCTGTTCTTCATGTCTTGTAACTAAGTGGACAACTTACCTAAAATGCACAACTTATGCCGACCAAATGAGTTTAAAAAAGAAATCTAACATATACCATTAAAACAACAAATCATCATTTACCAATGTAACCATTCTAAATGCAACTAACATGTGGATTCGCATCATTTCATGTTTATGTACTAAACATAAATAAGAAAACTGTCATTCAAGTAAAGCTAAACATTTCACCATAAAACAAAGCCACCATCCAGACCAACCTATAAAAGAAAGTTAGCAAGTCAGAGCATCTCAAAGAGGGCCATTTTATAATTCTCCTCTCGACTCAAAGGGGATATTGTTATACCCCATCAGCGTCAAGACACGTGGCAAGTCAAAAAAGCGCCTGAACAATAATTTTGAATTTTATTATGAAAATTTAATGGCTGCTGGTAATTCGTCAAATATTAAGGCATTCGGTTTCTCATTTTGCAATGAGACAATATTATTTTGGGTTATTGTTATGAAAATTTTAAATTTGAATATTTGTATGTTTATATATTTTTTAAAATAACTTAATTGAAATAATAAGTTGTCAAAATGATATATGTTATTGAAATTATTTTGTTTTAAAATATAAAAGATTGTGTGCATATAACTTAAGCTACTTTAATATTGACTGACCCAAAGGAAGGTTAATATTTAACAAAATTATATGTGCAACTATGATAATTAACATGTGACGATTATTTGGTTTTACATGTGAACAATAAATTGGCCCAAAGGAAGATTTATTGTTTGACATGTTTATATTGTCAGTCTTTGATTACTACAATAAGATTTCACTTACAAGTTAATATTTTTGTCCAAAAATGAAATATTAATAGAGTGCTCAATATCTTGAGATGTAATTTACCTTTATTCAAATTATTGTACTTTAAATTTGAAATATTTTGAAACAAATAATGTAACACCCCATACCTGCCCTAGACGTTATATCCGAATCCTTAGGAATTAAATATGCTAGTTTCAAAACCAAAATTTAAAATTTGAAAACGTAACATAAAACAAAACTTGGTAATGATATTTTCAGTTTTTAGGGAAAAACACCTTATTCTGTTAATTCATTTGAATTGCAGAAAAACACTTATAAAATTATTTAATTTTGCGGTGGAAATATTAAATTAAACAGAGTTTTGAAAACCGTAGTTTGATTTTGAAATCCATCGCATTGCAATTTGAAATAAAATATTAAAAAAAGAGATGATAATGCGGTTCAAAGCGAAGAATAAAATCCAAAACAAATATCAGTCCCCAAAAAGTCCAAAAACAATCAAATTGAAAATAATACTTAAGCTCAATAGAATGTAAAATCAATAATTTAAACTGAGCTTCTGCTACGTCGATCCGCCCTAAGTTTTTTGGTTACCTGAGAGGAAAACATACAAAAAGTGAGCTTACGAACTCAATGTGTAACACATCCCAAGCAACAATCAAATACACATAAATTAATAGATACATTTCAAATGAATGATCATATACAGAATCAGATGAGTTTTCATATTCAGATACATAAACATATTCAGATATGTAGTCAGATGCATATTCAGATCCTACCCCTATCCACTACACACCATCTCCATCCATATCTACACACTAAATAGGGTATTAAATACCCCTCCAACCCCACATACCAATAAGTGAGCATATGTCACTTTTCAGAAAAATGCAATCAAGCTACCAAAACAGATATGTGGTCAAGCCACCAGAACATATATATGTGGTTTAAACCACCAGATAAGGTAGATTATTAAACTATCAACACTTTATTAGTCAATTCATATTTCCACCCCAATGCTCATACATTAACAAATATCATATGCATATAAGTCATGCATGCTTTTCACATAAAACATGCTATTAGAATTATCAGAATACAAATTATTCATATATATTTCACAAACCATAATCACAATTCATACAGTAGCATACAATCAGATTATCATGTTTTGAAACCCTATTTATGTAATAGCCCGATTTTAGGGCTAGTCAGAACAGTGGTTTTGGAACTACTAATTCGAGGCTAGAGAAATTATTTTTAATATTATTTTATGTGTTATAGCATGATTATATGAGTGCATGAAAATTTTGATGAAATAATTTTAGCGATTTTATGCTTAATTTTGAAAAAAGACTAAATCACATTAAAGGCGAAATTTATGTTCTACTAATTAGAAGTGTCATATAACTATAGAACCTTAAATTAGAGGTCCTTAATGTGAAAATAGGCCTTTAAAGAGAGTGATGTCAGCCATAGAGGCAAGGAAAATGAAATTGTCAAAAGTTAGGTGAGGTTTTGGTGACAAATTTGACTAGAAATAAAATAAAATAAAGAGAAAAAGATATCGCCTTTTCATCTTCTTCCTCTCCACCGAAAATATCAATAAAACTAAGGGTTTTGGAAGCTTGAAATTTCAGCAACTCTTCACCCTTGCAAGTAAGTGATTTTAATGGTCATTCTTGATAATTTTTGCACTTTTGGGACCCTTATAGCATAAGCTAACTAAAGGGGGGACTATTTTGCAAAATGGTTGATAGTCTAGAGATTTACCATGAGAGGATTTGTGATGTTTGCTAAGTATTTATGGAAGAAAATGAATCTTGGTTGTTAAATAAACAACTTTTGTGAAAGGGGTTTTCATGAAAATACCCGAAAGAACCATTTTGTGAAGTTTATAAAATAGGTTGTAAATGTGTGAAATAATTGAAAATTGTGAGTTGCTATAAGAGTAATAAAGGTTTGGCTAGGCTTGTTAAAGTAGGAAATTTGATTCAAATCGTTTTACGAGCCTAGGGGTAAAATTGTAATTATGTAAAAGTCTAAGGGCAAAATGGTAATTTTTCCCAAGTATGAATTATAGATTTTCTTGAATAATGTAGTGATTAAATAAGTGACTTTGTCATTATAGATCAAGAAAAATGGAGTCCGAACCTAGACCGGGGAAGACCAAGCTAGTAGACTAATTCAATCTAGTCGCCCACTTTTTATATTCCGAGATAAGTTGTACGTAAATAATACAACTTTATTGTTACTATGTGTCGAAACCATTTTTCGAGTTTTGAAAAAGTGTGGATCGACTAAAAGATTATGGAGTCGCCACCGATCCTTTTTATTTAAGTGTGATCGGGTCACCTATAAAAATGTCTTGGTTTGCGCAATTCGAGAAAACAGGTTCGGGAGTCGATTACGTGCAAGGAAGGATTAGAACCCTTGCAACGCCCAAAATTGGTACCAAATTGATTAATGTTGTCCTAATGTTGAAAACTTTGAAAATATTTAGAGTAAAAAATTTAAAGAGGAGAGAAAAAAAAATCATTAAGTTGGAATTGAATCTCAAGATTAACTCGTTTCAGAGGAAATAAAAGTATCATACCCAGCACGTTAGGATATAACACGTTTATATTCTGACACCGAGATCATCTTTGATCTCCAAAACGTATTAAAAGGGTATTTGGTTATTTAGTTGAAAGAAAAAAAATCAGCACCCAACACGTTAGGATGTAATTCTCCGAACTTCTAAACACGCAAATATTGCCTTGTTCTTCAAATATAAAAAATCTTAAAATTTGCTCAATATTTATTTTTTAACGTTATAAAATATTTGGAAAAAGTTTTAATATGTTGAAGTTTGAAATGCTATATAAGGATAAAATGCGTGAACGTAAAAATTTAAGTGCCAATAGATTATCAATAACTATTATATACAAAGAAAAATTGAAACAAATAATGTACAAATAAAGTGTTAATCCATAATATGTTAAATGAAACTTAATGTTAATAATTTATGTGTGAAAATAATAATGTATAAGGATTTTCGAAATAAACAGAAACATATAATGAAGTATAGACTTAAGAGAAAATAAACTATATTGATAGATAAATTTAAAATATAACTATACATATAAATATATTCAAAAGAAAATAATATGAAAGTAACAACATATGCATAAAAAATAATTTAACAACAACAATAGAAATTTGTTAGTTAACGAATGAAATATTGTATATGATAGTTCAAATATAGTAAAATGATAATAATAATATTATTAACAGTAATAATAAAAATAGTTAAGTAATGGCAAAATGACAAAATAATTAAAGAGAATAAAATATACAAAGGAGACTAAATTAAAATGAACGCAGGATTTTGGGATAAAAATCGAATTTAAGAAAGTGCAATTAGAGAGTGGCGCAAAAGGGAAGGGGCTGGCTGCGCAAATTTTCCATTCAAATTGGAAAGGCGCACGTCCAGCCTTTAAAGCAATGTTTTCACTGCTTTTAATACACCACTTTTAATACACTACTTTAAAAAACTTTTATTAGACCCCCCTTTTTCCTTTTTTTTCTTTTTTTTTAAAAACTCATAAGTTTATTTTTTTAAACAAAAATGAAGAGTCCCCCATCTTCTTTCAAGAACCAGAAAAAAAAGGCTCTCTCTCTGTGCTTCTGTCCGACGCTTGGGCTCTCTTTTGGTCATCGATCGCACCACCACGCCACCACCGTATCGGTGGCCAGTGGTGCTCGAAATCAAGCCTTTTAAAGGCCAAGCCCTTACTATCCCGTCGCTGGCGAGGGAGAGAAGCCCAAGTCCCTTTGTCGACACTGAAGACTGCTATGAAAGGGCCTTCCGACGACGTATCTACGAGGTTCCGGTAAAAATCCCTTTCCCTTTTCGTTATATAGTTTTTGATATCACAAAAAAAAATAAAAATAACAGTAGATAACCATAAATATGTAAAAAAAAAAACGAAGACAACCTTGGAGTTTTTTTTGGTTTCTCCTTTTTTGATTTCTTAGTGTTTTCCGAAGGCCGAGAGAGAGTACAATGGTTTTTATTTTGGTTTTTATAACCATGTTACAGACTCGATTTCTGTTCTTGATTCTGTTTGTTCTTTCCTCGTTTTTTGTTTTCTACTCACGTGCCATTGTTGTTTTCTTGTCGTTTTTCCTTGCCTCTGTCAGTTTTTCATTTTGCAGGTGAAGCATGCGGACGATGGTGGCCGACCATATTGGGTGTTGTGCGTTCATGGGGAGCGGCGGCGTGAATAGGCAGGAGTAGGTGGCGGCACTAGGGTTCAAAAAAAAAAAAGAATTAAGGCTTTTGGGCCATTGGGTCTCTTTCAATTAGGGTTAGGGTTTGGTTATGTAATTGGGTTTTAGGGTTGTAATTAGGCTTTGCGGATTTGGGCTTGTCAAAAGGGACATTTGGACTATTTAAGGGACTATTTTTTATATTATTTTTTTTGGGTTTTTTTTTTGTGGGCTTGGTTTAATAGGCCCGGACAAAATTTGGGTATTACAGCTGCCCCTCTTTGCTCATTGTCGTGTAACGAGAATAGAGCAAAGACGATAAAAGAACCAATTTTGCCCGGGCCTGGCTAAGCCTTGACTTCTCGATCCTTGTCTTCTTCAAACAGCTTCAAATTTCACTATAACTCCTTGCTTAGATCCATTCTACTGGAAGTTTGGGGTGATAAGAACTTAGCAAGAAGATATCCGTAAATTTGATCTTCTCGCTGAAACTTCTCGGAAATTGGCGGTGATAGGAATTCAGAAAGAAGAGATCCGTAACTTTGATCTTCTCGCTGAAACTTCTCGAAAATTGGAGGTGATAGGAATTCAGAAGAGACCCGTAACTTGGATCTTCTTGCTGAAACTTCTCGAAAACGAACGGTGATAGGAATCCAGAAGAGACCCGTAACTTGGATCTTCTTGCTGAAACTTCTCGAAAACAAACGGTGATAAGTCTGAACTTTTAACCTGCTTCCTTACTACCCTCAGGAAGACTTCAATCTTTTGACTGCTCCGTTGGAGCAAAGTACGAATTTCGATATGGTGGTGCCCCCTTTTGAGGAATCTGTCACGTAGAATATGCTTGTGCTTATGCAAATAACGGGGATGTTATGATCGAGATTGCTCAAATGCTCCTAACTATATGTGTCAATTACATGAATGCTGAATGTTATGCGAATGATGATTTTTTTTATTATTTTTTTTGGATGATCGAATGCTCCTAACTGGATGTGTATGAATGCGTGAGAAGGACCCCATTTATGGTTTAGGTCGTCATTGCTCATAGCGAGATTCTATCATTGACGCACTACGATTATGGCAGATGTAGGGAACTCAAAGAGATGAACTTGCCCCGCCGTAATTTCATTGTCCTTTCCATTGTACTCCCTGAGACATAAGGTTCGGACCTCTCACTACCACATCAGGAGAGTAACCTTTGTCTTCTTCTAACCCTCTCGCTGCGACTTCGAGGTGTAGAATCAATAATGGTGCTACACCTTCATTATGTGCCTAGACTGGCATTGCTCTATTTATGAATGGCATGTCGCCGACGAGGCATCTGGTCTTTGTTCAAATAGACGATCATTCGTCATTTTTCAACTTTTCTAAACCTTAGGTGGAATGAATTTCGAACAATAGTCATGTTTCAAGTCCTTGTATTATTCAGAGGCTTTCAGAATAATATGTAGGACTCCTTTTATGAAGGTATTATTAGTTCTGAAATCGTCATTTCAATGTAAAATGCCTAGGAGGGATTGGGAGTATAACCCGAAATAAAACAGGTCAAATCAAACTGGCAAATGCAATCAAGGAAGAAGTTCATTGAAATAAGATAATTACAAATTACAAAGATGGGCAGAATAGAAATTAGGTGCCCCAGATATCGCAGCCTAGGCTTCTCCGCCTGAGCATTTGGAAGATCATTTTGAGTTTGATATGTGCTTTAGGAGATCTTGAGTATTTTGTTGACGCCTCGAGACGCAGCATACCCCCTCCTTGTCCATTCCAGCGCAGCGAGATTTTTCTTCATAGTTGAAGCCGCCTTTTCAGGTTTTCGACTCAAATCCCCTTTGGTCTTAAAGCGCCCTTCGCGGGTTTTCGCCTTGGCCTCTCCCTTTCTTTTTTTTATTTATTTTTTTATTTATTTATTTTTTTTGGGAATCAAGGTGTCCTTGGTGGTTTCTTGTCTTAGCTTGTTCAAGCGAAGTATCTTTTGACTGAATCTGAGTTCACGGGGTTGGGCAAGTTTTTCCCATCCATTTCTATTAGGATCAGTGCACCTCCGGAGAAAGCCTTTTTCACCACGTACGGTCCTTCCCAATTCGGCATCCACTTCCCTCTGAAATCCTTTTGTATGGGGAGGATCTTTTTCAGTACCAGGTCTCCCTCGTGAAACTCTCTTGGGCGAACCCTTTTGTTGTAGGCTCGCATCATGCGCTTTTGATACATCTGACCGTGACGAATAGCCTTTAGCCTCTTTTCTTCGATTAGGTTCAATTGATCGTATCGAGCCTGAATCCACTCAGCTTCATCCAGTTTTACTTCTGTTAAAACCCGAAGAGAAGGTATTTCCACCTCAATGGGTAGGACTGCCTCCATCCCGTAGACCAGTGAGAAGGGTGTTGCCCCAGTAGAGGTTCTGACGGATGTTCGATAAGCACAAAGAGCAAACGGTAATTTCTTTTTAATGTTCTTATTCGCTGCTTCCACTGCCCCATTCATTTTTGGACTGTATGGGGATGAGTTATGATGTTTAATGTTGAATTGACGACAAACATCTGCTATCGTACTGTTGTTCAAATTCAATGCATTATCTGATATAATCCTTTCGGGCATCCTATATCAACAAATGATCTCCTTTTTTAAAAACCGACTAACCGCCGATTTAGTGACGTTAGCGTATGAAGCCGCTTCTACCCATTTCGTGAAGTAGTCAATGACTACGAAGATGAACCGGTGTCCGTTTGACGCTTTTGGTGAGATTGGTCCGATAACATCCATGCCCCACATGGAAAAGGGCCATGGGGAAGTCATAACGTGTAGGGGAGACGGAGGCACATGAATCTTATCTCCATAGATCTGGCATTTATGACATCTCTTGGTATAGTCGATACAGTTTCCTTCCATAGTGGACCAGTAATATCCAAATCTCATTATTTGCCTGGCCATTGTGAATCCGTTAGCATGCGTTCCACAAACGCCCTCATGGACTTCCTCTAGGATCATCTTGGCCTCTAAGGTATCGACGCATCTCAACAGTACTTGATCTTTTCCTTTTTTGTACAAGATGTCTCCATCCAAAACATATTCGAGGGCTAATCTCCTGAGCGTCCTTTTTTCATTCTCAGTTGCATGATCTAGGTACTCGCGATTTCTCACATATCGCAATATATCTTGGTACCAGGGGTGATCGTCCCTTCCTTCTTCTTCTACGTTGCAGCAATAAGCTGGGGCCTCGTAAATACTCATCTGAATAGGCTTTACATCTTCTTGCTTACTCGCCTTAATCATGGAGGCTAAAGTAGCCAAAGCATCTGCCATCTGGTTTTCTTCTCGTGGGAGATAATTAAAGGTGATATCGTCAAACTCCTCGATTAATCCTATGACTATCCTTCGATAGTTGATCAATTTGGGGTCTCTTGTTTCCCATTCGCCCCTTAGTTAGTAGATCACTAATGCGGAGTCTCCATATACTTCCAGTGTTTTAACTCTACGTTCTATAGCAGCGTGAAGTCCCATGATACAGGCTTCGTATTCTGCCATATTGTTTGTACAATCAAAATCCAGCCTGACTGTGAACGGGTAGTGATCTCCTTTTGAGGATACCAAGACTGCCCCAATCTCATTTCCTATGGCGTTTGATGCTCCATCGAAATGCAATTTCCAAAGGCAATCTTTCGCGGTGTCCTCTTCCGCAGCTGCCACATACATTAGGTCCTCATTGGGGAAATCAAAGTTCAGCGGCTCGTAATCTTCTAAAGCTCTGCTAGCTAGGAAGTCGGCTACCGCGCTCTCTTTTATAGCTTTCTGGCTCACATATACAATATCAAATTCAGACAGTAGGATTTGCCATCTAGCCATCCTCCCATTCAAAGCGGTCGCCTCCATCATGTATTTTAGGGGGTCTAACTTCGAGATTAGCCAGGTCGTGTGATACAGCAAGTATTGTCTCAATCTCCGAGTTGTCCAAATCAGCGCACAACACAGTTTTTCAATCGGTGAATATCTCATTTCACACTCAGTGAATTTCTTACTAAGATAGTATATCACCTTCTCCTTTCTTCCTGTATCATCATGTTGACCTAGCACACATCCCATAGAGTGACCAAGCACTGTCAGATATAGGATTAATGGCTTATCAGGGCGTGGAGGTGACAGTACTGGAGGGTTTGACAAGTACTGTTTGACCCTGTTGAAAGCTTCCTGACATTCGTCATCCTATACGCCGGGGTTATGTTTCTTTAAAAGACGGAATATGGGATCGCATTTCTCAGTTAGCTGTGAGATAAACCGAGCAATGTAATTTAGTCTGCCGAGGAAACCTCGAACTTCTTTCTGAGTGCGCGGCGGAGGTAATTCTTGTATAGCCTGGACCTTATCTGTGTCAATTTCAATCCCCTTCTTGCTGACTATGAAGCCCAACAGCTTGCTGGATCTAGCTCCAAAGGTACATTTCGTAGGATTGAGTTTCAATTGGAACTTCCTTAATCTCAAAAATAGTTTCTGCAAAACTTGGATATGTTCTTCCTCCGTTCTAGACTTCGCAATCATGTCATCCACATAAACCTCAATCTCTTTATGCATCATATCGTGGAACAAGGTCACCATGGCCCTTTGATATGTAGCCCCTGCGTTTTTCAACCCAAAAGGCATTACTTTATAACAGAAGGTGCCCCACAGTGTTATGAAGGTGGTCTTTCCCATATCTTCAGGGTGCATTTTTATCTGATTGTATCCGGAGAAGCCATCCATGAAAGAAAATAGTGAAAAGTCTGCTGTATTGTCAACTAGCGTATCAATATGAGGCAAAGGAAAGTTATCCTTTGGGCTAGCCTTGTTTAAATATCTATAATCCACACACATTCGCACCTTTCTGTCTTTTTTAGGGACAGGCACGATATTGGCTACCCATTCTGAATATTTGATTTCTTGCAGGAATCCGGCGTCGAACTGCTTTTGGACCTCTTCCTTTATTTTCAGCACGATGTCTGGTCTCATCCTTCGGAGCTTTTGCTGAACTGGCTTGCAATCCCTCCTTATGGGTAAGCGATGTACTGCGATATCGGTGCTTAAACCGGGCATATCTTCATAAGACCATACGAAGACATCCTTGAATTCCTGCAATAATTTGATGAGATTCTGCCTTGTTTCTTCAGCTATACATGTTCCAATGTTCACCGCTTTCCCTTCCTCTAACGTCACAGTTTCGATTGCCTCCTTATGGGGCCGAATCTGTCTCTCCTCCTGCTCTTCCATTCTTAACCAATCAGGAGACAGGTCATCGTCCGTGTTATCTTCAAAATCCTGTAGTTCTCCTAGGCACATGTCTTGCTCAAAAGGATATTTCGAATCCGAGGCAGCGTTGCTCAAGTCATTGACATCCGGGGACCTGTTGCAATTTAGGAAAATACGGGTGGAATGAATGAATTTGTAAATGAACAATTGTATGTTATGGTAATGCTGAAAGAATGACCAGAAAGCAAAGAAAGGAAATGTTTGCTTCAAATGATGGTGAAAATGCATTTTATTGATATAACGATACGTGAACATGCGTCTATTTCACAAAAGAAATCTTGTTGCTCTTAGGCTCGGAGCAACAAGTGTGTCCTGGACATTACTCTGAAGGAGCCCTAAATACTACAGGGATTTCTTCCGCAGTCTAATTGTTCAAGATGTTTTCCGATTCATAAGGCTGGATATTTGGCAAGACTCCTCTGCCAACCGCCTCCTGAGATAGGGCACTAATATAGACATTGCCTAACATTGCCGCGATGTCCTCTCCCTTCGGTGTCCCCCGCTCAGAGTGGATTACCCCTCCCGACACGAAGGTCTTGGATATGTGCGGGATTATCATGGGTTCCCACTTGGTTTCCTTCCCACTCAAACGGGTGAGTCTTCTTTCCCGTCTCCTTTCTAACTCCTCATTCTTTTGCCTTGCATCTGGTCTGAATCCCAGGCCAAAGTGATCCTGTTTCTCTCTCAGTATTGGGGCCGCTATTCTCCCCTGAAGGTATTTTCCAAGCCCTCTTCCCGGTAAAGTGCCTTTTCCCACGGTCATTTTCAAACCCATCCTTGTGGTCCTCGAGATTTTTGGCTTCAAGATCTTGTTTCCTTCCATAACAAAGGTTGCGTTCACGAACTCGAGAGATCGGAACGAGCATTCCGTTGCCTCATCGTTTGTCTCCAAGTAAGGCATGTCACTGGTCACGGTGGCAATGATGTCCTCCTCAGCTTTTATCGTTATCAGTCGGCCATCTGCTATCAACTTCACCTTTTGATGTAGTGATGAAGGTACTGCCCCGGCTGAATGTATCCATGGTCTCCCCAACAGGCAGTTGTAGGAAGGATGTCCATGACCAAAAAATCTATTTCGTAAATAGTTGGGCCAATCAGTAAGGGTACCTCAATCCTCCCCATGACCCTTCTTTGAGTTCCGTCAAAGGCTCTTACCACACTTTGGCATTCCTTCATGTACGAACTATCCACCGGTAATCTGTTGAGGGTGGATAAGGGTAACACATTTAACGCAGACCTGTTGTCTATCAAGACCCCTGGCAATGTGTGCCCCTTGCATTTAGCGGTAACATGTAATACCTTGGTGGATCCTCTACCACCTGGGGGTATTTCATCATCATTAAAATGAATGAAGTTGTCTGCGCTTATATGGCTGATCAACCGATCCAACTTATTAACCGAGATGTCACTAGTGACGTAGGTTTCGTTTAAAACTTTCATTAGTGCGTTCCTGTGTACTTCTGAGCATTGGAGCAAAGTCAATACAGATATGCGTGCCGGCTGTTTGTGTAGCTGTTCCACCACACAATACTCACTATGTTTTAGAAACTTCAGGAACTCTTTAGCCTCTTCCTCAGTCACTGGCTCCTTGATCCTCGACTCAGGTTCAGCTGGCTTTCCCCTTTCTTGTTCCACCATTGGAGCTTTCCCCTTTATTAAGTTGTAGCGTCTCCCGCTTCGTGTATGGAAGCCTTCATTTGAATCCTCCTTCGTCACATTAGTCGAGCTCTTTGTGACCTCTACATTACACTCGTAGTTCCAGGGAACTTCCTTGCTATCTTTGTAAGCGAATGCAGCGGGCTTCCGTATTATCACCTTCGGCGTTACCCGTGCTCCTATCTCATTGCTAGCTGAACTCTCCTTTACGGAGACTACTACCTCACACCCATGATTCTGAGAAGCCTCCCTATTATCTTCAACGGCAGCGGGCCTCCGTATAACCTCTCGGTGCTACCCGCGCCCCTGTTTTATCATTTTTGGGACGTGAAATAGTGATCATCGGAAGGTTAACTTTTGAACTTTTTGCTGTTGACTCTGATGCGCATATGCTCCTATCCTCTGTGCCTTCCTCATAAAATTCGACTTCTTTATTGTTCATTAAGTTTTGCACTAGGGTTCTGAATTCTCCACAAGTCTGGATCTCATGTCCCAACTCTTGGTGGTGCTCACAATAGTTTGTCAGTTCCCTCGACTTTCTTCCGCAATAACTAGTCCATGCTTGACCATTTCTTTCCAGACCCATCTCAGGGGAGTCTTGACCTCTGCAACGTTCGTTTTGATCCTTTTTGCTGAACTTTCGCTGATTGCGTTAATTCCGCCCTTGGCGTGATTAGGTAAAGGATTTGTTACGTTTGGCATGTCATCCAACTCGACCACACCCATGTTGATAAATTTCTCTACCAATTTCTTGAAAGCCAGGCAGTTCTCTATTGAGTGTCCCGTGATTCCTGCATGGTATTCACACTGGGCGTTCGAGTCGTACCACTTGGGGTAAGGAGGTTGCATTGGTTTGAGAAGAAAAGGGGACACAATATGTGCATCGAACAGGGTTTGATACATTTCCTTATACGTCATTGGAATCGGTGTGAATTGGAGCTTCTCATTATCTTGTCTTGAGGTGCCGGGTTCTTTCTTGGGTAGCCCTTGTTGCCCCGTGGTCGTTGCTTTTGGCTGATTTATGGTGATTGACCTCGGGTGTCCTATGCTCGCATTATTTACCTCACTTTCTTTCCTTCTTGGGGGCATTCTTTTGGCACTCTCCCCCGTCTCGATCCCTCCGCTTTTCATAATATTTTCAATCATTTCTCCAGTAGTTACGATGTCCGAGAAACTCCGGGTTGCGCTTCCTATCATATGCATGAGGAATGGGGCTTTCAACCTGCGGATAAAGAGCATTGTGGTTTCTTTCTCCATAAGCGGTGGCTGGACCTGGATGGCAACCTCTCTCCATCTCTGTGCATATTGCCTAAAGCTTTCGTTCCCTTTCTTTTCCATGTTCTGCAGAGTGATCCTATCGGGGGTCATGTCCGTTACGTGACTGTATTGCTCCAAGAATGCTTGAGCCAAATCATCCCATGACCCAATTTTGGCACGACTCAACTGGTTGTACCATCTGGCTGCTGCCCCTATCAGGCTGTCTTGGAAACAATGGATCAGCAGCGGGTCATTATTAGTGTAGCCCGTCATCCTTCAACAGAACATAGTGATGTGGGCCTCTGGGCAACTTGTCTCATTATACCTTTCGAACTCCGGCATCTTAAAATTGTAAGGGAGCACCAAGTCGGGGACTAAGCTTAAGTCATTGGCTTTTATTCCCCGACATTTACCGGCATTTTCCAGAGCTTTGAATCTCTCCTCCACCCATTTTGGCAGTTCTTGTTTTGCTTTTTCGGCCATCTCATCCAGATCTGGGACGCTGGGATTGACCAGATTCTCTCCTGGGTTAGTGCCCGAACCCGTCGGGAGGTGTGTCAGTGTTGTGGTATCAACTTGATATTGTGGCCTGATAGTGACAGATGCCCTTTGGGGATACGTATCTTGTGGTGTTTGGGCATCTAGTGGGGGAAGGGAGGGGTTATCACTGTCATTCCCTGAGCTAGTGGCAATGCCTCGTTCTTTAGACAGCAATTGTATTAGTTGGTTCACCATATTGTCCTGGGATTTTTGCATCTGCTCCATCATGTCCTTCTGGGTTTTGGCCAATTGCTCTTGTAGTTGTGCTTGTTCTTTTATTTGATCCTGGATTTCTTTTTGCATTTGTTCTAGTCTTTCCATCTTTTGATCCATTATTCTCGTTTTTCCTCTCGTACCGTAGTGATGTTCCAGGGTAACTGCCATAATTTTAGGGTCCTTTTGTGAGATTCAATGTGTATGATGCAATGTAATGCAAATGTATGAGATGAATGCAAAAAGGTGTCAACTCTGATTCAATTCCACATAGGAAACTTCCTTAGAAAATAAAGCTCTTTACATAAAATAGATTACAAGAACGGCTTTGCTCTAACGCCTAAGGCTTTAATCTTCGTCAGTAGGGAAGCCAATTCTCGCCCCCGATCCGACTGCGTCTCGAACTGTACGCTCAATGTGTCAGCTTGTACAACTAGAATCTGTAAATAATCGGCTATCTCTCGTATCTTGGTTATAGCCTCCCCCATGAGGTAGTCTCTATTTTTGACTTGATTCCGGGAATGGTACAGCTCCACTTCTCTCCGTTCTTCGTTCTCCTTTAAATATCCAATGTGATTCTGACAATTCTGCAACTCCATTTCCAGCTCTTCGGTCTTTTCCTTCATTTCTTCGATTCTATTCAAACTTGCCTTTAATTCTCTTACCGAGTTACGGTTTCGGTAATAGTCGAGGGACCTTTCTAATTCTGCCACCCTTGTCTTCAATTCATTTCTTCCGTTCTGACCTTCTGACACTTGCCTTTCTAAGGTTTCCTTTTGAGCTTTCATTTCTTGAAACTTCTTTTCCCATTGCTCAGATTTAGCTCTTTCTTCTTGTAACTCTTGTCGCCATTGGTTTGAAGTCTTTCCTAGCCCGGCAGTTCTCATTGAAAGACGCAGCTTCTTGTAGTCCCCCTTTAGGCTATCCAACTCTTCTTCGGCTTTGCTCTTCCCTTTCCTTATCTTTTCTGTTTCTGATTTCTGTATCTCCACATCCAACTTCAAAAACATCTTGTCCTCTTCCAACTGCTCGATTCTCTTTTCCAGCTCCGAACTCCGCTGCACAAAATTTCGCTTTATAATTTCCAACTCTGTTGGCATCATTCGCAATCGTTCCTCCATGGACTAAGCATTATCTGAACTTGGTCCCGGGATGTTATCGTTGATTCTCTTGTTTAGCCATGCTTTGTACTCAGAAGTCGCCGTTTCACCCGCAGCTAACCTCTTCATTCGATGAGTTTGTTTCCAAGCATTCGCGATTTCCTTAATCTTCTTCTTATAACCCTCTCCTGTATAAGAGGATTCGCTTCGATCCAACCCATGTGTTGCTGGCACAAACTGTCTAGACTGGTATTTCCTTGCTACTAGCAATGGGGCATACCCGATGACTCCCCAAATTCCGGGTAGAGGTACCCAATTAAAGCCTCCGCATCTATAAAGGATCTCTCCAGGCACCATCCACGGGGCTCTCCACTCAATGTCTTTTTCTTGAAGATTCTAAAAAATTACCATCCATCCCTCTTCTGTTATGTCTTCCCGTCTTGACATGGCCACCTCCTCTTTTATCGGTGAATAGTCCTTATAAAAGGGTCGACAAGAGACTTTATCCATCTTCCAAAAATGCCCATGAAACCATACCATTAATAGCTGTGTGCATCCGATAAACCTTCCTTCTCCCGATCTTCTACATGCATTCAACAATCTGAAAGTCTCCGCAAGAATTGCTGGGATAGGTGTGACTCGTTTATCCAAACGGTCGAATAGATCCACTACTGCCTCATCAATGTGCCTTAGGGCCTTTGGGAAGATGACAAGTCCGTAAAGGCTCAAGGCGAAAATATCAACTTTCCTTTTCTCATCAGGATGCATCAAAATCAGATCCCTTAAATTTACCCAAGGAATACACCTCCCTTCGCCTTTCTGCTGAATCTTGGTCGAGATCCACTGTTCACTCATTCCCGTAATTCTCACCAATTTCTTCACCAAAGGAGGGACATAGGCGGGCCTAATATAAACCTTGTCGACTTGCACCTCGGGAATACGAAGCAAAGCGGTGTATTCTTCTACTGTTGGCACCAAATCCACTTTCCCAAAAGTGAAGCAACTATATGCAGAATTCCAAAACTGGACCATAGCCCGAAACAAGTGTTTATCTATTTTAACATTCAATAAGGAAGAGATATCACCGTAACGGTGGCAGAACATCTGTTTAACTTCCTCTCCCCAGTTGGTCCAGATATCCCGCAACTCTTGGAGCTCATTTTGTGTCACGCTAACACGGGAGAAGTCCCTCAGCTCCGACACATGACCTTCAACTAAACTATCTCCTTTTTTCAATTGCAACTTTTCTGACCACGTGCGCACGGCCGCATTGTCCTCTACTTTATCAAGAAAGTTCTTTTCCATAGCAAACTTCCTATTTCAGCAACCGAGCAGAAATTGACACCTTCTATATGAAATGTCATGCAAGTCAAACAAATCAACACAAGTTAACATCGCATAATCAAAATAGGTAAGACATCATTAAACACTTATCTAGGTAACGATTTTAACATTCTACCTAGGGTAAGCTCTAGGGTTCCTAAATGGGTTTGGTTCTAGAGTAAAGGTACCTGAACCAGCAGATTCCTTGATCCTCACCCATTATAGGCTCATACGGATCGAGTTCGGTTCAGGGGGATACATTTCCCTATGGCCATGCGGAGGTGAAAACCTCACGTAGCACATAGGTACGGATGTATCCCGGAAGCAATCCACTAGCCCATGCGGAGGTGAAAACCTCACGAAGGCTTAGTTTCTTACTCCCACTTAAAGGTGTGACCAACGGTCATTCAATGCAATGCCAAAGTATTTCATGCAACTTGCCGTTATAGCACAATCAGAGGCGTCAAAGAAACGATTTTCCCAAAACAATTTTCCAAGTTTTCAATCAAAAGGACAACAGTTAATCAACTTATGGCCTGACTCTCAAAGTCCCCAGTGGAGTCGCCAAGCTGTCGAAACCATTTTTCGAGTTTTGAAAAAGTAGGAAATTTTAAAGTAGGAAATTTGATTCAAATCGTTTTACGAGCCTAGGGGCAAAATCGTAATTATGTAAAAGTCTAAGGGCAAAATGGTAATTTTTCCCAAGTATGAATTATAGATTTTCTTGAATAATGTAGTGATTAAATAAGTGAATTTGTCATTATAGATTAAGAAAAATGGAGTCCGAACCTAGACCGGGGGAAGACCAAGCTAGTAGACTAATTCAATCTAGTCGCCCACTTTTTATATTCCGAGATAAGTTGTACGTAAATAATACAACTTTATTGTTACTATGTGTCGAAACCATTTTTCGAGTTTTGAAAAAGTGTGGATCGACTAAAAGATTATGGAGTCGCCACCGATCCTTTTTATTTAAGTGTGATCGGGTCACCTATAAAAATGTCCTGGTTTGCGCAATTCGAGAAAATAGGTTCGGGAGTCAATTACGTGCAAGGAAGGATTAGCACCCTTGCAATGCCCAAAATTGGTACCAAATTGATTAATGTTGTCCTAATGTTGAAAACTTTGAAAATATTTAGAGTAAAAAATTTAAAGAGGAGAGAAAAAAAAATCATTAAGTTGGAATTGAATCTCAAGATTAACTCGTTTCAGAGGAAATAAAAGTATCATACCCAGCACGTTAGGATATAACACGTTTCTATTCTGACACCGAGATCATCTTTGATCTCCAAAACGTATTAAAAGGGTATTTGGTTATTTAGTTGAAAGAAAAAAAATCAGCACCCAACACGTTAGGATGTAATTCTCCGAACTTCTAAACACGCAAATATTGCCTTGTTCTTCAAATATAAAAAATCTTAAAATTTGCTCAATATTTATTTTTTAACGTTATAAAATATTTGGAAAAAGTTTTAATATGTTGAAGTTTGAAATGCTATATAAGGATAAAATGCGTGAACATAAAAATTTAAGTGCCAATAGATTAACAATAACTATTATATACAAAGAAAAATTGAAACAAATAATGTACAAATAAAGTGTTAATCCATAATATGTTAAATGAAACTTAATGTTAATAATTTATGTGTGAAAATAATAATGTATAAGGATTTTCGAAATAAACAGAAACATATAATGAAGTATAGACTTAAGAGAAAATAAACTATATTGATAGATAAATTTAAAATATAACTATACATATAAATATATTCAAAAGAAAATAATATGAAAGTAACAACATATGCATAAAAAATAATTTAACAACAACAATAGAAATTTGTTAGTTAACGAATGAAATATTGTATATGATAGTTCAAATATAGTAAAATGATAATAATAATATTATTAACAGTAATAATAAAAATAGTTAAGTAATGGCAAAATGAAAAAATAATTAAAGAGAATAAAATATACAAAGGAGACTAAATTAAAATGAACGCAGGATTTTGGGATAAAAATCGAATTTAAGAAAGTGCAATCAGAGAGTGGCGCAAAAGGGAAGGGGCTGGCTGCGCAAATTTTCCATTCAAATTAGAAAGGCGCACGTCCAGCCTTTAAAGCAATGTTTTCACTGCTTTTAATACACCACTTTTAATACACTACTTTAAAAAACTTTTATTAGACCCCCCTTTTTCCTTTTTTTTCTTTTTTTTTTTAAAAACTCATAAGTTTATTTTTTAAAACAAAAATGAAGAGTCCCCCATCTTCTTTCAAGAACCAGAAAAAAAAAGGCTCTCTCTCTCTGCTTCTGTCCGACGCTTGGGCTCTCTTTTGGTCATCGATCGCACCACCACGCCACCACCGTATCGGTGGCCGGTGGTGCTCGAAATCAAGCCTTTTAAAGGCCAAGCCCTTACTATCCCGTCGCTGGCGAGAGAGAGAAACCCAAGTCCCTTTGTCGACACCGAAGACTGCTATGAAAGGGCCTTCCGACGACGTATCTACGAGGTTCCGGTAAAAATCCCTTTCCCTTTTCGTTATATAGTTTTTGATATCACAAAAAAAATAAAAATAACAGTAGATAACCATAAATATGTAAAAAAAAAAAAACGAAGACAACCTTGGAGTTTTTTTTTGGTTTCTCCTTTTTTGATTTCTTAGTGTTTTCCGAAGGCCGAGAGAGAGTACAATGGTTTTCATTTCGGTTTTTATAACCGTGTTACAGACTCGATTTCTGTTCTTGATTCTGTTTGTTCTTTCCTCGTTTTTTGTTTTCTACACGCGTGCCATTGTTGTTTTCTTGTCGTTTTTCCTTGCCTCTGTCAGTTTTTCATTTTGCAGGTGAAGCATGCGGACGATGGTGGCCGACCATATTGGGTGTTGTGCGTTCATGGGGAGCGACGGCGTGAATAGGCAGGAGTAGGTGGCGGCACTAGGGTTCAAAAAAAAAAGAATTAAGGCTTTTGGGCCATTGGGTCTCTTTCAATTAGGGGTAGGGTTTGGTTATGTAATTGGGTTTTAGGGTTGTAATTAGGCTTTGCGGATTTGGGCTTATCAAAAGGGACATTTGGACTATTTAAGGGACTGTTTTTTATATTATTTTTTTGGGTTTTTTTTTGTGGGCTTGGTTTAATAGGCCCGGACAAAATTTGGGTATTACACTATGTATTGAACAATTAATATGGCATAAAGTGTTTGATTATTGTTGTGAATATGCATGATGAGAATTTATGTAGTAAAAACTCCCGGTTGAACCTTAGGAATAGATTGGATATTCATGCCATGACATTTGGGGTGATATGTGTGCTAGTGTAAGACCATGTCTGGGACATGGCATCGGCCTCGACATGTGAGCCAGTGTAAGACCATGTCTGGGACATGGCATTGGCATTTTACCCTCTTGTGTGAGGCTTATCGGATATCATTTAGTATTCCAAATGGTTCCATGGGTTATTTAAAGCTTATGGTAAAGATATGAAAGGATATAATCATGTTGTGAGTGGTACAGGTTCTTACTCGAAACTCATGAGATATGAGCTTAGATATGATGCCTTAATGGTAAGGATGAAATTGAGTAAGTTCTATCTATGAGAATGATTTCGGGACGATCTTGTAATCTTTGGCTTATACTTGTGATGTGTAAATATGTAGTAAATCTACCATTGCTAAATCAAGAATGTTGTGTTGGTTTATAAATGCTATGTGTTTAAAGATGCATGGTTGATGTTTTAATTATTTACATGCAAACTTACAAAGCTTTATGCTTACTCCCCTTTCTTTTCTATTTTCTTATAGTATTGCCAAGCTAGCTCGGGGATCTAAGGACGTCGGAGACTCGATTACACTATCAATTGAAACCTTTGGGTATAGTTAGTCTCAACATTTTGAGTATGGCATGTATAAGGACTTGGTCTTTTTGTTATATGTCATATTGGTTTAGCCAAATGTATTGACTTATGATGATATTTGATTCATTTTGTATAAGGCCATGAGATGTGGCTCATAATGATTACTTGGTTGTAAACCTATTCATATGTGCATGCATGTGCCAATGCCATTATGATATGGCCTATGGTTATTGATGGTTGAATGATGATATGTTGCATGTGATTACGGATGTTTGATGATGGTGAAGCACTTAGTTATGCCATGTTAAGTGCCTTGAAGTTATATATGTATATTTAGATTGGTGTGGTTTTGATGTTGTGTAGGTTGGTGCAAGTATGGGTGGCAAAAAGGCTTGGTAAATAGCCTTAATTTGTCCACACGGGGGTGTGTGTCTACGCCTTGTGTCCCCTACACCCTAATTAATATAAAACAGAATGTCCATGTCCTATGGCCGTGCTCACACGGCCACAGGACATAGGCATGTGCCTAGGCCGTGTGAAGTCTGCACTTAATTTTTAAAATTTAATTCACCACACGGCCTAAGGACACGAGCGTGTGCCTTGGCCGTGTGACCTTATTTTGTTGATGACGTCATAAACAGAATGTCCCCTATTTTGGACACGGCTTGAAGCACGGGCGTGTGATATGCCACACGGGCGTGTGCCCCTATTTTTAATGAAATTTTCTAAAGTTTTCTAAGGTCCCCGGTTTAGTCCTGAACCCCTTTTAAAGTATGTTTTAGGCCTCTAGGCTCGTAATAGGGACGATATTATTGTTTATGAAAAGTTTTAAATTTGGATGGAAATTTATGTCTCGATTTTATATGAATGCTTGTGTTTAAGTCCGATAATGCCTCGTACCCTGTTTCAGCGTCGAATATGGGTAAGAGGTGTTACATTCAGCGGTATCAGAGTTATAGTTTAGTCGATTCTTGGACTAACCTAGCATGAGTACAAGTCTAACTATACATGCCATATATGTGATATGATAGTGTGACGACTCCTGACGAATTTAAATTATGTTTTCATATAGTAAATGGATCTCGACGAAGCAGTGGCGGATGATGTAGAGAGTAATGCACCAGTAGAGAGTGGGCCCGTGACACTGTCAGGGCGGAGGGGCTAAAGACCTACCTCCACATGATGGATGCTTGGTGTTTGAAGTTTGTTCGTGCAAATCCGAACACTCCACCTCCTCCAATCCCCAGTCTGCCCTTGTAGCTCCCCAAGTGGGGAGATGTTAAGAAGAGAAAAACCTCTAGTTGACAGAATTCAGAAGCAAAGGGCTGAGGAATTTAGAGCAAATATAGATGATGACCCAGAGAGGGCAGAGTTCTGGTTAGAAAATACCATTAGGGTATTCGTTGAATTGTCTTGCACACCTAAGGAGTGCATGCAGTGTGTTGTGTCACTCCTATGAGACTCAGCCTACCACTAGTGGAACACCCTTGTATCGGTTGTACTAAGGGAAAGGATTACATGAGAGTTTTTCCGAGAGGAATTCCAAAAGAATTATATTAGTCAGAGGTTTATAGACCAGAAGATAAAGGAATTTCTAGAATTGAAGCAAGGCCAAATGACAGTAACAGAGTATGAGCATGAGTTCGTGAGGCTCAACAAATACGCTAGGGAGTGCGTATCTACCAAAGCCATCATGAGTAAAAGATTTGAGGACAAATTGAACGAAGACATCCAATTATTAGTTGGCATCTTAGAGTTAAGGGGGTTTGTGGTGCTTATTGAGAGAGCTTGCAAGGCCGAAGAGTTGGTCAAAGAGAAGAGAAAAGCTAATAACGAGTCTCGTGACTCAAAGAAAAGACAAATGGGAAGATCATTTCAGACCTCATCCAAGAAATCGAGAGAGTTTCCTACTGGATCAAATGCGTCAGTAGGATTCTCGAGCAGAAATAAGAATAAGCAGTATACAGTGTTTAAAGCTCAAACCACTTCTATTATGAGTGTTGGTGGTGCTCGACCGAACAGACCAGAATGTTCACAGTGCGGTAAACGTCATTTCGATGAGTGCCGAGGAAATGAAAGAGGTTGTTTCAAATGTAGGTCACTAAACCATTTTATTCGTAGTTGTCCCAAGATGGTCGAGAAAGATAGAGATCAAGGTGTGAGATCGGGTAACATTCCTTCTAGGAGTAGACCACAAAAAAACTCGGGAAGTGGGGTTAGCAGTAGAGGTGTGCCTAGAGATTCCGCCATGAGGTTCGAGGGCCGAGCACCTGCAAGGACTTATGCCATTCGCGCTCGCGAAGAGGCATCGTCACCGGATGTGATTACGGGTACTTTTTCTCTTCACGATATTTCTGTTATTGCTTTGATTGATCTGGGGTTTACCCATTCGTGTGCTTGTGTGAAATTGGTGTCTAGCATGAATATACCTGTTGAGTGTATAGAATTTGTGATAAAAGTGTCAAACCCGTTAGGCAAGCATGTGATAGTTGATAAAGTGTGTAGAAACTGTCCTTTGATGATTAGAGGTTATTGTTTTCCGGCCAACCTCATGCTACTACAGTTTGATGAATTTGACCTAATTCTTGGCATGGATTGGTTGACTGTTCATAACGTGTTAGTAAACTGTGGTAGTAAGTTTATTGAACTGAAATGTGAGAATGGGGATATTATTCGGGTTGAATCAGGTGAACCGGATAGCTTACCTATACTGATTTCTTATATGACTGCTGAGAAATATATGAGAAAAGGGTATGAGTCCTATCTTGCATTTGTGTTGAATACCCAAGAGTCGGAAGTAAAAATTGAGTCAGTGCCTGTGATATGTGAGTACCTGGATGTGTTTGTAACACCCTTAACTCGTATCTATCGCCGGACTAGGGTTACGAGGTATTACCAATTTAATCATAACATTTAAAACACTATGGCTCACACATCAGCAAATCATAGTTAATCAATAACACAAAGTCATTTTAGAAGGTTTACGAGACCTTAAACATACTTTAGAGAAGGTTCTGGAATAAACCGATCTCATAAGGAAACTCTGTAGAACACAGAAAATTTTTCTTTCTAAACAGGGCACACGCCCGTGTGGCTAGACCGTGTGCATCATACTGTCATGCCTTAGACCATGTCTTACCCCATGTGCAATACTGAATAGGGTCACACGGCCTATCACACACCCGTGTGTCTGGTCCATGTGCAATACTGGCTAGGATCACACGGCCTGTCACAAGCCCGAGTGTCTAGCCTGTGTGCAAGGCTGGTTTGCTCCTAATTTAGGCAGTGTAAAACACGGTAGAGACACACGCCCGTGTGCTCACCCGTGTGGACAATTCTAGGCCATTTACAATGCCAATTTGCCACCCCAATTTGGGTCATCCCTACATGTTCAATTCCAAAATCAAATAACATACAAATCATTCACCATTTCAAACACCAATTCAACTATGAAACATACCATTTCTCTTTTACCAAAGCACACCATATTAGCCATTCACACAAGACCATATATATACATCACATACACTATTTTCTCATAGCCAAAACATGTACCAAAATCATTCCATTATCAAGCCATATCACATGGCAAGATATATACATTTCAAAATATTTCACAACCTTACTAGCCTATACATGCCATATATCATAAATACAACTTCCCAAAAAGGTACCAAATAGATGTCCGATAGTGTGATTGAATCGCTGATGATTCCCGGATCTGAGCTAGCTTTAATGACACTGTAAAACAGAGAAAGACTTCACATAGTAAGCTTTAAAGCTTAGTAAGTTCATAATGTAACACAATTAACTCAACAATTCAAAATCAATATGCAAAATTTACAAACACTTAGTTCAATTCACACCACTACTCAATCCCACCCATGACTAATACTCACTTTCATACCATATTTATAGGTTTATGTACAAACATTTATAATGCTATTGAATCCAACTCTTTTCATCATTCACTTACACAATCTTCCATGTATCTCATACACAGAATCATCAACCACATAGGTTCTATACATACCTGTGACATCACGTATTATCTATCACATTTACCACATTAATGCTCGATGTCGTAATTCATTTGATTCTCTTTAAACATTCAATGAATTTGCACACTTGGTGCCAATTAATTAGCTGAAGCTATACTAATATCGCACACTTAGTTCCATCACATTAAACTAAATTTATCTTGGAATCGCACACATAGTGCCCAATAAAACAGTTGATGCTTTCTTTATCTCGCACACTCAGTGCCATTTATCACTGTAACGATTTTATTTACGCACACTTTGTGCCATATATCTTCTAACTCACATTTCATATTACCAAACTCCACAATCACATTTCTATTCATTCATCACATATGAACATTGTTTAAACAATACGTATTATACACGAACTTACCTCGGATGTAGAAATAACGATTCTAGTCGATCAATCGAGCACTTTGTTCTTGCCTCGATCTAGGTCTGAATTTCTCTTTTCTTGATCTATATAATATCAAATTCAACTCATTTAATTTCATCTTCATCCAAAACAATCCACAAACACATAGTTAGGGCATTTTACACTTTAGCCCTCATAATTCCACATTTTGACATTTTAATCCCTATTTCACAATTACACAAAATACACATAATTTACTCACACCCAAGCTTGGCCGAATTTCATACTAGTCTCTAACAGCCCATATCTTTTATTTATTTCACATTTTAGCCCCTCAATTTCTTATTTTCACAATTTAGCCCATAATACTCAAATTCATCAAAAGTACAAATATAAAACATGTTAACCAAACACATATCTTTTACTTTTCATCAACTAACATCACAAAGCTCACAATTTCATCAATGGCTTAACTCAAAATCTTCATCAATTTCATAAATTAAGGCATGGGCTTAAAAGAACACTAAGCAACGATCTCAAAAACGTAAAAATCATCAAAAACCAAATAAAAAACATACATCAATCAAAGCTTTCAATGGCCGAATGTTAAGAAAGCTTAAAACCCTATTTCTTTTTCTTATTTTTGGCTAGAAGATGAACAAAATGGCTTAATTTTGTTTTGTTTTAATTAATATAACTTTAATAAATAAATTACAAATTTAACCTTAATAAAAAAAACATTTAAAACATCCATTATAAGGTCATTTATGACCAATTCCACTATCCATGGTCCAATTACATATTAAGGACCTCACATTTTACAAAGCATAGCATTAGCACTTTAACTTCTAGCACACAACTTTTACATTTTATGGTATTAGATCTTTTTTCACAAATCGGCACACAAACGATAAAATTTTCACAGAGAAATTTTACAGATACTTTATCACATACCACTAACATCAAAAATAATATTTAAATATTTTTTTACCTCAGATTTGTGGTACCGAAACCACTATTTCCACTAGGGTCTAAACCAGTCTGTTACAGTGCTTCCGGAAGAGTTGCCCGGATTGCCTCCAACTAGGGAAGTCGAGTTTGGTATTGAGTTGATCCCTGGTACGGCACCTATTTCAGTTGCCCTATATAGGATGGCACTTTTGGAGTTAAAAGAGTTGAAGGTTCAGCTACAAGAGTTAACGGATAAGGGTTTTGCGAGACCGAGCTATTCTTCGTGGGGTGCTCCGGTACTTTTTGTGAAAAAGAAAGACAGGTAGATGAGGTTATGTATAGATTACAGACAGCTTAACAAGGTGACTGTGAAGAACAAGTATCCTTTGCCAAGGATCGATGATCTGTTTGACCAATTGAAAGGAGCCACAGTGTTTTCTAAGATAGATTTAAGGTACGGTTATTACCAGCTAATATTTAAGGAGCAAGATGTATCGAAAACCGTATTTCGGATGAGATACGGGCACTATGAGTTCCTTGTCATGCCCTTTGGCTTAAAAAATGCTCCCTTTCATGTTTATGGTGTAACAGCCCGATTTTGGGGCTAGTCAGAATAGTGGTTTTGGGACCAGTAATTCGAGGTTAGAGAAAATTATTTTAATATTATTTTATGTGTTATAGCATGTTTATAAGTATGCTTGAAAATTTTGGTGCTTTAATTCTAGTGATTGTATGCTTAATTGCGAAAAAGGACTAAATCGCATAAAGTGCAAAAGTTCTATTTTACAAGCTAGGGGTGTCTAATAGCTATGGAATATTAAATTAGAGGTCTTTAAAGTGCAAATAGACCACCCTAAAGGTGATGGCCGGCCAAGGGAGACAAAGGCATTAAATTGGTCAAAAATTTGGTGATAGTAGGTGGACTAAAATGAATAAAATAAGATAAATAAAGAAAATGTCATCTTTTACTATTCTCATTTCTTCTTCCACCGAAATTTGAAGAGAAAATAGAGGTTTTTGGAGTTCAAACTTTCAGCCAAGCTATTCTTTTGCAAGTAAGTGATTTTAAAGGTATTTCTTGATAATTTTTGTACTTTTGGAACCCCTGGAGCTTAAGCTAGCTAATGGGGGAACTATTTTGTAAAATGGTTGAAAGTTTAGAGATTTTACATGAGAGTGTTTATGTTGTTTGCTGATTTTTTATGGAAGAAAATGAATGTTGGTGGGTTAAGGAATAACTTTTGTGAATGGTTTTTCCATGAAAACACGTAAATGGGACTTATTTGTAAAGGTTGTAATTGAGTAATAAATGCATGAAATGATTGATTTTGTGAGTTGTTATAAGAGGAATAAATGTTTAGCTAGGCTTATATAATGAGAAAATATGATGAAAAACGATTTACGAGCCTAGGGGAAAAATCGTAATTTTTCCAAAGTATAAGTGCAAAATGGTCATTTTTGCCTAAGTAGAAATTTTGATGTGTCATGAGTTAAGTAATGATTAAGTGAGTAAATTTTATTATTATAGATCAAGAAGAGCGTGAAAATAACCTTGACCGAGGAAAAGGCAAGGTTACGGACTAAACCGTCGATTAACACATTTTACACCGATGTAAGTTTATGTGTAAACGATACATCTTTAATACATATGTTGTTTCTTACTGATGCATTGTATGGATGTCAATACTTATTGGTGAGATAGATTGAAAATGATAGAAACGAGTAGTTCTCGAATGAACCTCGGAATAGAAATGTGAGTACGGATAAATATCTGTAAATATGTAATTGTTGGTGGGCTGTGTGTGATACCACATTGCTATTCATTCACGATGGGCTGTGTGCGATATGATCATTTTCATTACCATTTGGTGGGCTATGAGCGATACCATCGTAATTATTATTGTTGGTGTGTTATGTGCGATACCACCGTAATTATCATTGTTGGGGGGCTGTGTGCGATACCACCCTATTATTGATTAATCGTGGGCTGTGTGCGAAACCACCGGGTACTTATTATCATTTCGAGGGGTTCATCGAGATACTTGTTTAAGTAAATATTTTATGTGACTTTGAGATGATAAGTGCAGGGCATAAGTACAAATAAATGTGAGCAATGTATATGATATGGTTGGGATGTGATAAGAGTTGAGATAAGTAAGCATGTTTATGATAATGTGAATTGTTCTTACATAGTATGTAATGTTTTTGATTGATTAGAATACGGTATGATGCTTATTGTTTACATGTAGACTTACTAAGCTTAAAGCTTACTCCCTTTCTTTTCCCTTGTTTTATAGTGTCAAAGAGCCAGCTCGGGATACGAAGATAATCAGAAGTTCACGCACACTATCAGCACATCTTGGTATATTTAGACTTAGCATTTTGAGTATGGCATGTATAGGGGCTAGACTTCATGAAATGTCATGTTGTTTTGGCCAAATGTGTTGGCTCTTTTAAAGATGAACTATTTTGTATAAAGCCATAGTTGATGGCTCATTATTATTAATCTATGAAAAGATGAGGTTATTCATGAATGTGTATGGTGCATGATTGGGTTGTTTGGTTAAAGTATGCATGAATGGGTTGATGGTTGAATGTAATTTATGTTTGTATGAGTTAGGGTAAATAAAAAGCTTGGCAAATAACCTTGTTCTTGTCCACACGGGTAGACACACGGGCATGTGTGTAGGCTGTGTGTGACACACGGTCAGCCTCATGGGTGTGTGGTTAGGTCGTGTGTCCCCTGCATGTTAGTTTAACAAGTCAGTTTGCTTAGTAGTAAACACACGGGTAGAGACACAACCGTGCGTCTCAGCCGTGTGGAAGGCACGACCATGGTCATGGGCATGTGCCCAGGCCGTGTGAAGTCTGCACCTGAAAATTGGAATTTAATTCGCCAAACGGTCGAAGGACATGGGCGTGTGCCTAGGCCGTGTGACATTTTTTGGGTTGATGACATCAGAAATAGAATGCCAAGGTTTTGGCATACGGGCTAAGACACGGACGTGTCGAGGCCGTGTGAGGGACATGGGCCAAGGACACGGGCATGTGTCCGGTCGTGTGAAAACCCCTGTAGGTTCAAATTGAGAAATAATTCCACACGAGTGTGGAACACGGACGTGTGAAATGTCACATGGGCGTGTCCCTTCCTCCACACGGGCGTGTGGACTGTTTAGAGAAAATTTTCTAAGGTCTTCCAGAGGGCTTCAAAGGAGCTCGATTTGATCCCGAACAATTTCTAAACCATGAATTAGGCCTCGTAGGCTTGTTTAAGAGGTGTTATCAAAAGTTTTAATTTGAAGTGGAAAGTCAGGTCTCAATGTGATGTGATTGTTTGCGTAATAGCCTAGTAATGCCTCGTACCCTATTCCGGCGTTGAATACGGACAAGGGGTGTTACATATGGATTTAATGAATCGTATTTTTCGACCGTACTTGGATAAGTTCGTTGTTATTTTTATCAATGATATATTAATTTATTCTCGTCATGAGAGTGAGCACGCGGAGCATTTGAGAACTATTTTGCAGACTTTAAGAGATAAGTAGTTGTACGCCAAGTTTAGTAAAATTGAGTTTTGGCTCCGAGAGGTCAAATTCTTAGGACAGATCGTGTCGGGTGATGGAATTAGAGTTGACCCGAGTAAGATATCGGCTATTGTTGAATGGAAACCGCCGAGGAATGTATCGGAGATTAGAAGCTTTCTAGGCTTAGCGGGTTACTACAGACAATTCGTTAGAGGATTCTCCATGATTGCTACCCCGATGACGAGGTTACTACAGAAAGATATCAAGTTCAAATGGACGGAAAAATGCCAACAGAGTTTTGAGAAACTAAAGGCATTGTTGACTGAAGCTCCAATTTTAGTGCAACCAGAATCAGGAAAAGAATTCGTAGTGTATAGCGACGCATCCTTGAAAGGATTGGGATACGTGCTCATGCAAGAAGGCAAGGTAATAGCATATGCCTCGAGACAACTGAAGCCGCATGAGAAAAACTATCCGACTAACGACTTAGAGTTAGCTGCCATAGTGTTCGCACTAAAAATTTGAAGACACCATTTGTATGGCGAGAGATGTTGAGTATTCACCGACCATAAAAGTCTAAAGTATTTAATGACTCAAAAGGAACTGAACCTTCGCCAACGGAGATGGCTAGAGCTCATAAAAGATTATGAACTGGTGATCGACAATCACCCGGGGAAGGCGAACGTGGTCGCTGATGCTTTGAGTAGGAAGTCATTGTTTACCATGATGGCTATGAACACTCAGTTGTTAGTAACCAACGATGGTTCGATTTTAGCCAAATTGAGAGCGAAACCAATCTTTTTGCAAGAGATCTGTCAAGCTCAAAAAGGTGATAAGGAATTGCAAGCTAAGATAACTCAGTGCGAGACGAGTATAGAATCAGACTTTCGGATTGGTTCAGATGGTTGTTTAATGTTTCGAAGCAAAATTTGTGTACCCAAAGACGATGAGCTTATTCAAAAAAATTTGCATGAGGCACATAGCAGTTGTATGTCTATCCATCCGGGTAGTGTGAAAATATACAATAACTTGAAGAAAATGTATTGGTGGTCGGGAATGAAAAGAGACGTTTCAGAGTTTGTCTCTAAGTGCCTAATTTGTCAGCAAGTGAAAGCCGAACACCAAGTACCTTCAGATTTACTTCAGCCTGTGATGGTTCCCGAATGGAAATGGAACCGTATTACTATGGATTTCGTGTCCGGGTGGCCTTGGATGCCAAGGAAGAAAGATTTCGTATGGGTTGTGGTTGATAGGCTAACAAAGTCAACTTATTTATATCGGCGCGTATGGATTATCCACTTGAAAAATTGGTTTATTTGTTTGTTTACAAAATTGTGAGACTCCACGGAGTGCCCTTGTTGATTATTTCGGATAGAGATCTGAGGTTTACCTCGTGATTTTGGAAGAAGTTACAAGAAGCTTTGGGGACAAAGTTGAATTTTAGCACGAACCGATGGTTAGTTAGAGAGAGTAATTCAGATTCTTGAAGACATGTTGTGGTGTTGTGTCCTTGAATTCCAAGGCAGTTGGGAAAAGTATTTACCGCTAGTAGAGTTTGCCTACAACAATAACTATCAATCGAGCTTGAAAATGGCACCTTATGAGGCTTTGTATAGGCGTAAGTGCCGAACTCCCTTGTATTGGACCGAACTCAGAGAAAATCAGATTCACGGTGTTGACTTAGTCAAAGAGACCGAAGAGAAAGTAAAGGTAATTTGTGATTGTTTGAAGGCCGCTTCTGATAGACAGAAATCCTACACAAATTTGAAACGAAAAGAAATTGAGTTTCAATTCGGTGATAAGGTGTTTTTGAAAGTATCCCCGTGGAAGAAAGTCCTCAGATTCAGTAAGAAAGGAAAATTAAGTCCACGTTTTATTAGACCTTATGAGGTGACTGAGAGAATTAGACCGGTAGCTTATCGACTAGACTTGCCATTCGAGTTAGAGAAGATCCACAATGATTTCCATGTGTCGATGTTGTGTCGTTACCGTTCTGACCCTTCGCACGTTCTTTCACCCACAGAGGTTGAGATTCGATCAGACATGACTTATGGCGAAGAGCAGCAGGTTAAGATCTTGGCCCGATAGGTCAAGCAATTGAGAAATAAAAGTATAGCACTCGTGAAAATACTATGGCATAGGCATGGGGTTGAAGAGGCCACATGGGAGCCCTATGAAACTATGACAGACCAATACCCAAACCTTTTCACTGGTAAGATTTTCGGGGACGAAAATCCCTAAGGGGGAGAATTGTGACAGCCCGGTTTTGGGGCTAGTCGAAAATGTGGTTTTGAAACCATTAATTCGGGTCGGAGAAATTATTTTTAATATTATTTTATGTGTTATAGCATGATTATATGAGTGCATGAAAATTTTGGTGAAATAATTTTAGCGATTTTATGTTTAATTTTGAAAAGGGACTAAATTGCATAAAAGGTAAAATTCGTGTTCTACTAATTAGAAGTGTCATATAGCTAGAGAACCTTAAATTAGAGGTCCTTAATGTGCAAATAGGCCTTTAAGAGAGTGATGGCCGGCCATAGAGACAAGGAAAATGAAATTGTCAAAGGTTAGGTGAGGTTTTGGTGACAAATTTAACTAGAAATAAAATAAAATAAAGAGAAAAAGATATCACATTTTCATCTTCCTCCTCTCCACCGAAAATATAAGTAAAAATAAGGGTTTAGGAAGCTTGAAATTTCAGCAACTCTTCACCCTTGCAAGTAAGTGATTTTAATGGTCATTCTTGATAGTTTTTATACTTTTAGGACCCTTGCAGCATAAGCTAACTAAAGGGAGGACTATTTTGCAAAATGGTTGATAGTTTAGAGATTTACCATGAGAGGATTTCTGATGTTTGCTGAGTATTTATGGAAGAAAATGAATCTTGGTTGTTAAATAAACAACTTTTGTGAAAGGGTGTTTTCACGAGACCATTTTGTGAAGTTTATAAAATAGGTTGTAAATGTGTGAAATAATTGAAAAGTGTGAGTTGCTATAAGAGGAATAAAGGTTCGGCTAGGCTTGTTAGAGGAAGAAATTTGATTAAAATCGTTTTACGAGCCTAGGGGCAAAATCGTAATTTTGTGAAAGTCTGGGGGCAAAATGGTAATTTTTCCCAAGTATGAATTATAGATTTTCTTGATTAATGTAGTGATAAAAAAGTAAGTTTGTCATTATAGATCATGAAAAACGGAGTCTGGACCTAAACCGGGGGAAGACCAAGCTAGTAGAGTAATTCAATCTAGTCGCCCACTTTTTATATACCGAGGTAAGTTGTATGTAAATAATACAACTTTATTGTTATTATGTATTGAAAAATTAATATGGCATAAAGTGTTTGATTATTGTTGTGAATATGCATGATGAGAATTTATATAGTTAAAACTCCCAGTTGAACCTTAGGAATAGAGTGGATATCCATGCCATGACATTTGGGTGATATGTGTGCTAGTGTAAGACCATGTCTGGGACATGGCATTGGCCACATTATGAGAGTCAGTGTAAGGCCATGTCTAGGACATGGCATCGGCATTGAGACGAGCGCTAGTGTAAGACCATGTCTGGGACATGGCATCGGCCTCGACATGTGAGCCAGTGTAAGACCATGTCTGAGACATGGCATTGGCATTTTACCCTCTTGTGTGAGGCTTATCGGATATCTTTTAGTATTCCAAATGGTTCCATGGGTTATTTAAAGCTTCTGATAAAGATATGAAAGGATATAATCATGTTGTGAGTGGTACAGGTTCTTACTCAAAACTCATGAGATATGAGCTTAGATATGATGCCTTAATGGTAAGGATGAAATTGAGTAAGTTCTATCTATGAGAATGATTTCGGGACTATCTTGTAATCTTTGGCTTATACTTGTGATGTGTAAATATATAGTAAATCTACCATTTTTAAATCAAGAATGTTGTGCTGGTTTATAATATGCTATGTGTTTAAAGATGCATGGTTGATGTTGTTAATTACTTACATGAAAACTTACAAAGCTTTATGCTTACTCCCCTTTCTTTTCCATTTTCTTATAGTATTGCCAAGCTAGCTCAGGGATCTTAGGACGTCGGAGACTCGATCACACTATCAATTGAAACTTTTGAGTATAGTTAGTCTCAACATTTTGAGAATGGCATGTATAGGGACTTGGTCTTTATGTTATATGTCATATTGGTTTAGCCAAATGTATTGGCTTATGATGATATTTGATCCATTTTGTAGAAGGCCATGAGATGTGGCTCATAATGATTACTTGGTTGTAAACCTATTCATATGTGCATGCATGTGCCAATGCCATTATGATATGGCTTATGGTTATTGATGGTTGAATGATGATATGTTACAAGTGATTATGGATGTTTGATGATGGTGAAGCACTTAGTTATGCCATGTTAAGCTCCTTGAAGTTATATATGTATATTTGGATTGGTGTGGTTTTGATGTTGTGTAGATTGGTGCAAGTATGGATGGCAAAAAGGCTTGGTAAATAGCCTTCTTTTGTCCACACGGGTAGACACACGGGCGTGTGTCTAGGCCATGTGTGACACACGGCTTACCCCATAGGCGTGTGTTATGACCGTGTGTCCCCTACACCCTAATTAATTCAAAACAGAATGCCCAGTAGTAAACACACGGAAACGAAACACGGCCGTGTGCCTCGGCCGTGTGAGAGTCACGGCCATAGGACATGGGCATGTGCCCAGGCTGTGTGAAGTCTGCACTTAATTTTTGGAATTTAATTCGCTACACGGCTTAAGGAGACGGGCATGTGCCTTGGTCGTGTGACCTTATTTTGTTTATAATGTCATAAACAAAATGTCCCCTATTTTGGACACGGCCTGAAGCACGGACGTTGGATATGCCACACGGGCGTGTCCATTCACCCACACGCGCGTGTGCCCCTATTTTCAATTAAATTTTCTAAAGTTTTCTAAGGTTCCCGGTTTAGTCCTGAACCGCTTTTAAAGTATGTTTTGGGCCTCGAGGTTCGTAATAGGGACGATATGAGTGTCTATGAAAATTTTTAAATTTGGATGGAAATTCATGTCTCGGTTTTGTATGAATGCTTGTGTTTAAGTCCAGTAATGCCTTGTACCTTGTTCCGGCGTCGAATATGGGTAAGGGTGTTACAATTTATACATTATAGACTATATGGAGTGGCTAAATATGCATCACAAATTAATACGGCTCTAGGTGAAATTTTCTAAAAAATGGGATCACACGCTTGCATGGCTGACACAACCTAACTGGCCCAGCCCATGTGGCCCACACGGCCTAACACACGCCCTAAATAGCCCAACCCGTGTGCTCTACACAATCTGGCACACGATCATATGGCTCAAACAGTTTAATACACGCCTGTATGGCCTACACAACCCAAATAGCCCAGCCCGTGTGGTCCACACAGTCAAGCACAAGGTCGTGTGGCTCACACGGCCTGCCACACAACCATGTGACACGGACAATAAGTTTTTTTACTTTCTACCGTTTGTTGTTTTTACGAGATTGAGTCACACACCTGACCAATTTCCGGTGTAGATTCAAGAATGAGTATTCCTGTACCAAAATTGATAATTCACACGAATTAATTAGCATGCTTTTTGCCAACCCGATGCACCAATTTAGTACAACCATTAACAATCGAACCTAATTATAGAAACAAACAGCCTCTGCAAGGGCAAAATCACTTACCCTTGAACGAAACAACAACCTGAATAAAAACTTAGTTTGCCGGAGGATCAACCGTCTCACGATCTTCTTCTAATTGCACCAAAACACATAAATTAAACACTAAAACCACTTTCTTCGTAAGGAACGTAATAACCAAAGATTACACATCAACCAAAAAGAATCATTGCCTTACCCAATACGAAAAATACTCACAACCAACACTCAAAATTTGGAACAACCGGAAAAGATTCAAACAAAAGAACTCATGCCAACTAACATAGGGTTTGGAAACAATAGAGAAAAAATTGAGAAAATAAAAGTTATGAGCAGAGAATAGTTTCAATGAGTAGAATGAGAAGGAACAAAAAATGAAAAGGGAAATTTTGGGGAAAGTAACAGTATAGACGAAAAAAAAGGAAAAGAGAAAGAGGGGGTGGGAAAAGTGAGAGATTTTTTTGGGATTTTCTTGGAAATAATTCAAAAATAATATCCATATAATCCTATTACTAACCACTTATCATATTTTAGAGTTCAAATTCAACCCTAATTCTACCATATCTAATACCTTACCACTGATCAAGTACGCTCATTCTATCCTTAGTTGAACAAAAATAATATTTAAGCCCAAAGTTCAGAAATAGGGGTTTAGACAAAAATTAACAAAAAAATAAGGGGAAATGATTTGAACCTAGGACCTCACACACACAAGCACAACACCTATCCACTGAACCTAATTAACTCACTTTAATAAATCCTAATAATTGAAAAACTAAAATTGTTGGGCGTTATAAATAAATTCAGATTTTGACTTTGGGATTTAATTAAGGATGTCTAATATTTTAAATAGATTAGTTGAAACAAAATGCCACCAAAATGACCTCTTTTGCGTAGATTAGTTTATTTAAAATATCAAGATGATTATATTTTTTTTTATTCATGCGTTTATTAATTTATCCTAAAGTAAGTTAATATTTGGCAAAATTTTAATGACATCTGTGGTGATAAATGTGTGACAATTATAAGGTACTTTATGTGAGCAATAAGTTAGTCCAAAGATTGATTCATTGTTTGACATAATTTATTGTCAATGTTTGATTGCTACAACAAGAGTATTGCTTACTGTTAATATCACTGTCATCTCGCCTCCTGTTAAAAGATTTGAGTGACGAACCAAAACTTGCAAACACTCTGCTAACCAGACTGCCATGAGTAAGGGAAAATAATTCGTTTAGAGACGTATCAAATTGAGTAACCGGAGTGTTGTGTTTGTGTTTTCATCTCATCTCGCTTAAAAATATTTGACTTTTTCCCAAATTTGTTGAATAATTTGATCGAGAACAATTGTCTTGCAAGTTTGATTGAGGTTCAATTTAGTAAAATGGTTGATTTTAAACATTATTAAAATTTTATGAACACTTGTTGGTTAAAATGAGTAAGTTCTTATTCATGCTAACACTTAAATTATTTGCATTATACATGGCTGTTGAATGAGACTTGATTTTGGAACAAAATTATTGAATGGTTTCTAGTATGAGAATACACAACATGCTTGAGGACAAGCATCGTTTAAGTAAGGGGAATTTGATAGCAAGCTGATATCGTATGTTTAATGTACCTATTTTTGGTAAATTTTTTTAATAGAATGCTACTAAACTTGTGATTTCTTGCTTAAATTTTATCAGGGACGCAATTAGAGTGCCAAAGTTCAGAAACAAGGAAAATCAGGCTAAATTGGAACAAAAAAGCAAGACAATGGGCTGAGTTGAAATTTACAATATTATTTTTAGGCCGATAAAAAATTAGATTTTTTACTTGGTCAAATCCTATATTTAGAAAAAAATTTAGTTTTGTGTTGGTTGTTAAACATGATCTTAAGAGAAAATCATGCTAAATTAGCTTTTTGATATGCCTATATAAATGCTTGTAATTGTGACTTGAAAACATACTTGATTTTAAACTTGAATTGAAAAATCAATTAAGCATTCTCTTGTTCAAGCTTTCTGCCATTTCTTTCTTCTTTTTATATTTTGGTGCAATTGCCTTTCCACTCTTAAACCCCAATCGAGTATGATTAATTTCATGCTCAACTAAGCTCCATTTAGCCTTAGGTCGATCCTGAGTATCGAGACATGGACTGATTTTTCTGTTCTAACAATTCGTTGGCCCTAGAGATAGCAGTAGTAAGTTTACCACGTGATTTCAAGGTCCTAAAAGACATGCTCGAAGGAAGGAGAAACCCATGAACCCACCTGATGCAATATAACGATTATATGAATGTATTGAGAGTTTCGAACCCTGCGAAGTGTAAAGCTTTTTCCACAACGCTTAAGGGAAGTGCGAAGGATTTGTACTTTTCATTTCCTTAGGGCTCTATCTGAAGTTTTTCCTAATTGGGTCAGATGTTTCTGGTAAGGTTCAAGGCTCACAGGACGATCATGAGCACTCCTATAAGATTAATGTCTATAAAACACAGAGAAGGGAAGTCTCTCTAGAACTACGTAAAACGATTTCATGTGGCAACACTGAATACAAAGAACCTTGAGGACCAGTGGGCCATTGATGCCTTCATTATGAGAGTGCATAATGAACATGTGCAGTACTCTTTTACTGATAACAGGTTCAAGAGTTTGGCGGACTTATATGAGCGGACTCAAAAGTTCGCGAAGGCAGAAGAGATTATGAAGGTGATGCATGACACATTTCAAATAGATGGTAAACAGTTCAAAGAAAGAGAATGAGCTCGCAATAGATAGGGGCCACCCAATCAAGCTTTGCGTGCTCGAGACGGTAGGCAGCAAAGAACGCAGGCACAGGGTAATTCTCCCCAAGGCTCTTCAAGGATCTCAACCCGAGCAGACAGTGAGGTGTATCCCTCAAGGCAGATTTGAAGCCTACACTCCATTGGACGCTACTCGTGTTTATATCTTGAATCAGGTAAATAGTTTAGGCATCCTGCCTAACCCATCTCTTATGAGGCACGGTACAGAGAGGTCAAATTCTAGGGATAGGTGTGTTTCCATAATGATATGAGGCACAAAATTGAAGGTTATTTTACTTTGAAGGATGTTATTGAAGAGGTAGTGAGAAATGGTGAGCTTGTTGAATTTGTGGACTAGGGTACTACTCAAAAGGGTTAGAGTTCTCGTGGCGATCCCAAGGGTAAGCAGAAGGTCAAGGGCACTATCCACGTGATTGTAGGCATAGATGAGGATTGAACAAGTTCTAATGTGAAGAGAAAAGCTCACATGAGGAGTGTCATGTCAGTTAATGCACCCAAGAGGTAGTGTTAATAGGGAAAATGGAGTGTTGAGTTTTGTAATGACAATGAGGAGCTAATGTGTGACAAAGAGGGAAATGACCCAATGGTTGTGTCAGTAATGATCGCATGTTTCAAAGTTAGAAGAATATTGGTCGACAGTGGGAGTGCGGTGGAGGTTTTAACCTAGAAGGCTTCTCAAAAGATGGGGTTGAAGGAACAGGTTTTGTCCAAGGCTAGCATGCTGTATGGTTTTATGAACCATCGAGTTGAGGTGAAGGGTTCTATCACTTTGCCACTTATCCTATTGTATGGTTTTTCAACTACAAAATATGTACAGTTTTTTGCTGTAGACCATCCTATGGCATATAATGCCATTTTCGGGCGTCTAATAACGAGAATAGTAAATATGGTGGTAGCAACATTTTCTATGAAGATTAAATTTTTGAGAAGGACAGGGATCGGGTTCATACGATCCAACCAACGAACAACAAGGCAATGTCAAATGTTGTCTATGAAACAGGCACGATAGCCCGTAACCAGGGGGAAAAGTTCGCAGAAGACAAAGTTATCTAGTCAAGCCTTAGACTTGGACAGCCTAGATGCGAAGGATGAAGAAAAAAGTAAGAAACCTAAAGCAACATAGCACACCGAGACTTTACAACTATTCTATGACGACGAAGAAAGGACAATAAAGATTTCATCAACATTATTACCTGAAGAAAATAACGCTTTGGTTTACTGTTTAAAGGTGAACTCCAATGTTTTTTCTGGTCAGTAGTAGATATGCCAGGGATAGACCCACAGGTAATTGTCCACAGGCTAAATGTACTCCTTGAAGCGAAGCTGGTTAAGTAGGAAAAGAGAAAGTTTGCTCCGCAGGTGGTGGAAGCCGTGAGGTAATAGGTAGCTAAATTATTGTTGGCAGGTTTTATGAGGGAAGCTGAATATCCAGACTGGGTCTCGAATGTGGTCATGGTGAAAAAGGCAAATAGAAAATGGAGGATATGTATTTGATTTCACCAACCTCAACAAGACGTGCCCCAAAGATAGCTTCCATTTACCTTCGGTTGATCATTTAGTTTATGCTTCTTCAGGTCATAAGTTCATGAGCTTCATGAACACCTTTTCAAATTATAACCAAATTTTATTGGATCAAGGTACTAGGTGAAAACAACTTTCATCACTGAGGAGGGGTTTTTCTATTATCGGGTCATGTTTTTTTACCTCAAGAACACGGGAGCAACCTATCAAAGGTTGGTGAATAGAATTTTTAAGGAGCAGATAGGACATGGTTTTGAAGTCTATATTAATGATATGTTTGTGAAAAGTGCGACTGTGGATGAGCAAGTGTAGAACTTGTCAGAGGTGTTCGCTGTTTTGAGGGCCCACAACATGAAGTTGAACTTGGAGAAGCGTGTTATCGGCGTATGAGCTGGCAAGTTCTTAGGTATCATGATCTCAGAGAGGGGGATAGCAGTGAACACAGAAAAAATCAATACTATCTTAGAAATTCCTTTTCGGCGAACTATTAAGGATATTTAGCGCCTCACGGGAAGAATAGTGGCACTTAACAGGTTCATCTCCAAGATAGCAGACAAATGCTTCCCTTTCTTCAAAGCCTTGAGGACCTCCTTTTTGTAGACTGAGAAATGTTAGACAAACTTTGAAAAGCTTAAATCATACCTCACATCTCTACCACTTCTGAAGTCACAATATGGCTACTTCAGAGGAAACAATTGCAGCAGTCCTAGTCCAAGCAAAAGACATTCACCAATTCCCAGTATACTACGTTAGTAAGGTACTCTAGAACAATGAATCGAGGTACTCAAACATTGAAAAATTTATCTTTGCTCTGATTGTTGCAGCTCGCAAGCTGTGTCCCTACTTCCAGGCTCATCTAGTTGTCATTATGACCAATCAACCTATAAAGGAAGTATTATCTAAAGTACTTCAGGAAGGGTGACAAAGTGGAGTATCGAGTTGGCTGAGTTCGACGTGGAGTTCGCCTAGAACGATAATAAAATGGCAGATATTAGCTGACTTTATAGTCGAGTGCGCTTTTGAGAAGCCTGTTGATCTAGCAGGTAATATAGTTTATAACTTGAAATACTTGGTAATGAACATTTTATGAAGTTAAACGTGTATGTTATTTGCAATCTCCTGTGAACATTGGCAAACACCAATAATTTAACTCATTATTTTTATAATAATATGTGATGAGCTTACACTTTATTTTAATATCTCTTTTCCATCTGTTGTACGCAACCTAGTAGTTAGTCCAGCTCAGGAGGGCGTAGATATAGCCGATAATTCAAAAAGGTGGTTAGTTTATGTTGATGGCTCCCTAGCCAAGGCAGGGTCAGGAGTATGGGTACTTCTGGTTGATCCTAATGGGAATGAATGACAATACAGATTATCTTTTTGATTTCAAACATCCAGCAACATAGCAAAATGTAAAGCTTTAATATCAAGGTTGCAACTAACATGCCAGCTAGGAATGAAGGATCTGATCGTCCACACAGATTCACAGTTAGTGGTGAAGCAAATGAATAGTGAGGACGAGGTAAATCAGGCAATGTTAAAGAGAAATCATTCAGTCGCAGCTCAACTGTGTTGGGAAATGTGCCCATATTGTATTAAACATGTAACTTTTTTCTGTTTATTTGAATGATAAATAAAGTTAATTTCACATTTCACTATTATGTCTTTTGTATCTATGTCTTATATTTTCCATGCATAGCGAAATTGTGACAATCAAATATTAACTCATTGATTGTCTAAAGTTCAAACTAAAGATAAGTGGCATTGTAAAGAACGTTTACATTGCGAGAAAGACAACTTACTTCAGTAGATAATCTAAATGAGCCCGTAATCCCATAAAAAATCAAAGTGAACATTTGATTCAAATGCTGAAAATGATTATTATGTAACACCCCAAACCCGGCCTAAACGTTATGGCTAAATCTGGCGGCGTCACATGATAGTACTTTGGAAAACTTAACTACGTTAAAACCATTTGTAAATATCTTAGGCTTTCGCTAAAACGTGTCATTTAATTATTCATTATCTATTTCCAAAACGTTTATATGTTGCGGAAGCTTTTAAAATAATTTGCAAGTTCGTGTGTATTTGATAAAACCTTTGTTTATTTTGAAAATTCGCGTCTTGTTCTACTGCTAGCAGTTTATAAATAAAAATCCCAAATTTTAAACGAAACTCTGAATGGCCTTACTACATAACATTTACCTAGATATAATCAAACCACAAATAAAAATGAAACCGTAAGATAGGAATCTAAAACTGTGGTCATCGTCGAGTCCTCCGTCGCTTCGATCCGTCTACTACTGAGGATTACCTGAACAGATTAAACAGAAAAGGGTGGGTTTTCACAAACTTAGTGTTTAATCCCCACCGAAATCATACAAACAAAATATCAAATAACAGACATTATGTTCACAGTTCGGGTCTGAACCCATTACAGAAACGGTGTGGACCTTAGCCCACTCAGATACGGAATCAAACATATTACCAGGCCTTAGCTCATTTCAGACAGAATATGCAGAAACAAAGTCCTACCCACTAGCCTCTACACACCAACTCCATCCAACCCTACACACCATGTGGGGATAAAATCAACCCACCCAGCCCTACACACCATGGTGTACCAAATACAGCACACAACTAGAAATTTGCAGCTGAGCTACCAAATAACAGGCTTAAAAGCCTTTTAGATACTTCCTCCAATCATAATCCACCCACCCCGATGCAATGCAACATACAGGAATGGCATGCTATTATGCAGATAAATCTCATATATTCAAATCAACATACATGCTTAGTACAGAAATCAGACAGACAGAGCATTCAGTTAGGGGTCTAAGTATTGCTTACCGACCCTACGGTAGGTCCATAGTCGACTTGGGCGACCCATGCAACCTTACAGAGTTTTTCAGAAATATGGGCTCACACGCCCATGTGGCCCGCCCATATGGATCATACGGCCTGGCTCAGAATCCCACACGCCCGTGTGGCCCACACAGCCCAATTGGTCGAGCCCATGTGTCGCTCACGGCCTCACACGCACACGGCCTGACTCGTCGATCACACGGCCGTGTGGTGACTTACAGTCTTTCACACGGCCTACCATACGCCCGTGTGGCTTCGACAGAAAGGTTTTCAGCTTTCGTTGAAACATCATTTTTTGCATTTTCGGGTACACACCTGGTTTCGGTTGAAGCTAAAACGACTCTCAAGCACTCCAGAACCTATATTCAACAAATCAAAGCCCCAATTTTAGTAACATAACCGAGATTTAAACGAAATTGAAACGAGGCGTCCATCCCTAATTAACGAAACCTTACCTTTGATTGAAACGAGAATTCCACGCGCTTAACTCGTCGATTAAGAACGATATTCAGTCGCTTGATTGACTCCTAACAATCAAAATAACCACTTTTCTTAAGTCACTTATCCACGATCATATTCAAGATAAAACTTAAGCAAAACTTACCGAACAAGCGGAATGACGGTTGCATATAACGAGACGATTTGTAAAAAATGGAGAGAGTGGGGAAGGGAGAGTAAAAAATCGGCAGCAAGGCGGAGAGGAGAAGAAGAATGGCGTCAGGAAATTTTGGGAACGGGTGATAGCTTAGAATTTCGAAAAAGGAAATCTGCTAACCCCCTAACCTCTCCCCTTGATTCTCTCCCTACTATCAAATTTTCAGTCCAACACAAACACTCTGGATGTGACAAGCAAAAATAATGCTCACGCAGGGATTCGAACTCAAGACCACCAACATCTCCAACACTCCACTTAACCACCAGACCAGCAAGCCCATTCTATTAATTACTTACACACTTTAACTTATAAGCCTACTAACCAGAGTTTGGGCTTTATTCATAAAAATACCAAAATTCACCCAAGTTGAGACTTGAACTTGGGACCTCCCACACACACCCAGCACACATAACCACTGAAGTAGATACTCATTCATGCCAAAATTACAAAAGCCGAAATTAAGCAAAAACCGAGGCATTTCATATTATGTCGTCTACAATTCCAATTAGGGAGATGGCTAGTTTTAACTATCGGAGCAGTTGACTCTATGAGTAGAGGCATAGATGTATTCATTTATAGAATGATACATTGGACTGGACCCAAGATGAATTAATTCTGAATCCGTTTGTGAATTAATTCACTTGTGACATTCATGGTGTGATTTACCTAAATCTTGAGTTAGTCATTGATGATGCGTATGCAACTCATGTGCTTTGATATAATTGGAGGCTTATGCTCTAAATATGATCGAGCTTATAGCCAGTATGTTGGGTACATGGCCTGTGTATGGCATGACTTTACTAGCAACAGTGCAATTCATAGCTCAATTAAAGAGTTAATGATATCCTTTCATTGGCAAACATGGCCACAAGTTGTTTGTTCTCGAACGAGCAATTTATCACAGTCATTTGTTGACGTGATCATATTAATCATTAAGAAGACACAATGGTGACAATGAGATAAAATAGGATTGTATTGAGTGAACGAATTTAACTCAAAGAAATCAAGGATATCATATGAGGGTAACACACACATGATGAGGTTATTGGACGAAGCAGTTGGATGAATTGCTTTCATAAAGAATATACAATAAGAAATTTTCAATCATAGTACTTCTTGTGGACTAACTTTATGATTAGATAACTCAATAATTTTCATGCTAAAATTATTGTGCTTCATTACCATAATTTCCAAGTTTTATGTAAGTAAATATTGCTAGCTAGCTGTATGAAAATTTTAAATAATTTTCTTAATTTCCTCCTTTGATTTTTAAATCACGTATTTTATGTTGACACACTTCTAGAATTGTCTATGTATAATCAATTTGATAATGTAATAATTAACATTCTAACAAAGTTATATGTTTATATATATACAAAAAAACCCCAATAATTCATCATCAACATATGTTGAATGCGTTTATATTAAAAAAGGATTTTAAATATTGTTCATAATTCTTTGGAACTTTATGAAAAATTATATATTAAAATACTTTTTAACATTTAAAAATAAAACACAGACAAATTCGTTATTGTATTCAACTCAATGAAATGTTTATACTATTCAGGATGGATTAAATTTATTTAATTCACCGTATTTCACCCAAAACATTTTGTTTACTTCTATAGCCATACACACCTCAACACAAAATGGAATAATTTTTTGATGCTGAAAACACAAACAAATCTTTTTCAACTTCCAAATTTTGCCCCAAAAGATTTTATTTACTTGAATGCCCATACCCACCTCAAATTGTTGGAATAATATATATTTTCAACTTTCAATTTTTAAACAAATCATCATTAAATATAATACATACATTTATTATTATTATTATTATTATTATTATTGTTATTATTATTATTATTATTATCATCATTAAATAATGGACACTATAGTAGAATATTCAGATGATTATGTGACATGTTCGGTTAAATGACTCATGATATAATTTTCACTCATCAATAAAATGAAAAGAAAAATATTATTTAATTGAAAATTTTAAAACTTTACATTAAAGAGGAAAATAATTGCATAATTCAAGGCAAAGTTATAAAAGAAAAAAAAAATTCGCAATTATATGCATTCATCCATATGTAAAATATAAAAGGAAAAATAAATTTGATTTTGATTTGATTTTTTTCACAATTATATACCACACAAACAGCGACAAGATTATTTAATCCAATATTCTTTGATTGATGCACATTTACATTCCTTCCTAAATACACCATTACACATATAGCCATTTTTATTATTTTCTACTTTTATGATACAAGTACTAGTCTATCACCTTCTTAAAAAACTTACATTAAAATAGTTATATATCACATACATAGAAAAAGATGAACACCAATGCTCCACTCTTTAGTCTGAAAATCTTTCTTTGATTCCACTCTTTATAATCATATCATTTTATATTCCACAAAATCATTGTTAAATTGGATTCAAAAAGATGAACACCAAGCAACAAACAAAACCCAATTTTGCTTCAGCTTGTCTCATCTTTACATTTCTGTTTCTCTCCTACTCTGCTTCAGTTTCGGCTGACGAAGAAGAAAGTAATGTCCATATCTTTTCTTTTTCCTTTTAACAAGATTGATAAAGAATGTGAAATTTATCATATGATGCAGATGAGAGGGAGTTTGATTACTTGGAGAACGGTGAGAAAGGTCCCAGCCATTGGGGAGATCTGAAGATGGAATGGAGTGCTTGCAAAAATGGAGTTTTGCAGTCCCCAATAGACTTGTCCAGTCAGAGAGTGAAGATTGTCAACAAAGTTGGAGAGCTGAAGAAGACATACAAGCCCTGCGATGCAATTCTCAGGAATAGAGGCCATGATATTTCGGTAACCAATGATCACACATTGATGTGTTCATCGCAGTTATGAATTGAATAGATGCTATTCTAATCAATTCGTTTTGTTTGAATATATGGCAGCTTAAATGGCATAACTGTGATGCGGGTTTAATCAATATCAATGGTACCGAATACTCTCTCCAACAAGTTCACTGGCACTCACCTTCTGAGCACACCGTTAATGGCGCAAGGTATGCCTTGGAACTACACATGGTACACCACAGCACTGACCCCAACTTCAACCACAGTGTAGCTGTCATTGGACTCCTTTACAAATTGGGTGCACCTGATGCTTTCCTCTCCAAGGTAACCCCATTCATACCCAAAATGAATCCAGTTCTGCCATAAGCAATGTTGTCTTGACATATAATATGATTTTGCTTTTTGATAAAATTTTCAGCTGATTACCAATGTTACATCCATGGCTGATGAGATGCAAGAAAGGGAAGTAGGGGTGATAGATCCAAACATGATTGATCGATGGCAAGACGTATTACAGATACATAGGCTCATTGACAGTCCCTCCATGCACTGAAGGTGTCATTTGGACAATGAACAAGATGGTAAATATATATATATATATATATATATCACTAAAAATCTAATCATTTCTAACCTTCTTTTTCTTCTCTCGAAAATGAAGCAAGCATATTTGAACTTTGCATGCAGATAAGAACTGTTTCAATAGACCAAGTTCTGGCACTCCGACTAGCTGTCCATGATGTAAGTAAATACCGTGAACATCCTTGAAATGAGCAAATTCATAAAGCAAATCTCTAACCTTTGTTTCATCCGATGATTTGTTCAGTATGCAGAGTCAAATGCAAGACCTGTGCAGCCACTCAATCACAGACAGATCGAACTTCACAACCCCAACTGATGAATTCCCAGATTATGATATCCCTGTATTTATACATTCTTACCGTATCAATAAAACCATTCTCAGATTCATATTACTACTTTCCTATATATTCCTGCATTTTTTATCAGTATTCAAAAGATCCGAAACTTGAATCACAACACCGATAATTTTAGGAAATTTGGAATATATTTAGCACCAGCGATGATCCAAGTACATAGCATCTGCATTCTTACAAGTTTCACTTGTTCTACTAATACAATCCACGGCTCCAGAGCGAGCTGGCATGTTGCAGCGGATTAGCTTACAGAGATGAGTAACAAAGAATAAAGAAACCTATTATTCCAGCTACCCTCTGCTGCCCCCAAGTGAAATTTACCCATTCCATAAGAGTTAACGATTGAACTAAAACAGGAAACTGAGAAGTGCGAAATAAACATCGAGGAAGCCATCATCAAACTGTTTTCATAATCTCTGATGAGCCCGTAGCAATGCGTCCACATGTCAGCTTGGTATTGTATGAGCTGCATATCGGGCACTTGTGTGCCACAAAATGGAAATTAACCTCGGAATTTTCCCCACAGTCATTGCAGAGAATCCAAACCTGGTCAATAAAAATATTGATTAACTGATAAATAGCTCATAAAAAACTAAGCAATGATAGCTCCTAACATAATCTTCAAACTGCCAAATTGACCATCTCACTAACCCTCCTATTCTGGTAAATTTGAGGCATCCCTGTTGAAGCAACCTGAAATTTGTTTTTAAGAACATTTTGTCAAATGAACTAAATGAGAAATGGTACATGCACGGCTAAATACAAAAATAAGTTGAGTTATTCCACACATACTTCTCGGTCAAGTCGTTCCCACACTCGGGTCATATCACAAAACGATTTTGAGCAAACAGGACATGAATACCTGCAATAACATTATTAACACCATAACCAGCTTCCCCGGAATGACACATGAAATGAATAAGGAAATGCTTTTGTCAAATGCACTTTTTGTTCTCAAAAAGGGGACTTACTGGGAATGTCGCTCCATCTCTCGTACACATTCCAAATGTATCGTGTGTCCACATGGTAAGACAGTTATCTCTTTTGTCGTATCAAAGAGAAACTAAAACAACAAGCGACAAACGACAAATTAGCAGCTGGAGATAAAGCATATGATTCTTGCATGTTTCGACAAAATCCTACATTTTAAATTTACCTCGAAGCAAACGGCGCAATTATGGTGCATGGCTTTTTCAACACACTTGTGGGAGTTCTTCATCATCATAGAATAGCAACATCCTTCGACAGATATAAGAAATATTAATGATTGAAGATGGAGAAAACAATAACGATCTTTCAAGTGAAAAAACAAAAGTCCGTAATCTCACCGCATTTATCACAATGGAAAAAGTTCTCTGCTCCACCAATTCTACAAATACCAATCAAAGTTAATATTTGGATATCATATGCATGTAGACTCAAAAAGAATAGAGTCAGCAGAAATCAAACCTGCAGATGCCGCATTCATCACAATGGTACTGTTTTTTCGAGACCTTGTAATTCAAGAAAAGAAAATGTTTTCCATTATAAGGAAGCCAATTTACTGAATTGCATGATTTTGAATAGTAAAATGAAGCAAATCACTAACATCATCATCGAAAAAGTTGCATTTTGAACAGAAATACTTTCCCATGCAGACCCCACAATTAATGCAATACTGTTGAACCTATTTATATCAAGAAAATCAGACCAAGTTAGTATTTTTACTGCTGTTTTCCTTCTGCTCAGTCTCTCTATCACCATTAAAATACTTTTTCAAATACTTACATCTTGTTCTCTGTCACACAAGGAACAAATAACCTGAAAAAAAAAATTATTTATTGAATATAATGACATCAGCTATGAATCACTTGAGAAAATGAGGGGAAAAAAAGGGTCCAAAATTACTACAAGAAAAACATAAAAAAAAGTTTACCCTTTTTATATCATGGCGAGGAACCTCATGACGATCAAAAGGATCAATTTCAATTGAGTTCTATAAAAGATAAACCAAAATTTCCAGAATTAAACTGTTGTTATGAATGAATTATCAAAAAAAAACTTGAAGATAATTGAGGAACAATGGAAGTACCTTGGCATCGTTATGGCAGTGTCTGCAATCAAATATCTCATCACAACAAGGTGCCCTAATCTTGCATCTTCTTCTATAGTGTGAACACCTTCAAACTCACAAACAACAAAATTTAATGCAGGAAAAAAAATTAAAAATTGGTGTAAAGAAGAAATTTGAGAGAGAGAAAAAAAAAGTACCCAAATTCTCCATATCCCTTCTCCGTCATAGATGAAGTGTCTAACACCTTGGGTTCAAGATCAACCTCCATTAATCCCCAAATTTGTTCTAACTTTTTCTTTTTTCCAAATTTATACACCAAATTTACCTGAAACAAACCCAGAAAATCAAATATGAATCGAATTTAGAATCCAAAACTAAATTGAAGAAGTGAAACAACAAAAAGGCAGACCCGAAGCGAAACGGGTAAATGAGACGTTGCTTCAGAGAGCTAAAGTATAAAGCAAACATGAAAAGCTGGGCAAATTAAGCAAGTATCAAGCGAGGGTAAATATAAACTAAAAAGGAAAATGAAAAAAGAAAATTATAGTATAGTCCCTTGAATTTGATAAAAAAATCTAAAATGGCCTCATAGTTAGATTCTTTTTTCCATAATTGAGGCGACACGTTAACGTATGGATCAGCCGACTAAATAATTGCAGTTAGGAAAAGGAGATAAAGTAAGGAGAAGAAAGGCAAAAGAAGTGAAGAAACGACTGCCGTGTAACTTTCAACAAACAATATAAAAATAAAAAATGAAAAGCCAGTCTTGAGATATTTTCTCCTTTTTCTTCAGAATAAAATCCTAAGATGTGTCCAGTCCCACGATCAGAAAAGGGTAATCAGGGATGAAGTCAAAACAAATTTTTAGGGGATGTAAATAAAATTTTAATTTTTTATAATTTATATTTTTATAATTTTTAAAAAATTAAATTGAATTTTTATAATTTTAGGGAATTAAAATATAAATTTATCTTTATTAAATTAAAATTTTTAAAAAAAATTCAAAGCCTAAATAGAAATTTTCTATTTTAGGAGCCTCTGCCAGCCCCTGTATCTACCTCCGGTAATGGATAAAAACTGCGTTTCTTTCTCTCATTCTTCAAGTTACAACTTTTAGGCTATGTTAAGTTATTTAAAAAGAAATTGCTTGTATTGATTCATAAAAATAACCTATAATATATGTAAAGGCATGAATTTCTTTTGAACGAAAACGAATATATTTTATTGTTCATGGTATCAATAAGGGAGGAGAGTGTGGTGGTGTAAAGGAGACCGATTCACTTAAATAGGTGGAGAGCTGAAGAAAGACAAGAGGTGGAGGAAGATTGATGTTAAGGTTGAGAATGTTGAGTGCAGACAATAAGTGTTCAAGATTGCTCATGGGGAAGAAAATCAATTTTCCTTCGTCTTGGATGGTTTTTATAGGAGATATCCCTTTTAGTAGTGGTGACGTAGCAAGCTGTAAACTCATTCTATTATTCCCTTTGAGGTAGTACGAGGTTATTTTGCTCAGGTAAACTTTAATAATCTCTGAAATGAGTGTTCACACTGAGGAACAAATGATTGGACCATAATAGCAAGAGGTCTGATGTAAGAGGTGTTCCCGTTATTAGCAAGTGGTCCTACAAGAGGTGACTCAATTAAGAGGTCGAGCGGCTCATGACAATCCAAAGGACGAGAGCTGAAGAACCTTCTATGACAGTCTTTCTAATGTTCAAGTGGAGTTACAACAATTCAAGTGGAGTTATAACAATAATTGCATTAGAATGAATGAGCGAAAGTCAAATAACAATTAATTACATTAGAAATTAAATAAGTTGGCAAACAATAATGATTGCGGATCGAAAATGGTGAGGAGAATAATAGATTGAGGAAGAAGATCAAAATTAAGAGCATTAAAATGTTTTTTTTTGTATTATTATTAGTATTTATTTTTATTGTGTTTGAGGAAGTTGAATGTTTAATTTATCTTAATATTATTTTATTTTAATTGATTTTAGGAATTTGATTTTTTTATTTAATTTATTACATATTTTAATTTCTAAAGTTTAAACTTTTTCAACTTAATTATGGTTTTTATATTGATTGTTGTCTAAATTTGATTAAATGAAAATGTTTTGACAGTTAATTTAACATTTAATAGTTTTAATTAGCATTCCATTCTTAGGGTCTCTTTGTTAAACTAAAAATTTAAGTGTTTAAGAATTAAGTTGTTAAGTTTTTTAAGTGCTCAATTTATATTTGAAAATTGTTTGGTAAATTAGTAAATATAAGTACTAAATTTGATAAAATTAAATACACATTTTAAAAGATTATTTAATTTTAATTTTAATTTTAATCTTATTAATATAATATTTGGTATTATATTTGATAGTTTTGGATAAAAAAAATACATATAGTAGTTTGAATATCTCATTGTTTTTAAAAGGATAATTTATTTTATTTTTTAATAAAATAAAATCAACTTAATATTTTCCACATTGATAAGTAGCTACTTACTTATTTATCTTATTCAACCATTTTTTGTTCAAAATTTTGTATTAAGTAAAAAAATAAAATCATTACCAAACACAGTTAAAATATTATTGTGCATTACATTAAATAATTACAAAATATTATTTTATTTTTTGGTAGAAATTAATATTTTATTTTATATAATATAGTAAATATTTTTTATCAAAATCTATTAGTGATAAAATAACATTTAAATTTGATATCATATAAATTTTATCTCTTTAAAATTTTTATCATTATGTTATTAATTACTAAATACGTAAAATCGTTCAAATATATTTAACATAAAAGATAAAAGTGAATATAATTAGATAAGTTTTTAAATAATAGAAATTAATCTCTTTATTTCTGTTTCCATCATTTATTTATTTGATTTCAATTTCTTAATAAATCTTCTTCTACTATCATGTTTCTTTTCCAATAAATATGATAAAATAACTAAAAAATAACTATTTTATTAATAATATTTGAAAAGTGTTAGAAAATTAGATTTTATCAAGATTAGGGATGGATTGGTAATTAAGGAAAAAAAAATCTTTTCTTAATGTTGAAAGGATAGAAAATATTGACACTTGGATCTATACCAATTCGCCTTTAATTGTTTACCTCGGTTTTATCAATTCACTAACTGAAATTGATATATTTCAAAGATGAGGTATTATTTTTACTATCACTAGAACAAGATAAATTAAACCATTCACCACTTCTACCCAAAAACCTTAACTTCATTGTTTAATAAAAGGAGAATGTTCGAGCAAACAAACCGACAACCTTTAATAGGTGAGTGCTTTCAAAAATGAAAACATTTTCTTCCTAATTTGCTTACTCCACTGTTTGGATGTCTCTTGGTTGTTTTTTATGTGTTCTCAAGTCGGAAGCAAATTCTAGTCACTGGGGATAAAAAAAGAAAAGAAAAGAAAAGAAAAAAGGCCATTGGAAGCATTAAAAACATGATCCATTACAGCCATGCATAATGAGGTATTGGTACCCAGAATAAAAAGTAGCGATATTTTTGATAAAAATAGTCACCAGAAACATGCAAGTAATATCTATACTTTTAGATGAGGTGTCCATATTATCAACACTTTACCCTTCTATAAATGGTTATGGTTACTAATCTCCCAAGGTATCAATATTTAGTCACTGAGTCAAAAATATTTGAAATATATCAAATCATTTTATTAATTTTTTTTAGTATTTTAAATCCTGGGTATATTTAATGAGATTTTCAATAATATTTCCACAAAATGACTTAAGAATAAATATGTACAAATTATTTTAAATGTTTATATCAAAAACTTGATAAATCAAAACTAATAATGTTAATGAAAATATCAAATAAAAATTACTTTTAGAATAATTCTATGATATTAGAAAAATGTTAAAAAATTATTTCTTCATGGAAAATATTTTATGAACCGTCATCATCATCATGGATATGCGTATGTAATTTTTCATTTTCACTCTTTTTTTTCAGTAAATATGATAAAATATTAAAAAATAATTCATTAATTAAAACAACATATTAAAAATTATTTTAAATATAATTCTTCCAAAACAAAAATATTAATTAAGCCACTTATAACATTGAAATAAATGGAAATATTGATATATATGTGTTTCATCAGATAAAAAGTTTATCTTGAATAAATAAAATATTTTTCATTTATTAATATTTTACATATATATACATATTTATAGCGTATTAATTCATTTATATTGCTAAAATAAATCATGTCGAAATGATGGTTTAATTTTTAAACATATTATTTTTCAAACATATATTTAATATATATTAATAGATAAACACAATAAACACGCACATTAGAAGAGTATGCAAGCTAACTTTTATATAAAACCCAAAATTTATTATTAGTGGGCAAACATATCCACGTCATCATCATCATTAATCGTCAAAAATCTTATCTCCAATAGGTGAAGTGGGTCACTTGAATACTACTATTATCCACATTTTAGATTTTTTTTAATTTTAAATATTATTAAAACATGGATGTTTAATAAATTAAAAAATAATATATATTTAAAAGTTAAACTACATTATGGGCTAGTTTAGCAATACTTTTGAAAAGTTATTTTAAAAAATATTGTGAAAATTTGTTTTTGAAAAGTTCGGTTTAAGATTTGAGTGTTTAGTATTACTGTCAAATAGTGCTTTTGAGAAATAAAATGTTCATTTTAGACATGGTATTGTCAAGTAACAAATATGCATTTAAATAATATTTAAATTAATTAATATTATTATATTTTAGTAAAAATATAAAAAAATAATTTATTATAACTTGTTGTTAATATTTTAATATATAAAATATAAATTTTAAATATTTTAAGCAATATATATTAATTATTTATAGAATATATAAAATATATTTTAAATATTTAAATATATCCATTAAATCTTTGTAATTAGATATTAACACATTTGTTTTATTTAAAAAAATTTATTTTAATTAATAATTTTAACACATTTACAAAAAAAGGAAAAGTACTATGTTGTTAGAGGGGTAAAAAAGTAATTAAGCACCAAAAGTACTTTTGGGAGAGAAAAAAGCTAAAATTTTTAATTTTTCCTTTTCAAAAGTATTTTTTCAAAAGGTAAAAGTAATTTTTTTTAAACATTACTAAACAAGCCCTAACAATCATTAAACTTTTTTTTATTAAAGTTACGTTTCAACCATCCAACTTTTAAAAATTACGTTATAGTTAACATTATTGGATTACTATATTTTGATTAATCATCCGTTAACTTTCATTACCCTTTTAACAAAATGATGATATGACATATTAACTTAAAGGACTAATAACTACTTTGGCCCTTAAACTATAGTTGAAAAATAACATTTTGATAATTTAAGAATTTTTCTTAACAATAATTCTATAACATTAAAAAATATATCTAAAAATAAAAATATATATCTTTAAAGTCATAATTTATTTTTAAAAATTATAAAAAATATTTTTGAAATTATAATTATATAAAAAATTAAAAATCGTAAAATTTTAAAGAGAAGAGTTGTTAAAAAACTTAAAATTGTTCTCATATAGATGAGACGATAAAGGGGCGCAAGCAGAGGAAGATCATAATTCAAGTTGTTCGACTCAACAAAGTATCTGGATTTGACATGAAAAGATTAAGCCAAACAGACTTAAGAAAACAATGAAGTAAAAAACAACTAAAAAAAGAAATTTAAGAACAAAGAATAAATATTCAAAATAAAAAATAAATAAATAAACAAAAAATTAAAGTGGCAGATAGATCGAATAAACTGATGGATATGAATATAATATAGTTGTCCAATTAAACCCTTTGAGATATAAACTCCAACAAATTCAATTAATGACTCTAATCAATAGTCCAAGATATAATCCTTGGCAAATTAAAAGATGAAGAATAGATTCCCACGAATCCTTGAAGAAAATTAAGAAGAAAGACTGCTTCTAAATATCACAAGAAAACAATCTTACACGAAAAAAATTAACTCCAGAGTTGAAATTTTAGTGAACAATGAAGAGGTCTTTATAAAGGATAGCTAATTAAATCTAAATAAAACTCTGATGTATAATGAAGCTTTAATGTAACACCCTATACCCGACCCAATTGGCGAATCTGGATATAAGATGTCACACCAAACTCCGAAACAAGCTATGAACAAATATCAACTAAATAAAAGAATATTTTTTGTAAGAGAAGGTCTATTCCGAAAGCCGTTGAATTAGCCATTCTGAAGGGATCAGGCCTCATTTTAATTTCTCTTGTAATAACCTATTTCATGGAACAATATTCAATGAGCCAAATAAAAAAAATATTGATCATTCACTAAATAAGCCCAGATTGAGTTCATCATTACAGTGAATTAAACAAGCCATAAGATTGTGTTTGAATAATGAATTTTAAAATTTTTGAGATTTTTAAATTACTAACATTTTAGAATTCATAACTTCATAATGTTAAGATTTGTGATTCTTTTATTTGAATAAATAATTGATTTAAAAATGGTTTAATAAAATTTTACAAACTTATAAATAATTTTAATAAAACAAAATTTTTAAAAATATATTATAATTAAATAAAAATAATTTTTGAAGTTTAATTTTTTATTTTATAATGAGGTCATGTGTATTAAATCAAATAAAATTAGAAGGAATTTTGAAAAACCGTCTATCTAGATGAAATTTGAAAAAAGAATTTAAGCTATTAATATTTCCTCCTAATATTATTTAGAATTTTGAATTTCTTTAAAATATTTACTCAAACAAGTAAATTTAGTTTTAAAATTTTGAAAATATTGATACAAATGAAACCCCTTTATAAATTTCTCACCCAAACACATCTTAAAGGGTTAAACAAATTATTTTTATCAAACCTCATTTTTTGTTGATTCAATAATTTGATTTTGTTTATTTTGATCTACAAAAAAAAAATGGAGATCAACTGATATTTAGCGTCTATTCGATAAATCATTGAAAACTTTCATTGCATTAAAAAATTAATATTTTAATTTTCAATGCATTAATAAATAATAACCACGTTAAACTTGTACTTGATAAAAAAATTCAGCAAAAAATGTTAAAAAAATAAAAAAAAAATAAAAAACTACTTATCATTTAAGGTTAAAAATGTTAAGTTGATTGTATACATTAAAAAATATTTATATTTGTTATACGATTACACCTCACCCGAAGGAATTCACCAAGTCAATGACTAAGAGCACATTGCCTGAACGCCGCACCTTGCCTTGCATGGCCAACAGTTGTGACCTACATGCACAACATGTGGATCTCACATGGGTCCTATCAAGACTAACCTAAGATGGCCTACGAAGACAAAACCCTACAGAGTTTCCTAAAGACACGTGTCAAAGGCTCACCATGACTTAATAACTCTATTGTTTAGTGAAATAATTGGTGATATTGTAAAATCTTAAGATCTAATTATTATGTAAATCAAATATTTAATACTATATAAATAACGATTTTAGGATCTTTAAAATAATTATGATTTTCATAAACATAAAAAAGATACATGATGTGGAATTGGAGTTGGCCATTGGAGTTGACGAAGAACACATAGAAGAACACCCGATAAATTGATTTCTCCCTCTTGATCTTTTTCTCTTAATTACACAAACCCTAGGTGATGGAGGTTATAATCTTTATTTGTATTTTTGTGTGTGTAACCTAGTAAGTAGAGGGATGATCAATGTATAATGATCAACTTTTAATATGGTACGTCAATCAAGTAATCGAATGAACAGATAGAATTTTATTTCTATTAAAGTAAAACTCTTATCCCCTTTAAATTGGACCACATTATTTTAGACTTAATTGGGTCCATATAATTGGGCTAAATTGTTACATTCTACCACTTGACCCAATGAAGTACAACATAAACTTGAATAGAATAAACATTGAGCGCGCACACAAATATAACACTCATCCTCATTATCATATAATAGTGAATTGCAAATGTGAGTTATGGTGGTTGTACATAGCTTAAGTGATATACTTTTTTTCCATATACTACAACATTACAACTCAACATAAAGATTTTCCTGTTTTTAAAAATTTTTAAAATTATGTGCACACAATCGTAATAAACGGGAAATACATCCATTTTATTTCAGAAACACCATAATTGAGCTCAAAGTGACACAATATCATAAAATTTCATTCATTAATACAACCAAGACCTTTATATGTACATGTTCTTTAAATGTCTTTGGTTGTAAGCCTTTAGTTAGCAAATCTAAATCATCAGATTGGTTCTAATATACTCTATAGACACTCTTTGTTTCTAAACTTCTTCCTTAACGACAAGAAATTTAAATTCCATGTTTTGTACATTAGAATATTAGTCATTTCTGGAAAAAAAATACTGTTGCGAAATTATCACAATAAATTTTCAACGGCTTGATAATGGTGTCGACTACCCCAAGTTTTGAAATAAAGTTCTATAGCCATAATGCATGAATAATAGCCTCAAAACATGCCACAAATTCTACTTCCATCATAGATGATGTCATGACAAACTATTTAGCACTTTTACATGACATGGCATCTCTTACAGTCCTTGTTATTCGAGACATGTGAATTAAGAAAATAAACTCAACAATCCTTGTTAAACCCTAAACCCAACAATCCTTGTGATCTGTTGCGGAATATTTCAATT